>CM066604.1:760000-1360000 GCA_033816785.1 Picus viridis | reverse complement strand
CCTTGCTGGGTTTGCTTTCCCCAAAGGTAGTTTTCAGGCTGCTCTTGCTTCCTGCTGCTGAGCTGCTCAGAGGGGAAGAGCAGCTCTGACATTTGCCAGGGGCTGGGAGGGACAGGGTGAGGAGCAGTGGCTGTGAGCTGGGAGAGGGAAAATTGAGATGAGAGGAGGAAGAAATTCTTGACAGTGAGGGTGGGGAGACCCTGGCACAGGCTGCCCAGGGAGGCTGTGGAGTTCCAGAAACCTGTGGCCATGGCACCTGGGGCCATGGTTTGGTGTCCATGGCGGTGTTGGATTGCTGCTTGGACCTGATGAGCTCAGAGGCCTTTAACAGCCCAACCAAATCTGTGATTCTGACTCCCTCAGTGCAGGTCAGGGAACATTCTCATTGTGCTTTCTTCCTAGGCTATGGAACCAAACACCTACCCTGTGCCATCTTACCCAGCTGCCCAGCCTCCCCAGCAGGCTTACCACCACCGCCAGCCTCCCCAGCAGGCTTACCACCAGCCTTACTACCCAGCCCCACCCTACCAGGCACCACAGCCACAGAAGCTGCCCACCAGGTTGGTTGAGTTCTTGCATGAAGGGGATCAGGGGGTTTGGGGCACCTCTGCTGTGGGGACAGGCTGAGGGAGCTGGGGGTGTGCAGCCTGGGGAAGAGAAGGCTCCAGGCAGACCTCAGAGCAGCTGTCCAGTACCTGAAGGAGCTACAAGGCAGCTGCAGGGGGACTGTTCCCAAAGGCCTGCAGGGACAGCCCCAGGGGCAGTGGTTTGAAATGAGAGCAGAGCAGACTGGGATTGGATGTGAGGAGCAAGTTCTGCAGCAGGAGGCTGCTGGAACACTGCAGCAGGTTGTCCAAGGAAGTGGTTGAGGCCCCATGCCTGGAGGTGTTCCAGGTGAGGCTCAGCAAGGCTCTGATCCAGCGGAGGGTGTCCCTGCTGAGTGCAGTGGGGTAGGACTGGATGAGCTTTGGAGCTCCCTTCCAACCCAGAGCGCTCCAGGATCCTGCTCCCTGCAGCTGACTCTGCAGCAAGAGGAAGCTTCTCCTTCCCTTTGCCCCTGGGGCCTCGGCACTTGGGGCCATGGTGTGGAGGTGTTGGGTTGAAGCTTGGACTGGATGACCTCAGAGGCCTTTTCCAAGCCAGACACTTCCCTGAGTGTGTGCTGGTTGTGTGTAAGGATCTGGGGCTCCCTGCGGGGTTCAGGTGGGGGCAAGCTGAGTCTGTCCATGGCCTGCTGGAAGTGAGGCTGCAGCTGGTGTGGCAGCTGAGGCTGAGAGCAGTGCCAGGGCCAGCAGAAAGGGGCAGGGAGCTGTCAGGGGGTGCTGTCCCCCGGGCTGCCGGCAGCTGCTGCTCTTCTCTTGCAGGCCACCCCCTCCACAGCAGAAGTGTGCTGCTCAGGGACCTGCTCCAGCCCAGCAGAAGTGTTTACCTCAGGGACAGTATTTCCCCTCTCGACCTGCACCTTTGCCTCCCAAATAGCTTCTGGCTCCTTTGGGGCCTTGGCATGAGCTGAGCTGCCCATGGAGACACAGCAGCAGCAGCAGCAGTCCTCCTCCTGCTCCTCCTCCTCTTCCTCCTCACGTGGTGATCCCAGGACACCTGGCTGGGATGGGGCAAGTGAGCAATCCCAGGGAGGAGTGCAGAACTTGAAACTAAATACCTCTACCAAAGCTACAGGACCTGCGAGCACCCAGCCCCTGCCACATCTGCCCCTGCTGGGGCCCTGCCAGCTGCAGCTCAGCACCTGGAGAGTTGTTTTTGGTTTCCTCTCTTCTGTGATGAGCCCCAGGGATGAAGTTGCTCTGATTTTTGGTGTCATCTTTCCAAGTGAAGAGCTGAGGGAACCCTCCTGCTCTTTGTCCCAACAAGGGCCCCTGGCCTTGTGGGGTTTGGTTTGGACTGGAAGCTGCTCCCCATTCACCCAGGAGGGGCAGAGTGAAGTGAAGTGAGGCACTGGTGGTACCTTCCCAGAGGAAGATCAAGATGATGTGAACATGTTTCTGCATGTATATCTTCTTGCTGATGTGTAACAATGCACTTAAATCCCTGCTCTGATGCTGACTGACACTAAGCTGTGCCCCCTGAGCACTGAGCTTGATGGTTGGACATTAACCATTGTGAGCTGCTGAAGCAGACTCCTACTAACTGCCACTAACCCCTGAGTGGGCCATGAGGGTAAAGGTACGAAAGGACAGGGCCTCTGCTTCTGCTTTTTAACCACTGGGCTGCTGCTAGGGTTTCATTTGAGTCAGCTCTGTGTGGGGGAGGTGAGGGGGAAGTGGCCTTTGGGCCTGAAAAGAGAGTGGAAATGCTGAACTCTGCCTGGAGGCTGAGGGGAGACCTCACTGCTCTCTACAACTCCCTGAGAGGAGGCTGGAGCCAGGGGGTTGGTCTCTCCTCCCAAGGAACAAGTGATAGGATGAGGGGAAACAGCTTCAGGTTGCCCCAGAGGAGGTTTAGGCTGGAGCTGAGGAACAATTTCTTCCCCAAAAGGATTGCCCAGGCCTGGCCCAGGCTGCCCAGGGTGGAGTCCCCATCCCTGGAGGGGTTTCAGAGCTGTGGAGATGTGGTGCTGAGGGCCAGGGTTTAGTGGTGACCTGGCTGTGCTGGGCTGATGGTTGGACTTGATCTGAAAGGTCTCTTCCAACCCAGGTGCTTCGGTGACTGTAGAGCCTGGGCAGCAGTCCCTGCAGCCGAAAGCCATCTCTGCCCCAGGCAGCTGAGCTGCTCTCAGCACTGCAGACAGGAGCCAGTCTGACTCCTGCAGCCCTTGAGCTTCTGCAGTGTCACTCAGGCTGCTGCCAGCCTGCTTCTGCCCCACTGGCCCTGCTAGGCTCTGAAAGCCTTCCTGGGGAGGAGCCTTCAGCATCTGCTGTGCTGGCTGAGGGGAGCCCAGGAGCCCCTGGGGCTGTGGTGCAGGACCTGGGTGCTGCTGGTCCCCAGCAGAGAAACCTGTTGCACAAACCTGCTCATAGTGAAGCCCTGAGAAGAGTGCTTGGCTTTTCCACTCTGTGCCAGCCACTGAGTGCCAGCTCAGCCTGTCAGATCCCCCCTCTAACCTTGCCAAGCCCCCTCCCCCTTTCTGTATATACAGCTATCAGATCTCTCTATCTAGTGTTTGCCTCTGCAGTAATCCAATACTTGAACTCCTGTGGTTCCCTAAACTTAGGTTTGTAACACTATTACATATGTAAGACAGCAGCTGGAGTGTCACCAGGAGCGGTGGTGTGGAGGTCTCCTTGCTCCAGGATAATCACTTCCTCATTCTGTCCTTGTTCGGGGGCTGCAGCCAGCAGCAGAGGGCGGCGAGAGCCTGGCTGCGCCTCCAGCCCGCTCCGGGGGTGCTGGGGACAGGGAGGAGGCAGGTGAAGTCATCCAACAGAGAAAAAGAGAGAGAGAGAGAGAGAGAGAAATGTCCTGAGCTGGTTTTGAGGCTGGATGCACGAACTAAACCTGTGCTGACCTGCTGCCTTTCCGCAGCTCAAAGCAGAGCTGTGTGCCCCTGGGCAGTCGGGAGGGCGGCGAAGGCAGCGAGGTGTGAGAGCTGCTCCAGCGAGGAAGCAGCTCCAGCTTTCCCCTGCTCAGTCCTGAAGACTACTACTGACCTCCTTTGGCGTTTGTCTGGGGTTTCCTGTCAGCGGTTTCTCACGTGTGTGCTCCCCCTGTCCCCAGGCAGGGCTGCCGGTGGCCGTGGTGGTGAAGCCTCTGCGCTGCCGTCCCCCGCACGGTGCTGCGGCAGGGCCGGGGCTGACGAAAGGGCTCTCCCCCCCCCCCCACTTTGTAAGAACAGAGCAATAAAAGATGCAGTTTTGTACAGGCTGCCTCTGCCTCTGCTTTCTGACCGGGGGCTGCTGCTGGGCAGGGGGAGCCGTTGCCAGGCAGGCCGGGGCGTTGCCAGGCAGGGTGGAACCAGACTCCCGCAGCCTGGGCAGGATGGAGCTGCGCCAGGCGCTGCTGCTGCTCCTGCTGCTGCTAGGTGGGTCTGAGCTAGGCCTCCCCACGGTGCTGGGGGGCCGGGCTCAGCACCCCTTGGCTCTCTCTTCCCCTCCAGACTCTCCAGTGCTGGCCCAGCTGACGGTGCCGGTGCGGCTGCCCCCCAGCGCCGCCAGAGCGGTGGCAGCGCAGCAGGCAGGTCCCCTCTGGGGGTGGGTGCGGAGGGACGCTGGTGTCCAGCTGCAGGGGGGAGCTACAGATGTGCTGCCAGCTGTGACAGCGATGCTGGCAGCCGGCCAGGGCTGTACCTGCTCCTCGGGGCGGTGCTGAGCTCCCCTGCTTGCCTCCTGTGCTCGTGCCTGCCCTTGGGGTGAGCCTTCTGGAGCTGCTGTCCCTGACTGTCCCTTTCTCTCCTTGCATGTGCAAGGACTCCGTGTCCTGTGTCCTCACCGTCGAGGGGAGGCTCTTCACCATTCACCTCCAGCAGCAGTAAGTTGACCCAGGCCCTGCTTCTGTTGCTGCTGGCTGCTGGGCCGTGGGTTCTGGCAACAATTTCTTCCTCCTCTCCAGTCTCAATCTCCTCTCCCCCAGCTCAAAGCCATTGTCCCTCATCCTGGCACTCCCAGCCTTTGTGCAAGGTCCCTCCCCAGCTCTCCTGGAGCTCTTCAGGTGCTGGAAGGCTGCTCTGAGCTCTTCCTGGAGCTTTCTCCAGGCTGAACAGCCCCAACTCCCCAGCCTGTCCTCACAGGGGAGGTGGCTCCAGCCCTCTGAGCATCCTCCTGGCTTCCCCTGGACCCTCTCCATCAGCTCCATGTCCTTGTGTTGGGGGCTGCAGAGCTGGAGGCAGTGCCCCAGGTGGGGTCTCACCAGAGCTGAGTGCGTCTGCCCCATGCCCAAGTGCCAAGGGGAGGCAGAAGGCTGGAGGAGGGTCTGAGGGATGTTCATGCCCGAGAGCCCAGATGGCAGCAGGGTGTGGAGCTGCCAGAAGCCCTGGCACTGCCAGTGTGAGAGCACAGGCTGCAGGAGCCAGGCCAGGCTCAGGGAATGGGCTGAGAGCTCTGGTTTGAGCTGCCCTTTGCTCCTGCCTTTGCAGGGCCTTTTTGTCTGATGACTTCAGGCTTTATGTCTCTGAGCAGGAGGGACCCCTGCACCCTGATGCAGTCCAGATGAAGGTAACCTTGGGGAGCTGTGGGGGGTTGGCAGTGCAGAGCTGCTGTGTGGTGCCTGCAGTGCAGCTCCCTGGGTGGCAGCTGAGGGCCTCTCCCTCACGGCCATGGAGCCATCCCCTGCCCTCTGCCACGGCACAGGGGCACTGCCACTACCAGGGCTACATCGAGGGCTTCCCCAGCTCAGCTGTGACCCTCAGCACCTGCTCAGGGCTCAGGTTAGTGCTGGTGGTGTGGCACTGCCACAGGGCAGCCTGGGGCTGTCCCAACTGCCAGCTCCTGGGGCGATGTGCCTGGTGCTGTCACCTTGGCAGGGGCCTGCTGCAGTTGGACAACATCAGCTACGGGATCAAGCCCCTGGGTTACTCTGCTGGCTTCAGGCACTTTGTGTACCCAGTGAGTGCCCAGGACGCAGCAGGGACCCTCCTGGCCAGCAGCCACCGAGAGAGAGAGGCAGCGGGGGTAGAGGTGGAGGAGAGGGCATCCCAAGCACCTGGAGACAAAGAAGTGAGTGGCTGTCTGCTCTTGTGGGGTGCTGGGGTCCCCATCACACAAGGAGGGCTCTGGTCCTGCAGGAAGCTTTGGCTGGGCAGGGGGGGACAGGAGTGGTACTGCTGGGGGTGGGGGTGTCAGCTGGATCATTGCTCATCCAGTGCCCAGGGAGAGGCAGTTCCAGGGGTAGAGCAGCTTCTACAAAAGGCAGAAATGGCCCAGCTGGAACAGCTTCTACCTTGTGCTGCTCTGGAGACAGCACTGGAGCTGTTGAACGGCCTCTTGAACAGCACAGCTGAGGAGCAGGGTGAGTGTGGAGCACAGAAACACCCTGGGCACCGGTTTCCTTTTCCAGCCCTTGCCAGGTGCAGCTCAATCCCCCAGGACCCTCAGAGTCTCCGTGGTGGTGGACAAGGCTTTGGTAAGCCCATGGCAGTCAGCTTCCCCTTGGGGTTGGCTGACTCCTGTGAGCAGAGGATGAGGCCAGTGCCCAGCTTTGGTAGGGACCTGGGGTGGGTTTTGCACAGTTCCAGGTGCTGAGGGCTTTGTAAGGGAGGAAGAACATCCTCAGCTCCCAGGCTGGGCGTGGGTCAGTGATTCACCTGTGTCTGATCCGTCCTGGGTGACTCCCTGCCTGCTCTTGTGTCCCCTTGGGTTGTTTTGCAGTACACCTACATGGGGGCAAACACCAACACTGCTGCACAGAAGATAATCCAGTCCTTCAATCTGATCAACAGTGTAAGTTCTGGACACTGGAGCCACCTCCCAAGGGAAGCAGTGGAGTCCTCTCCACTGGGCACTTTGCAGCCTCAGCTTGCCAGGGTGCTGGGCCCAGCTCACTGCAGCTCTGCTGTGACCTAGGAAGGTTGGAGCTGATGATCCCTGGGGTCCCTTCCCAGCTGGCAGCCTGGATCCTGGAGCCTGGTTTGTGTTGCAGTAAGATCCCAGTGGGGGTTGCCACTGGTAGTGGCCTCTCATCTCCTGGCTGCTTTTGGGTGTTGGAGGAGGTTGTGGTTGGAGCTGCAGCTCTTGGCTGTGAGCCCTGGGCATGGCCTGGCAGGAGCTCTGAGCTTCTCAGCAGCCTGGTCCAGATGCAGCCAGAGGTGGGTGAGGGCTGCAGTCCCAGTGGCCTCATGAAAGGTTTGTACTGTGAAACCAGGCTCCTAAAGCTGCAGCAGCACTGTGCTGGGGCTGTGCTTTGCTGCTTGAGGTGAGTCCTGAACTCAGGTGCTTAGAAGCAGCCTCTAGCCCTGCCCTTAGAGTCACAGAATTGCTTTGGTCGGAGAAGACCGCCAAGGTCACCAGGTCCACCCTGGTTTTCACCTGGTGCTGTCACAATCCCCTTAGATAATGCCAAATAATTCACAGGACCACTAAAACCCTCCTGGGAGGTGATGAGCTTCTGACCTCCTGCCTCTTGGTATCTCCCTGCTCCTGGAGGTTTGTTGCCTCTGCCCTGCAGATGTCCTGCAGTGACTGAGAGGAGCAGGGAGCTGCCCTGGGACTGATTGTGTCTGGAGCTGTAGTCCTGCTGCCAAGGAAGATGTGTGAGCAGGAGCTCCTCTGTTCCTCTTCCAGATGTTTCAGCCTCTCAATGTCATCATCCTGCTGTCCTCCCTGGAGGTGTGGACACAGGAGAACAGAATCTCCACAGCGTTGGAGGCCACGGAGCTGCAGACAAGCTTCACAAAGTGGAAGAGGCTGCACCGTGCTCATCAGGAGAAGGATTTGTCTCTGCTGCTGCTGTGAGTGGAGCTCTGCTCCCTCCTGCAGGGGCAGCTGGCGGAGAGCGCAGACAGGGAGCTGCTGAGATTGGAAGAGACCTGGGAGATCCCCAAGTCCAGCCACTCACCTGGAGCTCCCAGTCCTGACACTGAGCCACATCCCCACGGCTCTGAAACCCCTCCAGGCGTGGGGACTCCACCAGCTCCCTGGGCAGCCTGTGCCAGGGCCTGGCAGCCCTTGCTGGGAAGGGATTGTTGCCGATGTCCTAAGCTCAGTCCTGGCTCCTCTGGAAAGATTCTAGAACCCAGGAGGTTCTACCTCAACATGAGGAGAAACTTCTGTGGCATGAGGCTGCTGGAGGCCTGGAGCAGGCTGCCCAGAGAGGCTGTGGAGTCTCTGGAGGCTTTCCAGCCTCACCTGGATGTGTTCCTGTGTGACCTGGGTGACCCTGCTCTGGCAGGGGGCTTGGCTTCTACCTCCAGAGGTCCCTTCCAGCCCCTGATGTTCTGTGATTCATTCTTTGATTCCCTGGGCCAGGGAGGGGACACCAGGGGACAGCAGGAGGGACCAAGGGGACTCTGGCTGGACAGAGCCAGGACTCCCCAGGTGCCCACAGTGCCCCCATGACCACCCCTCCACGTTCCAGGTACAAGGCCCAAAGAGCTGTGATGGGAGCAACCATGCAGGGGGCAGTCTGTGAGAGAGATGGTGCTGGAGCAGTGGCTGTGGTATGGTGCCAGCTGTCCCTGTCCCCTGCCAGCCCAGTGCCCTGGAGCTCAATGGGCAGCAGCAAGCATGGGTGGCAGCATTCTTGGCTGGAGCTGGGTTATTCACCTGGGACCTCTGCATGGCACTGCCTTCTTCTCTGCTCTCTGCAGTACCAAAGTTTCATGACCCTGGAGTCCTTCTCTGTCCTTGTGACCCAGCTGCTGGCACACAGCCTGGGCATGAGGTACGACAACGCCCACAGCTGCCAGTGCCGCACCACCACCTGCATCATGGACAGGATGGCTCTGTGAGTGGGGCAGCTGAGGTGGGTGGGTGGGCAGGACACGCTGGGGAAGGTCAGGGCCTGTCCTGTGGCCACAGCCAGTGCCCAGCCAGTCACCTGTCACCCACAGCCTGGCTGAGTGTGCACAGTGCAGTGGCAGTGGTGAGGGTGACTGGGGGGGGGTCTGCTCATCAGGGGAGGTGGGCTCATCATGGCAGGGGGTTCTCCTTGGGGAGGAGGGAGGACTTCTCCTCAGGGGGTCCTCAATGAATGCCATTCCATTGCACAAGTGGCACCAAACCAGAGCTATCTGCTTTTGTTCCTCCTTCAAGCAGCCAAAATGCAGTGCAGTTGGCACTGCGGTGCTCGGTGTGCGGTGCAGTTAGTGCTGCACCGCTCGGTGTGCAGCGCAGTTGGCACTGCGGTGCTCGGTGTGCGGTGCAGTTAGTGCTGCACCGCTCGGTGTGCAGCGCAGTTGGCACTGCGGTGCTCGGTGTGCGGTGCAGTTAGTGTTGCACCGCTCGGTGTGCAGCGCAGTTGGCACTGCGGTGCTCGGTGTGCGGTGCAGTTAGTGCTGCACCGCTCGGTGTGCAGCGCAGTTGGCACTGCGGTGCTCGGTGTGCGGTGCAGTTAGTGCTGCACCGCTCGGTGTGCAGCGCAGTTGGCACTGCGGTGCTCGGTGTGCGGTGCAGTTAGTGCTGCACCGCTCGGTGTGCAGCGCAGTTGGCACTGCGGTGCTCGGTGTGTGGTGCAGTTAGTGCTGCACCGCTCGGTGTGCGGCGCAGTTGGCACTGCGGTGCTCGGTGTGTGGTGCAGTTAGTGCTGCACCGCTCGGTGTGCGGCGCAGTTGGCACTGCGGTGCTCGGTGTGCGGTGCAGTTAGTGCTGCACCGCTCGGTGTGCGGCGCAGTTGGCACTGCGGTGCTCGGTGTGTGGTGCAGTTAGTGCTGCGGTGCTCGGTGTGCGGCGCAGCAGTGCTGGGTCTGCAGCGCAGTCGGTGCTGTGGTGCTCGGTGTGCGGCGCAGTCGGCGCTGCGGTGCTCAGTGTGCGGCGCAGCGGTGCTGGGTCTGCGGCGCAGTCGGTGTGGGGCGCAGCGGTGCTGGGTCTGCGGCGCAGTCGGCGCTGCGGTGCTCGGTGTGCGGCGCAGTCGGCGCTGCGGTGCTCAGTGTGCGGCGCAGTCAGCACTGTGGTGCAGCAAAGAGACCTCTGCAAAACCTTTCTGGCTGCTCCTCGGTCTCCATTCATAACAACAGGAGGAAAAGGAGGCTGAGGGGAGGCCTCCTGGCTCACTGCAACCCCCTGGATGGAAGGAGGCTGGAGCCAGGTAGGGTTGGTCTCTTCTCACCAGGAACAAGCGACAGGGCAGGAGGAAATGGCCTGAAATTGCTCCAGAGGAGGTTTAGATTGGACATGAGGAACAATTTCTTCCCTCAAAGGGTTGTCAAGGCCTGGTCCAGGCTGCCCAGGGAGGTGGCTGAATCCCCTCTCCTGGAGGGGTTTCACAGCTGCAGAGATGTGGTGCTGAAGGCCATGGCTTAGCCCCAGCCTTGGCAGAGTCAGAGAATGGTTGCACTGGAGGATCTTAAAGGTCTTCCTCAGCCAAAGCTGTTCTCTGGATCTGCCAGTCCTAGGAGCAGGCTTACCAAAGGACTCAAAGACCCCCAGGGGACCAGAGTGCTCCTGCCAGCACCTGGGCAGGTTCCTGACCTGCACCGAGCGGCAGCAGCCGCATTAAGGCAGCGAGGGCTGACTGCCTGCTTCTAGCTTCACAGGTGGGACAAAAGCCTTCAGCAACTGCAGCATCAAGGACTTTGAGACCTTCCTGAAGCAGGAGAGGAGCAGCTGCCTGTTCCACACTGGCAGGTGGAGAAGACCCTCCTTGGGCACAGCCAAATGTGGCAACGGCAAGGTGGAGCCTGGGGAGCAGTGCGACTGTGGCGCTGGGGAGGTGAGAGTGTGGGGCCTGGGGCTGGGCAGGGGCAGTCCTGTGGGTGTCTTTGGAATGAGGAAGCAGAAGGAAGCCCTTGAGGCTCCTTAGGAAACATTTCTTCTCTGGAAGGGTTCTCAGGCATTGAAGAGGCTGCCCAGGGCAGTGCTGGAGTCACCATCCCTGGGGGTGCTGAAGCCCCACGGGGACCTGGTGCTCGGGGCCATGGTTTAGTGGTGACCTTTCAGTGCTGGGTTGAAGGATGGGCTGGATGAGCTGTGATCTGTGATTCTGAGGGGCCAGCTGCAGCAGGGGCCAGCCCAAGATGAGTCAATGTTGGGTTTTAGATGGTTTCTGTGCCAGCATCAATCTGATGCCAGCGTTGGCCACTTCCTTCTGCTAGATATTGCCCCAGGCGTAGCTTCTGGCGGGGAAGGAGGAAGAGGGCAACCTCTGGAAGTAAAAAACCCTTGGAGGGAAGACAGGAAAGGTCAATTAATGTGGCCTTGCTGCCTCCCCAGGCCTGCTCAAAGGATAAATGCTGTACTAGGTCGTGCCGCTTCAAGCCAGGAGTGAAATGTTCCTCTGGGCCGTGCTGCAGTGACTGCCAGGTGAGGAACCTGTCTCTAATTACCACAAGATCATTAATTTAGTCTTGGAGAAAGGCTCTGTTCTCATGCTGAAGGATGGAGACCAACTTAGCTCTGCCTAATCAGAGTGGTTCCTGGGGTAGAGCTTTCCAGCTCAGCTCCCCAAGTCTCTCAGGAGTAGTTTGGAGAGCTGCTGGAGGCTGCCCGGGAGGCTGTGGCTGCCTCCTCCCTGGAGGTGTCCAAGGCCAGGCTGGATGAGCCCTTGAGCAGCCTGGGCTGTGGGAGGTGTCCTTGCCCACGGCAGGGGGGAGGTTGGGGTAGATGATTCTGAGGTCCCTTCCAACCTGAGCCGTTCTGTGGCTCTGTGAGAGGGGGCCCAGTGCTGGTGGGTGTGGGAGGATGGAGGGAAGGCTCCTCCCTGCCGCCTCCTCCCGCAGTTCCGGCCGCAGAAGTCTCCCTGCCGCCCGGCTGCCGACCCAGAGTGTGACCTGCCCGAGGTCTGCAGCGGCTCCTCCGCCTCCTGCCCCCTGACCTCTACCTGCAGGATGGGCACAGCTGTGGGGGTGGCACTGGCTACTGCTACAAGGGACGCTGCCAGTCTCCAGAGCTGCAGTGCCAGAAGCTCTATGGGAGAGGTAACAGAGGCTGCTCTGGCTGCAGGGCTGCTGCCAGGAGGCGGCTGCAGCAGAGCCGATGCTCACATTAGTGAGACACTGGCACAGTGTGCCCAGGGGGGCTGTGGATGCCCCTTCCATGGAGGTGTTCAAGGCCAGGCTGGATGAGCAGCCTGGGCTGGTGGGAGATGTCCCTGCCCATGGGATGATCTTGAACTTTGCAGAGTCCCGGAATGCTCCCATGGCCTGCTACGAGGAGCTCAACAGCCAGAAGGACAGGTTTGGGCACTGTGGATTCCACCCCAGAAGGGGTTATCAGTCCTGTGCTTGGAGGTATGCTCTGGGCCAGGGCAGTTCTCTGCCTTACGAGGAGAGGCTGAGAGCCCTGGGGCTGTTCAGTCTGGAGAGGAGCAGCCTGAGAGGAGATCTGAGCATGGTCACAGATGCCTGGAGGGTGGGGGCAAGAAGGGGCCAGGCTCTGTCCGGTGATGTCCAGTGGTAGGATGAGAGGCAATGGACACAAACTGGAACCAGAGGTCCCTTCCAACCCCTACCACGCTGTGTTTGTGTCTCTGTGTGGTCTGCATCCCATGGACACTGTTTCTGCAGGGATCTCAGGTGTGGGAAGCTGGTCTGCACCTACCCCTCCAACGTTCCCTACCCCTCGGAGGCTGCTGCCGTGGTGTACGCCCGAGTGCGGCACCACCTCTGCGTCTCCCTGCACCACCTGAACACACCAGCGCACAGAGATCCTCTGCTGGTCCCCCCAGGCACGAAGTGTGGCTCTGGAAAGGTGAGGAAGCCTTTGCTGCTCATCTCATCTGCCAGGCAGAAATCACAGAATGGTGTAAGGGGTGGGAGGGACCTCTGGAGACCATTGAGTCCAACCCCCCTGCAGGGGCACCTGGAGAGGGACACACAGGAACACATCCAGGTGGGGCTGGAATGTCTGCAGAGACTCCACCACCTCCCTGGGCAGCCTGCCCCAGGGCTCCATCACCCTTCAATTCAAGAAGTTCCTCCTCATGCTCAGAACTTCTGATGTTCTCCTCTGTGCCTGTCCTGTCCCTGGGCACCCCTGAACCAAGCCTGGGACCATCCTCCTGGTGAACATTGACCAGGCTGCAGCAGTCCTTGCTCCTTGGAGCAGGAGTGGCCATGGCATTTACATAGAAGCCAACAGCAGAGGCTTGGCTCAGCTGGCACCGCTGGACACCCCCAGCCCCATGCTGCTCACTGTCCCCTTTTCAAAGCCCCCGGGAGGCAGGGGGTGGAATGTCACTGCCGTGGGGACAGCAGCTGGATGGCTGAGTGCTGCCATGGTGCAGGCTGAGCTGCAGCTGTGCTGGTTTCTCCTAGCTGTGTATCAACAGCACTTGCCAGCCTCTGGCGGCCCTGGGGCAGGACTGTGCCAGCGCAGTGCAGTGCCACGGCCACGGGGTGAGTCACGGCGGGGGGGCTGCCCAGGGCAGGGCAGGGGGTCCTGCTGCAGAAATTCACTGCAAACTTCCCCCCCTCCCCGGGCTGTCCAGGTGTGCAACAATAAGGGGCAGTGCCACTGCCAGCCTGGCTGGCAGCCCCCCAACTGCCAGCGCAGGGACTCCAGGCTGCGGGGGAGCGGCGGCGGCCAGGAGGCAGAGGGTGGTCAGTGCCTGCAGCAGCGGTGGGCATGGGCGCCGGGCTGGGGTCCCACGGGTGGGACCCCCTTGGGTGGCTGTGCCATGCCACTGCCCACCGAGCTGTCTCCTGCCAGGCTTCCCCCTGCTGCGAATGCTGAAGGATGCCAAGGTGATCTCAGCCCTGCTGGGCACCTTCCTCTTCCTCGCCATCGCCATCACCTTCGGCATCTACTGCTGCTGCAGGCAGAAGCCCCTAGGCACAGAGGGGTAAGTGGGGTGGGGGTCCCTAGTGGGGGCCTAAGGGTGTGGGATGGGGACATGGTGTTCCCTTGGGAGGTGTGGGCTGGTCCCCGAGGGGGTGTGAGGTGATGCCTGGGGCTGAGGCACTGCTCTGTCTCTGCAGCCCTGCAGCCAGGAAGGACACAAACCACACGGGGACCGACCCCGGCCAGGGGCTGGGCCCAGGGCTGGGGCCGTGGCATGCCTGCTAATAAAGCTGCTGCTTGGAGCCAGGGGTGTGTGCCTCTGTCTGGGGGTGGCAGGGACACAGCACAACCACCTCAGCCACTGACCTCCACCCCTGCCCCAGTGAGGGGGCACCCACGTGGCCTGCAGTGCCCCCAGACCTCCCCCCAGCAGTGCCAACAGACCTCCCCCCAGCAGTGCCCCCAGGTCTGCCCCCCAGCAGTGCCCCCAGACCTGCCCCCCAGCAGTGCCCCCAGATCTGCCCCCCAGCAGTGGCAACAGACCTGCCCCCAACAGCAGTATCCCCAGACCTGCCCCCAACAGCAGTGCCCCCAGACCTGCCCCCATGGCATCTCCACCCCTGTGCTGGTTTCCCCCCAGGAACCCTCTCTCTCAGCAGGCTCTGCTCAGAGCTCCCTGCCAAGCCCCCACTGGATGGGGAGGACCTCCAGGGCTGGGCTGGGGACTCCACCACTGCCCTGGGCACCTGGGCCAGGCCTTGACAACACTCAAGGGGAAGAAATTGCTCTTCATGTCCAACCTACACCTCCCCTGCTGGCCAGGCAGAGAGGGACCTGGGGGTACTGGTTGATTGTAGGCTGAACATGAGCCAGCAGTGTGCCCAGGCAGCCAAGAAGGCCAATGGCATCCTGGCCTGCATCAGGAACAGTGTGGCCAGCAGGAGCAGGGAGGTCATTGTGCCCCTGTACACTGCACTGGTTAGGCCACACCTTGAGTCCTGTGTCCAGTTCTGGGCCCCTCAGTTTAGGAAGGAGGTTGACTTGCTGGAAGGTGTCCAGAGGAGGGCAACAAAGCTGGTGAGGGGTTTGGAACACAGCCCTGTGAGGAGAGGCTGAGGGAGCTGGGGTTGCTCAGCCTGGAGAAGAGGAGACTGAGGGGTGACCTTATTGCTCTCTACAACTCCCTGAAGGGAGGTTGTAGCCAGGCAGAGGTTGGTCTCTTCTCCCAGGCAGCCAGTGCCAGAACAAGAGGACACAGTCTCAGGCTGCACCAGGGCAGGTTTAGGCTGGATGTTAGGAAGAAGTTCTACACGGAGAGAGTGATTGCCCATTGGAATGGGCTGCCCAGGGAGGTGGTGGAGTCACCTTCATTGGAGGTGTTCAGGAGGAGACTTGCTGGGGTGCTTGGTGCCATGGGTTAGTTGTTGGGTGGGTTGGATTGGTTGATGGGTTGGACGCGGTGACCTTGAAGCTCTCTTCCAACCTGGCTTATTGTATTGTATTGTAAATAGATGCCCCCTGGCACCGGGGGTGGTCCCACACAGTTTGATGGGAGCTGTGGATAGCCTCCAGAGCTACCAGCCCTCAGCTGCCCTGGGCCATACCTGGTGCCCGTGGCTGTAGGTCCGTGCCATGTGTGGCTGTAGGTCCGTGTGTGGCTGTAGGTCCGTGTGTGGCTGTAGGTCCATGCTGTGTGTGGCTGTAGGTCCGTGTGTGGCTGTAGGTCCATGCTGTGTGTGGCTGTAGGTCCATGTGTGGCTGTAGGTCCGTGCTGTGTGTGGCTGTAGGTCCGTGCTGTGTGTGGCTGTAGGTCCGTGTGTGGCTGTAGGTCCGTGTGTGGCTGTAGGTCCGTGCTGTGTGTGGCTGTAGGTCCGTGTGTGGCTGTAGGTCCATGCTGTGTGTGGCTGTAGGTCCATGTGTGGCTGTAGGTCCGTGTGTGGCTGTAGGTCCATGCTGTGTGTGGCTGTAGGTCCGTGTGTGGCTGTAGGTCCGTGTGTGGCTGTAGGTCCATGCTGTGTGTGGCTGTAGGTCCATGTGCGGCTGTAGGTCCGTGCCGTGTGTGGGGCCCACGCTGTGCCCAGGCTCTGCAGCCTCCATCCAGATGTGGACAGTTCCCTGTTCTTGCCCAGTTCCTGCAGAGCAAGCACAGCAGACAGGGCATGGATTGGGCACTGCCAGGCTCCCGGGGAGCCCAGCCGCAGCCCCAGCACCCCTGAGCTGCCACCCACCCCATGGCCACTTGGCTGCAGCCTCCCGTGGGATCCTGGAGCATCCCTGCAGCTCCCAGGGGAGGTCCGGGGGGGAGCACGGGTGCTTTCTCCCTAGGTGGACGCCCACAGGCATGGGGAGCAACGTTTGCTCCACAACAAGGCCTTATCAGCAACCTTTACCCATGTTTGCTGGGCCCTCCAGCCACTGCCTGGCTCCCCAGGCCAAGGTCCGGCTCCCGGCGCTGGGCAGCGGCGCTGGCTCAGCACATAGCAGGAGCAGGGCAGCCGCCACCTGCCCCAGCCCTGCGGCCAGCAGCCAGTGATGGAGCCTGGTGCCGACGGGCCGGAGGAGACCTCGCTGCCTCTGCAGCTGAGCAGGTTCCAGATCTCCGAGGAGTTCGGCTTCCTTCTTCCCCACCCTCTGGTAGGAGACACTGTGCCGCCTGGGCATGCTTCAGGAGACAGAGAGGGGTTGGTGAGCAGCCTCCTGAGGGGGTTTGCATCGAGGGCACCCCGGGCAGGCTGCGGAGAGCAGCGAGGGAGGCAGCCCCGCTCCTCTGGCTCCCTCTCACAGGGGCTTAAGCTGCCCGCAGCACACGGCAGGGAGGGGCAGCAGGAGATCTGCATTCCCCAGGCTGGCCTTGGCTTTGCTGGGGTTTGGGGAGTACAGGCAGAGAGCAGCCAGGCTGCAAATCTCCTGTGCTGAGAGCTCTGCCATTTATCACCAGGCTCACGCTGCTCAGGGACAGGCAGATCCTCGCTTCTCCTCCATTAATTTGCCATCATGCAGCCCGGGATTGCACGGGGGGACACGAACCATTAGCTGTCACCTGCAAGGCTGGCTGGATGCTGGCAGCCTGGGCTGGTGGAAGCTTCTGCCCTCCCCACAGCCTTGCCAGAGCCCCGGAAAAACCTTGGACAAGGTCTGGCACAGCCCTCCCTGGGCTGGTTCTTGCCCAGCCCCACTGCCAGCTCTGTTGGCACCAGATTTGAACCCTGCACACGTCTGCTCCTGTCTCAGTCCTGAGCTCTGCTCGGGGAGCAGGGTGGGAGAAGATGCACAGCCTTGTGGCACTGTGAGCAGCCAGCCCCTGCGTTAAGCCCTCTGCCTCTCACCTCTCCCCAAGACAGAGCTGCCAGCAGCCTATGCTCCCTGGATGGAGATTGCCCAGGACCTGCCCCAGCTGATCGCCAGCCACCAGCTCCGCTCCCGAGTTCACCAGGTACCCCCGGGGGTCGCAGCAGCCTCTGGAGCTCTCTCAAGCCTTGGGCTGACACAGCAGTGGCTGCACAGCTGCAGCAGAGCCAAGTCCTCAGCGAGGACTCACAGCCAGGACTAATTCCAAGCAGAAGCAAAGCCCCAAGGTCTGCAGCGACAGCTCCCAGAGCAGATCCATGAGCACAGAGCAGGGCTGGAGCTCAGAGAGCAGCAGGTGGCGACAGGGGACACAAGGCCACGCTCGATGGGGTCCTGAGCAGCCTGCTCTGGTTGGAGATGTCCCTGCAGGGGGGTTGGACAAGAGGACCTCTGAGGGTCCTCTCCGAGCCAATGCATCCTGCGAGCTGATGTCATGAGAGGTTTGGCTGATGCCAGCCATGCCCCATGCCAGGGAGCCTGGGCACTCCAGGACCCCACTCAGCTCAGCCCCTCCAGCACACAGGGACCCAGCCCTGCCCCATGCCAGGGAGCCTGGGCACTCCAGGATCCCACTCAGCTCAGCCCCTCCAGCACACAGGGACCCAGCCCTGCCCCATGCCAAGGAGCCTGGGCACTCCAGGACCCCACTCAGCTCAGCCCCTCCAGCACACAGGGATCAGCTGCTGTGACATGCATGGGATCACAGAATGGTAGGGGTTGGGAGGGTCCTGGGCAAGGACAGCAGAGGCACAGGGAGGGTCTTTCCTGGCTGGTGGGGCAGCCCCCGGTGCAGGGCCCCTTGGCATTGCCCGTGGTGCCCCTTGCTCCCAAGGGTCTCCTTGGCAGATGCCGCAGCTGAGCACCCAGCAGCTCGGAGGGCACGAGGAGCTGCACTTGGCACACCTGGTGCTGAGCTTCATCACCATGGGCTACCTCTGGCAGGAGGGAGAGGAGGGCACTGTGAAGGTAAAAGCAACATGGGGCAGGTTCATCTGCTCCTTGGGGTCTGGGGGTTGGTGCAGCTCCTCTGGGACCCTGCCCATGGGAGCCAAGCCTCTTGCCTGCAGCTGGAGCAGGAGCCTGGCCCCTCCTGGCTGCCTGGGTGCCCACAGCTGGGCACCTCTCAGCAGCCTGGCACCGTCCCCATCGTCTGCTGCGCTCTGTGCCCTGCAGGTCCTGCCCCGAAACCTTGCTGTGCCCTTCTGGGAGGTGTCCCAGAGCCTTGGGCTGCCTCCCATCCTCAGCCATGCTGACTTCGTGCTGGCCAACTGGAGGAGGAGGAACCCCAGCGGGTGAGGGACAGGCGTGGGTGGGGCAGCAGCCATGAGCCTGGGCAGCTCCTGCCCTGCCCACTGCGGACAGATGGTTCCCAAAGCACTCCTGGGGTCCTTAAAGCCATCCCTGGGGGGCTGTCTCATGGAGAAGGTCTGGGGAAGGGTCTTGCTGGGCAGGGGGGAGCGATGCTGCCTGGGGCTGAGCCCCTCTGGGTGCATCCCCGGGGGGTGACACTGCCCCTGGAGCAATTCAAGCAAGCTCAGCTGCTCAGACAACTTTTAACGTCTCCCTTTCTCTCTCCTTCTCGTGTTGGCCGTGGCTGAAACGCCCTCAGGCCTCTGGAAATGGAGTAAGTATTTCAGATGCTGATTTATTTCCTAGCAGCGCTGCTTTTGTTTGCCTTGGCTTAGCACTCGGCACTGCAGGGCTCTGCCTAGGCTGAGCCTCCTCTCCTGCTGCATGAGCACAGCAGCAGCAGCTCAGTCGTTGGCACACAGATGCCGCTGCAACAGCAGCAAAGTGCTGAGCCCGGGGCTGAACCGTGGCCTTGCTCCAGGCCAGCCTGGCCCAGCAAGTACATGGGCAGGGTTTTGAGGGTCCCTCGGACCCAGAGCAGCCCCTTGCTCTCTTGCTCCTTGCTCTCTCCCCTTGCTCACAGACTGCATCAGGTGGGAAGGGACCCTCCAAGGGCACCTTGCCCACTGCCCCTGCAGCCATCAGGGACACCTCCAGCTAGAGCAAGGCTGCCCAGGGCCGCAGCAAGGCTGCTCTTGAATGGCCCCAGGGATGGGACCTCCACCACCAAACTGGGCAACCTGTCCCAGTGTTCCACCACTCTCATTGTGAAGAACCCCATGGGGCTGGGGGCTGGGGTGTGGGGAAATGCCAAGCAAGCCCCCTGGCAGCCCCAGCACACAGCTGCTTGTCCCTGCAGCAACCTGGACACCATCATCTCGCTGCCTGGAGGGGAGAGCCTGCGAGGCTTCATCCTGGTCACCTTCCTGGTGGAGAAGGCAGCTGTGCCTGGCATTAAGGTAGGGAATTGCCATGCCCTACCTTTGCTTGCTTGCCCTGGAAGCACCCACAGGGCACTCCTTGCTCTTTGCTTGCCCTGGAAGCACCCACAGGGTCTACCATCACCTGCCTGCTTGCTCGCAGGCTGGGGGAGGGGCATGGCTGGCACGGGTGGCAGAGCGGCTGGGCACAGGCATCCTCAGCTCCTCAACTCTCCGTCCTCTCTTCTCCTCCGGCAGGCCATCGTCCAGGCCACCCATGCCATCCTGCAGCAGGATGAGGAGAGCCTGCACAAAGCCCTGCAGCAGCTGGCAGAGGCCATCGGGGACATGAGCCAGGCCTTGAAGCGGATGCACGGTAACAGCTCGGGGGCCCTGCCGCGGGGCCCACCTCAGCATGTCAGATGCAGGAGTGCCAGAGTGCTTCCCTGGGCCCGCAAAGCATCCCGGGAGTGGCGCAGAGGGAGGAGGCAGGAGCAGCTCAGAGGAAGCTCAGCGCTCCCGGGGTGATGCCATGGGGCCTGGGCACCCACATGTGCCAGGGGTAAAAGCCTTGGGTGCCCTCCAGCCGTGCTGCTCACAGCGGTGCCCACTGGGGGAAGCCCCTGATCCCTCCTGCAGGGATTCAGGTCCCTTGGCTGGGGCAGGGGGCAGCGGCACATGGGGACTGCCAGGGAGAGGGAGCTGGAGTCACATCCGTGCTCTGCCTTCCTCCTAGACCACGTGGATCCAGCAGTGTTCTACGCCGTGATCCGCATCTTCCTCTCCGGGTGAGCGCAGCACACTGCCCTCCAAAGCCAACCTGCCAGCAGCTCCTGGGAGCAGGGCATGAGCTGGGAAGGGGCAGCCCAGAGAGGGAATTGTGTCCTTGGGGTGGGGCAGGAGCCAGCACCATGTCCAGCAGTGGTGTCATAGTATCATAGCATCAGTCAGGGTTGGAAGGGACCACAAGGATCATGTAGTTCCAACCCTCCTGCCATGGGCAGGGACACCCCACACTAGAGCAGGCTGCCCACAGCCTCATCCAGCCTGGGCTTAAACACCTCCAGGGACGGGGCCTCAACTACCTCCCTGCACAACCCATTCCAGGGCTTCACCACTCTCATAGGGAAGAACTTCCTCCTCACCTCCAGCCTGAATCTCCCCACCTCCAGCTTCATTCCATTCCCCCTAGTCCTATCACTACCTGAGATCCTGAGAAGTCCCTCCCCAGCCTTCTTGGAGCCCCCTTCAGGTACTGGAAGGCCACAATGAGGTCACCTGGGAGCCTTCTCTTCTCCAGACTGAACAGCCCCAACTCCTTCAGTCTGTCCTCACAGGAGAGGTGCTCCAGCCCTCTGATCATCCTCCTGGCCCTGCTCTGGACACCTTCCAGCACCTCCAGATCCCTCTTGTAACAGGGGCTCCAGAACTGGAGGCAGTACTCCAGGTGGGGTCTCACCAGAGCTGAGCAGAGGGGGAGAATCCCCTCTCTTGCCCTGCTGGCCACACTTCTCCTGCTGCAGCCCAGGATCTCATTGGCCTGTCCCTCTGGAGGAAGTGAGGTCCCAGCACTGTGCCAGAGCTGCAAGGCAAGGAGCATGGCAGAGGGCTGGGGGCTGCCTCCCACCCCCTGCTCTCCCTCCTGCACTTCAGCTCAGCCTGGCACAGGCTCTGCACTGCAACAGCCATGGCTGTGCAGCAATGAATCATTCCTGCTCTTGGCCCCAGCAGCTTTGACAGCAGAAGTTGGATTTCAGAAGATGAATTCCTCCTTGCACACTGCATGCACAAAGCTGCAAGAGGGCCTCCTGCCCCTGCACGTTCAGGAAACACCCAGAGCAAACCCCCTGCTGCTCCTCCGCCCCAATCCCATTCATTAAAACACTCAATCCCCCCTCAAACGCTGGAAAGCTCTCCTGGGCGAGGCAGAACCGTGGCCACTAGAGCCCAGCACTGAGCTTTGCTGTGCCTCAGCTCCCCGTGGGGCTGTGAGCATCCCTCCTGCTCTGCTCCAGACCTTCTCAGGAGGTTCTATTTCTGTTGCTCTTCAGCATATCTCAGCATTCCTAAATCAAAAGGCTCCATGAATCCGGCTTTGGTTTCCTCTCATTTTGCTTGTTTTTTTATCCACGCTGACCTTGTCTTGATGGTCATCAGCCTGGAAAAACATTGCCTCTTAAATTCCCTTCCACTTACAAGAGCTTCCCACTAGTAAAGGTTACTATAAATACATCCCTGGGAGAGCTAAAAATACTCTGGGATGTGCTCTTGGATCTATTTTCTCTGCAGCTCGTGCAGAATCTGCTCCAGCAGCCCAACAGCCTCAGCAGCCAGCCCCCAAAGCCCCATCAAATGCTGCATTCTTCAGAAGGTCAAGAGATATTTTTATGCCAGGCACATTTATCTCTCTGAGGCTCTGCCTCCTCTCCCCATCTGTGTGCCAGCATTTGTCCTCTTTTGCACAGGCAGAGCACGGAGCCGGGCGCCGGGAGGGAGCTGGCGGTGCACAGGGAGGGCACCGGAGCTGCCCCAGCCCTGGGCTGGCTGAGGATGGGCAGCTTCAGGAGAGCACCTCCCAGGCTTGTCCTCTGCTGAGGCACCTAAAGGCAGGCTGTGCTGTGCCTCCTCTGGAGACATCAGCCAGAGAGGAAGGAGAACAGAGGAAAACCCAATGTGCAAGAAAGCTGAGGAGGGACTTGTGGCAAGGGCTGGGAGTGAGAGGACAAGAGGTGATGGCTTTGAGCTGGGAGAGGGGAGACTGAGACTGAAGAGGAGGAGGAAATTCTCTAGAGTGAGGGCTGGGAGCCACTGGCACAGGCTGCCCAGGGAGGCTGTGGCTGCCTCCTCCCTGGAGGTGTTCAAGGCCAGGCTGGATGAGGCCTGAGCAGCCTGGGCTGAGGGGAGGTGTCCCTGCCCATGGCAGGGGGCTGGAACTGTAGGGGGTCTTTAAGGTCCCTTCCAACCCAAACCATTCTGTAATTTTCTGACTCCTCCCTACACCCACGGCCTTGGCACCGACCTTGGCACAGACCTTGGCACAGGGTTTGATTCCCAAGTTTATCTCCTGTCTGAGGAGAGCTGACAAGGCTGAGCCGGGAGGAGGAGGAGCTCCATGGGTCAGGTCAGGAAGGTTTGCAAAGGTTTCAACCAGCACAGGGTCTCTTCCCACATCCCCCCTGTCATCCCTCCCTGCCTGACCCCTGTGTGTCCCCCTCAGCTGGAAGGACAACCCTGCCATGCCGGAGGGGCTGATCTACGAGGGTGTAGCCGAGGAGCCCCTGGAGTACTCGGGCGGGAGCGCGGCGCAGAGCAGCACCCTGCACGCCTTCGACGAGCTGCTGGGCATCCACCACGGCCAGCAGAGCTGTGAGTCGCGCGCGGGGGGAAGCCGCCGGGCACAGGAGCTCCTGGGGGTGCTGCCTGACAGTGGCTGAACATGAGCCACTCTGTGCCCAGGTGGCCAAGAAGGCCACCAGCAGCCTGGGCTGGGTCAGCAACGGTGTGGGCAGCAGGAGCAGGGCAGGGATGGTGCCCCTGGGCTGGGCACTGGGGATGCCACAGCTCGAGTGCTGACCCTGGTTTGGCTCCTCCATACGCAGAGCTTTGGGTGAGTCCTGCCCACAGGAGAAGGCAGTTAGCAGAAATTAGCAAAGTCACTCTAAAAGCAGAGCAAACAAACAGAGCAACCCCAAATCCCCCAAACCTGCAACTGCCAGCAGGGGCTCAGCCCTGCCTGCTTGGGCTTTAGATGACTCTAAGGAAGCCCTGACCTGCTCTGGGGCTCCTTTCGCAATGAACTGGAGGCAGTGGAGGCCGGGAGGCTGCAGAGTCTCTGGGTACCACCCCGAGGTCCTTGGGGAGCACCCCAGCACCAGGGCTCCAGGCTGGCCTCTCTCTGAGCCCCTCAGGCTGCGTTAAGCCAGCTGCCCGCCACTCAGTTCTGCTTTGCTGGTGTCTCGCAGCTGCCTTCCTGCACAGGATGAGGGACTACATGCCCCCAGCCCACAGAGCCTTCGTGGAGCAGATCCGGCGCGGGCCCTCCCTCAGGCAGCTGCTGCTGCGCTCGGGCTCCCCGCGGCTCCGCGCAGCCTTCAACCGCTGCGTCTCGGCCCTGGTGGACTTCAGGTCCTACCACATCACCGTTGTCACCAAGTACATCGCCCTGGCTGCGGCCCGAGCCAAGGCCAGGCAGGCAGAGCTGGGTGCCAGGGCTGGCCCCTCCCTGGGGAAGCCTCCATCGGCGCTGGAGGCCAAAGGCACCGGCGGCTCCCACATCTTCGTCTTCCTGAAGAGCATCAGGGACAGCACCAGGGAAGGGATGATCCCGGCCTGACCTGCCCAGAGGGCCTGCAAGGGACTGCTCAGGGGGTGCAGGGGACCAAAGGGCTCCAGTGTGTCTGCAGGGCCCCTGCCACAGCCCAGCCACCCCAAGCCTCCTCCCAGCAGCACCCTTCCTGCTGGTGCACAGCTGGGACACAGGGAATGTGCTCCGGGCTAGAGAGAGGAGGGCACTGCTGCTGCCAACCCCCAAATGGCACACAGTGGGCAGCACCCCTCCCTGGCACCAGGCTGGGCACAGCACCGGAACAAGCATGCCATCCTATTGTGCCTCCAGGAGGGGCACAGCACCTTGGCTTAGCATCCCTCCCTGGCACCAGGAGAAGCACAGCATCCTTCCACAGAAGCTGTATGGGGGCAGCACCCCCACACGGTGCCAGGCAGAGCCGTGCCCACCCCTGCCTTGCTCCCCGTGCCCATCAACTTGCTGCCCGCACCTCCCGGGGTCGGGGCTGTGCCGCGGGGGCTGCGGGCACGGTCCGGGTTCCACGATTGGGCTCCAGGGACAAATAAAACCACGGTTCTCAAATCCAGCCCCGCTCTGTCCCCTGGCGGCCTATCGCGACAGCACTGCGTTTCCCCACCACGAGGTGGCGACAGAAACCTGCTTTTGGCTCCTTGGCCTCTCCCTGGCAGCAGGGGAACTGCGGAGGGGGCAGCAGGGGAACTGCGGAGGGGGCCACACGTTTCTTGAACCTCTCCAGGCATGGGGACTCCACCACCTCCCTGAGCAGCCTGTGCCGGGCCCTGACCACTCCTGCAGCACAGAAATTTTCCCTCCTCTCCAACCTAAGCCTCCCCTGGCACAGCTTCAGGCTGTGTGCCAGGGGAAGAGCTGCAGCGCTGGGGCATGCCCAGGCTTCTCTTTCTTCAGGCTGGAGGTGCAGCTCCCTGCTGGGGCAGGGAACATGGAGACAGAGTTTGCTTAAGGGACCATCAAGGGAAAACATCAGCTCAGACCAAGCCATGGTCCTCACCAGCCATCTGCAGCAGATCAACACCCAGCCTAGTGCTGGGCTCAGCCCAGGAGGTAATACAAAGGTTCCTACAACCCAGACACTGCAGCAGATGAAGCAAGAGCAGCAAGGAACCCTCCCTGCAGCTCATCACAGCTGCCAGGGCTGCTGCCTGCTCCTTGGCATCACTCCCTGGCCTGGGGCTGTAGCACAGAGCTCTTCTCACCCCCACCGTGCCAGGGTGGGTGAGCAGAGCTTTGTGCCAAGAGCCAGGTGCCCCAAAATGCCCTTTCACAGCCAGAGCACCCCCAAATCCCTGGGAATCAGCCTCTCCAGGGAAAGCAGGCCAGATGGCTGGGTGTTTTGCTGGCACTGCCACCCGAGACAGGTTTCACACCCAATCAGTGTCTGGGTGCAAAAATAGCTCTGGCAGTGCCACCTCTCCTGCACCATCAGAGAGAGCCAAGGTCCTTTGAAACGAGGCTCCCTTCCCATAAGGGCAACAACACCACCACCAACAAAAAAGCCCTCAGCACACAGCAGCCTGAATTATTCAAGCTCCTTGCTAAGTTTTCTTTTGTGCCCTCTTTTGAAAGGCAACTTCTTAAAACTGGGGCTTGGGAGGAGATGTCTTCAGTAAACAACCTCGGGGAAGGTGTCAGCACCTCTGAATCTCTGCCTGGCAGCCCTCCTGCCACCTGAGCTTCATTTCTGAGCAGCTGCTGCATATTTGATGCAGGAAATATTTCACTCTGGTGATTCTCTTGCTCTAATACATTTCAGACCGTTTCAGGGAAACAGCAAAACTTAGAGAGGGGAAAAACAAAACCCAACCCAACCCAAACAGTTCAGCTAAAGGAGAAACCCCACCAGGACTGGCAGGGAGCTGGTGCAGGCTGGCACTGCAGGGGGCGCCCCGTGTGCACTGTGATCAGGAGTGATGCTGGTGCTAGGAAGGGGTAAAAGGGCCCCAGTGGGACTCTCTTCCTGCTGCAAAGCCTCCTGAAGCCCCAGGGTCCTTTCCCCACTCCCTCTGCCCCTGCCTCAAGCCATCAGAATCATAGAACCATGGAACTGTTTGGGTAGGAAAAGGCTTCCAAGATCATCCAGTCCAGCATCAGCCCAGCACCACCATGGCCCCCAAACCACGGCCCCAGGTGCCACGGCCACAGGTTTCCTGAACACCTCCAGGCATGGGGACTCCACCACCTCCCTGGGCAGCCTGTGCCAGTCCCTGACCACCCCTGCAGCAAAGAAATTGTTCCCAACATCCAACCTAACCTCCCCTGGCACAGTCTCAGGCCATTTCCTCTCCCATCCCCTGAGCCTTTGGAGAAGAGTCGAACCTGGCTCCAGCCTCCTCTCAGGGAGCTGCCTTGGTGGGCACACAACCCTGCCTTGGTGGGCACACACACCCTGCCTTGGTGGGCACACAACCCTGCCTTGGTGGGCACACAGCCCTGCCTTGGTGGGCACACAACTCTGCCTTGGTGGGCACACAGCCCTGCCTTGGTGGGCACACAACTCTGCCTTGGTGGGCACACAGCCCTGCCTTGGTGGGCACACAAGCCCTGCCTCTGCCTTGGTGGGCACACAGCCCTGCCTTGGTGGGCACACAACTCTGCCTTGGTGGGCACACAGCCCTGCCTTGGTGGGCACACAACCCTGCCTTGGTGGGCACACAGCCCTGCCTTGGTGGGCACACAGCCCTGCCTTGGTGGGCACACAGCCCTGCCTTGGTGGGCACACAGCTCTGCCTTGGTGGGCACACAGCTCTGCCTTGGTGGGCACACAACCCTGCCTTGGTGGGCACACAGCCCTGCCTTGGTGGACACACAACTCTGCCTTGATGGGCACACATCCCTGCCTTGGTGGGCACACAGCCCTGCTTTGGTGAGCACACAGCCCTGCCTTGGTGGGCACACAGCTCTGCCTTGGTGGGCACACAGCCCTTCAGCACACAGCTTTCAGGGGATGAAGGAGGTGCCCCCACAGCTGCACAGCAACAGCCAGCCCCTGGCATTGCCAGGGTGGCACAGAGCACAGTGAGTGCTCCCCATGCCTGAGCTCCCTCTTACCAAACGGTCTGGGAGTGGCTCAGGCATGAATCAGCTTCAGCTCCTTTAAGTTGGGCTTCAGGGAGGATCCTGGCACCCTCCCAGCACCCAGACAATGATGCATGGTGATGCTCAGACCCTCCCCACCTCCTGTGCTGCAGGCTGGGACAGCTGCTTCGCAGGAGCTTGGATTTCTCTCTGTTCCCAACGCTCTGCCGTCTGTGCTGATGGCAGGAGGCAGACATGGGAGGTCTCAGGTGGCAGCACGTTGCAGGTAAATAATTGATGCCTGCACCTAAAAATGCCTCAGCCTGGCTGAGAACGGCACAGGGGCTGGCAGTGCTTTTGGGTGCTGCCGTCAGGAGCCGTGCTGCAAGGCGCTGCCCACAGCCACACAGCGCCACGGGTCCTGCTCTGTGCTGGAGGAGTCATTCTGGCAGGCTCTGGGGGGGACACGTGGGGTGGCACAGCCCTCCTGCCACCGAGGGTGAGACTACAGTGCAAAGGAACTGCTGAAAGATTGCTGTGCCACAGGCACTGCCAGACCCTGCCTGGGACGGCCAGACCAGAGCTCAGCTGGTTTGTGACCAGGGGACACCCAGACACCTGCAGCAGAGCTCAGCTCGCCCCTGAGCAGGAGTCTGCAGCATCTCCCTGAAGCCAGCAGCAGCTCCCGGGGCAGCTGGGAGCTGATGCACACCCAGGAGGGACTTCGCAGCCCTCAGCCACAAGCAGCCCAGCAGCTCCAGCCCCGGACTAGCACCACCCTCACGGAAAACTCTCTTATCACTGCAAACAGAGGCCCTGCCCCGCAGCACTGACGGCTGCAGCTTTCCATTGCCGGCCACAGCTCGGGAGCCGCCCGGCCGCGGCACTCCCAGCCTGGCTCTGGGGGTCTCCACCTCCTCAACCCCTCCTCAACCCCTCCTCAACCCCTCCTCAACCCCTTTTGTTATTATTTTCACCATCGGGTCCGAGGCTCTGAGCCATGTGGTGGAGAAGGAAGACCCCTGGGAAGGAGACCCCACCCGGGGACACTTTAGATGCCATCAAACCTCACAGGAGCTCCGTGGGCTGCACTTGGCTCCTGAGGCATCCACACAAAGACCTGCCCAAGAACCACCTCTCTCCTCTGCAGCCCAGGCAAGCCTCTTTTGTACCTTATCACAACATCCCCCTCCTGCTCTGCAGGCGCTGGGGGCTACCCCCAGACCCAGCTCAGCCTCTGCCCCCCTGCTGCAGCCAAACTCAGCACCTGGGGGATGTTGGTGCAGAGAAGCGTTTCTATCTCTCAGCTGTAGTGCACAGCAGCACCCAGGGAAGGTGTTCTGGCTGCAGGCCCCCAGCAGCACCCAGCCCCCAGCCCCCCACCCCAGTCAGCCTGCCTGTTCCCTGGTGTGGTCCCCAGCCCGCCCTGCCCACGCCCCGCGGCCGGTGCCGTGCCCAGCCCGCGGCCACCATCCCACCCACGCCGCTTGCTCAGACTTTCCATCCTGCTCCTCGGTTGCTTCAGCCTCTGGTTCCCTGCTCCTCTGGCCTGGCTCTCACCCAGGTCACCTTCCACCACTGTGCAAAAGTTCCTGAGATGCCTCAGGCACTGCCAGCCGGCGCTGGGCTGCCGGGGCTGCTCCCCAGGGCCCCGGGGCAGACACGGCCAAGTGCTGTGCTGCGGCTCCTGCTGCTGCTTTTGTCCTCCTGAATATTTGAAATCGAACAAGAACACAAACATTTGGATTCCAGACACTTCCCAGCCCCGACCCTGTTTATCATACTTGGCTGTGCTCCTGGCAGCAGGGCCAGAGGAGGCTCTGAACGATTCCAGTTATTTAACATGCTGCCTGCAGATCAATCTCCCTCTCCCCTCCAGCCACAGGTTTCCCTTTGTGGTTTGCTGCACACTTATTATGTCCATCAATAGCCAACTAATTAAAATCCCCCCATTACCCAGGGCCTGGCTGCCTTATGAGCTCCTCAGAAGCTATAAAATGTTTCATAATCAACCTTCCTTAAGTGCCCAGGAGGTCTGAAGCCCCATCTCAGGATGCCCTGGCTGCTGTTAGAGCCCTGCAGGTCCCATCCCAGCCATTGCCTGCTCCAGCCTGAAGCGTGGCTGCTGCTCCTCCCCATGTGCTCTGTTCTGTGCCAAGATTGCTCAGGTTTGTGCCAGGATTGCTCAGAGAAGTGATGATGTCCCTGTGCTGGGCACTGGTGAGGCCACACCTCGAATACTGGGGTCAGTTTTGGGCACCTCACTCCAGGAAGGACATTGAGGTGCTGGAGCAGCTCCAGAGAAAGGCAACAAACCTTGGGAAGGGTCTGGAGGACAGAGATGGTGAGGAGCAGCTGTGGGAGCTGGAGGAGGCTGAGGGAGACCTCATTGCTCTCTACAGCTCCCTGAGAGGAGGCTGCAGGGAGGACAGAACTGCAGTCACTTCCTTGCCAGTGCTGCCATTTGCCCAAGACCTGCTGGTGCCTTGGGTGCATGCCCAGAGCACCCTGTCCCTCTGGCACTCGACCTGGCAGAGGCGCAAGATGGGCAGAGGGCTTCAGCTGTGCCTTGGCAGGAGTGGCAGCAGCCCAGACAAGGCTAAAGGACATGACTCAGGCAGGACAAAAAAGTGCTCCTGACAGCACAGGAGGAGGAGGAGAAGGGAGCTGCTGAGTGACACCCACCAGGGGAGGCAGGGGCAGCCTGGAAAGTCATCACCGCAGGGCTGGTGACCGCTGGGCTGGGCTGGCCTTGGGCACCGGCACCGCTGCGCTGGGGACACTCCGGACGCAGAGCCCCGAGGCAGCCACTGATGTGCTGCCAGCATTGTCTCGGTTCTGCAGCTTGCATCATCCTCTCCTACCGGCAATTCTCTTTCTCCAGGTGTCCCTGGGACCTGCCCCCCAGCCCCACCAGCCCCTCTGGCAGGGAAGGGATGGGTTTGTTTCTGCTCCCTGTGTGACCTCCAGTGGGCTCTGGGGTTTTCCTGTGCTTTAGCTTTTGATCACATTTAGAACTGGGTTAGACCAGGCACAAGCATCCCTCTGCTGCTCTGCTCCCCTCCAGCCATGCAGGCTGCATTCCCACTCTCCATCACCAACCAGCTTGGGGGCCACCCACAGGGACCTCTGGGGAGGAAACCCCTTGGGACTGCGAGCGCTGCCTGCTCCTCTGGAGAAGAGATCCTGTTAATGTTTACAGATATCTGCAGGGTGGGTGTCAAGAAGAAGGGGCCAGGCTCTGACCTGTGTCCTGTGACACAAACCCACACAAACTGGAGCCCAGGAGAAACTACCTCGACAGGAGGAGGAACTTCTTTGGTTGAGGGTGCTGAGCCCTGGAGCAGGCTGCCCGGGGAGGCTGTGGGGGCTTTCTCCAGAGACTGTCAACCCCCTCCTGGACATGTTCCTTTGTGACCTACCCTGGATGATTCTGCTTTGGCAGGGGGTTGGACTGGATGGTCTCCAGAGGTCCCTTCCAGCCTCTACCGTTCCAGGATTCCAAGGGCTTCGTCCCCAGCCCTGATGCAGAGCCAGCACTCATCGAGCATCGCTCTGCTGGTGCTGTTTGGCAATAGAAGGAAACAAGACACCAAAACATGAAGATAAAAGCAGCTTTGGTGGGGCAAGCAGAGTTTGTCAACAAGCCAAAGGCAGGTCCTGACAAAGGTCTCTGACCTGCTTTTAGGTTTGTGAACATCCCAGTGCCTGCAGGAGCAGTGCCTGCAGCCCTGTGCCCAGCGCTGCCAGCAGCTCCGGTGTCTCCCTTGGCAGTCGGAGTGCTGTGGGTTTCTGGGACACCTCCCTGCTCATCAAGTGTCCAGCAGAGACACAGAGCATGGCAGGACATGGGTCTGGGTCAGCAGCTTTAGGACACACACCCAAATGAAGGTGTGTGAGCCACAGAGCCACAGAGCCACACAGCCACACAGCCAAAGAACCACAGAGCCACAGAACCACAGAGCCGCAGAGCCACAGAGCCGCAGAGCCACAGAGCCACAGAACCACAGAGCCACAGAGCCACAGAGTCACAGAGCCACAGAACCACAGAGCCACAGAGCCACAGAACCACAGAGCCACAGAGCCACAGAGACACAGAACCACAGAACCACAGAGTCACAGAGTCACAGAGCCACAGAGCCACAGAACCACAGAGCCACAGAACCACAGAGCCAAAGAACCACAGAGTCACAGAGTCACAGAGCCACAGAACCACAGAGCCACAGAACCACAGATCCAAAGAGCCACAGAACCACAGAGCCACAGAACCACAGAGCCACAGAACCACAGAACCACAGATCCAAAGAGCCACAGAACCACAGAGCCACAGAACCACAGAGCCACAGAACCACAGAGCCACAGAGCCACAGAACCACAGATCCAAAGAGCCACAGAACCACAGAGCCACAGAACCACAGAGCCACAGAACCACAGAACCACAGATCCAAAGAGCCACAGAACCACAGAGCCACAGAACCACAGAGCCACAGAACCGCAGGGCCACAGAACCACAGAGCCACAAAGGCACAGAGTCACAGAGCCACAGAGCCACAGAACCACAGGGCCACAGAACCACAGAGTCACAGGGCCACAGAACCACAGAGTCACAGGGCCACAGAGCCACAGAGCCACAGAACCACAGGGCCACAGAACCACAGAACCACAGAGCCACAGAACCACAGAGCCACAGAGCCAGCAGAGCCGCAGAGCCGCAGAGCCACAGAGCCACAGAGCCACAGAACCACAGAACCACAGAGCCACAGAGCACAGCAGAGCCGCAGAGCTGCAGAGCCACAGAGTCGCAGAGCCACAGAGCCACAGAGCCACAGAGCCACAGAGCCACAGAGCCACAGAGCCACAAAAGCACTGAACCACAGAGCCACAGAGCCACAGAGTGCAGGTGGTGAGAGGTTCATTTCTCCCCCCACACAAAGAAACCGCAGCTAACTCAGTCAGAGAAGCAAAAATGAACAAGCTGTATGTACAAGCAGGATGACCTGCAGATGGCTATGTACTCAATATACAGTATTTACAATAGATACAGAAATATACAGCAATGAACGTAGCACAGAAGACCTTTCCCTCCTCCAGCCAGGGGGTTCCCCCAGCTATACCCCCTTCTCTCCCCTCCTCCCTTTTTTCCCCAAAAGGGGTTAGAGAGAGAAAAGGTAATTATTAAGGAGGAAATTCTGTGAGCTCAGAGCGTGTGCAAGACTTAGTTTCTTATCTGTTAGCTCAGTTAATTCAAGGTCAACTCCGTCCAGCACAGCTGCTGCTCAGAGAGACCGAAACAGACAGGCTGAAAAAGACAGGCTGAACTGACTGAGTCTCAAACTGAACTAGAGCTCAAAATTTAAAGTTGCATTCTACCAGCCTACCAAGGAAATTCAGTTGGAATATGTTTGCTTACACTTCACACCAAAACGTTCAGCCTGAGCGTTCCAGCAACTGTCCCTTTCTTACAGGCACAGCCTGCAACGGTCACAATCCACCCCTTCTGAACGATGCCATTGGCTGTCCGCCCTGTCCATCCAATCGAGAGCAATATCTACAATTCACAAGCAAAGTTCTTAGTCCATCCTGGCTATCCTCAGGTGTAGATGATTCAGAAGTCCAAGAAATGCAGGAAACAAGAAAACAGAAACCAGCTTGTCTCCTCGCAGACGAAGCGAAGAAAGGGACACAGGGACTCTCAGGTGACTCAGGGCTCTCAGGGTTCGTGCACCATAGATTCCTCATGGATTCTTCCTTTGTATCTGTACAACAGTCTGAAATTAAACTCTCTCAGCTAAAGTTAAATTTCTTTGTGGAACACACTGAATTTCACCATTCTCTTGCATTACCCAATAAGTGTGACCCGGACCTTCAGCTGAAACCACCCCTCGGACAGGTTTAGCCTCTCCTGAGGGAGAAAATACCCAGTTTTACCTAACAGATTCTTTTCTCTAGCAACAGGAACTCTATCACCTTCTACTTTCTGTATCAGATCTGAGTGTGCAGGTCCAGCTCTGTTCACTGAACCTCTACTATTTACCAGCCAGGTTGCTTGTGCTAGATGCTTTTCCCAGTTTTTCACAGATCCACCCCCATGGCTTTAAGAGTGGTCTTCAGCAAACAGTTGTAGCGTTCAATCTTCCCTGCAGCTGGTGCATAGCAGGGGATGTGGAATATCCACTCCATGCCTGCTCTTTGGCCCAGCTCTTTACAGGGTTGTTTTTGAAGTGAGTTCTGTTGTCTGACTCAATCCTCTCTGGAGTTCCGTGTCTCCACAGGATTTGTCTCTCCAGACCAAGAATGGTGTTGGGTGCAGTTGCATGTGGAACTGGATAAGTTTCCAACCATCCAGTGTTTGCCCCTACCACAGTAAGCACATACTGCTTACCAGAACGAGGTAGAGTGATGCACTCAATCTGCCAAGCTTCACCGTACTTGTGTTTGGACCATCTGTCACCATACCACAAGGGCTTGATTGGCTTTGCCTGCTTAACAGCAGCACAAATGTCACAGTCGTGGATGACTCGTGTGATAGCATCCATGGAAATGTCTATGGATCTGTCACGAGCCCACTGGTAGGTTGCATCTCTGCCTTGATGTCCTGACGAATCGTGAGCCCACCGAGCTAAGAATATCTCACCTCGGTGTTTCCAGTCGAGATCAAGATCAGAGTCCATGTCTGCTTGAGAAACTCTTGCAGCTAGATCTGCCTGATGGTTGTGTTGCTGTTCCTCAGTAGCTTTGCTCTTAGGAATGTGAGCATCAATGTGTCTCACCTTCACTGGAATTCTCTCGATTCGATCAGCAATGTCCTGCCACAGGTCAGCTGCCCAAATGGCCTTTCCTTTCCTCTGCCAACCACTCTTTTTCCAGTTCTTTAGCCAACCCCACAGAGCATTGGCTACCATCCATGAGTCGGTGTAGAGATAAAGCTTTGGCCATCTCTCACGTTCAGCTACGTCGAGAGCTAGCTGGACAGCTTTTACCTCTGCGCATTGCCTGGATTCTCCTTCTCCATCCTTTGCCTCTGCGACTCGGCGTGTTGGACTCCACACTGCAGACTTCCACCTTCGCTTGTTCCCGACCAGCCGACAGGAACCGTCTGTGAACAAAGCATATTGCTTTTCCTCACCAGAAAGGTCACTGTAAGGAGGAGCTTCCTCAGCACGAGTTACTCTCTCCTCTGGAGGTTTAGGACAGTTGGTACCTTCAGGCCAACCTGCGATCACCTCCACCAGACCAGGCCTTTCAAGATTTCCCATTCGAGCTCTCTGTGTTATCAGAGCCATCCACTTAGACCAGGTGGAGTCTGTGGCATGATGTGGTGTGGAACCTTTGCCTTTGAACATCCAATTCAAAACTGGTAATCTGGGAGCTAAGAGAAGTTGTGATTCAGTTCCAATCACTTCAGAAGCTGCTTTTACTCCTTCATAGGCAGCTAGAATCTCTTTCTCTGTTGGAGTATAATTAACCTCTGAACCTCTGTAACCTTGACTCCAGAACCATGTGGCTAAGTTGGTAGCACATAAGACTCTTACTGGGAAGGTTGTGAGTTCAAGCCTGCAGTGGGCAGGAGAGTTCTCTCTGGGCAAGCAATGTCCTCCCTCCTCAAGAGGGGACTGGACATGGTGCCATGCTCGAGTCATGGGGTCTGTGGTGACAGGTTGGACTCGATGATCTTCAAGGTCTCTTCCAACCTTGGTGATACTGTGATACTGTGATTTCAAAAACCAAGAGGTTGACCATGTGTCTCACCTGGAGCTCTTTGCCACAAGCACCAGGTTGGACCATTGTCACTTGCAGCCGTGTACAAAATGTTCTTAATGTCTGGACCAGCTCGGACAGGTCCCAGACCCATTGCTTGCACTACCTCTTGCTTTATCTGGTCAAAGGCTGCTTGTTGTTCAGGTCCCCAGTGGAAACTGCTTCTCTTTCGAGTCACATCATACAGAGGTTTCACAATCTGACTGTAACCAGGGGTGTGCAGTCTCCACAACCCCACGGTCCCCAGGAAACGTAGAGTTTCTTGCTTGTTCATGGGATTGGCCATGGTAGAGACTCTGTTTGCCACATCCTCTGGAATGTGTCGGCGTCCATCCTGCCACCGCACTCCCAGAGACTGGATCTCTCTGGCAGCTCCTTTCACCTTGTCTCACTCAATGGCCAAACAGCTCTCAAGAGAATGTCAATGACTTTGTTATCTTTCTTGAAGACTTCCTCAGCAGTTTTACCCCAGAGGATGATGTCATCGATGAACTGGATGTGTTCTGGAGCACCACCTTCCTCCAGAGCATCGTGGATCACGGCATGACAGATGCTGGAGCTGTGGATCCAGCCCATTGGCAACCTGTTGAAAGTGTACTGGATTCCTCTCCAGGTGAAAGCAAACTGAGGCCTGCATTCCTCTGCTATGGGAGTAGAGAAGAAGGCATTAGCACTGTCTATGGTAGCATACCATTTGGCCTCAGAGCCGCAGAGCCACAGAGCCACAGAGCCGCAGAGCCGCAGAGCCGCAGAGCCACAGAGCCACAGAACCACAGAGCCACAGAACCACAGAGCCACAGAGCCACAGAGCCACAGAACCACAGAACCACAGAGCCACAGAGCCACAGAGCCGCAGAGCCACAGAACCACAGAGCCACAGAACCACAGAACCACAGAGCCACAGAACCACAGAGCCACAGAGCCACAGAGCCACAGAACCACAGAGCCACAGAGCCACAGAGCCACAGAGCCACAGAGCCACAGAACCACAGAACCACAGAGCCACAGAGCCACAGAACCACAGAGCCACAGAACCACAGAACCACAGAGCCACAGAGCCACAGAACCACAGAGCCACAGAACCACAGAACCACAGAGCCACAGAGCCACAGAGCCACAGAGCCACAGAGCCACAGAGCCACAGAACCACAGAACCACAGAGCCACAGAGCCACAGAACCACAGAACCACAGAGCCACAGAACCACAGAGCCACAGAGCCACAGAGCCACAGAACCACAGAGCCACAGAGCCACAGAGCCACAGAACCACAGAGCCACAGAGCCACAGAGCCACAGAGCCACAGAACCACAGAACCACAGAGCCACAGAGCCACAGAGCCACAGAACCACAGAGCCACAGAGCCACAGAGACCACAGAACCACAGAACCACAGAGCCACAGAGCCACAGAACCACAGAACCACAGAGCCACAGAACCACAGAGCCACAGAACCACAGAGCCACAGAGCCACAGAGCCACAGAGCCACAGAGCCACAGAGCCACAGAGCCACAGAGCCGCAGAGCCACAGAGCCACAGAACCACAGAGCCACAGAACCACAGAACCACAGAGCCACAGAACCACAGAGCCACAGAGCCACAGAGCCACAGAGCCGCAGAGCCACAGAACCACAGAGCCACAGAGCCACAGAGCCACAGAGCCACAGAACCACAGAGGCACAGAGCCACAGAGGCACAGAGCCACAGAGCCACAGAGCCGCAGAGCCACAGAGCCGCAGAGCCACAGAGCCGCAGAGCCACAGAGCCACAGAGCCACAGAGCCGCAGAGCCACAGAGCCGCAGAGCCACAGAGCCGCAGAGCCACAGAGCCGCAGAGCCACAGAGCCACAGAGCCACAGAGCCACAGAGCCACAGAGGCACAGAGCCACAGAGCCACCACAGAGCCACAGAGCCACAGCCACAGAGCCACAGAGCCACAGAGCCACAGAAGCCCACAGAGCCACAGAGCCACAGAGCCACAGAACCACAGAACCACAGAGCCACAGAGCCCAGAGCAGAGCCACAGAACCACAGAGCCACAGAGCCACAGAACCACAGAGCCAGACAGAACCACAGAGCCACAGAGCCACAGCCACAGAACCACAGAACCACAGAACCACATAGCCACAGAGCCACAGAGCCACAGAGCCACAGAGCCGCAGAGCCACAGAACCAGAGCCACAGAACCCAAGAGCCACAGAGCCACAGAACCACAGAGCCACAGAGCCACAGAGGCACAGAGCCACAGAGGCACAGAGCCACAGAGCCACAGAGCCACAGCCACAGAGGCACAGAAGCACAGAAGCACAGAAGCACAGAAGCACAGAGCCACAGAATCTCTTTTGTTGGAATTGACCTTCAAGACCACCCAGCCCAGCCTTCAACCCAGCAGCAATGGCTTCAGTTCCCCACTCTGGACATCCTTAAAGGGATGAAGGGAGCAGATGGGGTCCCTGGGCACCCTGGGGAAGGGCAGCTGGGGGTTCTCTGTCCTGGCATGTTCTCCCTGCCAGCCTGCTTGGCTCTGCTGGCCTTGCACCCACAGCCAGAGCAGCTCCTGGGCTGGCAGAGCAGCCAAGAGGGGAGGTGGTAGACCCCCCAGGCTTGGAGCAGGAGCGGGCTGGGGCTGGGATTGTCTTCTGTGTTTCCTTGCAGACACACACAGCAGGTTCCTGCTTTATGACAATGTGCTACAGCAATTTGAATAATAAATACCAGAAGCCAGAGCATTACTGTGAGCTATGAGGCTCCCAATAAATAAATCATGGCTGCTATTTGCATGGATAAATACCAAGAGAAAGTCTCCTGCCCAGCTGGTGCTGTCTGGAGTGTCTGACACCAAGATTTGCACCAAATCAGCAGCCCCTTCCTCCAGCCTGCTTCTTGCTGTGGCTCTGATGGGCTCTCATCCTCAGATTCGAGGGGGGATGCTGGGGGGCAGACCCCTCTCCTGCAGACCTTTTCTTATGAGCAAACCTGTGCCACGCTCGAATCCTGGGGTCAGGTTAGGGCCTCTCACTTCAAGAAGGACACTGAGGGGCTGGAGTGTGTCCTGGGGAAGGGTCTGGAGAACAGGGCTGGGGAGCAGCTGGGGGTGTTCAGCCTGGGGAAGAAAAGGCTGAGGGAGACCTCTTTGCTCTCTGCAGCTCCCCAAGAGGGGGCTGGAGCCAGGTGGGGCTTGGGCTCTGCTCCCTAGCACCAGGTGAGGAAATGGCCTGAAATTATTCCAGCGAAGACTTAAGTTGGAGGGGAAGAAAAATGTCTTTGCTGCAGGAGAGGTCAGGGCCTGGCAGAGGCTGCCCAGGGAGGTGGTGGAGTGCCCATGCCCGGGGTGCTCAAGCGAGGTGTGGCCATGGCGCCTGGGGCCATGGTTGGGTGGCCAGGGGGGCTGGGTTGATGAGGGACTGGATGCTCCCAGAGGCCTTTTCCAACCAAAACAATTCTGTGATGCTGTGAAAAAACCAAAGGCAGTCACAGGAAGGGAAAGCAGTGGAGGCAGTGCTATAATTGCAGGGAGAGGCTGGCTCCTGCTGGGCTCTGCTGCTAAATCTGTTCTCTGTTTACTGTGGGCAAGAGCAGTAGGAAGCCTCTGAAACGGCACTGGGGCTGCTCTGAGTATTTTCTCATCAATCAATCAATCAATCAATCAATCATGCCTGGCCCCAGCCATTTTTATCCTGCCACAAATGAAAGATGTTTCCCTCATTTCATTTCTACTGATCAAAGACATTTCCCCAGCAGAGAGGAACCCCCAGCCCCTGGGGAGGAGAAGACATCCCTGAGGAAGCTATTTCCAAGAGGAGCCCCAGGGCAGCAGGGAGCCCCAGGAGCAGCCAGGCAAGCTGGGGCAGGGCTGTGCATGGGCAGGGCTGTGCATGGGCAGGGCCTGCCAGCAAAGCCAGGCAGAGCTTTTGGACCCAACTAGCTGACTGAACAAAAGCTGGGGGCTTTCCCCCATGCTGGCCAGACACAGCACCTGGGAGACAGGCTGGCTCAGGGGGTGGATGGTGGCATGAGGGCAAGGGACATTGGTCACCCCACTGAGCATCCCTGCCTGGGGCAGCTCCTTCCCTTCCCTTCCCTTCCCTTCCTTCCCTTCCCTTCCTTCCCTTCCCTTCCCTTCCCTTCCCTTCCCTTCCCTTCCCTTCCCTTCCCTTCCCTTCCCTTCCCTTCCCTTCCTTCCTTCCTTTCCTTCCCTTCCCTTCCCCCTTCCCTTCCCTTCCCTTCCCTTCCCTTCCCTTCCCTTCCCTTCCCCTTCCCTTCCCTTCCTTCCCTTCCCTTCCCTTCCCTTCCCTTCCCTTCCCTTCCTTCCTTCCCTTCCCTTCCCTTCCTTCCCTTCCCTTCCCTTCCCCTTCCTTCCCTTCCCTTCCCTTCCCTTCCCTTCCCTTCCCTTCCCTTCCCTTCCCTTCCCTCCTTGGCCTCCCCCATCCCCCAGGCTTGTGGGGGCAGGCACCACCCCCTCTGTGCATCCAGATCATGGAATCACAGCATGGGTTGGGTTGGAAGGGACCTCAAGGCTCATCCAGGTCCAACCCCTGCCATGGGCAGGGACACCTCCCCCAGCCCAGGCTGCTCAAGGCCACATCCAGTCTGGCCTTGAACACTCCAGGCAGGAGGCAGCCACAGCCTCCCTGGGCAGCCTGTGCCAGGCTCTCCCCAGCCTCACTCTAAATTTCTTCCCCATCTCCATTCTCAGTCTCCCCTCTCCCAGCTCAGAGCCACTGCTCCTCATCCTGTCCCTGCAAGCCCCTGCCCAAAGCCCCTCTCCAGAAGCTCCTGTCTTCCCCGGCTGCAGCTGCGGTGCCTGGGGAAGGGCAGGGCTTTGGGGGCAGGCTTCTGCTGGGTTTTGTTTACTTCCTCTGTTAAGATTTCCCTAAACAGCTCTGGGAAATGCTGCTTCCAGGAGCTCGTCGTGGTCAGAGCTGAGTCAGCTCTCCAGGAGCAGGCCTCTGCAGCCGGCTCGGTGGCCAGGTTGGGCTGACGTCAGCGGGGGCTGTTTACCCAGGGGCAAGGTGGCAGAGCTGTGTTCCTGCCCCACGTCAGCACAGCCTGCACAGGGCCCCTGGTGCATCACCAGCTCCCCCAGCCCCTCCTGCACGAAGCTGACCAAGGTTTGGCCACCAGCCCAACAGCAACTTGTGACTTAAGCAGCAGCAGTGACCACCCCCGGCCGTGACGGCATCCGAGCCTTGAGTCACCGTCCACAGGCTCCAGAAGCGTGGGGACAGGGCTCCTGAGGCCTTGCTTTGGTGGCCATGGTGGGGTTGAGTTGCTGGTTGGGCTGGGTGAGCTTGGAGGCCTTTTCCAACCAAAGCAGTTCTATGATTCTAGGATTCCAGCTGCCTCTTCTCTGCCCACCGCAGGGGCAGCATCTGCTGCCCCCTCCCACCCTTCACTGCTCAGCTTTTTCTCCTTCCTGCTTCTGTGGAGCAAAAATGAGCAGCTTGGAGCACTGCAGACACTGAGGAGGATTCAGATCAGAGCCCCCCCCCCCTTGTTCCCATCCCTATGCACAGCCACCAGCATCACCTCCTGCCCCTCTCCCTCCCCTCCCACATGAAGCCCAGTCACAGAATCACAGAACGGTAGAGGTTGGAAGGGACCTCTGGAGATCATCGAGTCCAACCCCTGCCAGAGCAGGGGCACCTAGGGAAGGTCACAGAGCAACACATCCAGGTGGGGCTGGAATGTCTGCAGAGATGGAGACTCCACCACCTCTCTGGGCAGCCTGCTCCAGGCCTCCAGCACCCCTAAAGAACTCCTCCTCATGTCTAGATGGAGCTTCTGATGTCTCAGGAACTTGCAGCTCTGCACTGGCTGTGTTTGGTTGGGACTGCCTGGCTCACTAACCCAACTCAGAGAGCCATAAAGCAGTGCTGAGCTCTGCAGGGACTCAAGGGCAGATGTGGAGGACAAGAGAAGGTTTCCCTGTAAACAAGGCATCGGGCACTTGGATCAGGGCAGCCCGAGGGCTGGGCAACATCCAGAAGGCTTCACTGCAGGAGATAAGCAGGAGCAGGTCTGAGAGCAGAGCTCTCAGTGGGCTGAAGCTCAGGAAGCCTGGAACAGATCCATGTCCTGCTGTGCTCTGTGCTTTGGTGGTGGTGAGGCCTCCCTAGCTCCAGCTCTGCCTGGCACGGAGCTCAGCTGGGACAGGTGACGCCAGCCGGTGCCCAGCCTGTGCCCCACCTGTGCCCCAGAGATAGGCTTTACAGCCCGAGATTGCTGCTGGGAGGGGAGCTGACGTCTGTGCTGCCACCACGGCTGGCTGGGGCCAGCAACTTCTGCCAGGAGTTCAGCTCCCTGCCACAGAGGCTCTGGAAACAGCCTGAGCCTGGCTCTGGTGGCTGCACAGCTCCCCAGACCATGCCACACCCTGGCTGCCCGACAGCAGGGGCACGGCCAGCCCCTGGGGCAAGCAGCAGCAGGACCTCAGCATGCCAAACCCACCCCCATAAAGCTGTAGGCAGCCTCCAGCCCCTGCAGCTTGGGCACCACTGCTGTGGGCAGAGTTCAGGCAGGGTGCAGGCAGAGCCCTGCAGGGGCTGGTGGCAGAGCCACCCTGGTGATGGCAGTGGTGATAGGAAGAGGATTCAGAAACTGCTTTTCTAGCACTGTGCCTCTGAGGTGTGAGGGACTGCTCCCTGCCCGTGTCCCTGAGCTGGCAAAGAGCCTTACTGCTGCCCAGCTGATGACTCAAAGCAGCAGACGCAGCTCCAAAGCAGATTCCAGGCTGAGCACACTGGAGTGGAGCTGCCTGGACATCCTCACCGGGACCACAGAACTGTTTGGGTTGGAAGAGACCTTCCAGTCCAGCACCACCAAGCCAACACCACCATGGCCACTAAAAATGGCCCCAAGGGCCATGGCCACAGGTTACCTAAACACCTCGAGGGATGCTGTACTGGTGCAGGGACGCTGTACTGGTGCAGGGATGCTGCTGTAGGGATGCTGTGCTACCAGCAGGGATGCTATACTGGTGTAGGGATGCTGGTACCAGCAGGGATGCTATACTGGTAGGGACCTGGTGTAGGGATGCTGTGCTGGTACCAGCAGGGATGCTGGTGTAGGGATGCTGTACTGGTGTAGGGATGCTGTGCTGGTACCAGCAGGGATGCTATACTGGTGTAGGGATGCTGTGCTGGTACCAGCAGGGATGCTATACTGGTGTAGGGATGCTGTGCTGGTGTAGGGATGCTGTGCTGGTACCAGCAGGGATGCTATACTGGTGTAGGGATGCTGTACTGGTGTAGGGATGCTGTGCTGGTACCAGCAGGGATGCTATACTGGTGTAGGGATGCTGTGCTGGTACCAGCAGGGATGCTGTACTGGTGCAGGGATGCTGTACTGGTACCAGCAGGGATGCTGTACTGGTGCAGGGATGCTGTGCTGGTACCAGCAGGGATGCTGTACTGGTGCAGGGATGCTGTACTGGTACCAGCAGGGATGCTGTACTGGTGTAGGGATGCTGTACTGGCACCAGCAGGGATGCTGTACTGGTACCAGCAGGGATGCTGTACTGGTACCAGCAGGGATGCTGTACTGGTGCAGGGATGCTGTACTGGTACCAGCAGGGATGCTGTACTGGTACCAACAGGGATGCTGTACTGGTGCAGGGATGCTGTACTGGTACCAGCAGGGATGCTGTACTGGTACCAGTAGGGATGCTGTACTGGTACCAGTAGGGATGCTGTACTGGTACCAGCAGGGATGCTGTACTGGTGTAGGGATGCTGTGCTGGTGCAGGGATGCTGTACTGGTACCAACAGGGATGCTGTACTGGTGCAGGGATGCTGTACTGGTACCAGCAGGGATGCTGTACTGGTACCAACAGGGATGCTGTACTGGTGCAGGGATGCTGTACTGGTACCAGCAGGGATGCTGTACTGGTACCAGTAGGGATGCTGTACTGGTACCAGTAGGGATGCTGTACTGGTACCAGCAGGGATGCTGTACTGGTGTAGGGATGCTGTACTGGTACCAGCAGGGATGCTGTACTGGTGCAGGGATGCTGTACTGGTACCAGCAGGGATGCTGTACTGGTACCAACAGGGATGCTGTACTGGTGCAGGGATGCTGTACTGGTACCAGCAGGGATGCTGTACTGGTACCAGTAGGGATGCTGTACTGGTACCAGCAGGGATGCTGTACTGGTGTAGGGATGCTGTGCTGGTGCAGGGATGCTGTGCTGGTACCAGCAGGGATGCTGTACTGGAACCAGCAGGGATGCTGTACTGGTGCAGGGATGCTGTACTGGTACCAGCAGGGATGCTGTACTGGTACCAGTAGGGATGCTGTACTGGTACCAGCAGGGATGCTGTACTGGTGTAGGGATGCTGTGCTGGTGCAGGGATGCTGTGCTGGTACCAGTAGGGATGCTGTACTGGAACCAGCAGGGATGCTGTACTGGTGTAGGGATGCTGTGCTGGTGCAGGGATGCTGTACTGGTACCAGCAGGGATGCTGTACTGGTGCAGGGATGCTGTACTGGTACCAGCAGGGATGCTGTACTGGTACCAGCAGGGATGCTGTACTGGTGCAGGGATGCTGTACTGGTACCAGCAGGGATGCTGTACTGGTGTAGGGATGCTGTGCTGGTGCAGGGATGCTGTACTGGTACCAGCAGGGATGCTGTGCTGGTGCAGGGATGCTGTACTGGTACCAGCAGGGATGCTGTGCTGGTGCAGGGATGCTGTACTGGTACCAGCAGGGATGCTGTACTGGTGCTGGCCCCTACCCAGCCCCGGGCTGGAGCCGCTGTGTCTCCAGGAGCGCTGGGGGCACCGCAGGCCCCCGAAGCTGCAGCAGCACAAAGGCACACATCCTGTCTGCCAGCCCTTCTGCAGCAGAGGAAGCAGCTCGGCAGAGATTAGAGGGCTGCCGAGGGGGGCACTTGAGCACGTGTGTCTGGTACTGTCGCCCGTGGGCTGGGCTGTGACAATGACCCGAGCCAGCCCCGCGCCCCAGCCCCAGGGCAGGATTTCCCGTGAGCCCGTCCCCTCGGCAGCAGACAATGAGCTGTCTGACAGCTGGAGACAGCTCTGCCCTCAGCCTTCTCCAGCCAGGGGTACGCGGGGACCTTCCGGAAGATCAAACAGGAAGCTCAGCAGGGAAAGAAAGAGGCTGTTCGTGCTTGGAAGTCTAAACTTTCATTGCCGTGCCCAGCCTGGCTGACCCCGGAGGAAGATGCTGAAGTCAGGACATGAAGATACTTTCCCTGCCTCCCACGGGCACAGCAGGACGTGGGGAGCTGCTCTGCAGTCCCGAGGGCTAGGTGCCAGCTCAGGCTGCTGGTCCTGCCAGCACACGGCACCCGCCTCCCGCAGCAGCCTGGCTGTGGGGTCACCCCAGTCCTCTCCAGTGACCAGCTGGGTCCCAGCAAACCAGCTCCCTGCTGCGCTGCCCACATGCTCTGAGGGCATCATCTGCCAGCTGTCACACCCCTGCCCGACACAGCTGCTCTGCTGCCAGCTTGGCACCGGCCGCTCTGCGTGCTCCGGCTGGCGCCCTGCCACCAGCCTCTCCAGGCACTATCTCACTGCAAGTGGGGAGCACCAGGCTTTGGGTTTCCCTCAGCAAGGCAGCTTGGGAAGCCTCAGCAGCAGAATCGGGGAACTGTTTGAGTTGGAAAAGCCTTTGGGGATTCATCAGTCCAAGCAGCAACCCAACCCCACCGTGGCCACCAAACCACAGCCCCTGGTGCCATGGCCACAGGTTTCCTGAACACCTCCAGGCATGGGGACTCCACCACCTCCCTGGGCAGCCTGTGCCAGGCCCTGGCCGCTCCTGCAGCACAGAAATGTTTCCTCCTCTCCAACCTAAATAATGAATTCCCATGGGGGCTCAGCAGGTGGAGTTGATAGAAAGTGTTGGGGTGCAGAGGGAGAGCAGAACCTTGACCTGTCCCTGCAGGCAGGTCCATCCCTGCTCGGGGACACCATGGGTGCAGCTTGGAGTGGCTTGAAGGAGAGGAGCTGTGGCCTTGGAGCTTTGCAGCACTAGCCCCAGGAAGCCTGTGGAGCTGGCTGGCTGTGAGCAGGAGCCCAGCAGGGCTCTGTGCAGGGAGACCATATAAGAGTAAATCCATGGTGCTCCCGATAATGGATGGCTCCTCACTTCCCATAAATTCTCTGCTAACTGTGTGATCACCGAGCTAATAATGCAGGGCAGGACATAATGGATAGCCAGTTACAGGGAGTAAATCATGCCCAGTGAGAAACAGAACAGAAACAGAAACTTCTGGCACTTCTAACGGGCAGAACCCTCTGGGAACAGCCCCAGGGCAAGCAAAGCTGAGCTGAGCACATGGTCACCTCTGCACCAGATGGTTCTTCTCACAGGGGCTGGGGTGGGGAGCCTAAATGGGGACAGGAGTCCTGTGCTGGAGCAGGTCTAGAGAAAGGTGATGAAGCTGGGGAAGGGTCTGGAGAACAGGGCTGGGGAGGAGCAGCTGAGGGAACTGGGGGTGGTTTACTCTGGAAGAGAGGAGGCAGAAGGGAGACCTCATTGCTCTTTGCAGCTCCCTGAAAGGAGGTGGGAGTGAGGTGGGGGTTGGTCTCATTTACCTAGGATCAGGTGATAGAAGGAGAGGAAAGGCCTGAAATCGTGCCAGGGGAGGCTTAGGTGGGAGAGGAGGAAAAAATTCTTTGCTGCCAGAGTGGTCAGGGACTGGCAGAGGCTGCCCAGGGAGGTGGTGGAGTCCCCAGCCCCGGGGACTCAAGAAACCTGTGGCCATGGCAGCTGGGGCCATGGTTTGGTGGCCATGGTGGGGTTGGGTTGCTGGTTGGACTGGAGGCTTGTAGAGGCCTTTTCCAACCCAAAGAATTCTGTTCTCTAATTTAGCTTTCACAGGCAGGATAAAGAAAAGCCTTGCACAGACACAGTGCTTCCCCCCGACTAAAGACTTTGCAGTTGGAATTTGCTGGCATTGTCTGAAAGCCAGGAGCTTTTCCTCTGGATTTGGGCAAGAAGCTGGGAGCAGGACTGTCTGAGAAATGCCTTGCCAGTAACTGAGGTGCAGCAGAGCCAACACTTCCCACTGCACTGCACAGCTGAGCTGGGGACCGCAGGACAAGTCCCAGGGAACCACCCATGGCCGAGCCAGGCTCTTGTGCTTTGCAGGCAAAGGGCACCACATCCTGCCGTGAGACCTGGGACAAGTGCTCCCAGATGCTCTGCTGAGGAAACCACCACCCCAGGAATACCCCAAACCCACCACCCGTACAGAAGAGCCCAGATGGAGCTCCAGGGAGAGAGGCTGGGGGCAGGTCGGAGAGACAGGGCACGACCTGGGCGTCTGGCAGCTGCCCAGGAATGTGGGTTCCAGCAGGAACGATGAGCTGGGTCCTCTTTGACCTTCCAGCCACCCTGCAGCTGTGCCTGCTGCAGAGCACTCCACCTTGGATGCAGCTCCCAGCAAAGAGCAAACTCAAGGAGCAGCATTTTGAGTGTGTTTTTGGCACCAGAGAAGGGCAGGGATGTTCCAGCTGGAGACTCAAAGGCTGTGAGTGAGCCAGAGGTCAAGCCCACGTAGGGAGGGAGAGGCTGGGAAGAGGCCCTGAGGCTCCTGGACATTTCACACTCTTAGTTTTTCCACTGAACAAACTCAAGACAAAGCAACACACACACACATATATATACACTTAAGGCAGTCATTTAACTTTCCTCTCCTGCTCCAAAGGCTGCTGGGTTCCCTTCCCAAGTCCCAGCCTCTGAGTATTTCCCATGTGGCTGGAAGGTCTCTGCGGCACCGATGCTCTCCTGGGCCACTGCTGCACCTCCCAGTGCCAAGGGGAGCTCCAAGGCTTGCAGGCTGAGGCAGGCTAGTGAAAGGAAAGCTATGCAAAACATGCCCCAGCAACATGCAAAGGCATCCCAGATGACCTTCTTTGGAGAGCTTTTGGATGGTTACACAAACGCCGACCGCGCTCCGGCGAGGGCTTGCGGGACAAGCAGCTCCTCCAGCTGCCCCTGCTGTGGAAGGCAGGCTGGCCTCCCCTCCACCTCCTGCTCTCAGGGCTGGGGGCTTCCCCCTCTTCCCTGCTTTGCTAGCCTCCCCCTACAAGAGGGCAGGTGGGATCCACTCAGCCAGAGATGCCTCTGGGTCTATTTAAACAGGCTCGGCCTTGTCAGCAGAGCACAGTCCTGGCTGCCCAGCCACCAGCTCTCCCCAGCCCTTCCCTCCAGCCCTCCCCAGTCTTTCTCTCCATCCCTCCCCAGTCTTTCTCTCCATCCTTCTCCAATCCTTCCCTCCATCCTTCCCCAGCTCTTCCCTCCATCCCTCCCCAGTCCTTCTCTCCATTTCCCCCAGTCCTTCCCTCCATCTTCCCCAGTCTTTCCCTCTGGGGACTGTTTGCTCTGATGCCAAGAGGCTTGGTCTAGCCTACAATAAATCCTAAGTGCTTCATCTCCAAAACTTTAGTGGCCACAACCTGGGATGAGATGTTGGAACCATTCCTGGTCAGGTTGTCTGGGGCCCTGAGCAGCCTGCTCTAGCTGCAGATGACCCTGCTCTTTACGGGTCCCTTCCAACCCATCCCATTCCATGCCTCTGTGCCTGTGGGGTGCTCAGCAAGCAGCACCAGCAGGTGCCTCAGAAGGGTCCCCACACCCCCGAACTGGGCTTTTCCCCCCACAGCAGAGTCCCTGCAGCTGGAGGCTCTGATTCCATCCCATGGTGAGAAGCAGAGTGCAGGCTGGGATGTGTTGGATAGACATGGATGCTGCCAGTGGTGGGTGGGACAGAGCATTTGTGTTTCACAGAGCTATTAACCAATAATAGCAGGAGAGCCACGACAGAAACCAACTTCCCCTCTGAAGTTTTGCTCCAGTCCAAGCCATGAATAATTCTTCTGAGGGATTGCTGGGAAGGAGGCATTAACAGAGTGATCTAAACAGAAATGACTGGGAAAAGGCAGCTGAGCCCTGCTCCAGCTCTCAGGCAGAGCTGAGTGCAACTAAATTTATACAAAGTGGGCAGAGAAGCTTGAAGGGGCAAAGCCATTTGTTACTGCTGGGTGCAGGATGAGCTCACAAGCGAAGGCATGCTTCATCTTGGCAGCTCCCTGATGTCTTCCTCCTAAAGCATCAGCCTGAGCCTCGGTTTCCATGGCAGATCCTTTTCTGAGCTCTGTGTCTCCCACAAATATTGCTAATGTATTCCCCCAGCCCATGGCTCTGCAAATACCTGCAGCAGCTCCCCGAGTGGCAGCCGAGCGGTGGCAACCTGCAGCTGGTAGCCAGGCTCAGCCCTCGCTTGCCACCCGGGGGAGCAAAAGCAGGGCTCCTCCCCTGCAGACAGGAGCTCGTGGCAGGCGTTCTGGCAAGATTTTCTTGCCCTAAGTACTCTGAAGCCCTATGATCTGTCCACCGAAGCAAAGTGGTTCTGCCAGGCAGGTGTGTGTTGTCCCAGGCAGATTTTCCCCTCACGCAGTGCTCCAGGCAGCTGCAAGCATCCCATGCAGGGGAGGTGAGTGTGCTCCCTGCCCCTCCTGCTCCCCCTGTGCCTCGTGGAGTCATAGAATGGTTTGGGTTGGAGAGGCCTTCTAAGATCATCCAGTCCAACCAGCAACCCAACCCCACCATGGCCACTAAACCCTGGCCCCAGGTGCCATGGCTGTATGGTTCTTGAACACCTCCAGGGCTGGGGACTCCACCACCTCCCTGGGCAGCCTCTGCCAGTCCCTGACCGCTCTTGCAGCAAAGACATTTTCCCTCCTCTCCAACCTAAGCCACCCCTGGCACAATTTCAGGCCATTTCCTCTTGCTCTGTCAGCTAATGTTTGAGAGAAGACACCAACACACAGCTGGCTCCAGTCTCCTCTCAGGGAGCTGTAGAGGGCAATGAGGTCTCCCCTCAGCTTCCTCTTCTCCACACTGAACTCCCCAGCTCCCTCAGCTGCTCCTCCTCAGCCCCGTTCTCCAGAGCCTTCCCCAGCTTGGTGGCCCTCCATGTCCAAGGGTGTCCGTATAAAAATGAGGCTCTTTCACAGACAGAGGCGCAGGAGGCAGCCACATCAAAAGCCTCCTCATTCCAGGGTGGCCTTTGCCAGCCCTGCAAAGGTTGAGCAAAGAGCAGCTGATGCATAATTCTCACAAGTTCAGCAAGACTAGAGAAAATGAGAGGCTTTTAAGCCTTACTGTCAGGAGGAGGATCACAGGGGGGTTGCAAAGCAGTTGTTTGCACACCAAAGCACCTAACAGCAGCACACACAGCAGAGATCTGGACAGACTCACAACAAAAAAACACCCACACCAGGAGAGCAATGCAGAAGTGGCAGGAAAGTATGTGAGGGAGACAGCAATGACAGCAATAAAAATATCCAGGCCAAAGGCTGAAGAGTCTTTAGCACACAGGAAACAAAGCCCCAGAGTGAAGAGCAGGAGAGCACCACCAGCCCCCCCAGCTCTCCGGGAAAGCCCTGGGGGTGTTGGTTCAAGCAGTTTCTGTTTCTGAGCTGTGGAGTGGGGGTGAGTAATAAGGGTCAGAAACACAACCCATAAACAAGCTGCTGGCTCTCCAAACACTGCCCCTGCAGCATCCGGCTGCCCCTGAGCCTTTACCCCAAACACTCTTATCTCTGGCTCCCCAGCCCCAGGGACTCTGCCCACTGCCACTCTGGGCCTGGCTTAGCTGTGCTCAGGAGCAGCAGATGTCTAAGCCCAGCAGGACACCCCGGGGTCTCAGCGGGCTCCGTAAGGACCGTTGTGTCTGTGCCCCATAAGGATCATCGAGCCCAAGCCCCTGCTCCTCACAGGGTTACCTACAACTAATCCATATGAGTAAGGGCAAAGCCTCCCAGCCCAAGGGCTTGGCGTTGGCCAAGGGTGGGGTGGAGAGCACAAACTCTTCTGGAGCAGAGTTGCTGCACCAGTGAGCTGGAAATTAAAGAAAAAAGGACACCAGAGGCAGAAGTCTGCCTTTGGTAACCACCTGGCAGAGCTTTGTGAGCACAGAACATGAGGTGTGTGACCTGGGAAGCAGCAGCAAGAATCCCATGCCCAGCCCTGAGCAGCTGTGGCTGCACTTCCAGAACCACAGACTTGTTTTGATTGGAAGACACCTTCGAGACCATCCAGTCCAACCAACAACCCAACCCCACCATGGCCACTAATCCATGGCCCCAGGTGCCATGGCTGCAGGTTTCTGGAACACCTCCAGGGATGGGGACTCCACCACCTCCCTGGGTAACTTCTGCCTGACCAAGACACAGTCAAGTGCAGTCTGCAGGCACAGGCTCCAGCCAGCAGCTCCTGGCAGTGCTGTGCTGGCTCCCACCTGCACTTGAACCGTTTTCTTTTATTGCCTGTTCCAGGTTCAGAGCTTTTCCACAGGCAGCAGAGCTAGGAGCAGGCTTTGAGCTGCACCTCCTCCAAGTCCCGTGGTAAGGTTTGAAGCTGCAGGAAGCCTGTTGTGTAGCAGATCGAATGAAAGGTTCAGGCTGGATGCTAGGAAGAAATTCGTCACAGAAGGGGAGGCTGGCCACTGGAATGTGCTGCCCAGGGGGCAGGTGGAGTCACCCTCAGTGGAGGTGTTTAAAGTAAGACTGGATGAGGAGCCTAGTGCCACGGTTTAATTGATTAGATGGTGCTGGGTGATAGGCTGCACTTGGCGATCTCGAAGGTCTTTTCCAACCTGCTTAGTTCAGTGACTCCGTGAAACTATCGCCGTGGCAGAGCCAGAAAACTTCTCTTCTGGGCTGCGCACGGCAGAGGCAGGTTGGCAGCTCAACTGTTAAACTGCCCTGCGAGCGCTGGGTGTTGACATCAGCGTGAGCTCAGCGCTGTAACTTGAGCCTGAAAGGCTCTTCCTCCGGACTGCCCATAAATACCGGCCCGGGGAGCCGGCACAGCACAGATCCTTCTGCTCAGGGCAAGGCGAACCGGCAGCCCCTCACATAGATGAAAGCGAAGCGAAGCTGCGGAGCTCCAGCCATGTCCAGCTCCCTGCGCGTCAGCCCCTCGGTCCACGGCTACCGCTTCGACACCGCCCTGCGCAAGAAAGCTGTGCCCAACATCTTCGAGAGCGTCAACGAAGAGTCCCTGCAGAAGCTCTTCAAAAACTCCGGGGACAAGAAAGCTGAGGAAAGAGCCAAGATCATCCTCGCCACCGACCAGGACCTGGAGGAGAAAACCAGAGCGCTGATGGCTCTAAAGCAGAGGAGGAAAGACAAACTGCTGCAGTTCCTGACGCTTCGGAGATACTTCATGAAAGTCCACTGAGCCGGCCGGGGAGCGGCGATGGAGGAGAACACTTTGGGACCTTCTGCCACGCACGGCACCAGCTGCTGCCCGGCAAGCTGCCAGTGGGACAGGGCACAGGGCAGACCCTCCCCGGGGCTGCAGCCCGGCCGAGCACCCAGCAAACCGCGGCGGCACCGGCGGTGGCATCGCGGCGGGTGAGCAGCTCCCAGGGGTCGCAGCCAGGCTGCTCAGGACAGCAGTGGGACTGAGCCATGGGGAGATCCCCGCCCCGCGCCTGAGCATGACTTGAGACCTTCTGGTGGACTCGGCGTCTGCTGGCTTTGCCTGCGGGCTTTGCCTTTCCAAACTTGATTCCCCAAGGCCCTCGCCAGGCCCCACGGTGGTGGCTGGGAGGGAGGCTCTGGAGACTGAGCAGAGACCACTCTGCCTTTGTTAAAACGCCTTCAATGCACCACGGGGGTGCAGAGAGCCCAAGCTTCAGGGATTGCTCTAGAGGCACCACCATGCAACTCTACCTTTTCCTTCTCAAGCTGTATGTGTGCAGGAGAGACTGTTTGCACAGAAGCAATAATAATGACCTGGTTGCCTGAATTTACTGTGAAGTTCCTCAATATTTTTTGTTCACTTCCCATTACCACTAAAAAAAACCCCCAAAAGAACCACAGAACAAGAGAAATGCCCTAAGTAGAGTCTGTGTTTGTATAGCTTACAACAGCTCTGAGACAGCTGCTTGGTGGTTAGTGTCCGATGACAGCCTTATTATGATAGCAGTGATAATTTATTGCCTATGGTGATTTGGAATAGAATAAATTATGAAGTCAATAGAAATGCTCTTGTCTGAAATGCTCAATTCTCCTGCAGGAGTGGGGTTACACGTGGGGTGTTTCTTTTTAGGGGGGGGTGGGGGTGTAATTTCATATAGGTTCATTCTGGTTTAAGAGCAGACTGCCTGCACCTCTCCTTAACTCCCTGTGCTTCCAGCCTGCAGTGGCCTTGGCTTCCCCACGGTCCCACCTGCCAGCCCCAGCAGCACCAGTGTTTGGCTGCTGTGGTGCTTCTGACATCCCCACCAAGTGTAGTGCAGATCAAACCCAGATCTCAGTTTCTCCAAAGCCACAGAGGAGAATTCCAGCTCTTGCTCCAGCTTAGCAAACAGAATCATTGAGTTGTTAGGGCTGGAGGGGACCCAAAGCATCATCCAGTTCCAACCCCCTGCCATGGGCAGGGACACCTCACACTAGAGCAGGTTGCTCACAGCCACATCCAGCCTGGCCTTCAACACCTCCAGGGATGAGGAGGAGGCTTCCATCACCTCCCTGGGCAACCTGTGGCAGTGGTCCCTCACCCCCTCACGGGGAAGTTCTTCCTAACATCCAATCCTGCAGCGGGTGGTGGGTTCAGCTGGCACGTCCCAGAACTCAGGCTTGGCTCCAAAGAACCAGGAGTGAGTTATGGACACTTTGGCAGTGGGCTTGGAGTGAGTTTTTCTGCAGGTTGTGCCATACTATCATGATGGACTGTGTTGAAACTGCTTAAAAATAGCCAAGAGCAGTTATTTATACAAATGTCCTCTAATAACCTGCTGGTTCAGGGAAAAAAAAAACACAACATTCCCATGACTCTGCTTAGAGCAACAAAGATAAAAGAGTTCTGAAGAAAGGGTTCAGAGGAAAGATAAAGCAGCTGCAGGGGGCGGGGGGTTGCCTCCAGTAAAAGCTCCACAGTGCCTGCAAGTCAGGGACAGCAGGAAGAACCCTTCAGATCACTTCAGGGAAGGATAGCTGCAATGATTTGTAGAGTGGTGAGGCACAGCCAAGCATTCCCTGAGAGCACCAGGGGCCCTTGGGGATGTGGTTTAGTGGCCATGGTGGTCGTAGGTCGAAGGTTGGACTTGGCTTTTCCAGCCAAAACAATTCCATGGTTCTCTGACCCCATGGATGTGATGCCCAGCGTGTGGAGCGTCCCCAGGGCCACCTAGCACAGCTCCAGCATCCCGAGGGCAGGAGGAGGTGGAAGAGGCATCTGGAGGCTTCACCGTGGCCCACAGGATGAGAGGACCAGCTGGCAGCAGGAGGGCACTTTGGGGTGTCCCCACCCTGGGCTCCCCAGCACTTCCACACTCAGCATCAGCTGCAGAGACCTTGCTGGGGCAGGGGAGGGTGGGCAGGGTGGTCTCTGCTCCCAAGAGGCTACCCTAGAGAGACCTGGGGTCACACCTGGTCTAGGATGGACCCTTTAGAAAGAGCCTCCAAAGGCTTTTCAGAGCTGCCCTTGCTCAGAGAGACCTGCTGGAGTGGGTTTGCTGCAGAGGCAGCTTCCTGTTCCCCAGCATTTGACCAGTTCCAGTGCAGTGTCCCACTCCTGACACATCCCCATCGAGCCATCCCCAGTGACACAAACTGCTGTGTCCAAAAAGGCCACACAGGGCTGTTCCATGGCCGGGCCACTGCTGCTCCCCCTCCTGCTGACACCCCCTCCCCCCAGCAGGTTTTCCCATCAGAGCCATTTCTCCTGTGACACTCCAAACAGCTGAGCAGGGTGATGCAAACATCAACCCCCTGCTCCTCTGGGGTGTGTTGTGTGAGGGCATCCAACAGCCCTGCTGCCAGAGGATGCTCTCAGAACCCCCGTGGGTACCAAACCATCTTTGTGTTGCACTGCTGCTTTCCACAGCCCTCACCCTGCTGCTGGGGCTTTGCTCCCCCCTTTGCCCTGCTCTGGGCCATCGATGCTCCTTCTGTGCCGGGGCCAGATGTGCTTTGTCACAGTCTTGTCACCCTCTTGGTCCCCAGTCCCAAACCAGCTCTGGGCTGAGGGAAGGACTGAAGCTCCAGCACTCCGTGTTGCTTGGGGAGGGGTGGGCTCATGGCAGGACACGCACAAGGCTGCCAGCAGGGCACTGCCCACACCACGACCTGTGGCTCCTCACACCTGTCCAGAGCCTTCTCACCCCTAGGCTTGCAGAGGTTGGGCACCGCCGGTACCAGTACCATCCAGGATCCGTGAGGGAGAGGTGCCACGCCATGCCTCGCCCCTCACTCCATCCAGGGTCCGTGCAGGGAGGTGCGGGGCAGGTCCCCGGGGCGTGCCTGGCCCTTCCTGCGCGCTGGGTGCCGCAGACTCGCTGTCTGTCGTGCCGCGGGTGCCGCATTCCTGCGGCCGCCCGGCAGCGCTGCCGCCAGACGCGGGGCCATTGTCAGCCTCCCCACGCAACAAACGGAGGAAAAGGCTGTGCAGGGAATTTCCTCCCTCCAGGAGCCGGGCGTTTCCATTAATTCTTCTCCGTGAGTCAAACTGGCTGTACTGGGTGTCCCTCTGTCCCGGCATCCTGAGGAACATGCGTCTGAGCAGCTAATTTTATCTACCTTCACTGATGCTCTGCCGCAGAGAGGAGCACAGGAGTGGCTGCGGGGCGCCTCCAGCTCGGCGGCTGTGCCCGGAGCATGCCGATGGGCTCCCTGCTGCTGGGGAGAGATACAGAAACCCAGGGCCAGAAATAAGTGGAAGCCACAGAAATGCAGGACCAGAGATGAGTAGAAGTCACAGAAAGCCAGGACCAAAACTGAGTAGAAGCCTTTTCCCCAAGCTCTGGTTCGACAGACCAGGGAAGGTGAGGAGCAGCTCACAGCGTGCAGCCCAGAGCAAAGTAGGGGTCAGTTACAGCAGACAGCACAGGGGCCCCATGATCTCTGTCCCCCCATCAAACACCCCGCTCCATCCCTCCAGAAAACTGCTCTGGTTCAAGGACAGGGACAGCAAAGGGCTACCAAGATGCTGAGGGGACTGAAACATCTCTGATGGGGACAGGCTGAGCGAACTGGAGCTGTTCAGTCTGGAGTAGAGCAGGCTGAGGGGGATCTCGCCAATGCTGGTCAATACTTGACAGGTGGGTGTCAGAATGACACCAGGCTGTGCCCACTGCCCAGTGCCAGTGGAAGGGGTAACAGACACAAACTTGAACATCAGAAGTTCCATCTAAACATGAGGAGAAACAACTTCAGTTGAGGTGTGGTGGAGCCCTGGGGCAGGCTGCCCAGAGAGGTGGTGGATTCGCCATCTCTGGGGGCATTCAAACACACCTGGGGGTGCTCCTGTGTGACCTTCTCTAGCTGACCCTGCCTTGGCAGGGGGCTTGGACTTGATGATCTCCAGAGGTCCCTTCCAACCCCTACCCCTCTGTGTCTCTGTGATGAGAAGATGGTGTTGGAACAGCTCAGCCTGTCTGCCGTGTCCCGAGAGCCGGAGATGTTCCCCAGGGTCTGAACATGCAGTGCTGTGACCTTCTGGTTCCTGCTGAAACCAGATCCACACAACAGGAGCAGAGTCCAACGTGGAGCTGGGCCAGACCCCACATGGCAGTGTTTGTGTGTGGAGGGACAGGGTGCTCCAAGCCAAGGGCAATATCTCCTGGGCAAGCTTCCCTTCCATGCCATTGAGCAATGGGGCAGGTTAAAAATTGACTCCCTGGCCGGGCTGGCAGCTGTTTTGCCCGAAGGTACAGACTCTCCTCTGCAAATCTTGGGTGCACCCAGGGAAGCTGGCACTCATGGGCAAGTGTCTGCTGGTCCAGAGCAAGGCCAGCTCCTCCCTGACTTGCCCAACCCACCCTGGACAGCACAAGGGGAGATGCTGGAGGCTGGCAGCTCCCAAGCTCTGCTCGCTGCCGAGCAGGAAGCTCAAAGACTTTCTGCTTGCGTGGCGAAACTCCAGCAGCAGCAACACCCAGCTGCTGCCAGACCCAACCGGCTTTGGGGCACTGCCCTGGCACACCAAGGGCCTGGGCAAACCCCTGCCTCCCACTACAGCCTGGGAAGGCCCGAGCTTGGAGAGTGTCTGGGATGGAGGTGGTGCAGCCTCACTCTGGAGGCAGTAGGATCTATTCAGCCTCCAGCAGACACAAGACTCAAGAAGGACACTGAGGAGCTGGAGCAGGTCCAGAGAAGGGCAGAAAAGCTGGGAAAGGAACTGGGGAACAGGGATGGGGAAGAGCAGCTGAGGGACCTGAGGGTATTTAGTGTGGAGAAGAGGAGGCTGAGGGAAGACCTCATTGCTCTCTACAGCTCCCTGAAAGGAGGTTGCAGTGAGATGGAGGTTGGGCTCTTGTCCTTGGTCTCAGGTGATAGAAGTCGAGGAAATGGCCTGAAATTGTGCCAGGGAAGGGTTAGGTTGGAGAGGAAGAAAAATTTCTTTGCTGCCAGGGTGGTCAGGGACTGGCAGAGGCTGCCCAGGGAGGTGGTGGAGTCCCTGTCCCTGGAGGTGTTCCAGCAAGGTGTGGCCATACCTGGGGCCATGGTTTGGTGGCCATGGTGGGGTTGGGTTGTTGGTTGGACTGGATGCTCTCAGAGTCCTTTTCCATCCCAAACAATTCCATGATTCCAAGGAGTGTGAGTGCAGTAGTGCCCAGGCAGGCAAACCCAGCTCAGCACCCGCTCAGGCTGGTCCCACAGCTCCCAGGAAAACACACACAGTCTGTTGCAGAAGGAAAACCTCTGCTATAAAATGTGTTAAATGGGAGTGAGGAGCTGTAGGGCTGGAAGGATTTATGGCTGGGTTAGGCTGGGGTTTGTGGAAAGAAGCTGATCTGAGCTTTCAAAGCACAAATGCCTCACATGCAGCAAAATGATGCTGCAGTGTCACTTGGAAGTGACAGCCAAGGCTGTTTATGAGAAGAAAAGCCTCTGAAATGCTGTAGCCAACAGGAGCTGGCACAGCTGCCATCTATCTTTGCTAGAAAATGAGTTAGGCTGTGACCAGAATCTTAACTCCCAGACCTGAAAAAGCCCTCAAGCCTGAGGGCTCTCTCACCCTGAAATTAAAGGAGTTTCTCCTCATGTCTTGCTGGAGCTTCTGATGTTCAAATCTGTGCCCATTACCCTAGTCCTGTCACTGGGCACCCCCAAAAAAGCCTGGCCCCATCCTCCAGACACCCACCTTGAAGTATTGATCAGCATTGATGAGATCTCCCCTGAGGCTGTTCTTTTCCAGACATAAAAGCCCCAACTCTCTCAGCCTTCCCTCATCAGAGATGTTCCAGACCCCTCATCAGCCCCCATTCACACCCCATCAGCCCCCATCACCCCACATCACCCCCATCACCCCTCATCACCACCCATCACCCTCCATCACCCCCTCACCCCTCATCAGCCCCCATCACCCCCCATCAGCCCTCATCAGCCCCCACCAGCCCTCATCAGCCCCTCAGCTCTGCACGGGGGCTCCGGAGGGCTCTGCAGCGGGGCACGGAGTGGTCTGGGGCCGGGCGGGCTGGCAGAGAGGCTCGCTTACAAGCCAGGAGGTTTTTGTGGCGCTGGGGGAGGGTGTGGGCAGTGAATCAGAGCTGAGGCAGCCAGCGTCACCTCCCGGACTGTGGCTCCTCCGAGCGCCCACTCAGAGGGAGCAGCAGCAGCGGGGAGGCGCCGGTCACCCGGCAACTGCTGGGACTGTTGTCGGGACTGTTGGGAATCCTCCTCCGTGGAAAAGCCGCTTCCGTCGGATGACCGAGCACGGGCCCGGGGCCAGGGGGTCGCTGACTCACACTCAAGCAATCGGTTCCCAAAACAGCCGCTGGAAACAGCACGGAGCAGCTCCAGCAGCTGTGCTGCTCCTGCCGAGCCCTGCTCCCTGCCTCCCTCCCACGGGCACCACGCTGCCAGACCGAGCTGGGGGCCACCCTCCAGCTGTGACCCTCAGCCAGGACCTGATCACACTGTGGGACAGCAGCAAGCACAGGCTGCCCGGGGAGGTGGTGGAGTCCCCATGCCTGGAGGTGCTCAGGAAACCCGTGGCCATGGCGCCTGGGGCCGTGGTGGGGGTGGGTTGCTGGCCGGACTGGATGAGGCCATTTCCAAGCAGAGCAGTTCTGTGATTCTGTATTCCCCAGCTGGGTTTCTGTTTAGAATTCACCTGCCATCCTGAACACTGAAAAAGTTCTAACCCAGATGTGATTGTTCTCCCCCTCTCTCCAAAGGACAGGAGAGGATTTATCACCTCCCAGCCACGCCAGGGGAGCCACTGCAGCCCCTGCCAGGCTTTTGGGGAGGCTGATTTACACCCACCCACCCTCACCCAAGCACTGCTTCCTGAGCCCATTGCTGGGGGCTGCCAGAGGGTTCAAGGGCAAATCCACAGCTCAAAGCCACATCAAACTCCTGACCCAAGCTCAGCCCATGGAAAAAATCCAGGAGACTTGAAGGCTGTTGCAGGGAAGTGAGAACCTTGACTCCACTCTGCAGAAAGAGCTGCCAGACACAAACTGGTTCTATCCTGATTCCAGCTACAAAGCTCTTCCTAAACACTGAGTGGTTTAGCAGCAATAAAAAAAAGTTAGTAAAAATGCTTTATGAGGGTGGGGAGAGACATTCATCAAAGTCAAGGAGCACATTTCCCCCTGGCTACCTGGCAAAAAAAAATAAGCCTGCAAGTGACTAAGCCAGGATCTGCTTCTGGAAACAGCAATCAGCAGGAGAAGGAGGGGAAAACCCACCCCTGACACCTGGACCAGCTCCCCCTGATCCATGCAGACCAAACCACAAGGTACAGCCCTGCTTGCTGCAGCATTGCAGCCCCATCCCCATTTTGCTGTTTGGGGCTGGGTACCACCACCCCCAGCCATTCCTGACCACACTTGCAGCAGCAGCAGCAGCAGTATGTCCCTGCCAGGTTGATCCTTTCCCTTCAGGTGTCCTCAGGAAGCAGCAGGCTTCTGAGGGGTGAGCAACCCCATGAATGCTCCAGGCTTGGGGCAGAGTGGCTGGAAAGCTGCCCAGCAGTAAAGGACCTGGGGGTGCTGGGTGGCAGCAGATGAACATGAGCCAGTCTGTGCCCAGGAGGCCAGGAAAGCCACCAGCATCCTGGTCTGGATCAGGAGCAGTGTGGTCAGCAGGACCAAGGAAGCGATTGTGCCCTGTACTGGGCACTTGGTGAGGCCACATGTCCCATACTGGGGTAGATTTGGTGCCCCTCACTCCAGGAAGGACATTGAGAGGCTGGAGCAGGTCCAGAGAAGGGCAACAGAGCTGGGGAAGGGTCTGGAGAAGAGGGCTGGGGAGGAGCAGCCACGGGAGCTGGGCTCTGTGGTTCTAGGATCTTATAAAAACAATTCACATTATTCCAGAGGAAAGAGTCTCAAAGGGGACAGCAAAGCCAAAGCTTGGTCTGGAGCAGCCGACCTCAGATGGCCCTTGGGGCTTGTGGCAAAGCAGCCTGGCTTTGTGAGGCGACTCTGAACCCTGCCCTTTGATGGGGCGGGTGGCTGTGGCTCTGCTCCTTAATTACAGGCAAAGAGCAGTAATTGCCTCCTTAGAGCCAGGGAGAGCCAGTTCCTCACCCCCACACCAGGAAAAGAGGGATCAGGCTGGAGGCGGTGGGAGGTTTCCCGAGGCGGTGGGAGGTTTCCCGAGGCGGTGCCGCCGCCGCAGCCGGCAGCCGGGGCCCTGCCCGCTGCGGAGTTAATGGAGCTCGTTACCCAGCGCAGCTCCTGAGCACCCGCCGGGGAGGCTGGGAGCAGCAGCAGAGGAAATCTCACACTCACTTATGAAATTGTGCCTCGTGTATTTACTTAGGGCAGGCTGCAGGCCCTGCGCTCCAGCGTGCCGAGGTTTGTAACACACGCTCCCGGGAAGGAGGGGACCGAGAATCAGGGAACTGTTCTGGCTGGACATCCAGTCTCAACCAGCAACCCAACACCACCACGGCTACCAAACCAGGTCCCCAAGGGCTGTGGCCACAGGTTTCCAGAACACCTCCAGGGATGGGGACTCCACCACCTTCCTGGGCAGCCTCTTCCAGAGCCTCTTCCAGGTATTACCTGACCCCACACCAGTGCCCTTGGATACTTTAATAGCTTCTCAGTTGCAGACCTGCAGAGGCTGTCTCCCAGCCTGGCTTTGACCTCCCCTCTGCTCTCAGCTGCACACAGCAGGTTTTGCTTACTGCAAACTTACAAACTTCAACCCTTCTGTGGACTCTCTCAGGCCAAGTGCTCCTCTCAGGCCTCTAATCGTGTCCATCTCTGCTGTAACATGATTCTCTGCAACCCGTTGTGTAATCAGCGTGTTTGGGTCCTTCTTCTTCAGAGGTTTGAACAGAGGCCTTTAACCCATTACTCCAAGTCCCATCCTGTGGGAGTTACATTTGCAGCCTGAGCTCTCCCCATGCAGCTGCAGGTAAAAGTCCTCAGCGATCAATGCCAGGGGAACGCTCATAAAGCAATTCCACTGTGGGGCTTGTTCGATCAGGCTGGGGCTGGTTCAGTTGTGTCCCCCACATCTTGCTGCATGTTGCTTTGTTCTAGTTCTCTGCCTAACCTTGAGGACTCCTAGCTCTTTTTCTCCTCCTTCCATGGCTACATTTCCATGGGCTTGGGTCTTCCTCAGCTCCCTGCTGCGCCCATCCTGACCTGGCCTGCATTAGGAATGGTGTGGCCAGCAGGAGCAGGGAGGTCATTGTGCCCCTGGACTCTGCACTGGTTAGGCCACACCTTGAGTCCTGTGTCCAGTTCTGGGCCCCTCAGTTTAGGAAGGACATTGAGACACTTGAAGGTGTCCAGAGAAGGGCAACAAGGCTGGGGAGAGGCCTTGAGCACAGCCCTGTGAGGAGAGGCTGAGGGAGCTGGGGTTGCTTAGCCTGGAGAAGAGGAGGCTCAGGGGAGACCTCATTGCTCTCTACAACTACCTGAAAGGTGGTTGTAGCTGGGAAGGGGTTGGCCTCTTCACGCAAGCAACCAGCACCAGAACAAGAGGACACAGTCTCAGGCTGCACCAGGGGAAGTTTAGGCTGGAGGTGAGGAGAAAGTTCTTCCCTGAGTCATTTGCCATTGGAATGTGCTGCCCAGGGAGGTGGTGGAGTCACCGTCCCTGGAGGTGTTCAAGAGGGGACTGGACGTGGCACTTGGTGCCATGGTCTAGTCATGGGGTCTGTGGTGACAAGTTGGACTCGATCTTCGAGGTCTCTTCCAACCTTGGTGATACTGTGAGACTGTGATACTGTGATACCCAGCTGCTTGCAGAGACCTTTCTCAGGAACAGCTCATTTGAGCTGTCCAAACAAACCTTGGGAGAGAGCTCCCTTGCTCTGCTGCTGACTGAGCTTCGACTGAGCAAGCCCAAATTATCTTTAGTTGAGAAAAACATCCCTGAATCTGGCCTGGCCTGGCCTTACCCTCACACACCCCTTGCCCAGGCAAAGTCCCATTTACCTGGGCAAGAATTCAGGTTAAACATCAGCTGGGTACTGAGATCTGCTGAGCACAACAGCACCTGGCCAGCAACTGCAGATTCCATCTCATTTACATCATTTTTTCACTCTATTTATCTAAAGCAGGAGCACTGTGTGTGAATGTCCTTAAACCCCATCCCTGGGGGCTCCTGAACTGCTGCTGGAGCATCCTGGAGCCAGAGAGCAAAACCCAGCTCCTCAGACCCCCAGAGCTCCACACCCACGCTGCACCAATTTGCTTTCTCATAGAATCAAAAGAATGGTTTGGGTTGGGAGGGACCTTCAGGATCCTCCAGTTCCAACCCCCTGCCATGGGAAGGGATACTTCCCAAGTTGCTCAAGGTCTCATCCAACCTGGCCTTGAACACCTCCAGGGAGGAGGCAGCCACAACCTCTCTGGGCAGCCTGCTGCAGAGCTCTGCTCTCAAAGTAAAGAAGTTCTTCCTCATGCTTAGATGGAACTTCTCCTGTTCAGGTTTGTGCCCATTACCTCTTGTCCTGTCACTGGACACCTCTGAGAAGAGTCTGACCCCATCCTCCTGACCCCCATCCCTTAGCTATTCGTAAGCACTGATGAGATCCCTCCTCAGCCTCCTCTTCTCCAAGCTAACCAGCCCCAGCCAGCTCTCTTCTGCCCCACCAACCCTGAACGCAAGCAGCAGAACCTGGGCACGGCGGCCAAAAGGCTTTCCTGAGTGTCCTGAGTGCGGTGAAGGGACGGCTGAGGGTTCCTCCCTTTCCCTCCTGCTCAGAAGTTTTCGTTCCCAGCCGGAGCAGCTTCGCGGGCACGCTGGAGCAGCCTTGCCGCAGCTTGCGGCGGTGCCGCCCTCCCGTGGCTGCAGGACTGCTGGAGTCGGGATGGAAAGGGCTGCAAAGAGCAATCCTGATGCAGCACAACCAAAGCAGCTACGGCCCTGCCTGGGCTCTGCCAGCGCCAAATCCTGGGGCCACAGGCAGCTCTCTGCGGCCAGCAGTGCTGGAAGCAACAGGACTCACTGCCCAGGAACCTGTGTGTGCTTGATGAGGGTTATAGATTGCAAGGGAGCTTTGTTGCAGCAACAAAACCCCCCTGCAGCTTCAATATCAAAAGCACCCTGGATTCACTTAAAGGGACGTGCCAGAGCCTCCCTTAATTGTGATGAATGCCAGCCTTTCATCTGGGAAGGTGACATTTCATGGCAAATAAGCCCAAGAAATTGAGTGGAACAAGGAAGAGCTTCCTGTTTTCCAAGTGATTTCCCACTGTGAGCAAAGCTCAGCATGAAAACAGTGAGCTGCATGGCTGGGGCTGAGGGTTTTTAGGTCTGTGTGGACCCCAGGCAGGCAGATGGAATTCATCACCAGAAGCTAATCAGGGACACTGAGACCTAGTTGCATTCACAGGGAGAAAATCTCAGGTTGGGGAGGCATTAGGGAAAGCTGCCTCTGGTAAGCACATTGCTTGCAGATTTCCAAACCATTTGCCAGCCAAAGTGCTCTGCTGAGGGGCTGGCAGGAAAGAGCAAAGGGATTTGTGCGCAGGGATCAAGTTACCTGGGGCTGGAATTGTCCCAGAGGAAGAAGGGTTTCCCAAAAGAGAGTAGGGGCCCCAAGCGCTGCCTTTTGTTCTGCCTGCAGGCTGCTCTCTGCCAGCTGGTGGCTTTCATGCAGTTGTGTTTACCTGAGAAATAGGTTTCTGGGCGGGATTTGAGGTGCCCACGGAGCATGAGCAAGCCAAGAGCCGTCTGGAGGTCACAAAGCAGGGCTGGTGGGGGCGCTCCATCCCCCGGCCCAGATTGCTGTCAGTGCCTCCACAGAATTTGTTTCATTTCCCACACCTCTGGGTGCTTCAACTGCCACCAGGAACTGAACTCCTAAGGCAAAACCATCTGCCAGAAGAGCTCATTGGCTTCAGCACTCAACCACTCCCAAACCAGCCCGGGCACAGCCTTCTCCTGCCTCCACCTCTGCTCCAATGCCACTCTCCAGCGGGATGCACGCTGGGAGCACCACTGCCTTCCCAGAGGGACGAGCAGAGCTGCCCAGGATGTAGCCCAGGCAAAGGCATCAGAGTCTGCCAGGCACTGGGGGCCACTGGAACCTGTCAGCTCAGCACCCAGCCACCTTCAAGGAGCCTTTTTGAGCTCTGGTAGGTGGAATTGAAAACAGGAAAGTGCTGAGCCAGCTGGGAACAAGCTGTTCGCCTGTGTCCCCCCTCCCCCCAGTCTCCCTCCCAACCACATTTTAATTCCTTCTCAGATTGCCAGAAAAGGAGCTCCTTAATCAGCAAAGCCAAGAGGAAGGGCAGCACCCAGGCCCTGTGGCCACCCCTCTCCCTGTCCACCACCCTTCCTTCCCCTCCAGCTGCCATGGCTGTGACCATACCTGGGCAAAGCCTCCTGCCAGTGTCCCAGTATGGAAGATTCTGCTGCAGCTCTTGGCCTTTCATAGTAGTATCATAGTATCAGTCAGGGTTGGAAGGGACCACAAGGATCAGCTAGTTCCAACCCCCCTGCCATGGGCAGGGACACCCCACACTAGAGCAGGCTGCCCACAGCCTCATCCAGCCTGGGCTTAAACACCTCCAGGGACGGGGCCTCAACCACCTCCCTGGAACAACCCATTCCAGGGCTTCACCACTCTCATGGGGAAGAACTTCCTCCTCATGTCCAGCCTGAATCTCCCCACCTCCAGCTCCATTCCATTCCCCCTAGTCCTATCACTACCTGAGCAGTCCCTCCCCAGCCTTCCTGTAGCCCCCTTCAGATCCTGGAAGGCCACAATGAGGTCACCTCGGAGCCTTCTCTTCTCCAGCCTGAACAGCCCCAACTCCTTCAGTCTGTCCTCACAGGAGAGGTGCTCCAGCCCTCTGCTCCATCCTCGTGGCCCTTCTCTGGACACCTTCCAGCACCTCCAGATCCCTCTTGTAACAGGGGCTCCAGAACTGGAGGCAGTTCTCCAGGTGGGGTCTCAGCAGGGCTGAGCAGATGGGGAGAATCCCCTCCCTTGCCCTGCTGGCCACACTTCTCCTGCTGCAGCCCAGGCTCTGATTGGCTTTCCGGGCTGCAAGTGCACACTGAGAGCTCCTGTTGAGCTTCTCCTCCCCAGCACCCCCAAGTCTCTCTCCTCAGGGCTGCTCTCCAGCCAGTCACTGCCCAGCCTGGATTTGTGCCTGGGATTGCCTCGACCCAGCTGCAGGAGCCTGCCCTTGGTCTTGTTGAAGCTCCTGAGGTTGGCTTGTGCCCACCTCTCCAGCCTGTCCAGGTCCCTCTGGATGGATCCCTTCCCTCCAGCGTGTCTGCTGCACCACACAGCTTGGTGTCATCAGCAACCTTGCTGAGGGTGCACTCAGTGCCACTGTCCATGGCACCCATAAAGATGTTGAACAAGACCTCAAAGGTCATCCAGTTCCACCCCCCCTGCCATGGGCAGGGACACCTCACACTAGAGCAGGGTGCTCAGAGCCACATCCAGCCTGGGCTTAAACACCTCCCCAGAGAGAGGTGCTGCTCTGGTGGGTCCCATCAGAGCTGCACCTTTCCCTGGTTTCTGCCCTTCCAGGAATTTTTCCTTCGTGGTTTATCCCACCCAGAGCCTTTCCAGAGAGAGGTAAACCAGCTCCCCCCTCCTGCTTGGCCATTTCTCTGACGGTTCCATTAGCCCCGCTGCAGTGCCCATCGAACATTGCCTTGTGCAGGGAGCCATTCCTGTCAAATTAAGTTAGAAGGGAGCAGTGGCAAAACTAAAAGCTCCACATCTAATCCTGCCACCTGGAAAATCAGCAGAGAAATATAATTTTGTAGTCTTTCAAATTGAATCAGATTCTGGGCTCTCTGCTGATGAGTTAATCCAGCACCGAGCGGAGTAGCTCTGCTCAGCCATGACGGGGCTCAGGCATGGCCAATTCGTGGCTCCAGTTCAGAGCTGCTGCTTTTAATTGTGTCCTGCTCCCCTGCTTCTTTTAATTCTCCTTCAACCATTCCCCATTAGGAAGCTATCAGCAGAAGGTGGCCTTTAATTGCAGAGCTGCTGAGCCGGCTGGGGACCCACAGGCAGGTCGTGAAGGCTGTGTGGCTTTTCCCTTCCCGGGTGCCTGTGGCCCTGCAGCGGAGCCCACACTGGTGCCTGTCTCTGGGGTAGGAGACCAGCAGAAGCAAAGCAGCTTGAGATCGTGGAATGGTTTGGGTCAGAAGGGACCTTAAGGATCATCCAGTTCCAGCCCTCTCATCCAGCCTGCTTCACAGTGACAGTTCCTGTTGTTGTTGCACACCTGGAGCGACCACAAACATCCCAGGAAGAGCAGTTAGCCCTGCAGGTCCCAGTTCAGTCGCAGAAGGGGTTGGGCTGGAAGGGACCTTGAGCATCATCCAGCTCCAAGCCCCTGCCATGGGCAGGGACACCTCCCCCAGCCCAGGCTGCTCAAGGCCTCATCCAGCCTGGCCCTGAACACCCCCAGGGAGGAGGCAGCCACAGCCTCCCTGGGCAGCCTGTGCCAGTCTCTCCCTACCCTCACTCTAAAGAATTTCTTCCTCCTCTCCAGTCTCAGTCTCCTCTCTCCCAGCTCAAAGCCATTGTTCCTCATCCTGTCACTCCCAGCCCTTGTCAGAAGTCCCTCCCCAGCTCTCCTGGAGCCTCTTCAGGTTCTGGAAGGCTGCTCTGAGGTCTCCCTGCAGCCCTCTCTTCTCCAGGCTGAACAGCCACAACTCTCCCATCCTGTGCCCACAGGGGAGGTTCTCCAGCCCAGCTAAACCAGCAGAGCCAAGTGACACCAGAAAGAGAACCACAAGTTCTGCTCAGCTGCTGCAGAACCCTCAGCACGTGGTGAGACTGCTCTGCTGTCAGCCTGTGACAAAACCCTGAGCCCATCACTACCAGCAGCGGTCACACTCAGCCTCCCTCTGTTCTCCCTCAGCCTCAGCTCTCCCCCAGCCTCTCCTGTCCCCCAAACTCAGTTCTCCCCCAGTCCCAGCTCCAGCCACGGTGGAGCTGGCCGCTGAAGCTTTCTGACCATCTGCCCCCAGGTGGAGCTGGACTACGTGGGTTTGCAGGGACTCGCAGGCTGAGCTGGGGCTGTGCTCTGACTGCAGCTGCTAGAAGAAAGAGCATTCATTGCACCGAGGTCTGCCCTCCCTCCCGGGGACCTTTTAAACAGCAAAATGTCAAACCAAACAAAAACAAAAATGGGAGTGAGGTCTTTCCCCAGAGCACACTCAGCAAGGAGCTCAGTGGGGACCAGCCAGGTGCTTTCTGCTGGATCTGGCCTGGAACCTGCCTCTAGAACCAGGAGCAGAGCTGCTGAGCTGCTGAGTTGCTGAGTTGCTGAGCTGACAATCAAAGCAGGAATCATAGAGTCATAGAAATGGTTTGGATGGAGAAGCCTCTAAGAGCATCCAGCCCAACCCTCAACCCAGCTCCACCATGGCCACTAAACCACAGCCCCAGGTGCCATGGGCTCACCTTCCTTGAACACCTCCAGGGATGGGGACTCCACCACCTCCCTGGGCAGCCTCTGCCAGTCCCTGACCACTCTCACAGTTCCCTCAGCTGCTCCTCGTAAGATTTGTTTTCAAGGCCCCTCCCCAGCCTTGTTGTCCTTCTCTGGAACTGCTCCAGCCCCTCAATGTCCTTCTTGGAGTCAGAGACCCAAAACTGACCCCAGAATTCAAGGTGTGGCCTCACCAGTGCTGGGTAGAGCGGGCAGTCACATCCCTAGACCTGCTGGCCACAGCCAGGATGCTGCTGATCCGAGGCAGGATCCTGCTGATCCGAGGCAGGATGCTGTTGTGGCTCCTGGCCACCTGAGCACTCTGCCGGCTCGTGGTCAGCCAACATCAGTCAGCACCCCCAGGTCCTCATCCACCAAGCAGCTCTCCATCCACTCTGTCCCAAGCCTGTAGTGCTGCACTTGGGCAGCACTCAACACCTGACCTTGCTGAGGCTCACCCCCTGGCCTCAGCCCATGGAGCCAGCCTGTCTGGATCTCTCTGCAAAAGGTCCTTCCCCTCTGCTCCACCTGGAAGCACAATCATCAATCTGATGCCCACCCTCTAGCTTCCTGCAGTCATGTCTGCCCCATAAATATCTTCTCAGTAGTCCCAGCCTCCAGCTCAGCACTAATGAAAGCTCTCTTTATGGTTATTAGATGTGTGAAATGTCCCTGGACTGAACAATTACCTTCACATATCTGTTCTGAACTGGCTGGGAGTGGAAATCAGTTTTGTCCTCCCCAGGTACAAATCCATAATGAGGATTTATTTCTGAGGTGGTGGGAATGAGGTAATCCCTCTGCTTCCTGAGGTGAGATAAGGAGAGGAGGGGAAAAAATCAAGAGAAGGAGAAAAAAGAGAGCAAATGGCTCAAGTTAAGACTGAAACCTCAGGAAAAGCAGATGATTTGCAGGAGGAAGGGGCAGGAGGTCAATGGCATAGCCAAGCCTTAAACAATAAGAAGGACAAATGGCTGCTTTGCCTGGCACTGCCCTGGGAAGCAGGAGAAGGCTGGCAGGGACACAAGGCCAGCCCCAAAGCTGGGCAGAGCTGCAGAGGGTGCAGCAGAACCACCACCTGTGGGGCTCTCAAGTGTGTGGTGGAACACAGCCCCCCCAGGCTGGTGATGAGCAGCAACCAAGAGAAGGGAGACAAAACAGACCTGGAATATGCAAAATGAGAGGAAATGATCTGAAGTTGTGCCAGGGGAGGGCTGGGCTGGAGAGGAGGAACAATTTCTGTGCTGCAAGGGTGGTCAGGGACTGGCACAGGCTGCCCAGGGAGGGGATGCCTGGAGGTGTTCAAGAACCATAAGCCCATGGCACTTGGGGCCATGGTTTGGTGTCCATGGTGGGGTTGGGTTGCTGGTTGGACTGGATGATGTTAGAGGCCTCTTCCAACCCAAACTGTTCCATTATTCCATGATCCCCAGTGGGGTCCCTGGCTGCTGGTTGGAGACGTGCTGCCAAAGCCAACCCTCGTGCTGCATTTCCTGGGGACAGCTTCTTTCTGCTTTCTTTCAGCAGGAGGGGAGCCCAAATCCTCCTGCTCCAGCCCAACACACAATGCCCATCAAGTGGAGCAGGTGAGAAGAATTACATCAGCTGGGAGGGAAGGAGGGACCCAAACACCTCTCTCCTAGTCTCAGCTCCTCAGCAGAGCCACAGCCTGTGTGCAAAAGTGCTCCCTGCAAAGAAAGCAATTTGAGGAGTGGAGTGGATTAGGGTGAAGCTGAGCATTCAGGGGAAGCAGTTGAGGAGAGACATCTTGGCCCTAGGGTGGGATCCCAGCTCTGGGTTTGCCATCAGCCTTGTTCCCCGCTGAAGCCCCCAGCAGCTCTGTAGCAGGCAGGAGAGGAATGTGTTGATGCTAGAGAAAATGAAGCCCTGCACAGCAGTCAATAGGAAATAATGGATCTCAATTACAGGGCTGGAGCTGCTGACTTGATCAGATTTTACAGCCCTTTACTCTGGGGGTCTTCTTAATAAATCCAGGGAGGGAAGTGTCATCTCTTTTACAGCAATATGTTTCCATGTTTTATTTGCTGTGAAGCAGCAGCTGGCAGCCTTACAAAACGCTCCTCAGAGCTTCCCATGGCCTCAGGAAGGGATCAGAGCTGATGGGAGATGGACATGAGCTGTTTGTTCTCTAACCCAGGGACCAGTTTGCCATAATAGCCACAAATTGCCACTGGAAAACCAGAGGAATTCCTTCCCTCTGCCTCAGCCCTGCTAAGGCACAGGGGCAGGCTCTCTACTGGTGATTCAGTAAGAGCCTCACAGCAAGGTGCTCAAGGATAGAGTCACCCTCCCAGCAAAGGGCCCCTCGAAGATTTAGGAAGGGCAGGTCCTGCCTCTCCAACCTGATCTCCTTCTATGCCCAGGTGACTGCCTGGTGGATGTGGGGCAGGCTGTGGATGTGGTCTGCCTGGACCTCAGCAAGGCCTTTGACACCATCCCCCACAGCAAACTGCTGGCTAAGCTGTCAGCCCCTGGCTTGGACAGCAGCACTCTGAGCTGGGTTAGGGACTGGCTGGAGGCTGAGCCCAGAGAGTGGTGGTGAATGGTGCCACAGCCAGCTGGCAGCCAGTCACCAGTGGCATCCCCCAGGGATCAGTGCTGGGCCCCATCCTCTTTAATGTCTTCATTGATGATCTGGATGAGGGCATTGAGACAGTCATCATCAAATTTGCAGATGACACCAAGTTGGGAGCAGATGTTGGTCAGTCAGAGGGCAGAAGGGCTCTGCAGAGGGACCTCGACCGACTGGACAGATGGGCAGAGGCCAACAGGATGGCATTCAACAAGTCCAAGTGCCAGGGGCTGCACTTTGGCCACAGCAACCCCAGGCAGAGCTACAGGCTGGGGTCAGAGTGGCTGAGAGCTGCCAAACAGAGAGGGACCTGGGGGTGCTGGTCGACAGCTGCCTGAACATGAGCCAGCAGTGTGCCCAGGTGGCCAAAAGGCCAATGGCATCCTGGCCTGCATCAGGAAGAGTGTGGCCAGCAGGAGCAGGGAGGTCATTGTGCCCCTGGACTCTGCATTGGTTAGGCCATACCTTGAGTCCTGTGTCCAGTTCTGGGCCCCTCAGTTTAGGAAGGACATCGAGACACTTGAAGGTGTCCAGAGAAGGGCAACAAGGCTGGGGAGAGGCCTTGAGCACAGCCCTGTGAGGAGAGGCTGAGGGAGCTGGGGTTGCTTAGCCTGGAGAAGAGGAGGCTCAAGGGAGACCCCATTGCTCTCTACAACTACCTGAAGGGAGGTTGTAGCCAAGAAGGGGTTGGCCTTTTCTCTCTAGCAACCAGCACCAGAACAAGAGGACACAGTCTCAAGCTGCACCAGGGGAAGTTTAGGCTGGAGGTGAGGAGAAAGTTCTTCACCGAGAGAGTGATTCGCCATTGGGATGTGCTGCCCAGGGAGGTGGTGGAGTCACCGTCCCTGGGGGGGTTCAAGAGGGGATTGGATGTGGCACTTGGTGCCATGGTCTGGTCATGAGGTCTGTGGTGACAGGTGGGACCTGATGATCTTCGAGGTCTCTTCCAACCTTGGTGAGACGGTGAGACTGTGAGACTGTGAGGAGTAACCCCAAGGCCTTGCTGGAGGCAGAACCCCCTTGTCCCATGGGCAGCTTCCTGCCCCCTGCAGCAGCAAACACCTCCACTCAACCCCCCAAATGATCCTGAGCAAGGCAAAAAGCCCCTTCCCCCTCCCCTTCCCCCAGGGCTGGCAGCCTTTTCTCTGCATTGGTATGACTGCAGCCCCCGGAGCAGCGCGAGCAGGAATGCAGCCTCCTCGCACGGCCTCTCCCCCCACGGTCAATCTAATTAAGCAGCCATTAGGATGTGTGTTAGCTCCATTATATCAAGGTGACCTGGAGCTCCTGCTAAATGTTAATAACAGCATTCCCCACTAACTGGCATTCAACAGGGAACAGGCAGTACACTGCCACGCTGTAGCCTTCAGATGAAGATGGTTATTAAAGTGATTTGTGTACTACAGAGCCCCAAAGAAATGCGGAGCTGATGTCCTGGCAGCCGGAGCGCGTCGCCTGCCCCTCCAGCACTCCCAGAGACCATCCCAGCTCGGCTCCCACCCCCCAGCACGTCCAGCAGGATGCCAGGGGCAGATGGGGACATGTGCATGGGCAAAAAAATGCCCAAGCAGCATCTCTGGAACCTTGGCCAGGGGAAACGTGCTCAGCTCCTGCTCCCCCAGCTTGTCGCCAGTGGCAGATGGGGACACGTCCACAGGCAGAAAGAATGCCCAAGCAGCTACTCTGGAGCCTTGGCCAGAGGAAATGTGCTCAGCTCCTGCTCCCCCAGCATGTCCAGCAGGGTACCAGTGGCAGATGGGGATGTGTTGCACGCACAAAAAGTGCACAGGCAGCATCTGTAAAGCCCTGACCAGAGGAAAAGTGTAAGAAAGGAGAGCAGAGAGGTCAGGCAAGACCCACAGCAAGAGCCACTTCCCAGCCTCGGGGCAGGTGCTGGAGTGGTCTCTGCCTGCAGCAGCAGTGGGACAGACCCACGGAGCTGGCCAGTCCCTCTCCTGTGACAGGCCAGGAGCTGATTGCTTCCCAGCTGGAGCGAACACCCAGGAACAGCTTTAAATCCCTAAGCCTCAGTTCAGATCAAAATCCAGGCTGATTCCCATCTAGACCTCCCATCTCAGAACCACACATGCTTCATGCCTGCAGGATTCCATAGCCTGCTTCCCACATGCCTGCCCAGAAGCAGATCTGCCAGTGCCCGGCATAGAAGCCTCTTGTGGTTTCTTTCCCAAGCAGGCAGTGTCTCCTGTGAAGGTTAATGGCAGCAAAATGCTAATGATGAGGCTGGAAACCCAGAGCAGCCTTGCCCATTGCTGCAGGTCTTTATCTTGCCCCCTGAGAGGCACTCATTCTGCTGAAGAAAGCCTTCACCATCCTTACTAAACCAGACAGATCTGCAGCTAAAAAAGTGACCTCCTTTGGCTGGTGCCTTCTGGTGGACTTTACAAGTTTATTCCTTCAGCTGCAGCTGCAGCTAAAAATAGACCTCCCCCAGCGAGCTGCAGAAGAGCTGAACAGGTGGGAACTGTCTCACTTCCCCCTTGCACATGTCAGCAGAGAGGATTTGGACACTTGGGCTACACGACTGCATGAACCTCCCCCCATCGGCAATTAGCGCTGACGACAGCCATTTGCCAGCACTCCCAACCAGCTGGTGGCATCAGGCTGAAGGAGAGGGAGGCCAGAGGGGCTCAGGAGACAGTGAGTGTCCCCAGAGCCTCCTCAGGAGCTGTGGTTCACTCCCCTGAGTGAAGCTCAGAATCACAGAATGTCAGAAGGGATCCTCCAAGGGCATCTTGTCCGACCCCCCTGCAGGCAGCAGGGACACCTCCAACCAGAGCAGGTCACTCGAGTTTGACCGTGAATGGTTCCAGGGATGGGACCTCAGCCACACCTCTGGGCAGCCTGTGCCAGTGTCTCACCACCCTCATTGTGAAGAGCTTCCTCCTGATGTCCAACCTAAATCTACCCTGCCCCAGGGGTAAGTTTCTGAGCAGAAGCCATCAGTCAAAGATCCTCCTCCTCCCTGGCCTGGGCTGCTGAACCAGGGAATGAGTTGGAAAGGACCTTAGAGATCATCCAGTTCCAGCCCCCTGTGCCATGGGCAGGGCTGCCTCCCCCCAGCCCAGCCTGCTCAGCCCCTGTGCCTGGGGGTTGCTCTGGGGCTTAGCAGAGCCCAAGCCTGGTGCTGTCAGCAGAAGGTTTATCAGAAAACAAAGCTAAAGCCTTGTGCTGTGCTGGTCTGCACGTGGCAGATATGTCCTGGCATAAGAAGTGAGGATTAGTCATTTGTAATTGGGAATTGATCTCCCCACTCCTTCATCCTTTCTGTGCAGTTGGTGAGCTTTTAATGCTGAAAAAATTGCTCTGAGTGCCCCAGCACCTGGGCTTTGTTTGCTGTGAAATACTGCTCTCATTTCTGGATGGCTCCTATTTATCCAGCTTTGTCTTCAGGAAACTCCTGGCACTCATCTGAGGGCAGCAAAACATCCACAACCCTCCCCCTGTGCTGTGCTCACAGCAGTGAGGGATGGGGAAGCTCCTGGTTAACAAACTGCAGCAAAGTGGTGGCTGTGTGAGCCAGAGGGGAGCAAAGCAGGCAGGCAGGGCTGTGTTCACTTGCAGTCATTAAATGTCTCCATCATCATCATCATCATCATCATCACCATGTGCTGCACTTTGGCCACAGCAACCCCAGGCAGAGCTACAGGCTGGGGTCAGAGTGGCTGAGAGCTGCCAAACAGAGAGGGACCTGGGGGTGCTGATTGACAGCTGCCTGAACATGAGCCAGCAGTGTGCCCAGGTGTCCAAGAAGGCCAATGGCATCCTGGCCTGCATTAGGAAGAGTGTGGCCAGCAGGAGCAGGGAAGTCATTGTGCCCCTGTGCTCTGCTTTAGTTAGGCCACACCTTGAGTCCTGTGTCCAGTTCTGGGCCCCTCAGTTTAGGAAGGACATTGAGACACTGGAAGGTGTCCAGAGAAGGGCAACAAGGCTGGGGAGAGGCCTTGAGCACAGCCCTGTGAGGAGAGGCTGAGGGAGCTGGGGTTGCTTAGCCTGGAGAAGAGGAGGCTCAGGGGAGACCTCATTGCTCTCTACAACTACCTGAAGCCAGGAAGGGGTTGGTCTCTTCTCTCTAGCAACCAGCACCAGAACAAGGGGACACAGTCTCAAGCTGCACCAGGGGAAGTTTAGGCTGGAGGTGAGGAGAAAGTTCTTCACTGAGAGAGTCATTCGCCATTGGGATGTGCTGCCCAGGGAGGTGGTGGAGTCACCGTCCCTGGAGGTGTTCAAGAGGGGATTGGATGTGGCACTTGGTGCCATGGTCTGGTCATGAGGTCTGTGGTGAGAGGTTGGACTCGATGATCTTCGAGGTCTCTTCCAACCTTAGTGATACTGTGAGACTGTGATACCATCATCATCACCATCACCATCATCATCATCATCATCACCACCACAGGGCTTTGCCAGAACGTATATTAGTGAAGGGGGCACTGCTCTGGAGGCAGAGTTCAAGCAAAGAGTTCACACCCCTTGTGATGGGTTTGGCTGGGTGCTTGCTCCAGCTGGGACAGGAGCCTGCTCCTCTGTAGGCACGGAGCAGCCCCGAGGCTCTGAATCTCAGAGTTGCAGGGGTTGGAAGAGACCTCACTGAGGCCAAGCCCCCTGCCAGAGCAGGGTCACCCAGGGCAGGTCACACAGGCACACATCCAGGTGGGGCTGGAAAGGCTCCAGAGCAGGACACTCCACAACCTCTCTGGGCAGCCTGCTCCAGGCCTCCAGCACCCTCACAGCAAAGTTCCTCCTCCTGTTGAAGTGGAACCTCCTGGGTTCCAGCTTATGTCCGTTGCCCCTTGTGCTGTCACAGGACACCACTGAAACGAGCCTGGCCCCTTCCTGCCCCCCACCCTCAATAAGCTTCGCCTCTCTCTCTGCTCCTCTCCAGCCTGAGCACCCCGGAGTGCCGCAGGGCTTGTGCTCACCACGGCATCGAGCAGCCCTCGAGATGGAGCATCCATGCCCCTGCCCTGGCTCCTGAGAGCCTGCAGGTTTGTCACTGCGCAGCTGTGGGTGCTGAATGCCCTCTGATGCTCCTGCAGCTGCCAGAGCAGTGAGCTCGGCACAGAGGCAGAGGCAAAGCATTGGTCTGTGAGCTGTGTCCCAGGGGAGCCGTTGTGGTAAGTTCAGTTCTATTTCCTTGTCCCCATTAAATGTGAAGAACCTTCCTGGGGCTGCAGATGCTGGTTAGAAACTTCTCTTGCAGCCCCTTTTGGCTAAACTGGTTTTGGTTGGTTGTTTTTGCTGTCCCCAAACCTGGGCTTTCCCTCTTGGCTCTTGCTGCTGTTTAATCTCAGCCTAGCAGGGCTCAGAACCAGATGCCAAAGATAACAGATTTGTGTTATCTGTTGCCACCAAAGATTTTAACAGCCTCAGCTTATTACTTGTGCACCTCTGCAGCCAGAGATAAACCAGGAAGGAGAACCTGTTGAGATCTAAATGAGCTCAAATTCACTCCTGGGTCAGAACCCCCTTTGCTTCTGCCAGGGTCTGACGTCCTGCTGCAGAAGTGAAGAGGGAGTGCAGGTGCTGGGGCTGGGGCTTGCTGGGCAGTGGAGAGCTGCCTCTGCTGCCTCTCGTCCTGCAGAACTCTGCTAGCAACCTCTGCAGGGAGAGGGTCAGCAGCAAAGCTGGGGAAGGGTCTGGAGAACAGGGTTGGGAAGAAGCAGCTGAGGGAGCTGAGGGTGTTCATCCCGGAGAAGAGGAGGCTGAGGGGAGACCTCGTTGCTCTCTACAGCTCCCTGAAAGGAGGTTGGAGTGAGCTGGGGTTGGTCTCTTCCCCCCAGGATCAGGTGGCAGAAGGAGAGGAAATGTCCTGAAGCTGTGCCAGGGGAGGCTTAGGTTGGGGAAGGGGGAAAATTCCTTCGCTGCAAGAGTGGTCAGGGGTTGGCACAGGCTGCCCAGGGAGGTGGCCACAGCTGATGTGGGTCCAGCTTCCACCCTGTCCTTTTGGTTGTGGTGCTCTTGCAGCACCAGTTCGGAGGCCTAATTGTTTCAGTCGAGGTTAATTGCATTAGTCAGCGCAGCAAATCTCCACTTCACGCCTTGCTTTCCACTTCGTTTAATCCATTACCCCCTGTGAAATCCAGGAGGTTTCTGCATGGAATTGCTCATTTGTGGCACGCAGCTCCCCCACAGCTGCCCCTTCTCTTCCTTTGGGTTTTGTTCCTCTAAGAGTCAGTGGCAGTGGCAAAGAGCTTTGCTGGGAGCAGGTTGGAGCAGCTCAGGACACCACATTTACAATACAATACACCAGGTTGAAAGAGACCTTCAAGATCAACACGTCCAACCCCTCAACCAATCCAACCCACCCAAACAACTATCCCATGGCACCAAGCACCCCAGCAAGTCTCCTCCTGAACACCTCCAATGAAGGTGACTCCACCACCTCCCTGGGCAGCCCATTCCAATGGGCAATCACTCTCTCTGTGTAGAACTTCTTCCTAACCTCCAGCCTAAACCTCCCCTGGTGCAGCCTGAGACTGTGTCCTCTTGTTCTGGTGCTGGCTGCCTGGGAGAAGAGAATAACCTCCACCTGTCTACAACCTCCCTTCAGGGAGTTGTAGAGAAGCAAAGAGGTCTCCCCTGAGCCTCCTCTTCTCCAGGCTCAGCACCCCCAGCTCCCTCAGCCTCTCCTCACAGGGCTGTGTTCCAAACCCCTCACCAGCTTTGTTGCCCTCCTCTGGACACCTTCCAGCAAGACAACCTCCTTCCTAAACTGAGGGGCCCAGAATTGGACACAGGACTCGAGGTGTGGCCTAACCAGTGCAGTGTACAGGGGCAGAATGACCTCCCTGCTCCTGCTGGCCACACTGTTCCTGATGCAGGCCAGGATGCCATTGGCCCTCCTGGATTTGGGCTCCGGCAGGGACAGGCTGTGTCCCCAGCCCCCAGCGCCTTGTGTGCCCTCGGGGTTTGTAAATCAGCCTCTTCCCTTGGCACACCCCTGCTCAGCCCCTGGCCTTGCTGGGCTGGGTCCAGTCTGTGGGGCTCCATCCACAAGCCTGCTCTCTCCTGACTCCTGTGTTGAAGGGGAGCTTCCATCAGAGGAGAAATTAGCTGCTTGTGAGCCCCCTGCCGTGAGCCTGAAGGAGCCATCGCTCACAGCTAATGTGTTTGGGGCTGGTAACAAATGGCAGCGCTGAAGCTCTTGGAGGTTATTTCATTAGTTTTGCTGCGCCTTCCCTTCTCAGCAGAGATGGATCTGAGCGGCTGGAGGATGGATGGATGCCCAGGCTTCGCTTGGAAGAAAGGGCAGTGCCGAGCAGCACAGATGTGCAAAGGAACACAGCGACTAGAAACTGCCCAGGTGAGACTGCAGCACCACAGGCAGGTCCTGCTGCTGTTAGGGCACCACAGAGCCATGGAGCTGCTGAGCTTGGAAGAGACCTTTGAGAGCGTCAAGTCCAACCCGGAGCTCAGAACCACTGGTGCTAAGCCACTGAGCCACATCCCTCAGCACCACATCCACACAGCTCTGAAACACCTCCAGGGCTGGGGACTCCTGTGGGGCAGCCTGTGCCAGTGCCTGGGAACCCTTGCTGGGAGAAGTGTTCCTAAAGGCCAACCTAAGCCTCCCTGGCACAGCTTGAGGCCATTGCCTCTTGTCCTGGCACTTGTAGCGTGTGAGAAGAGATCAACTCCCACCTGGCTCCAGCCTCCTTTCAGAGGGTAGAGGGTGATGAGGTCTCCCCTCAGCCTCCTCTGCTGAGGCTAAACCACCCCAGGTCCTCAGCCGCTCCTCATAAGCCTGCAGCCATTGCACCCAGTGACAGCAAATGCTGGAGGAGAGGGATCCTGGGGCCGAGAGAGACCTCCTCAGCCTTGGGGGACAAGGAGCAGAGAGGCTTGCTGACACCTTCCACACAGGGCATCCAAGGGAGAACAAACCCAAAGTGCTGGGACCTCCAGGGCCCCTCAGCCCTGCTCAGCCCTGCTCTGCTGAGCTGCACACCATGGGCAGAGCCGAGTGGGCTGCAGTTTGGCCAGGCTCATGGGTGCTGAGCTCAGGCAAGTCTCTCTGCCTTGTCTGCTGTGCTCTGGCAGGAGCCCAGGCTGTGCACAGCACCTTGTGACTCTTCTATCCTCCATGTATTTATTTCAGTCCATTTCCAGCTCCAGCCTGCAGCCCTGTGATAAGGCATCACCCAGGCTTTGCAGTCAGGGCTTTATTGTCTCTGCTTCTCCTGCTGCACTTAGTTCCCACAGTTCTTCAATGAGATGATTCCTCTTTTTTTGGCTGAGTGTTTTGGGGCCTTGTTTGGGTTTGGTGTTTTTTCTGAACCACAGTGCTAGCAGGTTGATTGTAAGGGGTACAGAGACCTAACACCAGGAGCAGAGGAAAAAGCTTCAATGCCCCTGGAAAGTCACCCCAAAGCCTGCAGTAATCCAGGATGCAGCCTCTGCTGCACACCCAGCAACAAATGGCTTCCACAATCCAGTTCATCCAGCTCCAAGCCCCTGCCATGGGCAGGGACACCTCCCCCCAGCCCAGGCTGCTCAAGACCTCATCCAGCCTGGCCCTGAACACCCCCAGGGAGGGGGCAGCCACAGCCTCCCTGGGCAGCCTGTGCCAGTCTCTCCCTACCCTCACTCTGAAGAATTTCTTCCTCATCTCCAGTCTCAGTCTCCTCTCTCCCAGCTCAAAGCCATTGTTCCTCATCCTGGCACTCCCAGCCCTTTTCAAAAGCCCCTCCCCAGCTCTCCTGGAGCCCTTCAGGTCCTGGAAGGCTGCTCTGAGGTCTCCCTGCAGCCTTCTCTTCTCCAGGCTGAACAGCCACAACCCCCCTCAGCCTGTGCCCATAGGGGAGGTTCTGCAGCCCTCTGAGCATGCCTCCATGTGGCCCTGTGCAGCCTGATCTAGTTGGGCATGTCCTTGCTCAGTGCAGGAGGGTTGGAGGTCCCTCCAGCCTCAACAGGGAGAGATTCCCATCTGGTCCTTGGGCACCACACCAGTGCTTGCCTTGCACACAGGGCTAATTATCAGCACGGCCTGATAGGCATAATTAGAAGTGGGAAAGCAGCAAGGTATTACAAGTGAGTCCTTATCAAGGAAGTGCAGTTCTCAAACCTTTGCTGTGGTCAGTTTTATGGAATAAAGTTAATTAACTTGGGCTAAAGAAGTCAGCATCTGAGCAGCCAGAGCTGCACCTCTGCAGGCAGCAGGCTCTGGAAGCCACCAGGAGCCTGACAGCAGGCCTGGAGCGTGCTCATTGGAAATGCAGGTCCTGGCCTCCCCTCACACAAAGCAGGAGCAGGGAAGACAAGTGATAGACAAGACAGTTCTTTGTCTCCCTGTTTTGTGCCTTGTCCATAGCCCAGAGACATCTCTCCAGGGAATAAACTCATTTGCAAGCAGATAAGAGTGATGGGGAGACGGCCAGGACTGCAGGAGCCCTCTCCTGCAGAAGCTTAGCTTCTGGAGAGCAATTAAAGCAGGGAAGAAGTTGCTGCTAACAAAAAAGTTGAAGCTTTCAGTGTCCAAATCCCAGCCCAGCCACGAGCAGGTTTCATCCTCTTCCTTCAGAAGGGCTTGGGGCAGAAGTTGTTTCCCTCCTTCCCATACATCAGCTTCAACAAACACTTTCCCCACCAGTTCCCAGATAAACAGGAGGGGATGAGGGCTTGGGCAAGAGGGGATGAGGGCTTGGGCAGCAGGGAGGACAGCAGAGCATTCCCACAGGGGCAGAAGCAGCATGCAAAGGGCTCAGTGGATTTACAGTTCCTGTTCTGTAGGTGTCCAGATGTTGCCAGCTTTGGGGGTCTGTGCCCTGCTGCTGGTCTACTGTGTGCCAAGCAAGCTGGAGCTCCAATTCAGCCCCTGGCAGACCCACACTCACCTAATCCTGACTCCCACAGGGACCTTCCCCACTACAGAATCACAGAGCTGTTGAGGTTGGAAGAGACCTTTGAGGCCAAGAAGTCCAGCCTGGAGCTCACAGTCCCACCGCTGCTGCTGCTACTAAACCACAGCCCTAAGCTCTGCCTCCAAACATCTTTATACACCTCCAGGGATGGTGACTCCCCCCACCTCCCTGGGCAGCCCGTGCCAGTGCCTGGGAACCCTTTCTGGAAAGAAATTGTTCCTAATATCCAACCTGAGCCTCCTTCGGCAGAGCCTGGGGCCGCTTGCCCTTGTCCCGCTGCTGCCCTTCAGCTCTGCGGCGTTCCAGGCACGTCCCAGACCTTGTGTGTTCTGCTGAGCAGGAGTCTGATGCAGTAACTTCCATGGATGTCCTTTTATCCCAGCGCTTAGCAAGCTCTGATTCCTCAGTAACTGTTTAAAGCTCTCTCCCTTCCACACTTCCCATCCATGGAGGTGCAAGGCTCCAGAGGAGCAGCCCCGCTGCCCTGCTCCGCAGTGACAGCACAGGAGAGCAGAGGGCCCGCAGCAGAAATCAGCACTGCACGCACTGGTGCAGCTGCTCCGAGGTGAGGAGCCCAGGAGGCTGTCAGCAGCTCTGGCAGGCAGCCTCTCTGTCACAAGGAGGGAGACATGCAGCCTCTCTGTCACAAGGTGGGAGACATGCAGCCTCTCTGTCACAAGGTGGGAGACATGCAGCCTCTCTGTCACAAGGAGGGAGACATGCAGCCTCTCTGTCACAAGGTGGGAGACATGCAGCCTCTCTGTCACAAGGTGGGAAACATGCAGCCTCTCTGTCACAAGGAGGGAGACATGCAGCCTCTCTGTCACAAGGAGGGAGACATGCAGCCTCTCTGTCACAAGGTGGGAAACATGCAGCCTCTCTGTCACAAGGTGGGAGACATGCAGCCTCTCTGTCACAAGGAGGGAGACATGCAGCCTCTGTGTCACAAGGTGGGAGACATGCAGCCTCTCTGTCACGAGGAGGGAGACATGCAGCCTCTCTGTCACGAGGAGGGAGACATGCAGCCTCTCTGTCACAAGGAGGGAGACATGCAGCCTCTCTGCCACAAGGAGGGAGACATGCAGCCTCTCTGTCACAAGGTGGGAGACATGCAGCCTCTCTGTCACAAGGAGGGAGACATGCAGCCTCTCTGTCACAAGGAGGGAGACATGCAGCCTCTCTGTCACAAGGAGGGAGACATGCAGCCTCTCTGTCACAAGGAGGGAGACATGCAGCCTTTGGTGGAAATCCAGCAGGTTGGTGCCAGAACGAATGAGCTCAGCCTGCGGCGGCGGCCCCCAGGCTGGGCAGGGTATCAATTTCAGCGTGATAAGCAAATGAAGAGGGATGATACATTTCATACCATTGATCCTAGCTATTAGCAATAATCCCAGGTCCCTCCATCCTCCCCCAGCTGCCTCCTGCTCCCACCACACAGCAGGTTTGGAGAGGTTTGATCCTGAAGCCTTAGTCATGGACCAGTTGGGGTTGGAAGGGATTTGGAAGATCATCAGATTGTAAACTGGAGCAGGGTGGACTTGGGTTGGACATCAGGAGGGAGCTCTTCACAGTGAGGGGGAGGGAAATCCTAAACAAGTTGCCCAGAGGTGTGGTTGAGGCCCCGTCCCTGGAGACATTCAAGGTCAAACTTGATGTGGCCCTTGAGCAAGCTGCTCTAGCGGGAGCTGTCCCTGCCCGTGGCAGGGGGCTGGAACTGGATGAGCTTTAAGGTCCCAACCCAAACCATTCCCTGATTCATGTACTCCCTCAGGCCTCTGGGATTTGTTCTGATCACAGGAACTGAAACTTGGACTTCTGATGGAGCCCAGATTAGCACAGAAGTCACTGGAGAGTGGCAAGGTGATTTTCCGGCTCTCCCCCCACCCCCCAACCACATCACAAGCTACAGTTCACACCCTGTGCTTTGATTGCTTCTGCCCTCCAGCCCTGCAATTACAAATCAAACTGAAAGCAGCACTTCCAGCCTGGAAATGGGAATGAGGGCAAACCCTCAGAAAGAGGAAAACACTGTTTGGGGAGGAAGAATAATTATTGCCAAGGGCAGAGCGAAGGAGGGAAGGAGCAGGGCTCTGTGGCACACCCAGGGGCCAAACCCAAGGTGTTCAGAGCTTTACAAATGAGGTCACAGCATGGCTGCAGGCAAGAGCAGACCTGCAGGGCAGTGCAGAGCTGCTGGATCCCATTGCTTTACCTGACATTTGGAGGTGCAGCAGGGAGAGCCCCGAGCTGGGGAGAGCTCACATCATTGCATCCCAAGCCGCGAGCTTGGATGGAGGGAAGTCCCCAAGCCCAGACTCAGAACAGCCTCCTACAAATGACCTCCTAACCACCTGCTCCAGGCCCTGCTCTGCATCCAGTTTTGATCTCATTCAGAGCATCAGCTCGGGACTTCTCCACACTGCTCAAGAGATCACCTGGAGGGATGCTCCCATCCAGCTGCAGGGCTCTGCCCACGCTCCAGCTGGGCTGAGCCACACAGGACCTTCACCTCCTCTGAGAGGAGGGAAAGGGAAGCCCCAGAGGTACCAAAGCTCCTAGCATGAGCACGTTGGGGAGCAGGAGGAGGCAGGGACCTCTCTGGAGGCAGAGCAGGGCTCCTCACAGAGTGGCTTCCTTGTGCCAGCCTTGATTTCTCCTGGAGCTTTCCTGTGGCCTCACCAACGGCTCTGCAGCTCCTGCCACAGCCCTGGGCCCAGCATTACCCCAGCTCCTTCCCAGCCCTCAGGGATCTGCTCCACTCTCAGCTTACACCTTTTTTTTTTTTGCCTATTTTCCAGGGTTTTGCTGCATTACCAAAGCTGCTAAGAGGCCCAATGGGAGGAAATCAAACCGTGGAGTTGAGCACTTTGGGATCTGCTCTATCCCAGCAGAAAAAGGTGGGAGCAGAAAGCACCTCCACACCAGGACACTGCTGCATCCTTCCCATCAGAGTCCTCCTCACTGCAAGAAAGCACAATGAGGACATGGCAGTGCCTGGAAAACAGGCAGCTGCTCTCCAGGCCCAGTTCTCATCCAGCAAAGTGTGGTTAATTAACACAGGAGGTGTAATTAGCTAGTATTTCTAGGGAGCTGTGAGAGCCTGAGGTGCAAGACAGCAGATAACTGCAAAGTGTTCTGGCTGCAGTTCCCCAGGAGTGGTTCAGTGCCCCCAGCCCTCCCTGCAGCCTCTCCTCTTGCTGCTGCCCCATTTTGGAACCTCTCCCTCCCACAGCCCCCTCCCTCCCCTCCCCAGCCTTCGTCCTTTGCTCCCTCTCCTAAGGCAGCTGTCTGCATTCAGCAGCAGTTTCCCTGCTGTGGAAGGTGCCCTGGGGCTGGGGGGTCTGAGGCTGAGTGGCCCAGGCTGGAGGGGGGTCTCAGCAGCGCGGGAGATCCCCAGAGACGTGGGGCACAGTGGGCACTGCAGTGTGGGCACCCTGAGAAGTGTCACTTTGCAGCCTAGCAACAGATCTCAGGGCTGCCTGAGGGGTTTTTTGGTGCCATCAATATGTGCTTAAACCACAGGGAGCTTCTCAAGACAAAGTGGCTCAGTCCCTGGTTGTGACATGGAGCATTTGTCCAGGATGTGCTCTCCCTGCCCAGGAGGCCCTGGTGCTCTGCCAGCACCCAGATGGGTTTGGTTTCAGACCACTTGTCTGCAAAGGAGGCACCAGGCTTGACTAGAGTAAAACAAAAGGCAGCAGCTTTCTGCACAGCAGGAGAAACCCATTTGGGAGTGAAGGGGAGACAGGGAGCAGGAGTTTGGATGGATGGCAGGGCCACAGAGCAAACCAGGCTGCAGAAACTCATTTTGCTGCTTGGACAAGTTTTAGACAGCAGGGTTGGAAACTCTGCTGCCTAGAAGGCAAGAAGCACTGCTGGGAGGGCTGGGGTTGATCAGCCTGGAGAAGGGGAGGCTGCAGGAGGGGCCTCAGTGTTTGCAAATACCTAAAGAGGTGTCAGGAGGATGGAGCCAGACTCCTCTCAGTGGTGTCCAGGGGCAGGACCAGGGGCAGTGGAACCCAAAGTGGAACCCTGGAGGCTCCACATAAACATAAGGATAAAGAATTTCACTTTGAGGGTGCCAGAGCCCCGGAGCAGGCTCCCAGAGAGGTTGGGGAGTCTCCCTCTCTGGAGGCATTCCAAACCCACCTGGATGTGTTCCTGTGTGATTTACCCTGGATGACCCTGCCCTAGCAGGCTGGGGTTGGACCAGATGATCTTCAGAGGTCCCTTCCAACCTCCACCTCTCTGCCACGTCACGTTCTCACCCCCCAGCTCAGCCCAAATGAAACAGCAAGCAGTGACTCTCGGGGCAGGGCCAGCGCCTGGGGGACACAGCGCTGCGGGCGGCAGCAGCGTGCGGGAGGCGCTGCTAGAGGTGCCCTGGTCTGCAAACCTGAAAAGCAAACAGCCCTGGGGAAAAAAGACAAAAGAGCCACGTGGGGAGGGAGAGCCCTGCTGCCGTGCCCAGCAAGTGGGTGTGGGCAAACACAGCAGCTCCAGCAGCAAAACAAAGGAAATGGGTTAGCAAACACCGAAGAACTCTCAGCAAAGCGCTTCTGGGAACCACTGTGGCTACAGGCACCTCAGCACTGCAGCTTTTCTCCCCTGGTGGGAGGGGAGAGTCACCTCCGAGCAGCATCTCTCAGGAGAGACCGAGAGGGGCTCTGATCAATGCCTGGAGACAGCTGGAGGGTGGGGGGCAAGAAGCAGGGGCCAGGACCTTGGCAGTGCTGTCCTGTGGTAGGATACAAACTGGAACCCAGGAGGTTCCACCGCAACGTGAGGAGAAACTTCTTTGGTGCGAGGCTGCTGGAGGCCTGGAGCGGGCTGCCCAGGGGGGTTGTGGAGCCTCCCTCTCTGCAGACTTCCCAGCCCCACCTGGATGTGCTCTGGGTGCCCTGCCCTGGGTGCCCTGCTCTGGCAGGGGGTTGGACTCAGTCTCCAGAGGTCCCTTCCAACCCCTGCGACTCTGCAACGTGGTTTAGTGGGCATGGTGGTGGTGGGTTGATGGTTGGCCTTGATGACTCTAGAGGGCTGTTCCAACCTTAATGATTCCATGATCAGGAGCTCAGGTGTGCTGCTGTGAGGTTTCCACGGGAAGCATTGCTCCAAGGGCAGAGCAGGAGCCCAGCACCAGCTCCCTCCACAGGTTACAGTGGAGGCAAGCAGGGAGCAGGCTGAGCTGCAGTGGTTGGTGGGAGAGGAGAAGCAGTTGGGCTTCCTGCCTCTTCCTGCGGCAGGATTTCCCTGGCTGCTCTCTAATTCCTCCGTAATTAACTGGTGGTGCTATCAAACGCACCCTGGTGGCTGAGCCCCCGCGCCGCTCTGAGGTTCCTCAGCAGGTTCCCTGCTGGTGGAGACAGACAAATTAATAAGTGCTGCACGCTGGAGCTTCCACAGGGCTTGTTCTGTGCCTTCCCAGCACAAGCCCAGCAGAATTGTCTGTGCCAGCTCGTGCCTACAAGCGCCTGGCAGCCAATCTGCTCTGCACACCCAGGGGAGAGGAGCAAGTTAATGAGCACTGCTCCCCCCAGCCCCCCACCGGTGCAGCAGTCCCTGGTGAGCCCCTCTGCTGCTTTCTCCTCTTACAAAAACAGAAACAGACTTCATCAAGCTGCCAGTTAGAGCCTCTCTGGCAGAGCTTTCGGCTGATGGGGGTTGTAAACATCCTTGCAGCGCTGGCAGCGGTGTCAGACGTGCTAAGTAATTGTCACAGCTTGACTCTGAGGGGGCTCACAGCTTGGGGAGGGTCTGTGCCTGTCTGCTTTGGTCTTTGCAGTGCCACTGCCCAGCTCGGGGCGCTCTCGGTGCCCACACCGATGGATGCACCTCGGAGTCACGGAATTGTTTGGGCTGGGAGAGCCCTCTGAGATCATCCAGTCCGACCAGCAGCCCAGCACCGCCGTGGACACCAAACCATGGCCCCGAGTGCCATGGGCACAGGTTTCTGGAACATCTTCAGGCATGAGGACTCCACCACCCCCTGGGCAGCCTCTGCCAGTCCCTGACCACTCCTGCAGCAAAGAAATTTTCCCTCATCGCCAGGCTAAGCCTCCCCTGGCATCATTTCAGGCCATTTCCTCTCCTTCTGTCACCTGATACTAAGGAGAAGAGACCTGCTCCTGCCCTGCTCCAGCCTCCTTTCAGGGAGTTACCTCCCAAGGTACAGCCAGCAGCACCCAGACCGGGAACCTCTCTTGAGGAATGGAGAGAAGACCTCTGTTCTGCCTTTACATCTATGCCAAGCACTAACCCACACCCCATGGGGGCCAGCTGGGCTCCAAGGTCTGGGCAAGCCCTCCTCAGGAGCTGCTAGCCAGCAGAAACTTGGCTCACAGAAAGTTGTGAGCTGCAGGCAGTCATCACCCTGCGAAATGAAAGCTCAGCACCGCTGCCAGGGGTGGCAGAGCCTGCTCTGCAGATCAGAGAGGCTCTGCTAGACAAGCAGAACATTGGTGTTACGAGCTGCTGAAGAGGGAAACACTAAGTATCTCCAGCCTGCTATTTTGGGTGGAGGGATGAATAAACAGCAGCACAGGCAACAAGTGGAACCCAGCACATTCTGCACACTTTGCACCCTGGGACTGCTTTTGTGGCCAATGTTTTCCTCACAGAAGTCACTCAAGCTGATCATGTAGGAAGCTCAAGAGCACTATTTTTGCTCTGCTGATTAACAAATGGTTCTGCAGTAGCCAAGAACATGCTGGGCAGACATTGCAGAGGAGAAGCAAGAGCAGCAGATCTGCAGGGCTGCAGGAGAGCAATGAGTTAAAAGGGTTCTGCAGCAGCAGAGCAGGCACAAAGCCATCCCTGCCAGGCGGGGCTGGCATCCTCACCCTGCCTGCTGCAGACCCATGGACCCCGGCCTGCAGTCTCCAGGTTGTGCCCGTGAGAGCCCTACCGAGGATCTGCTGAACTGCCAGCAGTGGCTGGCATGACAAAGCCACCTGCCCTGCCTGCTGGGGTCTGGAGCAGCTCCTGGTGTGTGGCCATCACTGCTCTGTGAAGAAAGGGATCAGGAAAGACAGCGAGGCACAAACCCTGCAGTGCCCAAGTGAAGCTGCGGGAGAAGTTACCTGGCCAAGAAAGAAGAGGAAATGCAACAACCAGGGGGAGAAAAAGGCACTCACCCAGGTCAGTGCTGCACAGGACCCAGCCTGGTGCTGGGCTGTGGTCTTGGCACTGGCAGTGTCCCTGGCAATGCCCACATGGGAAGCACCCAGGGTGATCTTCTAGCCATGGTTTGCATCTCCCAGTGACTGCTGGGCTCACTGAGCTGGTGGCTAAGGGCAGAGTGCTGAATCCCAGCAGGGTGAGCAAGTCCAAGTGGCTGCTGCTGGCAGGAACAGGATGTTCTGCAGCCTGGGCTGGGTGTCCCTCACCAGTGGGTGAAAGACTGCTGAGCTTTGCCAGCTTCCTTTTCTTCTGGCCTGTGCTACATTGCCCTGCTCAGAGGGAAGGGCACAGCGCTGCTTTGGGTTCTGGCAGGAGCTGAGGAGCACTCACAGGAGGGGTGAAAGCAAAACCAACCCCAGTGTGGAGGGTAGGATAGGATAGGATAGGATAGGATAGGATAGGATAGGATAGGATAGGATAGGATAGACTAGACTAGACTAGACTAGACTAGACTAGACTAGACTAGACTAGAATAGAATAGAATAGAATAGAATAGAATAGAATAGAATAGAATAGACCAGGTTGGAAGAGACCTTCAAGATCATCACATCCAACCTGTCAACCAACCCAACCACCTAACCAACTAAACCATGGCACCAAGGGGAGGATTTATTACAGTGGTGCCCAGTGAGAGGGCAAGGGGTAATGGGCACAAACTTGACCATCAAGAGCTCCACCTGAACATGAGGAAGAGCTTCTTGAATGTAAGGGTGGCAGAGCCCTGGAGCAGGCTGCCCAGAGAGGTGATGGAGTCTCCTTCTTTGGAGACATTCAAACCCACCTGGGTTCCTGTGGGACCCTCTCCAGGTGGCCCTGCTGTGGCAGGGGGCTTGGGCTCAATGATCTCCACAGGTCCCTTCCAAGCCCTGAAACACCAGAGAGGTGCAGTGGGTTCTGGTGGCTGCAAGGTGTCTGTGAACCAAACATCCCAGAGCACCCCTGAGGGAAGCAGTGTTTGGCTGCTGGGAAACAGAGAGAGAGAAGCAGCTGAAGCAAATCCTGAAAAGGCAAAAATACTCATTCAAAAGAAAGAGACTCCAAGTGTGTTGCAGATTTCAGATCGTTTATTTCTTACCAGCCCTCTTGAAATGCAAGGCTGTGGCTGTGCTGACTCCAGGACTGCTCCATGCACACAGATCCTGCTCTCTGAAGAGCAGTCCCCACGCTGGGCACCCTCAGGCTGCAGGGCAGCAGAGGGGCTGTGGTCCTGCCTTGTTCCCAGAGCCTGCAGATGCTTCCCGGCAGGTGGCCACAGATGCAGCAGGACCACGCTCCAGATGAAGAGGAGTTTGCTGCCGCTGGAGCAGGGCTTGTCTGCTTTTCTTCTCCAAGTGCTTTAATAGCTTGGCTTAACGAGCTCCCCAGGCCGGAGGGTGCATGCTGGGCTCTGGCAGAGCCCTTGCTGATTTCCTCTGCCCTGCTCATCAGCTGTGCTCCACTGCCTGCTGAGTGAAAGCGCTAGAAACGAGCACAGCACCTCCCCTTCTGCTCTGCTCTGGGAGGCTTTAGCCCGGTGGGGATTTTGGTTCCCTCTACAAGTTGATTCTGGCTCTCGCCAGCCAAGGAAGCTTCCTGAGCCTCCTTTTAACTACTTTGCCTTTTCCTCTTGGGCTCTGTGCAGGAAGGTAACAAAACCAACCTGATCCATGGAATCACAGCACCGTGGAACTGGTGAGGTTGGAAGAGGCCTTGGAGGTCATCAAGTCCACCCGGAGCTCACCCTGCTGCTGAGCCACTGCCGCTGAGCCACATCCCTCAGCTCCACATCCAGGGGGCTCTGAAACCCCTCCAGGGCTGGAGCCTCCAGCACCTCCCTGGGCAGCCTGTGCCAGTGCCTGGAGCTGCAGCAGTGGTGATGGTGGTTGGTCACTCAGTCTCCTCCCAGCGTGGTGCTGGATCCTGAAGTCAGCGCAGCACCACCACACACAGAGTGCTCAGGGCTTGACCCAGGACTGCACAGTGAGACTGACTGCAGAGCTGCAGCCTCATGCAGTGGACATCATCCAGGGGGTCTCTCCATGCCCAGGCTGAGGGGGAGCTCTGGTCTCTGGGTACAGGAGGGGTTTGCCTGTGGCAGGCTCCACTTGGGATCCAAATGGTCCAAATGGACTTTTGCTGGACGTTGGTTGGTCCTTCCCTCTGCCTGAGCCAAGGCAAAACCAAAGCTGAGGACCAGGGCCAGGGGAGAACAGTTTGGGTTTGGTTTTTGGAAGGAGCACTTTTTGCTGCTCTCCATCCTGCTGCAGCTCTGCACTAATGAACTGAACCTCTGCATTGGGAAGTGACTCACCCAGGGGGAAGCAATCGAGACAGCCCTCCTGGTGATTTAAAGATGCATGATCTAAGCTGGACTCAGGCCAGACCTCTCCAAAGCTTCCTGCTGCCTCAACCTGCAGGAAGAGTGGAGGGCACAGCTTGGAGCAGCCTGGACCTCACACCGCTTTCAAGGGCAGGCTCGAGGAAGAAGCCACAGTGGAGCCTATTAAATCAAGAGCCCTGCTCCTGGCAGCCTCACCCAAGCTGCCCAGTGGCACAAGCAGCTCAGCCTTTGTGTTCTGCAAGGCCAAAGAGAAAGGAAGCATCCTTGCAGAGTCCATCTGAGGCCCCCACTCCCCCCCTGGCACTGCACCACCACGTCCCTGGCACTAGCAAAGTTGCTTTTTTCATTCTTCAGTGCCATGCACCTGCTCAGCTCCACATTCCCTAACAAGGATAATAATTTGCTCATTAAGAGGAGCTCCTGAATCAATAGCTCAGAGCTGGGAGTGAATTCAGGTCATTTCTCTGCTAAGCCCGGCACCAGTGGCTCATTATGAAGTGTGTGTGAGCAGGGCTGCACAGAAGATGCTATTCTGAACCCACTTCACTGTCACTCTTTCTGCCTTCCTGGACACTCAGCCTTGCTCTGATCTATTTCTGAGCACCAGCTGGCTCCAGACCTGTGAAAAAGCAAAGCCCCTCCCAAGCCCAAGGTGTTCACTTGCCCACCACAGCCCACCCACAGCGAGCCTGCAGACCCTGCTGGGGTGGGCATTTTGCTCAGCAAAGGGAACAGCCCCCACCCCAGCTGAGCACAGCCAGGACAGACAGACAGACTGACAGCCTGAGCCCTGCTGTGCACTGGCATCAGGAGGTGCTGCTGGAGCTTCACAGATGCCAAGTGCATGTGGGGAGGGTCCCACAGCCAGTGCCCACAGAGGGATGGAGAGCGAGTCCCCACCAGCCTGGGACCCAGGGCAAACCTCCTGGGGTCACCCTGCTGCACACCCTGCACCTCTGCCAGGGCAGGAGCCCTTGGGTGCTGAGCAGGAAGGATGTTTCCCCAGCCAGCTGAGCGGGGCATGGCTCTGCCCCCTGCCTGTGACCCCACTGAGTGCTGAGGGCTGCCACATCCTCTGAGAATCAGATGCACAGAAGGGGTTGGAAGAGACCTTCAAGCTCATCCAGTTCCAGGCCCCTGCCATGGGCAGGGACACCTCCCACCAGCCCAGGCTGCTCAAGGCCTCCTCCTGCCTGGCCTTGAACACCTCCAGGGAGGAGGCAGCCACAGCCTCCCTGGGCAACCTGTGCCAGTGTCTCAACCTCCTTTCAGAGAGCTGTAGAGAGCATTGAGGTCTCCCCTCAGCCTCCTCTCCTCCAGACTAAACAACCCCAGCTCCCTCAGCCTCTCCTCTCTTCCCAGCAAATGCTCAGAGGCTTTTTCCCCACCTCACACTGCTCCTTTTGTCCTGCACTCTGCAGTGGGTGGCTGCAGGAGCTGCAGACCGATTTCACATCAGCAGCAGTTGTGTTGCTTTTCTTCTGGAGCTGGTGTGATTGAAAACCCCTAATTCTGTGCTGCCTCCCCTTGCACAGATCGCTGGGAGGTTCCTCTCTCCCCACACTGTCACTCAGTATTTATGGAGCACTCCCCCCCGGGCGCCTCTTCTGCTCCCCAGTCACGCAGCGCCGCTGCCGCTCTGCGCGGCCGGCAGGGATGCTCCGGGGGGGCTGGCGGTGGCTTCCCCGCGCCCTGCTCCGCTCTGCTCCGCCCAGAGCAACAGAGGTGGGAGCAGGGGGCCTTGTTTCTGCTGCAGGAGCTCCCCCTTGCTCCTCAGCAGCATCAGCAAGGGTGGCTTTGCTGGCAGGGGAGAATGGAGGACAGCAATGTATGGATCCCCCGGTCCCCCCTCCCAGTGCCTGCCCTGGCTGTGCCCTCTGAGCCCAGGGCAGGAGAACAGCCTTAAAAGCTAGTGATGCTAAACCTGAGCTTAACTTAAAGCTGTTCCCATCTCCTCAGCACCCGGCCCTGCTCCCCCCCCGGCATCCAGCCCATAGCCCTACCCCCCCCCCCGGCATCCAGCCCTACCCCTCCCCGGCATCCAGCCCTATCCCCCGGCACCCAGCCCTGCTCCCCCGGCACCCGGCCCTGCTCCCCCCAGCATCCAGCCCTACCCCCAGCACCCAGCCCTGCCCCCCAGCTCTGCTCCCCCGCCACCCAGCCCTGCCTCCCAGCACCCAGCCCTGCTCCCTGGCACTGCTCCCCCCGGCACCCGGCCCTGTTCCCCCCAGCATCCAGCCCTACCCCCCAGCACCCAGCCCTGCTCCCCGGCCCTGCTCCCCCCGGCATCCAGCCCTACCCCCCAGCACCCACCCTACCCCCGGCACTGCTCCTCCCCAGCACCCAGCCCTGCCTCCCAGCACCCAGCCCTGCTCCCCGGCACTGCTCCCCCGGCACCCAGCCCTGCCCCCCGGCACTGAGCCCTGCCCCCTGGCACTGCTCCCCCGGCACTGAGCCCTGCCCCTGGCACTGCTCCCCTGGCACCCGGCCCCGCTCCCCAGCTGGCTTTGTTTGCCCCTTCTCCAGCCCATTCTCTGGCAGGGAGCTGCCACAGCGAGTGCTGGAGCCAGGCTGGTGGGGACCAGCTTTTTCCTCTGGCTTTTCCTCACCCCCACTTCCCATTTCTTGAGTTTCTCTTCTACTCTCTCTCTCCTTTGACTCCTGGCCTTTTGCTTCCCTGCCATTGTGCTGCTGAGCCTGGGGAGGGAAGGTGAAGCACAAAACCAGAGCCTCTCTCCTGTGGGTGACAAAGGGAGGCTGTAGGAAACGCTGCCAGCAGGAGGAATTTGGAGCTGGGGCTTGTTGGGAGATGCTCCATGAGGCCTCCCCCATCACCCCCTGCCCTGCACACCACTGTGCCGTGCTCCATCCTCTGCCGGGGCCCCCAGCACGACCACGAGAGGTGGCTGTGCTGCAGCGTCCTAGGCACTGGCACTGATGAAGCCAACCCCTGCAGCTGCTGTGAGTGCCACGGCCAGGAGAGCGAGCCGTGCCCCTGGCCACTCCTGGGATGTTAAGCATTCTGCTGGGGTCAGCTGCACTAAGCAGGCTCCCAGGCTGGGTCAACAAGTCAGGGATGCCCGGCAAAGAATGCGACAGGAGACACAAAGCCCTGCCCTGCTCCCCTGTCTGATGATCCTTGCTCTCAGGAGGGGGAAAACAAAGGCCTCATGAATGCATGCAGACCATAAAGGCAGAGATAAAGAAAGCTGAAGGCAGGGACAGGTAGATGCTGAACATGTGTTTTCTGCAGTGTCATTTCTTCTCTACAACAGATGCAGCTCCTTTCTTCCCTCAGCCTGGGAGGACAGGGCCTGACAAGCACCTCATCAGCAGCCCCATGTAACAACAGCTCCCTGCTATTAATATGCAAATTGAAATGCACACACTGATTAAAAACATATTAGACAAAGGCTCTTGTCAAAGACCCAGGAGCAGGCTGCCAGGGAGCAGTGGGCCATGGAGGGGATGCTGCTCACACTGCTCCCTTCCCAGCACAGGACACCAAACCCAGCCCACAGCAATGGCACCTGATGAGCAAAGCCTCCAGGACAGGATCTGCAGAGTCCTCCAGGACAGGATCTGCAGAGTCCTCCTGGGTGGGCTTCCTACAGAGCATAGAACAAGAGAGTTGTTTGGGTTGGGAAAGGCCTCTGAGATCATCCAGTCCAACATCAGCCCAGCACCACCATGGACCCTAAACCATGGCCCCAGGTGCCATGGCCACAGGTTTCCTGAACCCCTCCAGGGATGGGGACTCCACCACCTCCCTGGGCAGCCTCTGCCAGTCCCTGACCACTCCTGCAGCAGAGAAACTTTTCCTCTTACCCAGCATAACCCTCCCCTGGCACAGTTTCAGGTCATTTCCTCTCCTTCTATCACCTGAGACTGGGGAGAAGAGTCCAACTCCCACCTCGCTGCAGCAATGAGGTCTCCCCTCAGCCTCCTCTTCCCCACACTGAACACCCCCAGCTCCCTCAGCTGCTCCTCCCCAGCCCCGTTCTCCAGACCCTTCCTCAGCTTTGTTGCCTATCTCTGATCCAAGGGGGTGGAAGTGGACAAGAGCCTCATGGGGAGACATCCAGGACGAGCACTCAGCACCAGCTGCTGCTGTGCCTTTAGCAAACCCCCAGCCTGCAGCCCCTCTGCTGCAGGGTGTGAAATGAGGCCCTGGCAAGAGCATGAGCCAGCTGCACTCAGAGATGATTTTTAGTGGTACTGGCAGCACTGTGAGATGCACAAAGGTGCTGGGGAAATGAGGATATGATACAGAGAAGGAATTTTATGGAGCTTGCTTTAGAGCTCCTGTGACTTAGGGTGCAGGTAATGTGTACGAGAGCAGCATGAAACTACAGCACATTGCTCTGGCTGGAGGTGCTCTGCAGCTGCCTCCTGACCCAGCTCCTCAAAGCCAGAAGAAGATGAATGTCACCAGGTCAAGAGGAGCAGCTCCATCATCCCTGCTCTGACACTGGAAATTGAAATGAGAGCAGAAAATGGATCCTAAAGTCCTGCAGGTGAGCTCAGTGCAGTCATTTAAGTTGGGAACCCTTTGCAATGTTAATGGCTGTTTGCTTTCCTCTCTGGAGATCCTGAATGCTTAACCACCAAACTGGGTCCTCCCCACCTCTGCAAGAGGTCTGGAGATTCCCACCAGCCTCTCACTGCTGGGAGAGGACTTTTTCAGCTGCTCACAGCCTTGCAGAGTTCAAATTAAGGCAGCCAAGGGCAGGGAGCAGCCAGCCCAGCCCCAGGGGAGGAACTCAGACTTTCACATCCATAATTGGAAGATTATGGAAGGTGGATTTAAAGGTCAGGGCTTGCTAATTAAGTTGATGCAATAGGAACTTAACAAAGACAGTAGCACTTACCTACTGGGAGCATTCTGCTCCATGATTAATTTCTTTGTATTAAGTAGCATGTCTCAGGGTAGAGTCACTTTACACACTGTTGCCATAGAGCTCCAGTGCCTTAGCACAAGAAGTCAGTTCAGCCACAGGTATTGCTTGTGCTGTGTTACAGAGAGCCAGGGAATTGTTTGGGTTGGAAAAGGCCTCCAAGATCATCCAGTCCAAGCATCAGCCCATGGCCACCATGGCCACTAAAGCATAGCCCCAAGTGCCGTGGCCACAGGTTTCTTGAACACCTCCAGGGATGGGGACTCCACCACCTACCTCCCTGGGCAGCCTGTTCAAGGCCAGGCTGGATGAGGCCTCCAGCAGCCTGGGCTGGTGGGAGGTGTCCCTGCCCATGGGATGGAACTGGATGACCTTGAAGGCTCCTTCCAACCCAACCCATTCAGTTGAGAGGAACCTTGGGGACTGCAATCATCGCCCTGCTCCCATTTCCCGAGGTCTCCAGCCCAGCATTGGAGCCTGGGCTGGGACATGAGGGAAGAGCATGCAAGCAGGAGGCATTTCTGTAGGGATCACTGACTTACCATGAGGAGATTTGTCTTTTTATGTCTTCCTTTGGAGGCCTAATGAACTTAGGGAAAGCAAGAGATTAGAGGGATTTAGGGACCAAAGCCTGATTGACTGGGCCAGGACAGCACTGGCAGCAAATGCAAATCCTGAGCTGCTGTGGTTACTCCTTGTCTGAAACAGGGCAGGAGGTGTGATGGAGCTTCTCATTCTCTCCTCCCCAGCCTCTTCATCACCAGGGCTGGGTGGCCTGGGTCCAGTCTGCAGCTTTGACCCCCCCCTGCTCCTGCATACCTGCACCTTGGTACCCGCCCTGCAGAGCCACAGGACAACCCCCCTGAGGGGCACAGACCTCCAGGTGTTTCTACATCAGACACAAGTCCTCTGGCTTTGGGCATCCCTTAGATAAGCAAACCACCAGCTCCAGCTGGAGAGGACAGCCAGGCTGGTGCCAAACCAGAGCTCTCTCCATGCCTGCCCAGGGAAAGAAATTGTGTTTGTGTTGTAATTAATTTGCTGCAATTAGCCTGCAGTGATTGCTTGAGCACACGAGTCAGAAGGATGTTTTCTCCTGCCCTGACAAAGCCACCTCTGAGGCAGCCTGGCTGCAGCTTGGGCTGCAGGAAGGGAGAATCTGGGGTGGGGAAGGAGGCTGGGGAAGATGAGGCTGCACAGGCATGAAGGATGTGCCCTGTGTCTGGAGATCATTCCCTCTCCAAAGAGGCAGTTTAGCTCCAGAGATGCTGTGGAGTCTTCTGTTTATTACCCAAACCACAACAAACAAAAGCAGCCCCACAGCTACCAGACCTAAGGAGATGCTTACTCATCTGTGAACAACCCATTCTCCTCCACACACGAAAGGCACTGATGCAAGAGCACAAATTAATCACAGAGAGCTTCTTCAGTGTCTTTTACCATCCCTAGAGAGCAAACAATTAGATTCTGCAGCAGGTCTGACCCTTCCCTTCAAGGGCTGAAGGCACCAGCACTGCCCAGCTGGGGCTGAGGCTCCTGAGCAGCAGAGCTCTGGGATGAAGGACAGCAAAGGTTTCTCCTCCAACTTGGTTCCTTCTCTGTCCCTCAGGAAGGGACTTTTCACAAGGGCTTGTAGTGATAGGGTGAGAGGGAATGGATTGAAGCTTGAGGAGGGCAGATTGAGGCTGGAGATGAGGAAGAAATTCTTTGCAGTGAGGGTGGGGAGACTCTGGCACAGGCTGCCCAGGGAGGCTGTGGCTGTCCCCTCCCTGGAGGTGCTCAAGGCCCGGCTGGATGAGGCCCTGAGCAACCTGTGCCCATGGCAGGGGGTTGGAACTGGTTGATCCTGAAGCTCCCCTCCAACCCAACCCATCCTGTGTTTCCACTTTGCTTTGCTTCATGAAGGCAGAGAAGAGCAGGTGGAGGACAGGGGCTGATGGTCTGTGTGTGATTTGCTCCCTCGGTGGGAGATGCACAAACCTGCAGCCGTGGTGCTGAGCTGTGGATTCAACTCAAAGCATCCCTGGTGCAGAGCCAGCAGCAGCACATCCTCTGCTCTTCCTTGAGACGCTGGAGCAGTGGATTTGCAGCATGCTGAGGGGAGCTGATGGATCCACACACATCCCTGCTCCCTCCCAGAGACAGCAGAGAGCCTCCTGCCGCACACAAAGGACAGGGCTGGGACTTCAGAGCTGCAGCAGCAGGGACACAGCCTCAGCACCACCACACAAGCATCACCCACCCAGAGCACTCCACAGAGCTGCTGCTGGGTCTCTAGCAGCGTTCCCAGGGCAGAGTCTCTGCATGCAGTGTGCCCTCAGCGAGGAGCTGTCAGTTGGTTTCCTTTGCTCTGGTACCCACCTGGGGATGTGCATTGCAGCTCTGGGCATTGCAGCAGGTTAGGTAAGAAACCTGATCTCCCTGCTCACTGCAGTAGGGAAACTGAAATCCTTGTGAGCTCCCTCTCCCCGCTGGATGGAGTCGTTTCTGCTCCCCTGAAAGCCAGGGAGAAATAAACAACTTCCTGCAGACGAGCATCAGGCTGCTGCAGCCTGGGACCAGCTGGGCTCTGCAGGGCAGTGTCCCGTCCCTCTTGGGCCATCAGGGATGGGGGTTGCTCCATTTTCCCCCTTTAAACCCCTTTGAGATTTTTCCTCCCTGCCAGCAGGCATCCCCAGAGCCACAGTCCCTGCCACAGGGTGCCTGGCTGCAGAGCTGGCAGGCTGGGGGCCCTGCCTGGGCAGTGGCTGCAGACTCCCAGCACCCCGGAGGTGTCTAACACGACCAGCTCGGTGCTCCCAGCAGACCTCACCCTGCTCAACACTTCACCTCTCACAGTGCCAGGCTGGCACAGGGGGGGCTCTGAGGCAGGAGGGCAGCTTCCTGTAGCTCTCTCAGAGGGATGCCCACTCCAGGCAGGGCAGGAGGGGAGGTTCCTGCAGCTCTCTCAGAGGGATGCTCACTCCAGGCAGGGCAGGAGGGGAGGTTCCTGTAGCTCTCCCAGAGGGATCCTCACTCCAGGCAGGGCAGGAAGGGAGGTTCCTGCAGCTCTCTCAGAGGGATGTTCACTCCAGGCAGGGCAGGAGGGGAGGTTCCTGTAGCTCTCTTAGAGGGATGCTCACTCCAGGCAGGGCAGGAGGGGGAGGTTCCTGTAGCTCTCTTAGAGGGATGCTCACTCCAGGCAGGGCAGGAGGGGAGGTTCCTGTAGCTCTCTTAGAGGGATGCTCACTCCAGGCAGGGCAGGAGGGGAGGTTCCTGTAGCTCTCTCAGAGGGATGCTCACTCCAGGCAGGGCAGAAGTGGAGGTTCCTGTAGCTCTCCCAGAGGGATGCTCACTCCAGGCAGGGCAGAAGTGGAGGTTCCTGTAGCTCTCTCAGAGGGATGCTCACTCCAGGCAGGGCAGAAGTGGAGGTTCCTGTAGCTCTCCCAGAGGGATGCCCACTCCAGAGAGGGCAGGAGTGGAGGTTCCTGTAGCTCTTCCAGAGAGACGCCCACTCCAGGCAGGGCAGGAGGGGAGGTTCCTGTAGCTCTCTCAGAGGGATGCTCACTCCAGGCAGGGCAGAAGTGGAGGTTCCTGTAGCTCTCCCAGAGGGATGCCCACTCCAGAGAGGGCAGGAGTGGAGGTTCCTGTAGCTCTTCCAGAGAGACGCCCACTCCAGGCAGGGCAGGAGGGGAGGTTCCTGTAGCTCTCCCAGAGGGATCCTCACTCCAGGCAGGGCAGGAAGGGAGGTTCCTGCAGCTCTCCCAGAGCAGGGCAGGAGGGCAGAGCAAGGGCTTTGGGTCGCTAAGTGAAGGGTTTCCACCTAACCTGCAGGAATCCTACTGCTGGGACAAGAGCTTTAGGCTCTCCCTTCAGTTTCGGTTGCTCAGTGACCTGTTTAGTTTCTCTGAAGACAGAGAGGGAAGGAAAGCAAAACCTCCTCCCTTATGCAAGCCTCAGGATTCATGGAGGGGTTTGTGGTGGCTTGGGGTTTCTTTTTTGCTGCTCTTTCTCTCTGTGTTGACACAAAGCATGCTGGAGAGGGGAGGGTGAGGGAAGTCTGTTTATTTCTGACTGAAGACTGCTTACATCACTAGCATGGACCATGGCATGGGATCACTGAATGCTCTGAGGGGACATCTGAGAATAAATATGAAGGGGGAAAAAAATAGATTTGAAATCTTTTGCTTCCAGCTGTCTCTGAAGCTGAGTGATGGTTAAGTGCTGTATTTACAGGGGAGTTAGCATACTCTAGGCTCTGTGCTGAATAAATATGATCTTGAAAGGGTAAAAAAATCCATTGAAAGAGTCTTAACTCACCACAAAATCAACAAAACAGAAAAAAAAAAAAAAAGAGAGAGAGAAAAAAAAAAAAGGGGGGGGGGGGGGGGAAAAAACCAATCCCAAGGACTTGTCCAAAGTGAGGGTTAGTTACAGGTTAATCACTGAATCCCCAAGGGATCACTGTCCAAGGAAGCTTCCTCTCCCTGCTGGCCAGCTGCTCTCCACAGAAGAGGCCTTGGTGGTTCTCCTTCTCTCCACTGATGAACTGCTACTGGTTCTTCAGGCTGCAAGACAGAAGAGGCAGAGCTCAAACTCTGTGCTGCCAGCCCCAGAACCAGAGCTGGCTTGGAGCTCTGCCCATGGCTCACAGAAGCAGGGAGCCAGAGAGCCAGGGAATCAGAGGAGCACAGAGCCAGAGAACCCTAAAATCCTGGAACCACAGAGCCAGGGAGGCACAGACTCATGGATCCATGGAGTCACAGAGCCAGGGAGGCACAGACTCATGGATCCATGGAGTCACAGAGCCAGGGAGGCACAGACTCATGGATCCATGGAGTCACAGAGCCAGGGAGGCACAGACACATGGATCCATGGAGTCACAGAGCCAGGGAGGCACAGACTCATGGATCCATGGAGTCACAGAGCCAGGGAGGCACAGACACATGGATCCATGGAGTCACAGAGCCAGGGAGGCACAGACTCATGGATCCATGGAGTCACAGAGCCAGGGAGGCACAGACTCATGGATCCATGGAGTCACAGAGCCAGGGAGGCACAGACTCATGGATCCATGGAGTCACAGAGCCAGGGAGGCACAGACACATGGATCCATGGAGTCACAGAGCCAGGGAGGCACAGACTCATGGATCCATGGAGTCACAGAGCCAGGGAGGCACAGACACATGGATCCATGGAGTCACAGAGCCAGGGAGGCACAGACTCATGGATCCATGGAGTCACAGAGCCAGGGAGGCACAGACTCATGGAACCATGGAGTCACAGGGCCACAGAACCACAGTCAGAGAAGCAGAGGATCTTAGAGTACTTGCACTTGGAAGGGACCTCTGGAGGTCATCCAGTCCAAGCCCCTGCCAGAGCAGGGCACCCAGGGCAGGGCACCCAGGAACACATCCAGGTGGGGCTTGAAGTCTCCTGAGCAGGAGACTCCAGAACCTCTCCTGGCAGCCTGCTCCAGGGCTGCAGCAGCCTCACACCAAAGCAGTTTCTCCTCATGTTGAGGTGGAACCTCCTGAGTTCCAGCTGGAACCTGCTGTTCCTTTTCTTACTGCTGAGGACTTCCCACGAGAGCCTGGCACCTGGGCACCCACCCCTCCCTTATTTATAGGCATTGCTAAGATCCCCATGCCCACCAGTGCCCAGGCCGCCCCTGGAGCATCCCACTGCCCTTCCCAATGGATGCTGCCTCCTTCAGCACCTGAAGCTGCAGCTTTCCAGAAGAGAACTTCCTTCAGCTCCTCAGCTTCCATTTGGCTGAGCCCCCCAAGCCCTGCTGGCTCCTCACCCAGCACACTTCTGCCCAACAGGGGATTTCTCCCTCAGCCAGGCTGGCACTAGGGGCCTTGGGTTAGTGTCCCTGGTGGTGTTGGGCTGCTGGTTGGACTGGATGCTCTCAGAGGCCTTTTCCAACCCAAACAGTTCCCTGAGCCTCTGCTCCCACGAAGCCAGCCTCCTTTTTTCTCCTTTCCATGACAATAATTAATCCATCCACCCAACACACCACAAAACAAGGCTGCAGGAGCCATCCTGGGGCTTTCAGCTGATGATCAAAACAGAAGCTATCAGAGATATGGTTATTTTCTCTCACAATAAAAGGGAAGGGAGACAATTTAATCCCATAATGAGAGAAAGTATTACATGCTCTCTCTTCACAGGCAGGGTAATTATGCAGCTGCTCTCTGGAACTGAAATAATGACAAATTAAAATGCCTCTCAATCCCATCCACCTTTTGTAACGATTCATCTTCTGGAGTTATTATCACTCCAAAGGCTGCTTTTTACTTTGGGCATCAGCCGCTGGGTGTGGCGGAGAGCACCCGGAGCTGCCACTGCTCCCCTGCAGCCACCACGGCAAGGGAAAAGCCACTCCACACCGAAGCAGGCGATTGCTGGGGTTGGAAAAGGCTTCTGAGGGCATCCAGTCCAACCCCCAGCCCAGCACCACCATGGACACCAAACCCTGGCCCCAGGTTTCTTAAACGCCTCCAGGCATGGGGACTCCACCAGCTCCCTGGGCAGCCTGTGCCAGGCCCTGACCGCTCCTGCAGCACAGAGATTTTCCCTCATCTCCAACCTAACCTCCCCTGCCACAATTTCAGGCCATCTCCTCTCCTTCTGTCACCTGAGACTAGGGGAAGAGACCAACCGCCTGGTGGATGTGGGGCAGGCTGTGGATGTGGTCTGCCTGGACCTCAGCAAGGCCTTTGACACTGTCCCCCACAGCCAACTCCTGGCCAAGCTGGCAGCCCCTGGCTTGGGCAGCAGCACTCTGAGCTGGGTGAGGAACTGGCTGGAGGCTGAGCCCAGAGAGTGGTGGTGAATGGTGCCACAGCCAGCTGGAGGCCAGGCACTAGTAGTGTGCCCCAAGGATCAGTGCTGGGCCCCATCCTCTTTAATGTCATCATTGATGATCTGGATGAGGGCATTGAGTCCATCATCAGTAAATTTGCAGATGACACCAAGCTGGGGGCAGGAGTGATCTGCTGGAGGGCAGAGAGGCTTTGCAGAGGGACCTCGACAGGCTGGACAGATGGGCAGAGGCCAAGGGCAGGAGATTGAACACATCCAAGTGCTGGGTGCTGCACATTGGCCACAACAACCCCAGGCAGTGCTACAGGCTGGGGTCAGAGTGGCTGGAGAGCAGCCAGGCAGAGAGGGACCTGGGGGTGCTGGTTGATGGGAGGCTGAACATGAGCCTGCAGTGTGCCCAGGCAGCCAAGAGAGCCAATGGCATCCTGGCCTGCATCAGGAACAGTGTGGCCAGCAGGAGCAGGGAGGTGATTCTGCCCCTGGACACTGCACTGCTTAGGCCACACCTTGAGTCCTGTGTCCAGTTCTGGGCCCCTCAGTTCAGGAAGGAGGTTGACTTGCTGGAAGGTGTCCAGAGAAGGGCAACAAAGCTGGTGAGGGGTTTGGAACACAGCCCTGTGAGGAGAGGCTGAGGGAGCTGGGGTTGCTTAGCCTGGAGAAGAGGAGACTGAGGGGTGACCTTATTGCTCTCTACATCTACCTGAAGGGAGGTTGTAGCCAGGCAGAGGTTGGTCTCTTCTCCCAGGCAGCCAGCACCAGAACAAGAGGACACAGTCTCAAGCTGTGCCAGGGGAGGTTCAGGCTGGATGTTAGGAAGAAATTCTATACAGAGAGAGTGATTGCCCATTGGAATGGGCTGCCCAGGGAGGTGGTGGAGTCACCTTCATTGGAGGTGCTCAGGAGGAGACTTGCTGGGGTGCTTGGTGCCATGGGTTAGTTGTTTGGGTGGGTTGGATTGGTTGAGGGGTTGGACGTGATGATCTTGAAGGTCTCTTCCAACCTGGTGTATTGTATTGTAACCCCCAGCTCACCCCACACCTCCTTTGAGGAGCAATGAGCTCTCTCCTCAGCTTCCTCTTCTCCAGACTGAACCACCCCAGCTCCCTCAGTTGCTCCTCACCAGAGCTGTCCTCCAGCCTCTCTCTGGCCGTGCTCCAGCCCCTCCAGGTCTTTCCTGTGGTGACAGGACCAAATCTGAGCACACCTGGGGCCATGGGAGTGCAGTGCTGATGGTTGCACTGGATGTTCTCAGAGGGCTTTTCCTCCCCAGGCAATTCCATGACTCCTTGCAAAGCCCCTGGTTCACATCACAAAGGAACATTTCTTTGACCCCTGCTTTGAACACCCTGCCCAGGGGTGGAGTCACCACACCTGGAGGGGTTTAAAGGAGGTCTGGCTGAGGAGCTTAGGGACATGAACACAGCTGACCCCTGAGTGCCAGATTTCTTGCCCTGTGCCTGACTCTTGCCCCAGTTCCTGACTTTGTGGCAGGACAGGGGAAGGGTAAATTTCCCTCTTCCTTTCAAGTGTATGGCTTAAAGCACCTGCACCCTGGAGCCAGCACAGGAGCCAGCAGACTTTGTCTTGTTTAGCATACTCATTGGCCAGGGGAATAAGGACTAGCTCAGTATTAGCTACCTGCTCCTTCATCTTTGATTCAACACCAGAACCCTCCCAGCTTTCCCCACCAGCCCCCATTCCCTCCACCTTTTGGGCCAAACCGATTCAGACAGAAGCATTCAGGTGGAATTCCAGTAAACAAGCACCAAAGCTCTGCCCAACCAGACAGCACACACACACACATCCCCAGGGGAGAAAGGTCAGCTGCAGGGGACACAACCTTCAGCTCTGCTTCACTGACAGAGCTCCAGTTCCACCAGCACCCACGCAGGGAAGTGATGGAGGTCCAGAGGACAGAGCCTGCTGAGGAGAAGTTCAAGGGCTGCTGGCTGCTGGTTATTTAAAGCAGCTGCAGCTGTGGCTGGGCTGTGTGCTGCTCTCTGTGCTGCTCTCTGGAGAGCCCTCAAGAACTATAATAAACATCCACAACTTGACTCATTCCTCATCAAAGTTCTGCCCTCCTAAAGCAGCTCTTCAGAAGACTCCTCTGGCCTGGTGGGTTTTTGGGTGCTACCAGCTCCCTGCCTCCAATCCCCTTCCCTGCTCGACCATCCCAGGGGGAATCCCTTTCCTTTCCCAACTGCCTCCCCCCAGCCCCCTTTTAGTTTTTGGTTTTAGTTCTGAAGTGTGAGAGCTACACAAAATGTTTTGTTGCCTTAGCAACTGCAATCCAGTGGCTTCAGACCCAGTTAGAAGGAAGAGGGCAGCCTTGACACTAAGCAGCAGTAAGGAGAGCAGCACAAAGCAGGGGCAGAGCCCTGCCCGAGGGCTGCAGCAGGGCCGGCTCCGGCCCCTGGCACCCAGCACCGCCACATTTCCTCACCCTGCACTCAGGAGCCAGGGAGCTGCCTTCACCCAGCCTTGAGAAGGCAAAGAGCAGTGGAAATCAGGCTGATCTACCAAGTTTGGGGGGGTCAGAAGGAACTTTCTTTGCAGGGCAGAGGTAACTGCATGTAGAAAGCTTAGCAAAGCTCCCTGCAGCTCCCTGGAAGGAGGCTGGAGCCGGGGCGGGGGGGGTTGGTCTCTTCTGCCCAGGATCAGGTGATAGAAGGAGAGGAAATGGCCTGAAACTGTGCCAGGGGAGGCTTAGCTTGGAGAGGAGAGGAAATTTCTGTGCTGCCAGAGTGGTCAGGGACTGGCACAGGCTGCCCAGGGGGTGGTGGAGTCCCCATGCCTGGAGGGATTCAAGCAAGGTGTGTCCGTGGCACTTGGGGCCAGGGTTTAGTGTCCCTGGTGGGGTTGGGTTGATGGTTGGAGTGGATGATCTCCAGAAGTCCCTTCCAACCCCTGCCCCTTTGTGATTGTGTTATGGGTGGGACCCTGCTGCCTGCCTGTCCTGGAGTCCAGCTCTCCCACAAGGGCTACCTCGCGGAGGACAAGGAAGCTGCAAAAGCAGCTTGCAGCAAGGAGAGTGCAATCCGGTGACAGTAATGACAGGGTGGGGACGAGCCGCTGCTGCGCTCCAGCCCCAGCTGCCAATCCATTGTCTCCTGCGGCTCCGTGCTGCCCCGCGGGCGCTGGAGTGATCCCTGCTGGGTCGGGATGCTGAGCCTCAAAGAAAATCGTAGAAGAATGAACAATGGGTGGAGGAAATAGAATAATCAGAGCAATTTGCCATGGAAATTGGTCAGACGATTGTCTCTAATTGAGGGTCCATTATTGCGTTCGTAACATTTGGAATGTCTTCCTTTGTTTCCTTCTGTGCCCGATGCCTGTGAGGATCTCCCGGGCCCAGCTTTAAGTCATCGTGAAGCCAGGATGAAAAACTCAATTTAGGCAGGCTGATAAGGATCTTCATTTCCAGGAGAGGAAGGCCCTTTTAAAAGGAAACTGGGAACTCCTCAGGAGCTCCTGCACAGGCTGGTTGGTGAGGGAAGGACCTTCCCATCAATAATCCATGGACTTCCAGGGCTTCAGAAAGCCCTGGGGACAGCTGAGAGTGCCACTGAGCCTGGGCACCAAAACAGTGCAGAGCCACTGGGATTGCTGATGGCCCAGGGAGATGTGCTGGGACACCAGGAGCTGATTCCTTACCCAGCTGCTCCCTTCTATCCCAAGCCTGCAGTGAGAACCCTGCCTGCCAGGCTCCTTCTCCAGCTGCAGAACAGGAGAGGAAGCAGAATGGTCCTTCCTGAGCCTCTGCAATCTTTGTCAGAGCAAGCTGGGAGAGAGCACTTAGGGAAGAGAGAGATGCAGGGGGGTGGAGATGACACTCTGCTAACTGCAGCTGACTGAACCATAGAATGCAGAGGGTTGGAAGGGACCCTTGGAAGTCGTCTTGTCCATCCCCTCTGCAGTCACATCAAGCTGCTCAGGGCTTTGGGTGGCTCCAGGGATGGGGCACAGAAGCAATTGGTGTGGAAATGAAGCAGAGGATGAGATGGATACCCTCTGAATCTCCCCAGCTCAAATACATTCCCCTTCCTCCTGTCACCACAATCCCTTGTAAGAAGTCCCTCCCCAGCTTTCTTGTGGGTTCCCTTTGAGTACTGGAAGGCCTCAAAGTCTGACACCATCAGCTGCTCCTGCTGCCTCAGATCCTGAGCATGACCACACACTCAGCAGGTGGCTCCCTGAATAGATAGGATGGAGCCAAGGTGGATGGCACTGGGAAGCTCTGGTGGTTAACTCTGGGAAGCTGTGGAGGTGTAACATCATCCAGGGAGGTTCTGTGCTTAGCCTTTGGCAGCTTGAGCAAAATGAGCCATTGGTCTTTAGTGCTGGTTCTGATCCTGCCTCATCTTTCAGGCTGCTCCTAAAGCTACCTGAAGGATGTCAGGAACTAATGACCCCTTTTATATCCCCCTTCTAATCTGGGCAGTCCTGAGTGCTTCAGCCTGAAAGGGTTCCCAGAGCTCACATGGAAGTGTATTAAGAGAGATTAGTTCATTAATCTGGTCCCACCTATCTTTACCACCTCATTTCACTAATTTGCATTAATTGGCAGGGCAGACTCCCTGCAGCTCTCCTGAAAGCAGCCTGGAAAGCCAGTCAGCTCCTGGGCTGCAGCGAGAGAAGTGTGGCCAGCAGGGCAAGGGAGGGGATTCTCCCCCTCTGCTCAGCCCTGCTGAGACCCCACCTGGAGTGCTGCCTCCAGTTCTGGAGCCTCTATTGCAAGAGGGATCTGGAGGTGCTGGAAGGTGTCCAGAGAAGGGCCATGAGGATGATCAGAGGGCTGGAGCACCTCTCCTGTGAGGACAGACTGAAGGAGTTGGGGCTGTTCAGCCTGGAGAAGAGAAGGCTCCCAGGTGACCTCATTGTGGCCTTCCAGGATCTGAAGGGGGCTACAGGAAGGCTGGGGAGGGACTGCTCAGGTAGTGATAGGACTAGGGGGAATGGAATGAAGCTGGAGGTGGGGAGATTCAGGCTGGAGGTGAGGAAGAAGTTCTTCTCCATGAGAGTGGTGAAGCCCTGGAATGGGTTGTGCAGGGAGGTGGTTGAGGTCCCGTCCCTGGAGGTGTTTTAAGCCCAGGCTGGATGAGGCTGTGGGCAGCCTGCTCTAGTGTGGGGTGTCCCTGCCCATGGCAGGGGGTTGGAACTAGCTGATCCTTGTGGTCCCTTCCAACCCTGACTGATACTATGATACTATGAAAGGAAAGCAGAGCAGCCCTCAGCACACTTTCCCTCTCCAGGCAGGAGTCCTTGCCCCAAGACGTCTGCAGCTGACAAAGCTGCAGAACTACCCTGGGGCCGGCAGCAGAAACCCAGGAAGAACCAGGCCAGAGCTCCAGCAGCAAGCTGCAGCAGGGGCTGCAAGGAAGGGCAGTGAGCCGGCAGCAGGGGCTGCAAGGAAGGGCAGTGAGCCGGCAGCAGGGGCTGCAAGGAAGGGCAGTGAGCCGGCAGCAGGGGCTGCAAGGAAGGGCAGTGAGCCGGCAGCAGGGGCTGCAAGGAAGGGCAGTGAGCCGGCAGCAGGGGCTGCCGGGGCATGTGGTGCCCCGCAGGGAACGGAGAGCAAGCAGCACTCGGTGCTTTGGAGGGATCCAGCAGCCCAGCTGGGCGCTGCCCTGCCCCTCCCAGCCCGCAGACCCCTCTGATAGCCCCAGAGCTCCTCGGATGAGCAGGTTAGGGCGGTGGGAAGCATTATCAGCTGTCTGCTCAGGCAGGCAGACCGAGGCAGAGGCCGGCAGGCAGCCGCGGTACCCACTTGGTCTGGTGCTTGGAGCCCTTCAGGTGCGCGTGGTACTGCTCTATGGAGTTGAGGGTGACGCTGCAGGTGCTGCAGCTGTAGCTGCGCTTCAGGCCTGTGGAGAGAAGCCAGAGACAGTCACTGCCCTGCCCCCCACCAGCTCCCACACAATCACACAACTCTTGGGCTTGGAAAAGCCCTCTGCAATCACCCAGTCCAAGCAGCAACCCAGCACCTCCATGGACACCAAACCCTGGCCCCGGGTGCCACGGGCACACATTTCCTGAACCCCTCCAGGGATGAGGACTCCACCACCCCCCTGGGCAGCCTGTGCCAGTCCCTGACCGCTCTTGCAGCAAAGAACATTTTCCCTCCTCTCCAAGCTAAGCCTCCCCTGGCACAGTTTCAGGCCATTTCCTCTCCTTCCATCACCTGATCCTGGGCAGAAGAGACCAACCCCCAGCTCCCTGCAGGAGCACACCAGGGCATATTTATCCCTCTGGGCTCATGGCAGCCACCACAGCTCAGGGCAGTTCCTGGTTTGTGTATTTAGGAGCCAGGTCACTTAGAAGTATGTTTTTTTCCCCCCACAAAGGGATGCACTGTGCTGCAGCCACCACGGGGAATGTGCTTTGCTGAGTGACTCTTGAAGGTCAGAGCTGGGAGCCTGGTGTGGTTGCAGGTGACCACCCAAATGCTGGACCCTCAGGAGCTCCTCTGCCTGATGGATTCTCTCTTGGCTGCAGAACCTGTCTGCAGCTCTTCACTTGGCTAATTTTAGCCTTTCACAGAGACAACAACAAACAACTATTTATAAAGCTGTTGCTCTTGCTGCTGGCCAAGTAGCACTGAACTAGAAATAACCTCTCAGTGTGGGGTCACAGGAGAGATGCTCTGAAAGGTGCTGAAATCTGGGGGCTGGGTTTGGGCTGGGGGGCTGGGGGAGGTTGTTTTCTCTGAGGCTTTTTCATCTTCTAAGAAACCTCTTGGCTGCCTCTGCTGCTCTCCTTGTCCCTGCTTGTTTAATTGCCACAGCTACAAGTGGCTTGCTAAGGAGATATCCTGCACTGGCTTTTCTTGTGATGTGAACTGCAGAGAACAGGATCTGAGAGCTGCTGGCTGAGCATCTTAAGGCAGGAGTGGACAGGAAGGGGACTGCTGGGCTGCTTTGTCTCCTGCTAGCACAGAGGACGTGAATGGCAGCAGCAGCCCCAAACCAAACCACACAAACAGCCCCAGAGCAGCAGAAATGGGGACCTCAGCCCCTCCTGCCCCCTGGGTCATGGAAGGGCAGAAGTTGCACCCTCAGAGGGGGCTGCTGGAGGCATGGAAATGCAACCAAGCCCCACAAGGAGCAGCATCCCCCAGCTGCCTGTGCAGGGAAAGCTCTTGGTTTCAGCAGCAGCTCTTTCCTAAGTCACTGCTCTGCCTCTGGGCACAGACTGCAGGAAGGCAAAGAAGGCAATTAAGCAGATTCCTGCACACCTCAGAGGGAAGCTGCAAAGCCATTTATAAGCAAAGCCACAGAAACCTTCTCTCAGCACACTGACTGGGAAACAGCCAAGCTGCAGAGCCAAACCCACCACAGCCAGCCCCTGCTTCACTCCTTCAGCTGAGAGCAAACTTCACCTTTCTGAGACACCCACTGCAGGGCAGACAGGAACCCACCCAAAGAGGTGCCCAGGGAACACAGGCAGAGCCTCTGCAGGAGGAGAATCACAGCACCAGAGAACTGCTGAGGTGGGAAGAGACCTTTGAGGGCATCAAGCCCAAGCACTCACCCAGAGCTCACAACCCCACCCCTGCCGCTGAGCCACTGCCACTGAGCCACATCCCTCAGCACCACATCCACACAGCTTTTGAACACCTCCAGGGATGGAGACTGCAGCACCTCCCAGGGCAACCTGGGACAGTGCCTGGGAACCCCTTCTGTGAGGATATTTTTCCTCCCCTGGCACAACTGGAGGCCATTGCCTTGTGTCCTGCCACTTGTTGGACGTGAGAAGAGCTCAACCCCCACCTGGCTCAGCCTTGTTTCAGGGAGCTGTAGAGAGCAATGAGGACTTCCCCCAGCCTCCTCCTCTGAGGACTGAACAGTCTCAGTTCCCTCAGATGCTCCTCACAAGGTTTGTGTTCAAGGCCCTTCCCCAGCTTTGTTGCCCTTCTCTGGACCTTCTCCATCACCTCCATGGAGCGGGGGAAGCGACCTGGGCCAAGAGAGACACCGCTGCCTGGGCTCAACATCTGGTTTTAAGGGGAGAAATGAGAAGCTTCTTTAGGAGCTACAGCACCAACAACTGCAGAAGGGAACAGAGCACGGCCAAACACACAGCAAACCTCCTGCTGCCCTTCTGCACCTCCCCGAGAGGCCTCTGCTCCTGGTATGCAGGGCAAAGCCTGCCCTGAATTGTCTGAATCGAAGGATTTCCAGCCCCTGAGCCTGCTGTCTCCATCTTACTGTGCTCAGGGGCAGGGAGAGGCTTCTCCTCTCCATCTTGATACCCTAACAATTCCCCTGGCATCACAGCCTGCATCAGCACCCCTGCCACGCACACACTGCTGTTACTCCAAGCCACTGATGCTGAAGGAATTCTGCCCTGCCCTGTCTGAGGGAGAAAAAAAACCCAACCAGCCAAGGCCAGGAACTGCAAATCTGAGTCTCTGTGGTGGTGTTTCTGCTGTGCACTGATTCACTCCCATGAAGATCTGAACAGACCATTTCCAGCTTAATTGAAGGGCTCTGCTTAAAAATACCACAGTTGTGGGACTCTCAAGCAGAGGCTGCCGAGCTCCTGGGGAATGGTTTTAATGTAGCATGTAATAGCCTCTTTTGCCTCTCTGCTGTATTATTCCTTTGCAGGAGCTGTTAAAGCAGGTCATTTAGAACGAGCAAGATGCAGCACTCAACACCCTGATCAGTTTATGCTCACCATAATTAACTGCAGAGGCTGTGCACATGCTTGCCACTCCCCAGCTATATATCCAGAGCCTCCCAAAAAGAAAACAACCCCAAAACCCCAACCCCCAGGCCCCACTTGTGTCCTTCTGAGCGTCAGACACCAGCTACAGCAGCAGCCCCAGGCATCCCACACGCCTCCCGCAGCCCTCACCTCGGAGCCCGGCCCGACACAAACAGCACCCTGACAAAAATACTCTCAAAGCATTCAGGTTGTTCAGATTCTCTCCAGGGAGGATGAGGAGACACTGGAACAGGCTGCCCAGGGAGGTTGTGGATGTCCCCTCCTCCTGGAGGTGTTCAAGGCCAGGCTGGACTCGGCCTTGAGCAGCCTGGGCTGGTGGGAGGCATCCCTGCCCGTGGCAGGGGCTTGGAACTGGAGGATCTTTGAGCTGCCTTCCACCCCAACCCATTCTGTGAGGCCTCGAAATGGCAAAGCTGGGGAAGGGTCTGGAGAAGAGGGCTGGGGAGGAGCAGCTGAGGGAGCTGGGGGTGTTCAGTGTGGAGAAGAGGAGGCTGAGGGAGACCTCCTTGCTCTGGACAGCTCCCTAGAAGGAGGCTGCAGCGAGCTGGGGGTTGGTCTCTTTTCCTCAGTCTCGGGTGGTAGAAGGAGAGGAAATGACCTGAAACTGTACCAGGGGAGGGTTAGGTTGGAGATGGGGAAAGATTTCGTTGCTGTAAGAGTGGTCAGGGACCGGCAGAGGCTGCCCAGGGAGGTGGTGGAGTCCCCATGCCTGGAGTTGTCCAAGAAACCTGTGGCCGTGGCAGCTGGGGCCAGGGTTTGGTGGCCATGGGGGGGCTGGGCTGCTGGCTGGGCAGGAGGATCTCAGAGGGCTTCTCCAGCACAGCAGTTCCACGGTTCCAGGATTCTCTCCCACGAGGGGGGCAGGGGTCAGTGCCTTGCTGCAGCCTGAGCCCTCAGACCAAGCTGTGATCACTGCAGGGCAGAGCCCAGCAGGGGGAGGTGAGAGCCTGGGAATGCTTTAAATTAAGGTAATAAGGCTCCAACGCTCAGCAGCTAATTTAACAGCACACATTAACAGCAGCTTATTGAATCTTAATTACTTGTGTAGGTGGAAATGCCACCAACCAGCACTGCTCCAAACCAGGGACACTGCTTTTTTCCCACCAGCACATCCAGGCTGCTCATGATGATGGACAAGGGGACTCCTGTGCCCCCTCCCCACATCCAGCACTGTAGGGACTTGGTGCTGCTGCAGCAGCTTTTGCAAGTCTGTGAGCTCCCTTGCGCCACAAGGGATGGAAACACTGCCAGGGCTGGACCAGCCAGCTGGGAAGATGCCAGGAGCTGCACTGTGCTCCCCATCACCACCTCCTCACCACTGTGCTCCCCATCACCACCTCCCCATCCCTGTGCTCCCCATCACCACCTCCTCACCACTGTGCTCCCCATCACCACCTCTCCTCATCACTGTGCTCCCCATCACCACCTCCCCTCACCACTGTGCTCCCCATCACCACCCTCCTCATCACTGTGCTCCCCATCACCACCTCCTCACCACTGTGCTCCCCATCACCACCCTCCCCATCCCTGTGCTCCCCATCACCACCTCTCCATCACTGTGCTCCCCATCACCACCCTCCCCATCCCTGTGCTCCCCATCCCTGTGCTCCCCATCCCTGTGCTCCCCATCACCACCTCTCCATCCCTGTGCTCCCCATCACCACCCTCCTCACCACTCTGCTCCCTGTCACAGTATCACAGCATCAGTCAGGGTTGGAAGGGACCACAAGGATCAGCTAGTTCCAACCCCCCTGCCATGGGCTGGGACACCCCACACTAGAGCAGGCTGGCCAGAGCCTCATCCAGCCTGGGCTTAAACACCTCCAGGGCTGGGGCCTCAACCACCTCCCTGGACAAACCCATTCCAGGGCTTCACCACTCTCATGGGGAAGAACTTCCTCCTCACCTCCAGCCTGAATCTCCCCACCTCCAGCTTCATTCCATTCCCCCTAGTCCTATCACTCCCTGAGATCCTGAGCAGTCCCTCCCCAGCCTTCCTGTAGCCCCTTTCAGATCCTGGAAGGCCACAATGAGGTCACCTGGGAGCCTTCTCTTCTCCAGACTGAGCAGCCCCAACTCCTTCAGTCTGTCCTCACAGGAGAGGTGCTCCAGCCCTCTGATCACCACCCTCTCCATCACTGTGCTCCCCCAAAGCAGCTGCACTCCCACAGCCAGGGTTGTCATTCCCAGGGCAGGACAAGGGCTGCAGGACCTCTCAGCTGAAATCCTGCATCCTGAGACGGACTTGCACAGGAAAAATCCCAAGTGTGGCTTCAGCTCCACCAAACTGAGCCCTGGAGAAAGGAAAGTGCCTCAGGTGGGCTGCAGGAGGAAGCCACAGGCAAGGGTCGCCTCCAGAACAGCAGCAGGAGCAGTATTTGGTCTCGGTGGGGCTCACCAAAGCTGCCAGCCTGGCTGAACTGTGGCCTGCTGGAGCACAGGCCGGCAGAGCGTGCCGGAGAGGAGCAGGAGCGGCACAGAGGAAGGTCCCTGCCGGAGCAGTCTGTGCTGGGAGACGCTGCTCTCACCTCCTCACCACACAGCAGCCTTCCCTCCCCTGCACCATGACACACATTCCTGTGGAGCTGAATGTGCTCCACAGCCATTAAATGAAAGATTAACAGCTCGAGTCATTAATGCCATCCTGCATGAGCTGCATTCAAACCCGTTCCAGGGGAGCACTGCTTCAATGGCTTTGTACTAACCCAAAGTGACAGCACAGAGCCAGAAGTGTTTGTAAGGCAGACAAAGGGATCAGGAGCTGAGAAGGGAAAAGGAAACTCAGTTCATTGCCTGCTTTTGCAAGGAGAGCATCGGCAGCCACCAGGCACCCGAGAATGCCAAGGATCCTCCTCCTGCCACTCCCAGCCCTTGGCAAAAGTCCCTCCCCAGCTCTCCTGGAGCCCTTCAGGTACTGGAAGGCTGCTCTGAGGTGTCCCTGGAGCCTTCTGCTCCCCAGGCTGAACAGCCCCAACTCTCTCAGCCTGTCCCCACAGGGAGGTTCTGCAGCCCTCTGATCGTCTTGGTGGCCTCCTCTGGACCCTCTCCAGCGGCTCCAGGTCCTTCTTGTGAAGCAGAGGGTTTCCAGGTGTCCTGAACTAGCTCTGCTGGGAAAGCTGGAAAACCATAGGAAGCTGCTGAGGAAGAGAGGCTGGGCCCTGCCCAGGCTGCTGAAAACCTTCAGGTGCTGAGCCCGAGTGAGATTGGCCATTGGAGTGTGCTGCCCAGGCAGGTGGTGGAGTCCCCATCCCTGGAGGTGCTGAGGAAGAGCCTGGATGGGTGCTTGGTTTAGTTGATGAGATGGTGCTGGGTGAGAGGTTGGACTTGGTGATCTCAAAGCTCTCTTCCAACCTGGTTAATTCTATCCTATTCTTTTTTAACTCAGAACAGAAAGAGAGCTGCTCAGGAGCCTTCTCCTTCCCTTTTGTTGTCCCCTTTCTCATTTCTGAGAAGAAAATAGGACTCCCAGAGCTGCAGGATGAGGGCTTGGCAAGAAGAATCACTGCTTGTGTCGCCTATAAATATCAGTGGGCCCAAAAATATCTCTCTCCTTGTTTCCCCAAACACACATCCATACTTATCAATAAATATTTTATTACAGCCATTATCAAAACATCAAAGGCTGCTGAAATGTTGTGCTTCAACTGACACTGCTCCTGCCAGGCTCACACAGTGCAGCAAGTGCTCCTCTCCCACAGCAGCCAAAACAGGATTAATGCTTCATTTGGGATGGGAGAAGCCTCTGGGGATGGTGTGGATGGGAATCATGGAATGGTAGGAGTTGAACAGACCTCTGGAGATCATCCACTCCAAGCCCCCTCCAACATGAGGAGAGGCTGCCCAGAGAGGTGGTGGAGTCTCCATCTCTGGAGCCACTCCAAACCCACCCAGACCTGTTCATGGGTGACCTTCTCTAGGTGGCCCTGGCCTAGCAGGAGGCCCTGGCAGGAGGGTTGATCTCAATGAGCTCCAGAGGTCCCTTCTAACCCCTTCCCTTCTGTGATTCAACCACACACAGAGCCACCAAAAGTTAAGAGCCAGCCTGAGCTGAGGAGGAGGCAAAGCCCTTCCAGCTCCAGCTCTCCAAGGCACCAACTAAGTGAACCCAACCCTTCCTAGCTGATGGATTTGCAGTTAATGCCATCCTCCACCACTCCCAAGCCTGGCACAGCTCAGGGCCCTAAGCACCTCCCTGTTGTTGTCCCAGGTTTGATTTCCCTGCACACTTTCAGCAGCGGGCAGTGACTCAGCCCCATGAATCATTGATGGCATTGTGAGTCACACTGGGGAGCACAGGGAGGATCTGGATCACCATTACAAGGTTTATTTGAGATCAAGAAATGCAAAAGATGCTGCCTGGGCATTAGCATTTAAAGGGGAATCATTGCATTCAGCAAGGAATAGGATGAAACTGGGGGGGAACTAAAGGTGGTTTGGAATGTCAGTGCCTTGGCAGTGCTGAGCTCTTGGTGGTGCTGAGGGACGTGGGGCAGGGGCAGTGGCTCAGCAGCTGTGGTGGGATTAGGAACTCTGAGTGAGAGGGTGGACCTGATGCTGCCAAAGGTCTCTTCCAAGCTCTACAGTTCTATGGCTCTGCAAACCAAGCCTGCTCTGCTTCCCCAGCCCGCTGCAGTCACACACTTGTGTGCAGGTGGGATGGGAACCAAGCCCTGAAAGAGCTTCCAACAGGAGCCTCCTACCTCTCCTCCCATCACTCCACCTCGGATCACAAAGCTGCTTTGTTCAGACCCAGCCTCAGCTGCCATAAATGAGCACATCTCCATCAGCAGGCTCAGCACGAGGGAGCTGAGCTCCCACCAGCACCGGGCAGGGCTGGCAGGGACCGGAGGTGCTGGGCAGCTCCAGCAGCGGTGGCTACCAGGCAGGCAGCAGCTGTGGCTCTGCGCAAAGCAGCGTCCTGGAGGGGTGCAAAGCCCAACTCTGAGTCACCCTGCAGGGATTCCATGAGCGCCAGACCTCCCCCCACACCGAGGCTGGGACAGACAAGTTGATGGATGGGTGGATGGAAGGGTGGACAGCGAGGCAGAGGGACAGGCAGCCAGCAGGCTGCTCTGCTTTCAGCAGGAACAGGGAGCACTCGTGTTGAACATTCCCTCAGCAAGTGCTCAGCTCCTCCTGTCCCAGGGCCGTGACAGTGTTTTACAAGCACTTAATGAAATCAGGGAGGCAGCAGCCGCCCTGCTCTCGTCACGGAGGTGTTGGCAATGCTCTGCCTGCAGCAGCACAGCCCCAGCCCCCCGGCAGGGCCAAGCGCTCTGCGCTGCGCTGCGCTGCCAGCAGGCAGGCACGGGCCGCACCTGCCGCAGGGCTGTGCTGAAGGAGGGACAGCTTCAGGTACAGGCAACCTCAGAAGCAGCTTCTAATGGCTGCTGATCAACTGCAGCCTGTCACTCTGGGGGAGGGGATCGGTTCCTAACAGCGGTGGGAACCTCACAGAGCAGCACAAGCACTGTGGTCTCCCTGCACCACTTCACCAGAGGAACAAGAGGAGTGTGGGCAGGAGGGCAGGAGAGGGGATTCTGCCCCTTGGCTCTGCTGTGCTCAGACCTCACCTCCAATCCTGCCTCCAGTTCTGGTGTCCCCAGCATGAGGACACAGAGCTGCTGGAGTGAGGCCAGAGGAGGCCACAAAGATGATCCAAGGGCTGGAGCAGCTCTGCTGTGAGCACAGGCTGAGGGAGCTCGGGGTGTTCAGCTGGAGAGGAGAAGGCTCCAGGGGGACTCAGAACTGCCTTCCAGTACCTGAAAGGATCCTGCAGGAAGGCTGCAGAGAGACTTTTCCTGAGGGTGTCTAGAGCCAGGCCAAGGGGGAATGGTTTGAAGCTGAGGGAGAGCAGGGGTAGACTGGAGCTGAGGAAGAAGCTCTTCAACACAAGGGTGGTGAGGCTCTGGAACAGGCTGCCCAGGGAGCTGTGGATGCCTCCTCTGTGGGGGTGTTCAAGACCAGGCTGGATGAAGCCTGGAGCAGCTGAGTCTAGCTGAGAGGTGTCCCTGCCCATGGCAGGAGGTTGGAGCAGACAACCTCTGAGGTCCCTCCCAGCCTGAGCCGTTCCGTGGTGCAGTCGCCAGACCCCGCGGGGAGCAGGTCCCTCTCCCTGCCTGTGCCAGGGCTCTCACCTCGCAGCTCTCCCAGGTCCAGGGTCTTGCCCAGCTGCTCCAGGAGGTCAGCCCTGGCTGCGTTCTTCTTGTGCTTCTTGCCATCGTAGTGCTGCTGAGCCATCATGGGGTTGTTGAACCAGGCGGCGCACAGCTGGCAGTAGCGGTCCGAGTCCCGCCGCTGCTGTGCCGAGGGCACCGCCGGGGCGCCCTCCCCGTGAGGCTGCTTTAGGGAGCTCAGCGTGCTCTCTGTGGAAGCAAAACATCAAACATGAGCACAGGGCCCTCCCCCACGCTACAGGAAAGACTTTGAGGGGCTGGAGCAGGTCCAGAGAAGAGCAACCAAGCTGAGGAAGGGTCTGGAGAGCAGGGCTGGGGAGGCACAGCTGAGGGAGGTGGGGGGTGTTAGGCTGGAGGAGGCCGAGAGGAGACCTCATTGCTCTCTACAGCTCCATGAAAGGAGGTTGCAGTGAGGTGGGGGTTGGCCTCTTCTCCGTAGTGACAAGAGGAAATGGCCTGAAATTGTGCCAGGGGAGGTTAGGTTGGAGGTGAGCAAAAATCTCTCTGCTGCAGGAGCGGTCGGGGACTGGCACAGGCTGCCCAGGGAGGTGGTGGAGTCCCCATCCTTGGGGACATTCAAGGAAGGTGTGGCCATGGCTCCTGGGGACATGGTGGTCCTGGGTTGAAGGTTAGACTCAATGATCTTAAAGGTCTCTTCCAGCTGAAGTGATTCTGTAATTCTCCAGGCTGCTGCTGCTGCTGCTGCCTGAGTAAGAGCAGAGCCTGAGGCAGATCCCACATTAGACACAGGGAACAATTAGCAGCAGTTAGAGTCCCACTGGAGAGCTGGGATGGTGCTGCTCAGAAATCTGCTGTTGCTCATAAAAGGAAGAAGCCTGGAAGGAGAACCCAGGTCTGCTCTCAGCCATCCAAATCTCGCTAGCTGGGGAGGATGCTCTCGCTGCAGCGACTCATCACTGTTGTGACTAAAGCTGCTAAACTTATCCTGCTTAAATTGCTACTTCCAGGAAAAATTGCCAGGGGAGAATAAACAAAACATGCAAAGCCATCTCCTGCTCAAGCTACAGACAGATTCACCATCATCCCAGGCTTCTCATTTTTCAGTTTGTTTGGTCTCTGGAAGAAGAGGGAAAGCTGTCACAGCCCAGACACCCAGCAGCCAGGGCCCTCCTTCAGGTACCTGCAGCCTGTGAGCACAGCCTGGAGAACAGGCTGAGGGGGACCTCATCTGTGCTTACAAATGTCTGAGGGGTGGCTGTCAGGAAGATGTGGCCAGGGTCACCTCAGAGGTCCCCACAGACCGGAGATGAGCACAAACTTGAACATCAGAAGTTCCTTCTGAACATGAGCAGGAGCTTCCTTACTGTGAGGGTGGCAGAGCCCTGGAGCAGGCTGCCCAGAGAGGTGGTGGAGTCGCCATCTCTGGAGACTTTTCAGGCCAGCCTGGATGTGTGCCTGTGTGACCTGCCCTAGGTGGCCCTGCTCTGGCATGGGGCTTGGACCTGGCCTCCAGGGCTCCCTTCCAACCCCTAGCACTGTGATTCTGGGACTGGACAGATCCCAGGTGTCCATCACCTTAATTCGATGGCCAAGAGGCCACCTGGAAACACAAACTTGATCCCCAAATAAATTCCAGGGGGAAAAAATGGGTGATTGAATCTTGACATCGTGGAGCTGCTCCTCGTGAGCCTCAGCTCTCCTGCGTGGCACAGCCGAGTGCCAAGCCCAGGGAGAAACAGTTCAGAGCAGACTGAAGTTCAGCCAACACCGGGATACCAAACCCACACAATGACTGCAACTTCATTATCACACCTCAGTCAAAAATTCCCTTTCATCTGCTCCCCTTTTTCTTTTCCAGATGCAGTGCTGCTCTCTAAATAATTAACCAACTGCTCTCTCCATGGGACAGGAACAGGCAAGCTCGAAGGGGGCGAAGAGGAGCTCGGTGGCTCTCTCTGATCAGGAGGCTCCACGCTGCTCCGGATGAGCCCTGTTGGGAGCAAGGGCTGGCGAGTGACAAACCCACCCCAGGGTCTGGCACCAGGAATGGCAGCAGCAAGCAAAACGTGGCTATAGAGAGTAGGTTTAGGCTGGACATCAGGAGGAAGCTCTGAGCTGAGAGAGGTGAAACCCTGGAACAGGTTGTCCAGAGATGTGGTGGAGACTCCATCCCTGGAGTCATTCAAGGTCAACCTTGTTGTGGCTCTGAGCAGCCTGCTCTAGCTGGAGGTGTCCCTGCTGGCTGCAGGGGGCGTGGACAAGGTGACCTTTGGGGGTCCCTCCCCACCTGATGCATTCTGTGGCACGTTTAGAGGTTGACTTCTGACTGAAGCCCACAGGGACTGACCCCAAGGCTCAAGGAGGTTAATATTGCTATAAATCTGCTGACCTGCTGAGCAAGGGCTGTCCATTAGGTGCCCTCAAGGAAACCTCACAGACAACTTGACTCACAGCCTTATCCATCCCCAGGGGGTTATAAGCTTCCATTGTTTGTGGTGACAGCTGCCAAGGAAGCAGCTTCATGGCTGGGAAGGTGGGGTGAGGCCCCACCACCTCCCCACCAGCCTGGCTCTGGAGAAGTTTCCTCTCCTTGCTGCTGCCAGCAGCACTCAGCAGGAGCTCTTTGGGGGATTAGTTAACAAAGTGATTCCACCACTGGCTCCCCTGGCAGCTATTTCTTCTCCTGGTTCTGCTGTCTTGCAGCCACCTGCCTGCCCCTTAGGATTCCTTCCACCCCACCAGAGGATTCCACTGCCTGATCTCTGCCTGCCCCCTGCCTAACCAGCCTGCTTAGAAATCAAGCACAGCACCAACCTCTGGAAAGCAAAGGGGGGAAGAAGAGGGGGTGTCACAACCTTTTTCCCTTGCCTTGGGCCCCTGATGCTCCTTACAGCATGCCAGGGACACAAGTGGGCACGTCCTGGCTCTGCCAGAGCTGGTGGGCAGCAGGCAGGCAGCCGGACACCGCTCCCCGAAACGTCTTTGCTAACATCTGTGGTTCCAGCAGGAGAGACACAGCAGCCCCTCCGAGGTGCCCACAGCGCTCGGCATGGAAATGAGGAAACAGCACTAGGAGGAGGCAGCTCCTGCACGTGCTTGACTCGTGAGAGGCAGGAGTCATGCTCACATGGCTCTGGAGCCTCCAGCAGCACTCCCTGAGCCTGTGCCAAGAGCTGCCCCGCGCAGGATTGCGCCCAGCCCGGGCATGCTGCGGGCACCCGGCCCCAGGACACGGCTGAGCAGTGCCAGGGCACAGGTGAGGCAGCAGGGCTGGGCTGCAGAGCCATCTGGGCACCTGGAGCACTGTGAGCAAGCCGCTGCTGCCGCAGCCCAGCAGCTCCGCGAGGGCTCTGGCTTGCTGCTCCGCAGCCCCCAGGCTGCGAAGTGAAATCAGATCTTCTGCTCAGCTCTCTCCCTGTTGATGTCAGCTGCTGCCCAAGGGCAACCAGGGAGGCTGAAGTTCAGAGAGCTGGTGGTGTCCACAGGAGTTATGTCTCCCATTGACTAAAGAAATATGACTGAAGCTTCCTCTGCTGCTGCCCAGCCAGAGCAGCAGCCCCACGGCTCTGTGGCCAAGCCCTCGATGAGGCTGGTGGCCTTGTGCTCACCCAGCAGCAGTGCAGGAGGCTGACAGAGAATCACAGAATGGACCTTAAAGATCATCCAGTGCCAGCCCCTGGCGTGGGCAGGGGACACCTCCTCGACCAGGCTGCCCAAGCCCCACCAGGCCGGTTTTGAACGCTTGCAGGGTTGGAGCCTCCAGAAGTGTTCCAGCGCCTCAGCACCCTCGTGGGGAGGGATTTCTTCCTAATGTCGCATCTAAATGCAGCTTCTTCCCCTTGGAAGCCCTCACCCCATCCCTACCTGCTTTTGTGAACAGTCCCTCCCCAGCTCCCCTGCAGCCCCCCCCAAACCCTGGAGTGCTGCTCTAAGCTCTCTCTGCAGCCTTCTCTTCAGGCTGAACAATTCCATCTGCCAACCTGTGCCCACGGGGGAGGTGCTCCAGCCCCATGCTCATCTTCATGGCCTCCTCCAGACCCACTCCAACAGTTCCGTGCCCTTCAAAAGTCAGTGGGACCAGCAGTCCTGCTTCAGGGGATTGATCCAGAGCCCCCACGCCCACGGCAGCCCTGACCTCACGCGCTGCAGCCCCTCTGCCCGCAGCACACAGCTGCTCCCGCACGGCAGGGATGTCCTCTCGGCACTCACACCACCAAATATCATCCTGGAAAGCCACATTCCTCAGGCTCCACTTCAACTGCCCCCAGTCCTGAGGTGTGCTGAAGCTCTGCAAGCATCCTGCAGCTCCCAAACCCTGCTGACAAGGAGCAGGTGAAAGTTTGACGTCCCCACCGCTGCGGAGTCGCCGTTCTGATGCCTGCTACCCAGCTCCTACCACGCACCACCGACCTCAGCACCCCCTGAGCAGCGGCAGCAAAGCCCATAACAAACCCTCACAAAGCAGCAAACGTTCAGAAATGTTTCTCCCATGGCAAACACAAACAGGAGAGCTGCTGGGGTCTGACTATTTCAAGTCCTCCAGCATGCTAAATAGCTCCTGAGAGTCTGCCTCACGGTCCCTGCTGCTGTGGGAGGGAAGTGAGAAAGCTTCACTTTGCTGCAAGAAGCAAAATACAAAGTTAGAAACACTTTAGCACTCTGGCAATGAACTAATCTTTGACTTCTTTCTTGCATGCAAAGCTTTTTATTCCTAGCTGGATTTAAAGGGCACTCAGCTCCTTGTCACTGCCCCTCGCCAGCAACTGAGCAGGAGAAGCAGAAAGGAACTGAGCCACAGGTCAGCTGTGAGCATCCAGGAGGGTCAGCAGAGGGCGAAGAACCTCCCCATAGGGGACAGGCTGGGAGAGCTGGGGAGAAGAGAAGGCTCCAGGGAGACCTCAGAGCAGCCTTCCAGTACCTGAAGAGGCTACAGGAGAGCTGGGGAGGGACTTTTGCCAAGGGCTGGGAGTGCCAGAATGGGGAACAATGGCTTTGAGCTGGGAGAGGGCAGATTGAGACAGGAGAGGAGGAAGAAATCCTTGAGAGTGAGGAGACACTGGCACAGGTTGCCCATGTAGGCTGTGGCTGCCCCCTCCCTGGAGGTGTTCAAGGCCAGGCTGGATAGGACCCTGAGCAACCTGTGCTGGTGGAGGTGTCCCTGCCCGTGGGAACTTTAAGGTCCTTTCCAATCCAAACCATTCCATAACTCTATGGCATCAGCTGAGCTCTTGAACAACTTCTGGTGATTGCAGTGAGGTTTGGCTCCTTGTGCCCAGAGGAGAGGTTGTCTTCCTCCCAGCCAAACACCTCAGAAGCCTGGAGGCAGAGATGGGGCTCTGCTGCCAGGGCCCACCCGGGCTGCAGAGGTCTAATCTCCGTGAGCAGAGCAGACAACAACCAGCACCAGCAACTTGAAAGGTTGTGGTGACAGCAGCACAAATGAAAGCTGCTTCCCCTGGCCTCCAGCTGTCCTTTCCTGGGTGCCTTGGGCACAGTGAGCCCCCTCCCCCCCGCCCCGGACCTGCTGGCTCCAGCTGGCTGCCCCTGCACCTACCTGTGGCCTTTAGTGCTGGCTGCTCACCTAGCAACAGTTTTAACCTTTTGGCATGGATTTTCCCTTGGTAATGCGATTCAGCCACCACTGCTGAGGTAAAGGACATGTTACATAGTGTGCAGCATTTGTTCTTATCCACTGAGTCACCATCACTGCCCTGGGTGGAGACAAAAACACAGACAAAAAGAGGTGCATGAGCCCACCGAGCAGAGCCCTGGGGGAAGGAGAGAGGGAACCAGGTTGTTAGGCCAAGGTTGGGGTTCCCAAAGGGTTTCCTCCTTCCTTGTCTCACCTGGACTCACTCCTGCCTGGCCCCAGCCCTGCTCAGCTCAGGGATGCTCCCAAGCCCCTGGTGCCTCCACGCTGGGAGCTCACCTGCTGCTCTGTGTTCCCCACACAGGTCTCACCCATCACATCCACCGAGCCCTGCCTTCAGCTGGGGCAGTCATACACACCTGGTGCTGCCCCTGCCATCAGAGACTGGCCCTTCCTCCTGGCACACCTCTGTGAGAGACCCCAAAGCAGCCGGGGGGAGAGATGTGGCCAGCCCTCCGTGCAGGTAGGAGAAGCAAATGAGCAGCAGAACCCACGCAGGTCCCCCCAGCAGAACCACACTCCTGCCCCTCTGACTTGTTCTTGAGCCCTGGGCCGAGACCCTTCTTGTACCTCCCCCTTCCTTCCGCCTACCTTCTCCTCCTCCAGGCTCCTACCCCTCAGCACCGATCAGGTGCTAACGACATGAGCCAGAGGACAAAAGCAGTTCCGTGGCACACACTAAAGCCAGGGTAAAATGCTTGCTTCGGGGTTTGCTCCAAAGGAAAGCAAAAGGTTCTGCTCCTTTCTCAGGTGGATGTTGAGAGCTCCAGTGCTGCCAGAGGGAAAAAGGCAACAAAGGCCCAAACAATGGTCAAAACCTCCACAGCCCAGAAACTGAAGCTGCCTAAGGCAAACTCGGAGCCCTGGCCCAGAGCCCTGTTAGAGGAGCTGTGCAAAGGGGACACCCCAGGAGAGGTCCTAGGCGTCAGCTGGGAGGAGGCTGGGAGTTTGGAGACGTTCTGAGCATCACCATTCAGTGCCTCAGCACTCTCAGGGCTGCAGCAATACCAGCAGGGGCCACCCTCCACAGTCACTAATGTCTGCACCTTGATTTCCCCAAGTAAAGCCTGGCTTAATGTCTGCAGCCTTCCTTGCGGCTATGCTGGGAAGAGCACAAGGCAGCTGTGCCTCTGCCCGGCTGCGGGGATGAGCCTGCATCTTCTCAGGGGGTAGGGGTTGGAAGGGTCCTCTGGAGATCGTTGAGTCCAACCCCTTCCAACCCAGAGAGGGTCCCCCAGGAACACATCCAGGTGGGTTTGGAATGTCTCCAGAGATGGAGGCTCCACCAGCTCTCTGGGCAGCCTGCTCCAGGGCTCTGGCACCCCATGAAGAGTGGTTGGAGCTCCATGCTGCCTGTCCTCAGCATGGCAGAAGCCACCTCACTGCCCATGCCACCATCCCTCCTGGATCCTGCAGCACTGCCCCATGTCTCACCCAGTATCCAGGGAGGGCACCAAGCATCCTTCTACCCCCCCAACACCTCCCTGCAGCCGGGCTGGAGGCAGCTCTGCTTCCCAGATGCATCTGCCAGGATCTGTCCCCACTCCAAGGGGGGTTTGGTGCTGGGGTAGCAGGAGGCTGAGTGGAGGCTCAGAGGTGGCTGTGCCCAGCTTGGAGGAGCTGAGCAGGCAGCAGGGGGGAGGGAGGCTGTGAGAAGAGCTCACAAACAGCCCCTGGGCTGAGCGTCTGTCAGCAAAACACAACTGCTGCTGCCAGCAAGTGTTTACCAACAGCTTCCACAGATCCAGGGGTAAGTGTACAAACACACAGCGAGCAGAGGGAGAAGCAGGTTTGCATCATTACTCACAGATTAATTGTTCAGCCCCTCCCACCAAGGAGGTGGGAATCCCTTTCAGGGCTGAGGAGAAGTGGCCTCCTTTTCCAAAGCACCACTCCTGGATCACCTCTGTTGGGAACACTTCTCCGTGCAGGGAAAGCCCTTTCCAGAGCCCGGGAACGAGCTGCTGCATGCAGGTGGTCAGCATCCCAGTCCGTCCCCTCACCCACACACTGGCCAGGGCTGCTCCCAGGCCCACCGCAGAAATCCCCCCAGGGAGGAACTGGGGATGGTCAGGTTTTATTCCAGCAAACATCCCAGCTGCTGGTAGAGAGTCAGAACAGAGCACAGCCTGCTCCAGGAGCTGCAGTCTCCATTTCACAGCAAGCTGTAAGCGCAGTCTGCAGCTCAGCCCCGGGCACAGCATCAGGCACTCGTGGGGCACAGGACTGGTGTGGCGCTGGGTGCAGCCCTGGGCACACAAAGCTGGTGGCCCAGCTGGCAAGGGTGGGCACAGCTGAGGGGACAGCAGGGGGCAAGGAAGAGTCAAACAGCATCCAGAAGCCGGCAGCCTTTTGAAAAGGTCATGCTCAGGCGATTCAGACACACAGCAAAGATTCAGACTCCCAGCAGGGTGGGGGCTGGAAGGGACCTCCAGAGATCAGCCCCTGCGAGCCCCCTGCTCCAGCAGGCACCCGCAGCAGCTCGCCCAGGGTCACGACGGCCGGCTGGGATTGGAAGCTCTCCAGGCAAGGAGACTCCACAACCTCTCTGGGCCGCCTGCCACATTCCCTAGGGAAGCAGCACAGCCCTGACCTTCCCCCAGCGCCAGCTCCCCCAGCAGCGCCCCGCAGCGGCTGCCAGTCCCCAGCAGCAGGCAGCGCAGCAGCAGGGAACCCAGAGGGGGCTGAGCTGGCTGTTGCTGTTAACTCTAAATCAACTCCAACCTAAGGGAGAAATCTCGAGAGGTGATAAGTACTGTTCTGAGCATAATTTGCACTTCTTTTAAATAGGTTTCTCTCAAGATATTTTATGTCTTCAAAGGGAAGTCACTTGAAAGTTAAGAGGAGAGTGAAAAATTCCCAGACTCTATTGATCAGCAGCAGTGGTAACACATAAAGAGCCTCCAACAGAGCTCCTTTGAAAAGCTGATACACTTCAGTGTTTACACACCAGGGTCTCTTCCTCTGCCTGCTCTGCTCCTCAGTGGCCTTTTTTCCCTCCCAACCTACTTTCACAGACAGGCTGCAGTTAAAAGAAAATAATAATAAAAAATAAAACATTTTAAAAAAATAAAATTAAGTTTAAACCTCCTTGGATGCCTCACTTGGAGCCCAAGGTCCCACTCACACCCAGCCAGAGTCTGACCTGCATAGATGCATGGGATGGGTTGGGTTGGAAGGGATCACCCAGTTCCAACCCCCTGCCGTGGGCAGGGACACCTCCCACCAGCCCAGGCTGCTCAAGGCCTCATCCTGCCTGGCCTGAACACCTCCAGGGAGGGAGCAGCCACAACTGCCCTGGTCCTTGTCTGGTCCTTATCCTTCCTGCCCCTTATCCGAGTTACACCAAGCCTCAGGACGAGCTCCTCGAAGCCTGGATGGGGATTTGGCCACCAGACTGGCAACCACCTGCAGCAGAGGGATGTCCCCAACGTCCTCGCCTGAGTCCCAGCCTCTGCACAGACCACGACAGAGCCTCCACTGCCTGAGGCCAGCCAGTTTTCAGGCACTGAGTGCTGCTCTTTGCTAGCAGGCTGCAGGAGCTGGTTGTGCTGCAGTGTTTGCAAGCTTTTACCCCAGGTCTGCAGCAGCAGAATTTGCCTTCATCCCCTTCCCTCCTCCACCACCCTCCCCCTGCCCCAGCTGCAGCCCTGAAGGGTAATTATACCTTCTCATTTGTCACTGGCTGTTCTACCTGTAACCCGAGGGGCTGGGGGAACCTGACCTGCTGTCTTTTGCCACCCGATGAATGACACCCTGCTGACAGCACGGTGCAGCCAGCTGGTAAAGTAACAGAGGAGTCCATCAGCTGGGCACAGGGCTCTGCCGACCTGCAGCCTGCCTGGGGCAGACGTCTGCTCCCCAGGGATGCTCTGCACCCATGCCTGCACTCATCCCTCCCTGGGAATGCTCTGCACCCATCCCACCCAGGGATGCTCTGCACCCATGCCTGCACTCCTCCCTCCCCAGGCATGCTCTGCACCCATGCCTGCACTCCTCCCTCCCCAGGCATGCTCTGCACCCATGCCTGCACTCCTCCCTCCCCAGGCATGCTCTGCACCCATGCCTGCACTGCTCCCCTCCCCAGGCATGCTCTGCACCCATGCCTGCACTCCTCCCCTCCCCAGGCATGCTCTGCACCCATGCCTGCACTCCTCCCTCCCCAGGCATGCTCTGCACCCATGCCTGCACTCCTCCCTCCCCAAGGATGCTCTGCACCCATGCCTGCACTCCTCCCTCCCCAGGCATGCTCTGCACCCATGCCTGCACTCCTCCCTCCCCAAGGATGCTCTGCACCCATGCCTGCACTCCTCCCTCCCCAGGCATGCTCTGCACCCATGCCTGCACTCCTCCCTCCCCAGGCATGCTCTGCTCTGCACCCATGCCTGCACCCATGCCTGCACTCCTCCCTCCCCAGGCATGCTCTGCACCCATGCCTGCACTCCTCCCTCCCCAGGCATGCTCTGCACCCATGCCTGCACTCCTCCCTCCCCAAGGATGCTCTGCACCCATGCCTGCACTCCTCCCTCCCCAGGCATGCTCTGCTGCACCCATGCCTGCACTCCTCCCTCCCCAGGCATGCTCTGCACCCATGCCTGCACTCCTCCCTCCCCAGGGATGCTCTGCACCCATGCCTGCACTCCTCCCTCCCCAGGGATGCTCTGCACCCATGCCTGCACTCCTCCCTCCCCAGGGATGCTCTGCACCCATGCCTGCACTCCTCCCTCCCCAGGCATGCTCTGCACCCATGCCTGCACTCCTCCCTCCCCAGGCATGCTCTGCACCCATGCCTGCACTCCTCCCTCCCCAGGCATGCTCTGCACCCATGCCTGCACTCCTCCCTCCCCAGGCATGCTCTGCACCCATGCCTGCACTCCTCCCTCCCCAAGGATGCTCTGCACCCATGCCTGCACTCCTCCCTCCCCAGGCATGCTCTGCACCCATGCCTGCACTCCTCCCTCCCCAGGCATGCTCTGCACCCATGCCTGCACTCCTCCCCTCCCCAGGCATGCTCTGCACCCATGCCTGCACTGCTCCCTCCCCAGGCATGCTCTGCACCCATGCCTGCACTCCTCCCTCCCCAGGCATGCTCTGCACCCATGCCTGCACTCCTCCCTCCCCAGGCATGCTCTGCACCCATGCCTGCACTCCTCCCTCCCCAGGCATGCTCTGCACCCATGCCTGCACTCCTCCCTCCCCAAGGATGCTCTGCACCCATGCCTGCACTCCTCCCTCCCCAGGCATGCTCTGCACCCATGCCTGCACTCCTCCCTCCCCAGGCATGCTCTGCACCCATGCCTGCACTCCTCCCTCCCCAGGGATGCTCTGCACCCATGCCTGCACTCCTCCCTCCCCAGGCATGCTCTGCACCCATGCCTGCACTCCTCCCTCCCCAGGCATGCTCTGCACCCATGCCTGCACTCCTCCCTCCCCAGGCATGCTCTGCACCCATGCCTGCACTCCTCCCTCCCCAGGCATGCTCTGCACCCCTGCCTGCACTGCTCCCTCCCCAAGGATGCTCTGCACCCATGCCTGCACTCCTCCCTCCCCAGGCATGCTCTGCACCCATGCCTGCACTCCTCCCTCCCCAGGCATGCTCTGCACCCATGCCTGCAGCTGTCCATCTCTCCTTTCTGCCTCCCTTGCTCCATCTCAGCCTCGAGCAGCAGCAGGAAGCAGGGAGTAATATCTCCATTTAGTTTCCATAAACCCCACACAAGCAGCTCTCTAACCCCAATGTGCATAAAGCCAGCAGATCATATTTCTGCCATTTGTTCCTGCAAACATCTCCAGGGGATCCTCTTTCTTTAACCTCTGCAGGGCTGCAGCGGGAATGGCCTCACATAAACCTAAATCCGCAGGGGCTGGGAGATAAAGCCTCCACTTCCCAGCCCTGACACCTCTCATCTTCCCAGCCAGCCTCATTTGTAGGGCTTCTTTTTGTCGCAGAAACTTCAAAGCAAGCCTGGTACATCCAACAGAATTAACTTCAGTTATTCAGATGCCTGTTAACAAGCTTCTAAGAGCCATAATCCTCACACAGGACCCGGCAGCCTCAGCCCTTTGCTGGATGTTCCTTAAGAAATCCTCAGGAAAAGGAAGGATTTTTTTATCCCTCAGATACAAATCTGCTGCCTTCACTTCCTGGGTTCCACTGAGGAGAAAAGATTATGCAAACCCTCGAAATACAGCGCTGGAAACCAGAGCCCTGCCGGCGCTGCGCCGCAGCCGGGGAAGGCGAGCCGCCTCCCGGCGCCTGGGGAAGGTGTGGCTGCGGAGCGGCTCCTTCCGCAGCGCTCTGGGGGAGATTTCCTCCACTTCCACTCTGGAACTCTGCTTGCCTGTGGTACCAGCAAGCAGCCCAGGACCAGCGTGCAGCTGCCCCAGTCTGGAATGCTTGTGGAGTCGCAGAGCATCTCAGGACCTCTGTTCTCAGAAGAAAAGCCTCTGGGCAGCCTGATCCAGGGGGGATGTCCCTCTTGACTGCAGAGGGGGTTGGACTGGATGACCTTTGGAGGCCCCTTCAAACGCAGACCGTTCTGTGACTCTATGGTCTAAGATTCTGTGATCTCTGACAAGCCAGGGGAATGTTTGACAAGGTCAGCACCTGGCCCACAGCCCCTGAGTGGACAGGGCCACAGCCGTGGGCAGCTCAGTGAGGCTGGGGGAGAGTCCTCAGCTGGAGCCCCCAGCTTCCTCCCCTCGGTGTGCCCTGGGGCAGAGCACATCCCAACAGCAGCAGCTGCTGGCCAGCCCCAGCCTTCTGTCTGGAAATAAGGCTCTGGGAGACCTCAGAGCAGCCTTCCAGGGGCTACAGGTTTCTAGCAGCTCAGGTGTGTGCCACAACCCAGCACTGCTGGGTACCCGAGCAGGGCACCGCAGCCAGGCTCTAGGTGCCAGTGCTGCTATCAGGCAGCATCAGAGATGCCCTGAATATTTCTGTTCTCTTTAACTTGGATAACATCTGATCAGCAACAGGGCCTATTTTGGGCTGGAATTGCTGGCAGATTTCCCCTGCTGTATTTTTATAACACAAACCAATTTAGAACTGAGGTCTTGCATGGCCAATCGCTCACCTGCTGCATGAGGACTCATTCAGCCACCCCCCACCAAGGGCTGCCCTTGGCACAACCCAGCACAGAGTCAGCTCTCACTGCTGCCTTTCACAAAGGGAAGGGGAAGGAGTTCAGCTCTGACTTATCTGAGGGCTGCTTGGTCCTCTCTCCAGCACATCCCTGTGCTGGGGAGCACCTGGGGCTAGAGGGTTTCTTGCTGGGTGTAATGAAGCTCACCAGAGGAGCACGCCCCCAGGCCCTGCCTGTCCGCTGCACACCTTCCACTCTGCACTTAACAGCTCCCTGAAAAACAGTCTGAGAGTCTGTTGTTAAGGGGTAGATTGCATCTGCAATTGCCCTGCATGCAACATAAAAGTTCCACTACCATTTTAATTACTGTCTGCAGGAGCCTCCAGATCCCTTTTGGCAAACCTTGCACCGCTTCTGCCTTTAATTAGGAGGATATCTCACTAAATATTGATAGCATTAAGCCACGGTCACACTCCTGTAGATCTGAAATGGTTTGGCTGCTATCTGCTGGGAACCTCATCAGCAGCTCTCGCACCAGCCCTGGAATATGGGAAAGAGCTAAATGAATAATTCACTGTGAATCAGTCCTTTATAAATTTAGTCTCCTTTTATTGCCTGACAAATGGCTGTGAGCTGGGCCAATTTCCCCACGTTCATTTGTTTATGGGGAGGTGATTGAGGAACTCAATTGCCAGTTTTTAAAGCTGCAGACTGACCACAGACATCATGACCCCATTCGTGCCTATAAAGATCTGCAGGGCGAGTGGCAGGGGGACGGAGCCAGGCTCTGCTCAGCGATGTCCAAGGGGCACTGGGGGCAAGCTGGAGCGGAGGAGGTTCCGTGAGAACAGAAGGGAAAACTTTGTCGCTGTGAGGGCGGCAGAGCCCTGGAGCGGGCTGCCCAGAGAGGTTGTGGAGTCTCCTGCTCTGTAGATGCTCCAAACCCACCTGGATGTGCTCCTGTGTGACCTGCCCTGGGTGATCCTGCTCTGTCAGGGGGATTGGGCTGGATGAACGCTCAAGGCCCCTTCTGAGCCCTACCCTGCTGTCATCCTGTGACCTCTCTGAGGAGCCTTTTGGACCCAGCTCTCCTTTTCCACCACCCAAAGAGCTCCGGCAGGCACTGCCCTGCCCCACCTGCCCCAGGAGCTCACAGCAGCAAACCAGCAGCAGGGAAACGCTGGAGATTGGCTACCAGGGGATGTTTTTCCCAGGGAACGAACATTTGAGTAAGCAGGGAGGCAATTACTGCCCCTGATGCCTCTATTTCTCGTACAGCTTATTGAAGATTACTTCTGGTTGCTTAACTTCTCGGCTAATCTAAACGTTACCTCTGGGTACCTGATCAGCTGTGGCTGGGAACACACAGAAACAAACCCAACATGAAAATGTGGTAGCAAGGAGTCAACAACTCAGAGAGCAGTGGGGCCAGCAGGCAGCTCAGTGGTACCCACGTTTTCTGAGCGCAGCTTCTTCGCCGGGCAGCCTCCGTCGACGGGGTGCAGCATGTAGTAGAGCCGCACCTTGCTGGCGTGCTTCCGACTCTGCAGCACAGCAAAGGGGAACAGACAAGGGAGAGGTGAGTCTGCAAGAAGCAAAAGGCTTTGTTGCTGTCTGCACAGCCCCCAGCCCGCAGTGAAGGTTCCTTTGGAAGCCACCGAGGCCAAGGGTTCCCCCAGAGCTCACCGGCCCGGCGCTGCTGCCGCCCAAGCACATCCCTGCAGCTCTCGGACACCTGCAGGCATGGGGACGCCACCACCTCCCTGGGCAGCCTCTGCCAGTCCCTGACCGCTCTGGCAGCAAAGACATTTTTCCTTATCTCCAGCCTCAGCCTCCCCTGGCACAGTTTCAGGTCGTTTCCTCTCCTTCTATCACCTGAGACTAGGGAGCAGAGCCCAGCTCCCACCTCACTGCAGTCTCCTCTCGGGTTGCTGCAGGGAGCAATGAGGTCTCCCTCAGCCTCCTCCTGTCCACACTGAACACCCCCAGCTGCTCCTCCCCAGCCCTGTTTCCCAGACCTTCCCCAGCTTCATTGCTCTTCTCTGGAGCTGCTCCAGCCCCTCAGTGTCCTCCTTGGAGTGAGCTAACCTCAAGGTGTGGCCTCACCAGTGCCAAGCAGAGGGGACAATCACATCCCTAGACCTGTTGGCCGCTCTGCTCCTGGTGCAGGCCAGGATGCCATTGGCCTTCTCGGCCACCTGAGCACACTGCTGGCTCGTGTCCAGCTGGATGCTCAGGCAGAGCTCAGCAGCATGTGAGGACAAGGAGAGACAGGGACATGTCCTGGTCACAGCAGCACCAACTGACACAGCAATCCTTGGGACTTGCAGAACAGAAAGGAAGGTTTTAAAGCTTCCCCAGCAGGAGCACAAACAAACCCTGAGCACACCAACTGCCAGCCAGCTCTGCTCTCCAGCAGATGTCGGGGGGGGGGGGGGAAGGCTGCAACTACCAAATAGTTGGATGGGGCCTTGAGCAGGCTGGGCTGGTGGGAGGCGCCCCTGGCCACGGCAGGGGGTTGGGGCTGGGTGAGCTTGGAGGTCCCTTCCAGCCCAGCTCATGCTGGGACTCCATGAAATGTCCCCACCCAGAGCCCTGACGTCTGCAGCAGCTATTATTATGCAAATGCTTCCCCTGAATCTCCATTCCTGATTGCCTCACCCAGCTCTGGCACCACAATATTATCATTTCAGATCACAGATTTGCAAGTTTAAAATATTAAACTACCCGCAGCAAGTTCTGGAACATTCTTCGTGTCTTTTTTTCCCTTTCTCCTGTGGTGTGAACCAAAGGAGCTGAATTTGCAGGGAGCTCTATTTGCATGCAGCAATGTGGCTGTGCAATAGAGGGGGTTTTAATGGAGCAAATCAGACAAGAGCTGTACCTTGCCCTAACTTGTCCTCCTGCATATGCATGGAGGAGCTGTGACCTGCTGCAGGCAGAGCAAGGCACAGGGAAGCCCTCAGCTCCTCCTCCCTGTCCTTAGCAGCCCAGGCAGCGATGGCACAACTAAGAAGTGACACAGATCAGTGTTGGAAATGCAAAGGACAGGAGGTGTGAAGCCAGAGTTTGGTGGCACTCCTCATCCCTGCCCGAAGGGAAGCTCAGCTGGTGCCAGCTGGAGGTTTGCATGCTGAGAAGCCCCTGCCCAGGGCGCAGGGGGCAGGAATAGGTAGCCCAGGGAGGAGGTGGAGTCCCCGTCCCTGGAGATGGTCTCTTGGTGGCACTTGGGGCCATGGTTTACTGGCCATGGTGGTGCTGGGTTGATGGTTGGGCTGGAGGATCCTGGAGGGCTTTTCTGACCCAAACAATTCCATGGTTCTGGGGGGCTGCAGGGGGATTTAGGAAGAATTCTTGAGCTGTTGAAGAGCCACCACAGTCCCTTGCCCCACACCCTGGGGACAGGGGAGAGTCAAAGACAACATCAAGGGGGTGTGGCCAGAGCTCTTCAGCTGAATTCCTTCCCTGAGCATTTCCAGCTCTCCAGCAGCCAACCAGCCTCAAGTCCCCAGGCCCTTCCCTGGGGTGAGTCAATCCAGCACACCCTGCTGCCAGCCAGCACACCCTGCTGCCAGCCAGCACACCCTGCTGCCAGCCAGCACACAGCCACAGCCTGCTGCAGCCAGAGGTGAAGAGGTTTGTGGGGCTCTGTTGGGTTTGGGGTGGTTTGGGTTTCTTTGTGAGGTGAAAAGGTGAGATCTCCACAGCCATTGTTTTTAATGCCCTCCTCCCTGGCACTCAGCTGGGACAGAAATGATGTCCAAATGTCAGCATTAAAAGGCAGCAAAGCTTCAGCCTCCTGTAAAACTCCTCTCACCTTCACTGCTGCATTTGTTAGGATTTATGAAGGCTGAGGAGAAGAAATAACTTCTGTTTGGCATCATTTAAAATGATATGGCTCCTTATGATCCTCTGGTTAGAAAAGCAGGGCTTGAAATCCTGCCTGGCCTTTGCAGGGAGCCTCTCATCCCCACCCGGGGAGCAGAGGCAGCACAGCACGTTTGTCACCCAGCTTCTCCCTGGAATTTCCTCCCTTTCCCTGTGTATTTGTCATCTCAACACCAAGGCAGGAGCAAAGTGATTATTCTTAGTGTGCTTCCCACAAACAGCCCCCCCCAGGTTATCTTTTCCCCCTCCACAAAGCAACTTGGAATCTGCAGCTCTGAGGTGTGAGAGGAGGGAGTGCCAGGGAGGGGGCGGCATGGCCCCCGTGGGCAGGAGAGGACCTGCTGCCCTCCTGGGCTCCAGCCAGGCTCCACCACTCAGCTGCAGAATCACAGCCTCACACAATGCATCAGGTTGGAAGGGAGCCTCGAAGGTCATCTTGGCCACAACCCTGCAGTCAGCAGGGACACCTCCAGCCAGGGCAGGCTGAGCAGCCCCAACTCTCCCAGCCTGTCCCCACAGGGGACGTGCTCCAACCCTCTGCTATCTTCCTGGTCTCCTCTGGACCTGCTCCACCTGCAGCTCCTGTTTTGATCCTCCTCACCACAGAACAAGCCTTGGAGAAGACAAAACCTTGGCACCTGCCTCGATCCACAGTCTGGCCAGGACCACTGCCTCTGGAGATCCCTGCTTGGGCCTCAGCTGCCACCACGGCCTGGTCTCAGGGTGCCCCAAGGGAATGTTTCCCCTTCCATGCCTGTGATGTCTCTCTTGTAGCTTCACAGAGCGTGAGGCCAAAGGCACTTCCACTTGAATTCTCTGTCTCTAGTGTCTGGAAACAACCCCTGTGGAAAGCAAGGACTCAAATACTCTGTGTTTAAAAACACCCCTCTGTGAGGGGAGGGGGAAGCTCAGACAGAGCCTGCTCTCACATAGCAACTGCAGCCTTCTGTGCTATTGTGAGGAGGCTCATCAATAAAGGGAATAAATGGATCATTTCTATCTATACCAAATCTATTTTAACCCAGAGTTTTGTGGCAGAGGCAGCAGAGTCCCAGCAGCTCCACCCAAAAACAGAAAAGGGGAAAGCAGAGCTAAACTGTGCTACGAAATGCAGTTTGGTTCTGTATAAAGCAGGGTTTGTAGCACAGTCCTGCCCAGAGCCAGCAGCAGCACAGCACAGTGGGCACTGGAGTCTCATCTGGAGCAGTGCCTAGAGCCTGGGAGCCAAGGATGAGCTGGTCTGGGGGCTCTGGAGCCCTGCTCGCTGGGGTTCAGGGAGGGTTCGCTCACCATCAGCATCACTGAGCAGCAGCTGTGGCCCCAGGGAGAACAGGGACACAGAATCTCAAAGGAACATGGAATTGTTTGGGTCAGAAAAGCCCTCTGAGGTCATCAAGCCCAACTGTCACCCCAGCACCACCCTGGCCATTAACCCATGGCCCCGGGTGCTGTGGCCAGAGGTTTCTCGGACACCTCCAACACATCTGCCCTTCCACAGGGAGGCTTTAGCCCAGGGTCTGAGGAGACACACACAGAGATCCCTCCTTCCCCAGGGCTGTTAGCAGCCTCCCCATCAGCCTGCGCTGACCCAGGCTCTGCTCTCACTCTGCTCCACTGATTTAAGCTGACCTGACAGTCTAAAACATTTCACCATCTTGCAGGGGACTCCTGCCCACGCCCCAGCCAGCTCACACCAGCCACTTCTGCTGCTGCCTGCCTCACACTGTGCTTGCACCTGATCCAGCTCTCTGCTGCCCACAGCTCCATCAGCTGCTTGTTCACTGCTCTGCTGGCAGCAGCACAGTTTTGGTCAGTTTGCTCTCCCACCTCTGGCCCCTGCTCTCCAGCCAAAGACCAGAGAGCCCTCAGGCTGAGGGACCCAGGACAGAGACCCAGGCATGGGAGATGAAGGAAGGAGCTGCAGTGGCAGCCCAAATGGCTCTGGCTTCTCCTCCCTGGTATCAAGTTCTTTGTCAGAAGCCTGTTGGTTGGGTTTTGTTCCTGTCAGTGGGGACTGTGTTGAATTTTTGCATGCTGGCAGTTTCTTGATGGCATTGCCATGAGCCATGCAGTCCTGTGGTCACTCCAGCTCCAGCATCTGTCTTGGCCCTGCTTGTGACCTCATCAGAAGAGGCCAAGTTCCTTTGGACACAGCCACTCCTCTGAACCTGATGGAGGATGCCAGCTCCATTGCTCTCCCGAAGAGCAGCAGTCCAGCTCCTTCCCCACAGCCATGGCTCAGCAGCAGTGCTGGGACAGGGAGCTCTGGGGGAGCTGCTGGCCTACAGGAAGGCTGGGGAGGGACTTCTCAGGATCTCAGGGAGTGATAGGACTAGGGGGAATGGAATGAAGCTGGAAATAGGGAGATTCAGGCTGGATGTGAGGAAGAAGTTCTTCACCATGAGAGTGGTGAAGCCCTGGAATGGGTTATCCAGGGAGGTGGTTGAGACCCCGTCCCTGGAGGTGTTTAAGCCCAGGCTGGATGAGGCTGTGGCCAGCCTGATCTAGTGTGGGGTGTCCCTGCCCATGGCAGGGGGGTTGGAACTAGATGATCCCTGTGGTCCCTTCCAACCCTGACTGATTCTATGATTCTATGATGATCTCAAAGGTCTCTTCCACCCTCAACAGTTCCCTGGCTCCACAGAGGAGTGGCAGAGAGCTCCCAGAGTGAGCCCAGCCCTTGCCTGCAAACTCCCTGGACCTGCTGCACCAACCCCCAGCGCTCTGGAGCTGCCTAAACCAACTTCCCAGTGCTGGAGCAGACCCAGCTCAGGCCTCACCCTGGGGCACAGGAACATCCCCTGCTCTTCTTCCATCGTTTTTTAACGGAGGGCAGAAATATTTTCAGCCAAAGCCTTCCCTGTTTTGCCTCTCCCCTACCCACAGCCCCAGCAAGCAGCAGTGCTGAGAGCCCTGCAGGGACAAACTCCCTTCTGTTATTCCAGACGCCGCTGGGTGCCCAGAGCCTTTTTCTCCCTTTGTCCTTTCTGCAAGGCCTTCTTTATAATTTATGGTCATTTCCTACACACTTCCTCCCACCCCACCCCACCCCCTTTTTGGGTTGGTTTTTTTTTTTTTCTTTTCCTTTGAGAGTTAAGTTTTTTGAAGCACCTACCCCTGCCTGGGGCTGTCTGGGCACACAAACACCTGGCAGCTGAATTTTCACACACCCCCAGGCAATTGGCATCTTCACAGCCACGGGCAGAGGTGTCCCTGGCTTGGACACTGAGCTGCTTGCACACAGTTAGGGATCACCACTGTCCCTCGTCCTGTCACCACAGGCCCTTCTGAGCAGTCCCTCCCCAGCCTTCCTCCAGGTCCCCTTCAGATAGAGAAATGCAGCTCTAAGGTCTCTGCTCTCCCAGCCTGTCTTCCTCCAGCCCTCTGATCATCCCTGTGGCCTCCTTTGGACCCACTCCAGCAGGTCTATGTCCCTCTTTTGTTGGAGATTCTCTAGCTGGACTCAGCTCTGCATGTGAGGTCTCAGCTGGGCAGAGGGGCAGAATCCTTCATTGCTTTGGAACAGAGCAGAGCAGAGCAGAGCAGAGCAGAGCAGAGCAGAATAGAATAGAATAGAATAGAATAGAATAGAATAGAATAGAATAGAATAGAATAGAATAGAATAGAATAGAATAGAATAGAATAGAATAGAATAGAATAGAATAGAATAGAATTACCCAGGTTGGAAGAGACCTTTGAGATCATTGAATCCAACCTATCACCCAACACCATCTGATCAACTAACCCATGGCACCAAGCACCCCATCCAGTCTCTTCCTAAACATCTCCAGTGCTGGTGACTCCACCACCTCCCTGGGCAGCACATCCCAATGGCAAATCTCTCTTTCTACGAAGAACTTCTTCCTAACATCCAGCCTAAACCTCCCCTGGCACAGCTTGAGACTGTGTCCTCTTGTTCTGGTGCTGCTTTAGTTCCGTGCAGGCTCAGTGTGACCTCCCTTGTGCCTCCTCATCACTGCTAACCCCAGTGTCTCATCCCCTGTGCATTTTACTGCTGCCGTGGAGGTATCTTTGAGCTGCAGCTGGTTTTAGTCAGCAATGGGACTGTGCCCAGAGCTACCTTGGAAAGGAGCTGTGTGATAGGGCTCTATCTGCTGCTGCTGCTGCTGTTCAGTGATAGATTTTGACACTGGGAGTGCATTAAAAATAATGTTTAGCCATTATTGTTGACAACAGAGTGGGAACAGGGAGCCTTGTAAAGTACCATTTAATCTGCACTGGTCTGAAGCACACCATGATCCAGCAGCTAGGGCTGTCTGCAGGGGTGAGCCTACCCTCAGTGTATGCAGAGAAGGGATGAGGCAGCACAAGCCCCTCACCATCAAACAGCTACCCTGGTAGCTCTTCCATGTGCAAGCTGTGGGCACCTTTACCTCCATGCATTTGAATTGCTGCTGTTAGCACAACAGGAGCTGGGTACTAAGGCAGGCTGCAGGTCTGTGTGTAGAGTCCCCACCCCTGGAAGGGATCAAGAAACCTGGGGCCATGGCACCTGGGGCCATGGTTTAGTGGCCATGGTGGTGCTGAGTTGCTGGTTGGGCTGGTTGATCTTAGAGGCCTTTTCTAACCCAAACAATTCCATGATTCCATACAAACCCAGAAGAGCACCTTTGCAACTGAACCACAAAACAGCTTGCTGTTTTCTTTTCTCCTCAAGGCTCTCCTGGCAAACCCCAACACAACCTGCAGAGGAACAGCAATGTTTGAGCAGCCACTAAAAACCGCAGGGCACAGGAGCAGCACAGCAGAGCGGATTCCCAGCACTGTGAGGGAAGAGAAGGGAACAACATGTAGGACATCCTCTCCTCCTTCACCTTCCAGAGTGCTTCCAGTTTGCTGTCCCCAGGCATGCCAAAGCCTGGCAGGTAGGCAGCAGAGTGGCAGAGCACAGGAGGAGAGAGCACTGCCAAGCGCTGCGCCCCCTCCACCGAGGCACAGCCAACAGCAGCAGAACCTGACACACGAGAGCCCCAACACGTCCTCTGCTCCTCCTGCTCCTCCAGCCTGGAAGCACCTGCAGCACCTCGTGCAGGGAGCTGGCACCAGGCACAGAATATTCCAGCTCCTTGTGTTCCAGGGCAGTGTTTGTTTTGTTACACAGAGCCTGTGCTCCTCCACTGCATTAATATTTCAGGCACAGGATTGCCTTTCTAAGCACACGCTTCTTGGTCCTTAAGGCACTAACGTGCCAATAGCAGGCCATGGTTATTATTCCTTCAGACAAGCCATCATTTGATGCAGTTTTCCAGTGAGGAACAGCCCCACTGGGAGCAGATTAACCCCAGCACTGCTCCAGCCCCTTGCAGACAGGGAGTATTGACGAGGCTGTCGATAGCGCTCGGCTGCCTCGCGTCGCAGACAGGCTGAGCCCTTCCAAAGAGCACTCCCTGGGCTCTGGGGAAGAGCCAAAGGCCATGGCACCTGATTTGTTCTGCCCAGTTTCTTCTGCACTTCAATTTTAACACACCTGGCCTCTGCCTTCCCACGCCACCCAGGCTCCACAGCAAGCCTCGAAGTATCATTCCTTCACAGAACCATAGACCTGGGGTTGGAAGAGTCCTTGGAGATCATCTGCTGCAGCCCTTCACCCAGGGCTTCCAGTCCCACCCCTGCTGCTGAGGCACTGCCACTGAACTATGGCCCTCAGCACCACCTTAAGACCATCAAGCCCAACCATAACCTGACATTCCCCTGGCCACAGCTGTTAGACCATGTCCCTAAGCTCTTCACCCAACCATCTTTCCAACGTCTCCGGGGACGGTGACTCCAGCACCTCCCTGGGCAGCCTGTGCCAGTGCCTGAGAACCCTTTCTGGGAAGACTTTTTCCTAATATCCAGCCTGAACCTCTCTTGGCACAACTTGAGGCCATTTCCTCTGGTCCTGTCACTTGTTGCACGTGGAATGAGCCCCAGCTGATTCCAACCTCCTTTGGGGTGGATGTAGAGGCCAATGAGTCTCTTCAGCCTCCTCTTCAGAAGACTAAAGTGAACCAACACTCCCAAGCTCCTCTTCCTACAGTCCCTTGTTTCTTCATTTGAAACCAAAAGAAAAGCAGAGCACCATCTGAACACCTGAAGCAGTAAAGATTACAATGGAGGAAAGTGTTATAGCAGCCTGAGGAGCAAATGTGGTGATGAATATGCAGCTCAGGGTGGAATCTGAGAGCAGCTTTGCATATGTGGCAATTTTCCTGCAGGATTTTCAAGGAGAAACTTGAAAATAAATGGTAACATCTCCCTGATGGCTGCAAACACTTCTACAGAGACAGGAGGACGCAGAGCTGACTAAGAAAGCTTTGCAAGGCACAGAGCAGCTCACCCAAGTGGTTGGTAAACCCTCTCTCAACGCCAGAGCTGGAAGGAAGTGGTAAATCCCAGGTGATGGAGAGCACAGCCAGCAGCAAAAGGATTCCTGCTCCAGAGGAAGGTGAGATGCAGAAATACAGAGAAGGGAAACCTCCTCTCTGGGGCACAGCCTCTCAGTTGCACTGCAGCAAGCGCAGAGCATTTCATTTTCCTCCTGTTTACCAAGCTCTGTGGCTCTGGCCACATCCCAAACCATCGGTGCCCTCTGACGCTCCCTGATTCCTCCTCCACCTCCCCGTGCCGAGGTCACCAACCAGGGCTGGGCTATTCGGCTGCTGATAAAGCAGCCACACAAGGGCAGGAGCTGCTGACCGCAGGGCAGCAGCCTCAGCTGCCGCTTTGCCCTGCCTTTGAGGGCCGAATGGCATTTAAATGGTGATGCTTTGATGACAAAAGTCACGGCAGCACACGCCGGGAGCTCTGGATCCCAGCCCCTGACAGACTCTCCCGTCTCCTCAGATGGGGCCCCACGCAAAGGTGCAGGTGCTGGGTAGCTGCCTTCTGGTTCTCCCACCCACAGACGTCATTTAAAACCAACCCAAAACTCAATCCTGCATCTCAAAGTTGTGCTTGACAGACACTCACCGTCTGTGCCATCCAAGCTCAGCGCCAAGGGCTGTGCCTGGGCGATGCTCTGAAGCCAGAGCAGAAGGTGCCCCACGAGAAGGGTATCAGCAGATGTGGCTCTTGCCACGCAGCCTACCTGACCCACTTTACCCCACTACCCCTGCACCAGGAGGAGGTGGCAGAGGAAGGAGCTGCCCTGGCACAGCCCGGGCACCCCCTGCTCCTTGTACACTGCGGGAGGAGGAGGCTGGTCCAAGCCTCACGCAGGTCAGGTGTCCATTCCGGAGGGGGCCTGCCAGCGGTCCCTGCACACCCAGCAGCGGGCAGGTGAGCAGGAGAGGAGGCTGGAAACGCCCTGCCCCACCCCACGCCTGGCCACCACCTGCCTGATGCGGCCAGCAGTCGCCTGGAGCACCCTGCATGGCTTTGCCCTTCTTGTGATTCTTCCTCTCCTCAGCCATCCCTCCCCCCTCTGCTCCTCCCTGGGGGCAAAGGCAGCGCCAGGGCACAGGGGGAACGCTCAGCACAGCACGGTGAGCAGCCACCTAGCAGGGGTTTTCTCAGGCATCCACGTTCAGATGCTTTTATTCCAGGAGCAGAAACAGGAAGGGAGTTTTCTGGTCCTTAAGATATTCCTTTGCTTTCAGAATTCAAACTATTCCAAGGCAGGATCCCTGGGCACTGACAACAACCAGTTCAGAGCCGTCTCCTCCCTTCCTCACCGCAGTGGTGCCGCTCAGCATCGCAGCGTGCAGGGAGCTTGGTAAGGCATTTTCTCATCTGGGCACCTGCAACTTCATCAGGAGTCAATATCCCGAGGCCAGCTCCTCCAAGCAGCTCTGCCCTAGGGTGAACCTGGCCAGGGGAGCAGCACCTGGCAGCTCTACAGGGATGGAGAGGAAAGCTGAAGGCGCAGCAGACCCAGCCGGAGCCGCGGCTGCGCAAAGCACATGCGAAAGGGCCTCGGTCTGCTGCACGTCAAGTGGGATGCAAAAAGATGCTGCAAGCACGCTCATCCTTTTGCCATTTTTCCACCACAGTTGCCCTTGGAAATAAAACCACTTAATATTGCACAACTGACATCAAATTATTGTGGGGTTTGGGTTTTTTCCTGCAAAGCAGCGCAGAAGAAAGAAGAGTTATTGGTGGAGGGTTCGGGGAAGGAGACAAGACAGAGATTGGAACTGTCTATTCCTGTTTGGCAAGATGAAAGCATGCCCCTTTCAGACACTGTTTCCCTCTGTTTTCTTACAGGGAAATGTCTTATTTGGCATGCACAAAGGAGCCAAGATTCCAGAGCCTGGCACAAAGGCTGCAGATCTTCGGCTGCACTACAGCGGCGGCAGAGGAACTCCCTCTGCTCTCAGCCCTGGCTCGGGGTAAGGATGCTGCTGACCAAAGCAAGCCACGGCGTGGAGGAAAACATCAGATGGATGTTCCAGTCCCTTCATCACCTTCATAGCCTCAGTTGGGCACCCTCCAGCATATCTCTGTTCCTCTTCAACTGGGAAGCCCAGAGCTGGACACAGTACTCCAGATGTGGCCTCGCTAGGGCAGGGTAGAGCTCCCCTTGCCCTGCCTTTGCAGGTAAAAGCCCAGGGTGGATTTTCAGCCTCTAACTGCACAGCTCTTGGCACTGGGGCAAGAGGACACTGTGTGCAATGCTCCAGGGTGACTAGAACAGACTTCCCAAAGCACCAAGCACCCCTGGGGAGAGCAGAGCACACAGCCAAGCACAGCACAAATGTGGGACAGAGGCACATCCAGCTGCAGGGACACCCAAGGGGCCCCCACAGCCAGGGCTGGGCTGCTCCCCTGCTCCACTTGCTCTCTCTCCCATCCCTCTGCTTCACCTTCCAGCAGGCAAGGGCAGGTAGTGGCACGTTGTGCCTCTGCTGGGATCTCACAGGGGATGACAAATGAGCACAGTGCCTCACACCAGCACTGCACACCAGCAAGCCCTCTTGTTTTCCACGTCTCCAAAACATCTGTTAGGAATTAATGATTCAGTTCCTACCTACAACTGACAGGCACAGAGGAGCAGGGATTGGCTGAGCTCCCCCCACGGCTCACCAGTCCCTACAGCAATGCTCCTGCCTCCCGTGGGCAAAACCCGGCACCTGCATCACCCGTTGCCAAGATCTGGAAGGGGGTCCCTAGCACTGCAGCCTTCAGCTCCACGGGATGCTGAGGATCTCTGCAGCCAGAGGAGTGCTGGCAGGAGATGTCCTCAGAAATTCACCACAACAGACACATAAAGTGCCTTACAAGTAGCTGTGAGCTGTTGCTCACATTGCTTATTCATGCAGCATCCTTGGACACTGTACATTGATTAAGCTTCTTGTACATCTCCACTGAGCACAGCCAGACAAATCTCTCCCTGGTACATCCATTGCTGAGCACTCAAAGCAGAGCTCAAAGTTTGGGGAAATGGCTCAGTGCATGTCCCCCAGGCCCTGAGGAACAGGGGAAGGGGCAGGACATGGACAGGCAGCAGGGGTCCTTTTGTGGAGGATTTCACAGCAGCATACCCCTGAGTAATTGCCTCCCTTTGCAGAACCACAGCACGGCAGGGGTTGGAAGGAATGTCTGGAGGTCATCCAGTCCAGCCCCCTGCCAAAGCAGCATCACCCAGGGCAGGTCACACAGGAATACACCCAGGTGGGGCTGGAAAGTCTCCAGAGGAGACTCCACAGCCTCTCTGGGCAGCCTGCCCCAGGGCTACAGCAAAGAAGTTTCTCCTCATGTGGAGGTGGAACTCCGTGGGTTCCAGTCCATATCCATTGCTCCTCATCCCATCACAGGACACTCCTGAGGGGAGCCTGGCCTCTTCTTCTTGCCCCCCACCCTTCAGATAGTTGTAAGCGTCAATAATCCTCTCAGGCTGCTCTTCTCCAGGCTCAGCAGCCCCAGAGCTCTCAGCCTTTCCTCACCAGACAGATGTTCCAGTCCCTTCAGCATCCTCACAGCCTCCATTGGACTCTCTCTGGTATATCCCTGTCCCCCTTGAGCTGGGGACCCACAGCTGGCCACAGGTCCCTTGTTCACTAGGAATTTATTTACCTTTGTTTTGAAGAGCTGCAGTGCAGTGAATTGCTGTTGTACCACGTCTCTGGTAATTCATCCTCCCTAATTGTCTATTGCTTGACCACCTCTTAAGTGCTTAAACAGCCTCATGAGCACTAATCTGCTCTCTGCACAGGCAGTGATTCCTGCTCAGCAAAGCACAGCACAGCAGGTTTCATACAAAGACCTGAGCTTGCTCTGCCGAGCTCCTCAACGATCTCCTTGCTAAGCTGCTTGGGAAAACAGCTTTCAGGCAGGTCCAGATGCAGCCCAGCTTTGCAATCTCTCCAGTCCCAGGTGGTAGAAGGAGAGGAAATTGTGCCAGGGGAGGCTTAGGTTGGAGATGAGGAAAAATTTCTGTGCTGCAAGAGTGGCCAGGGGGTGGAACAGGCTGCCCAGGGAGGTGGTGGAGTCCCCATCCCTAGTGGGGTTCAAGAAAGGTGTGGCCAAGGCACCTGGGGCCATGGTTTGGTGGCCATGGTGGGGTTGGGTTGCTGGTTGGATTGGATGACCTTGGAGATCTTTTCCAACCCAAACAAATCTGTGGCTCTATGAACATTTGCTTTATAGCAAGCTCTCTGTGGGCAGGGACACTGTGCCCATCACCTCTGGGACACAGGTCTGTCCTGGCTCTGTTGCATCACTTGCTGGCAAGGTCCCTGTCCCACCTCTGCTGGGGCAGCAGGAGAAGCAGAACATTCAGCTGCTGGTACCGGGGGCGGCAGGCCCTGCAGCTGCAAATCTGGCCTCTTGCAGCAGACTCCAGGTTGGCCGAGAAGGGTCCTGCTGTTGTTCCTGGGGTCCTGCTTGGTGTTCCCTGGGGACCTGTTTGGTGTTCCCTGGGGAAGGTTGGCAGCGCAGGACTGCTCCATGAGCTGCTCCATCCCTGCCCTTTCCTTCCGGCAGCCAGCGGTGCTGGGAGGCTGCCCTGGGCAGACAGAACTGAAAACCGGGCACGGGGCAGACAACACTGCAGGGATGCCATCTGCAAAGACCATACTAGTAAAACTAGTCCTTGGGCTGCTGAGGTTTCAGGGGAAGCTACTTGCTGGGAAGCCAGCAGCTGTAGGAGATGCAGGTGAGGGTGGAGGAGTGGTCGAAGAGCACGCAACCTACCTCGTAATGGGCCACGCGCTGGGACTCGGAGATGAGCTGCGCGCTGCACACTTTGCAGTAGCTTTCGGTGAACAGCTCCTGGTCGATGTCAGAGGATTTCATCTGGTCAGGACAGAGAGGAGAGACAGCAAGCAGAGCTGGTTACAAAAGGCAGGCAGAGCAGTTGGGTAAGGGTCCCTACAGAGACATGGTCAAGCAGCTCTTGCCACCACAAGGGGACAAAAGCTCCTTCACACAGGTGCAAATGTGAAACAGGGATGGTCCCCACCACATCCCAAACATCTGCAACTCAGAGTCATACAATCATAGGATTGGTTGGGTTGGAAAAGACCTCCAGGCTCATCCAGTCCAACCAGCAACCCAGCACCACCATGGCCACTAAACCACAGCCCCACGTGCCATGGCCACAGGCTTCGGGAACCCCACCAGGGATGGGCACTCCACCACCTCCCTGGGCAGCCTGTGCCAACTCCTGACCACTCTTGCAGCAGGGAAATTTTTCCTCATCTCCAACCTACCCCTCCCCTGGCACAATTTCAGGCCATTTGCTCTCCTTTTTATCACCTGTACTAGGTGCATGTCCAGGGGCTCGTGAACACCCAGCCTGTGCCAGATATTCAGCCCCGGCTGTGCGGCACAATCACCGAGCGTCAGGCCGGACGGGACCCCGAGGATCACCTGCTCCAAGCAGCTCCAGGCACTGCTGGGGACCAGCAGCACTTCCCCTGGTCCCACATCCCCACCTGCTCCCAGAGGACAGCCTCGGACACAGCCCTGGGTCCTGTGCTGCTCTGCAATTCGATTTCCTGTCTGAGCTGCACCTGTGCCTGGCTGCTCTCCATCACCTTTCCTGCCTGGAAACAGCACCCCCGCGGCGGGCAGCACGGCGCTCCTGGCTCCCAGCACCCTTAACCATTCGTTATACGGCATGGAAGCGCTGATAAAGAGTTGTCTACACAACGCAAACATCATTACAACCTGGAGGAAGGTGATTGTGAGCTGGAAGGCTGCTCTGCTCTATTTCTCAATTTAGACAAGGAAGGAAATTGCTTGGGTGATTTACTGAGCGCTCTGCTCCCAAGCAGCTGGTTAAATATTTGCGTGCTCCCCGCAGCTCGCTCGGCGGACCCTGGCGCGCGCGGAAACAGCTCCCTGAGCCGCTGCCTCCCAGGAGAGCCTCAGCTCCCACCACTCCTGCCCTGTGACGCACACTCTTGCAGGTACCCAGCTGCAGCCTGACAGCTGAGGTGCGTGTCTTAGAATCAGGGAATGGTTTGGGTTGGAAAAGACCTCACAGATCATAGTGTCATAGTATAGTATCATAGTATCAGTCAGGGTTGGAAGGGACCACAAGGATCATCTAGTTCCAACCCCCCTGCCATGGGCAGGGACACCCCACACTAGATCAGGCAGGCCACAGCCTCATCCAGCCTGGGCTTAAACACCTCCAGGGATGGGGCCTCAACCACCTCCCTGCACAACCCATTCCAGGGCTTCACCACTCTCATGGAGAAGAACTTCCTCCTCACCTCCAGCCTGAATCTCCCCACCTCCAGCTTCATTCCATTCCTCCTAGTCCTATCACTCCCTGAGATCCTGAGCAGTCCCTCCCCAGCCTTCCTGTAGCTGTAGCCCCCTTCAGGTACTGGAAGGCCACAATGAGGTCACCTGGGAGCCTTCTCTTCTCCAGACTGAACAGCCCCAACTCCTTCAGTCTGTCCTCACAGGAGAGGTGCTCCAGCCCTCTGATCATCCTCCTGGCCCTGCTCTGGACACCTTCCAGCACCTCCAGATCCCTCTTGTAACAGGGGCTCCAGAACTGGAGGCAGTTCTCCAGGTGGGGTCTCAGCAGGGCTGAGCAGAGGGGAGAATCCCCTCCCTTGCCCTGCTGGCCACACTTCTCTTGGTGCAGCCCAGGCTCTGATTGGCTTTCCAGGCTGCAAGTGCACACTGAGAGCTCCTGTTGAGCTTCTCGTCCCCCAGCACCCCCAAGTCTCTCTCCTCAGGGCTGCTCTCCAGCCAGTCCCTGCCCAGCCTGGATTTGTGCCTGGGATTGCCTCGACCCAGCTGCAGGAGCCTGCCCTTGGTCTTGTTGAAGCTCCTGAGGTTGGCTTGTGCCCACCTCTCCAGCCTGTCCAGGTCCCTCTGGATGGATCCCTTCCCTCCAGCCTGTCTGCTGCACCACACAGCTTGGTGTCATCAGCAACCTTGCTGAGGGTGCACTCAGTGCCACTGTCCATGGCACCCACAGAGATGTTGAACAAGACCATCCAGCCCAACCAGCAACCCAGCACCACCATGGACACTAGACTGTAGCCCCCAGTGCCATGGCCACAGGGTTCTGGAACCCCACCAGGGATGGGGACTCCACCACCTCCCTGGGCAGCCTGTGCCCATCCCTGAGCACTCTTGCAGCAAGGAAAATTGCCCCAAATTTGCCCCAAACCAAAGCCAGGACTCAAGGTACTGCCTCACCAGTGCCCAGTACAGGGTCACACAGCAGGGAGCTTGTGGCTTCTAACAGACCAAACCCAGGCAGAGCCAGAAAAGACCTCCAGGAGCTTCACAGGCAGGGAATTAAAACAAAACCCCCAAACCAGTGCAATTGAAGAGGGAAAACAGAGGCTGATGGCTTCTGAGTATTGCCAAGATAGAGGCCATTAATTCACCATCATAACAAACCTGGGCATAATGAAGACTGATAACACAGCTTTTAGAGAGTTTATTCCACTGATCATGAAGAAAAACAACACGGAAATGAACAAGTTCTGAGATCTCATTAGCAGAGAAGCAATCAGATCACTGCTGGGCTGTGCAGGGGGCTCAGGGCTGTGCAGGGGACGTCCCAGGCTCCCTGGCCATGCCCTAGCCCCACGGTGCCTGTTCCCTTGGGAATGAGGCTCTCTGTGCAGCTCTGCCTGCCAGCCCACAGCAGGAGGCGGTTGCACCAAACCCCAACATGCTGCAGCCTCACAGTTAAGCCTCCTGCACATTTTGTGAGGACCAGCCCTGAGCTGATACCCAAATGCTCCCAGCCTGGAGCCACCAGCTTGCCCCAGCCCCAGGCAAAGGTTCATTTTGTCTACCAGACAAAAGACACAAACATCAGAGCTCCTCTGCTGGTGTCCTTGCTCGCTGCTTCTGCCAAGCCCCTTGCTTGTTTTCCCCTGCTAGCTGCTTGGGTTTCATCTTCATTTACTCTGTCAGGAGCAATGCCACACCGAGAAACTTTCAAAGGCACTTTTAAGAGTACAAGAAGTGTTGCAAAAATTGCATCAAAGGCAAAACAAAGTGGGGGAAAGAACTCTCACTTAAATACAAGAGACTGACACCAGGCAAACCAAAGCAGCTCTCTGCAGGAGCCAAGGCAGAGGCAGGTAACCTCCCCTTCATTTGCATGCAGTTTGCAACGCTGGCAGCAGAAACTCTCTGTCGCCAAACTCAGAGCACATCAAAAGCTGCTCTGAGAGCAGATCCCGAGCCTGTTCTGCCTCTGGCACATGGGCACAGGAATGGAGTTCTCTGCCCCTGCTTTAGGGCTGAACAGGCTTCTGGAGGAGCAGGGTTCAATGTCTCCTCTCCAAGCAGTAACTTCCAACCCGGGTCCAGGATGTGCTGGCCCCAGTGCTGCCGTCGGGGTCTGTGAGCTGTGGGGACATCACGCAGGGCTGAGGCGAGCACAGCTGTGCTGCCAAGGGGAATGTGCTGCAGCAGGCTCCCTGTGCAGCTGCCTGAGACACCTGGCAAAGTCCCTCTGGGATGGCAAACCCACTGGAAGTGTGCAGCTGAGCAGAAGCACTTGGGCTGCACCCCAAGGTCTGAATAGCCAAAACTCTTGGTCTCCTCCTCAGGTGGGGCCATGACCCGTGGGGTCTCCACCACAGACACTGATCACTGCTGTCAGTGCTGCCCTTGTGCTGCCACTCAAGTGCTGAGGGCCCTCTGCCCCCTTCAGACCAGTAACCTCTGCAGCTGTCAGCTCAGCACCTCCAGGAATGGCAAACTGTCAGCAGGGACTTCATCCTGAGCACCTTGTGCCATATGGCTGTGATTCTTCTCACTGACTGGAACAGCTTAATGGAAATCAGCTTGATGGGGCTGACTCCAGCTTCTGGCAACTGCCAGGGAGAAGCTAACTGAGTTCCATTCCATTTTAGTGGACAGCAATCCACCTCTTGACATCAGAGATGAACTCAGCACCAAATCCCTTTTGAAGGACATGCTTTGCCCCGGCTGGGCCGCAGCAGACCTGGAGAGGTGCTGAGAGGGCAGTGGTGGAAGTGCACCTGCAATAAAGGCTTTTGCAACCCAGAGGGTCCCTTCCAACCCCAACACATTCTGTGACTCTAAACACACTCCCAGGTGAGCACAGACCCTGAGCAGCTCCCCCCAAGATCAGCTGATAGAAGCAAGCTGCCTTTGCATCACCATTTAGCCAAAGGGCATCTGAGACCTTGGGGTGCATCAGCTCCTTGGTCCAGCCCCAGCTCACTCCAGCATGGGCTGCCCTTGCCCTGAGCCTTGGTGCCAAGGTGCTCCTTCAATCACCTGCTCCTTGTGATGCACCACCACCATCACAAGGTTCATTTTCCCTGTACTACAGTCAAGGAGCACTAGAGGATGAAGCACTGAATTCAGCAACTTGGATTTTTCCAGTCAAGAGGAAAAGAAAAACCAATTGTGGCCCTTGATCCAATTTACTCTCAAGGGCCTTAATCACCTTCCCCAGAATTAAGAGCTCCCGAAAGCTCCATCCTGGAGCACCAGAGAAGTGGCAACTGAGCTCCTGCACAGATGTCAGCAGCTAGCCAAAAACCCACCAAATTCCCTGATTTCCACATCATGAATTATTTGTGGCTCTGCTGCTGTCACTCTCCCACAGATTAACATCTCCTGTAACACTCCCTGCTTGCTGCTGTTGTTTAATTTGTCTTGCAATAAAGAGAAAAAGAGGTTTGCTAATAATTAATGTGCCTTCAGCAGCTCTGGCACTGCACTTACAAACAAGGAAGGCATCTGAGGAAGTGCAAAACGTTGCCTTTTGAAGTGGCTGACTTGCCAGCACCAGCAGCAGGATGGATGCTTCAGCTTGTTCCACGAGTGCAACTTCTCCTCCTGCTTCCATTGCTGCTGCTTGGGGCACAGGAGCCCAGGGCAGCCTCCCAGCACCGCTGGCTGCTGGAAGGAAAGGGCAGGGATGGAGCAGCTCATGGAGCAGTCCTGCGCTGCCAACCTTCCCCAGGGAACACCAAACAGGTCCCCAGGGAACACCAAGCAGGACCCCAGGAACAACAGCAGGACCCTTCTCGGCCAACCTGGAGTCTGCTGCAAGAGGCCAAATTTGCAGCTGCAGGGCCTGCCGCCCCCCCGGTACCAGCAGCTGAATGTTCTGCTTCTCCTGCTGCCCCAGCAGAGGTGGGACAGGGACCTTGCCAGCAAGTGATGCAACAGAGCCAGGACAGACCTGTGTCCCAGAGGTGATGGGCACAGTGTCCCTGCCCACAGAGAGCTTGCTATAAAGCAAATGTTCATAGAGCCACAGATTTGTTTGGGTTGGAAAAGATCTCCAAGAGCATCCAGTCCAACCAGCAGCCCAACCCCACCATGGCCCCAGGTGCCATGGCCATGCAGTTCTTGAACACCTCCAGGGATGGGGACTCCACCACCTCCCTGGGCAGCCTGTGCCAATCCCTGACCACTCTTGCAGCAAAGAAATCTTTCCTCATCTCCAACTTTACCCTCCCCTGGCACAATTTCAGGCCATTTTCTCTCCTTCTATCACCTGAGACCAGGGAGAAGAGACCAACCCCCAGCTCACTGCAACCTCCTATACAGACAGCCAGGAGGTCTCCCCTCATCCCTCCCCTGCCCAGGATGCAGATGCCATCGTCAGCTCTTCCTGTTCTCCTGCCAACCCAAAGATGCTCCCCGTCCCTCCAGCTGTGCTGCACATCTGCCAGCTCTGCCACGCTTCACCTTCCCTGCAGTTCTGGTCTGGCTTGTGTTTTTTCCCCCTGCCATCTCCCTGCTGCCTCCATTCCTGAAAACCTCTCCAGAGTCAATTTGCTTCACTCCTGCGTTCGGCCCTGATGCATTCTGACACGCTTTATTGGAGCCCTGCAAATCGGAACAAGATTGTGTGTGGCGTGAGCTGGGGAGCAGGAGGGATCCTGCACGTGGCTGCTGCATGTGTCCAAACAGAGAGGCTGTGGAGGGCAGCAGGGAGGAGAGGGAACCCTGGTGCAGGCGAGTCAAGCCCAGCACCCCGAACACCCAACTTCACACAACTTGGTCATAGAACCTCAGAATGGGTTGGGGCTGGAAGGGACCTTAGAGATCACCCAGTGCCAACCCCCTGGACACCTCCCACCAGCCCAGGCTGCTCAAGGCCTCATCTAACCTGGCCTTGAACACCTCCAGGGAGGGGGCAGCCACAGCCTCCCTGGGCAGCCTGTTCCAGTGTCTCCCCACCCTCACTCTCAAGAATTTCTTCCTCCTCTCCAGTCTCAATCTGCCCTCTCCCAGCTCAGAGCCATTGCCCCTCGTCCTGTCACTTCCAAGCCCTCTTTCCTCCACAAGGGATTCAGCTGTGGGAGCAAGATCTCTCCAGGGATGTCTCCCAAATTCCCCTGAGTCTCATGAGCAGCCCAACATTTCCACCTCCTCACCAGCATCCCCGAGGCACAGCTCATGCAGAGCAGAGCCAGGCAGGGAGCAAAAAAACAGATGAGCACAACAAGCAAATACCAGAGTCCAATGGCCAGAGGGAAGCCAGAGGGGTGGATGATGCCTTCCAGGCAAAACAGCAGCAAGGCCAAGGCTCTGCATCCCCCCAGCCAGCACCACACAGCACAGCACCCTCCTGGCACAGAGACACCGAGCTCGTCCGCGGCAGCACAAGGCAGCCGGCAGAGCCGGTGCCTTTTTGACCTCCTGCCTGTCTGAGGTGGGAACAAAGGACCAGCCGAGGAAATTACAAGCACGAAGGTTTAGAGAGCAAAGGGAAGACCTCCGTGTGCAGCCGAGAGCAAGGCCCCCCTGCCACGGAGTGCCCCGGGGGGTGGTGAGGGAAGGATGTTGCCAAGTTCCGCGGGAGCTGCAGTGCAGTTGTGAGTGGCACCATCCCTCCCCCCGGTGCCTGTATCCGGTTCTGCACACGGATTGCTCTAATTCTTCCCCTCCCATTGTGTGCAGGGATTAATTGCAAACATGTGCTGACTGGAATAAAGCTACATTTTAAAGAGGAGATTGATCTGTTGTGACTGATTTAATAAAGTTTGTAGGAACCCAGGGAAGAGCAATCACATTTCCTGCCTCGAGGCATCAAACCCTGCATCCTGCACACCTCGAGGATGGGGCTCCGGCACAGCTGGGTGGCACAGCTCAGCCCCTCCAGCAGCAGGGGGGGACCCGGAACTCTCCTGCAAGAAAGGGTTAAACCAGACCCGTGCAGGCTTGGCAGAGGCTGTGCCGAGATGGAGGGGATGGTGCAGTCAGAGGGCTGAGTGGGGAACTCACTTGTCCTGGGCTGCAGAGCTGGTACAGGCAAGAAGCTCCCTTGGCCTGGGCCACCTCTGCTGCTGGCACCTCCCTGCAGAAGCAGATTCCCCTCCACCAAGCCCTCACCAAGCCCCACCCTGGGGAGGAAGCCTGGTCTGACACATGCTGGCACGGAGCCCTGGCACCCACTCCTTCCCTCCCGTGTGCCTCCCCTTTCAGATCCTCCCACTACTCCCTCTCCCTGCTGCTTCCCACCCTACCACCCAGGGATGATTTTCTGGCAGCTCTCACGGTGCCCCCAGCCACGAGCACTGTGTTGGCCCAGCCTCTCCGGGGGTCCCCACTGCCCGAGGACCCTGCCCCCCTGCGGAGCCCCCGGGCGGCGTCGGGGCGTCGGGAGCAGAGGGTGCGGCCGGGCGGCTGGCGGCCGGCACGCTGCGGGGCCGGGGCTACCATGTGATGCCGCCGGTCGCCATGGAAACGGTGATCTCTCCTCAGAAGACGCATAAATATTCCCTGAGCCTCCCCGGAGCCGGTGCACGCTGCCGGCCTGTGGCACCCCAAGAAGTCAGGAGGTTGCTGCCGCCCTGCCCCGGGGGCTGCTGCCGGGGAAGCCGGCGAGCGGCGCCTGTGCAGCCTCTCTGCAGCTCCAACCAGGGCACCACGGCTATTTTTGGAGAAGCAGGACCTACTTTTTCCTGTGGCTCCCTAATAATGTACAAAACAGTAGGAAGCAAGTGGAGCTGAATCCTGTGCCCGCAGCTCGTAGCCTCTGGTACTTTGCATAATCAGGGGCTTGTCATTCTCCATCAGTTTCAGCTCAGACACCCAAGAGGCAAAGCCGTGTAAGGTGGCAACGAGCTTAGAAGAAGCCTTCAGAGAACAAATCTGCCCATCACTGATGGGGGATTATTTTAATGCTGGATTCCATGATAAAAGCCTCCACGCTGGCCTAGCTGCCTAAGCTGAAGCATCTCCTACCAAACCCAGCTTCAGCCTCAGCAGCACTAACCCCCAATCAGTTTAATGTCACTGCTTGCTTGCCGGCAGCACTGAGAGCTCCCTGCCCGGCAAAGGTTAATTAAGTTAGCACCAGCAGAAGGAGAGATGCTCCTGGTTATCCTCACTGCCATCGCAGCTCCCGCGGGTGAGATGCGTTCCTCTCCCCTCCCTGGGGCAGTCCCCGGAGGAGCTCCTCTCCCCTCCCTGGGGCAGTCCCCGGAAGAGCTCCTCTCCCCTCCTTGGGGCAGTCCTCGGAGGAGCTCCTCTCCCCTCCTTGGGGCAGTCCCCGGAGGAGCTCCTCTCCCCTCCCGGGGACAGTCAGTCCATCAGCGACGCATCCGACAGGGGCCAGCCCAAGCTGCCTCACCGAGTGCTACCCGGTGAGGATTCTCAGAAGTCCGAGTCTGGCCAGGAACCCTCCCTGCCTGCAATGATTGATGGACTCTGCTCCCTTCAGCTACAGCTCCCCTGCCGCGGCAGAGCTTTTTGTCATCAATGAAATGATTTAGGAACAAGACACCAGGAATGCAAATGCCTTGAATCTAAGTCCCCTTGTTAGCACAGAGCTAAACCCCTGGCCTGATTTTACTGCACATCCAAGCTCCACAGCCCCTAAAGAGTATCAGCAGATTTCATTAAACTTCTCCCTATCATCCTGTCATCTGTCAATTAACTTCGTGTGCAACAGCGAACAACAAGGAGCTTTATCTTAAGTAAAACACAACACACCCCTGTCCCTCCTACAGCCTTTCTTTGCCCATTCTTGACTTTAAAAAGCACACACACACACACACAAACAACTCACAGCCCTTTTGTTTGCATGTGTTCTCCTCTAAGAAGCAGGAGCATCTCCCACGGAGCACAGGCATGCCGGACTTTGAAGTTTTATGTCAGACCTGCCCTGTGTTTGGAAGGCAAAGCACTCAGAAATTCATCCTTCTGGAGAACAAACCCAAAGCCAAAGCCAAACTCCACAACTCCTCTCTGTGCCTTAGCAGGGGATGAGGAATGTGGTTTGCAAGTTGTCCTTCATCCGTGGCCATCTGCACTCCTTTCCGGCTAGAGGCCAAAGAAGGCTGAAAAATGCTTTTTGTATCTTCTGCTACCTCAAAAGCTTCCCCTGTGCTTCAGCAGGGCTGGGGAAATGCTTCTGCCTTGTGTACACACAGACCCAGAACTCCTGAACAGCGGCAGACTGCTCCCAGGCCGCCAGCTGAAGACACGACTCAGCCATCCCCATCCCGCCTACCAGAAGCTAAGAGGCCAGGGCAGCACCACAGAGCCTTGTTGCTGGCACTGTTGGGCTGGCACAACAGTGAAAGTGTGTGACAGGCACAGAATCATAGACTGCATGGAGCTGGAAGGGACCCTCAAAGGTCACCTTGTCCAAGCCCCTGCAGTCAGCAGGGACATCTCCCACCAGATCAGCTTGCTCAGGGCCCCATCAAGCCTGACCTTGAATGCCTCCAGGGATGGGACATCCACCACGTCTCTGGGCAACCTGTTCCAGTGTTTCACCACCTTCCTTATGAGGAACTTCCTCCTTTTAGAGAGGATTCCTCCAATTAAAGAGGGGCAGTCACAGGTCCCCACGCTCCACGTGGTTCCTGCCCTGCCAGACTCCCGTGAACTGCAGCCACGTGCTTGAAAATTAGGCAGATTAATTATTGCTCCAATTAGTGGTACCAGGAAACATCTCTGGCAGCAGGCAGGGATGTTGTCATCAACTTGTCTAATGGTATTTTCAAATGAGCAGCTGGATCCATAGTTAGCATCTTGATGCTTTCCCCACTGACACTGCAGGATGAAAAACACCAAACTGATTAATTAGTTTTCACCTGAAGTCAAGTGAAGCCCTGGCACTCTCTGCCACCTGCTGCCACTGGAGCCAAGGCTCTGTGAAGCTCAAAGAGGTGGTAAGTGTGCAGGTGGAAAACATCTTGTGAGGCATGGATCCAGCAGGGTGAAGCTCACCTGGAGTCCAGCCCAGCTCTAGCCAGGGGAACACAAGCTGGTGAGCTGCTCCTCACCAGCCCTGCTCTCCAGACCCTTCGCCAGCTGGGTTGCCCTTGTCTGGACAGCTCCAGCAACTTTGCCTTCTGCAAAGTCACCACATTCACTCAGGACCCTGCAGCAGCACCCAGCCAGTGCCTACCTGCAGTTGCACTGCCCCAGAGCACCAGCCCTGCCTCCCTCCCAGTCCCCTGACTTGGTGCCACCAGGTCTGCAAAGTCCTGAGCCTCACACAGGGACAAAACGCTGCCGTGGTGAGGGCTGCACCAAGTTCCCCTGCACAGGCTCGGCTACAGTGTCCCCCACCAGCACGCTCAGGGCCTGAAAGCTATCACCCATTGCACAAGAGGAGAGGCTCAATATTGAGAATATTCATCTGCAGCCATTTGTGGCTAATGGAACAAAGCAAACTGTCGAGAAAAATGGGAACATTACAGTCAAAACAACAACAAATTAAACTCTAATGCAATTAGAGAGCAATTAGGGAGCTGTCCTCTGGGAGCAGTTTGGAACTCTGGGTCTTTCTCAAAATCTGATCTCTCTGCAACTGTATTTCTTTCTGATTAATAAATGAAGAGGAGAGTGGCATGTCCTGTGTCCCTCCCCCCCCCCCCCCCAGTCCCCTGCAAAACGCCATCTCCTGTTCTGCAGGAGCAGAAGGTGGGGGCAGGTAGAAGCATTCACACCTCCAAGCTGAGGAGAACTGCAGCTGTCAGCAGAACCAGGTGCAAAGGCAGGGAGAGCAGAAATCACCTCCTGTGTCTGTGGCAAGGTGACCAGAAATGCCCAAACCCAAATGCTCCTGCTGGAGAGGCAGGCTGAGCAGGCACCAGCAGGCAGCACAGCAGCAGCTGCCCTGGAAAACCTTTTGTTTTCCTACACACAGCTCCCACAGGCCCAGGAAACCCTGAGTGAGTGCAGCTCCTCTCGACTTGTTAAGCTCACTCCTCCTGTATGTGCCACTCAAGCCAGCTGCTCAGGGAGCTGCAGAAAGGGGCAGGATGTCCTCTGGGCATTGGTCTCTGCTGCATCCTGGGCAGAGCGCAAGGGACCTTCGGCAGCCCACGGTGGCATGGGTGCCCCCAGCCTGCCCAAGCTCCTCTCTCCATCACCCCAGCGAATCTGGAAAGGAGTGCTTGGCACATCCCTCCCCGGAGAGCAGAGGGCAGGGAGTGTGGTGCCAAGAAAGTGCCCAATAAATTGCAGGAGAACTGAAACAAAGGGGCAGGGAGGCACCATCCCATTGAGCCTTTCCAGACTCCTGCACAAGCTGCCTGAAGGTCACAGCTGCAAAACCAACACAGCAAAGCCTGGCTCCCCTTAACCTTCCTTCAGGGGACACAGACAGTGAGCATTCTGCAGAGAAGATGGCACGGCCTGCAAGAAAGCCTTCCTCCTCGGGTCCTGAAGCTGCTGCTGCTCCTGGGGACAGTTCCATCTGCACTACCCAGCCCCAGAACTCCTCAGCAAGGGCTGTTTTTCACACTTTGTGAGGAATCACAAAGCTTCCATATGTCCTGCTGCCTGCTGTCAGGGAGATGAGCCCCTCTGCCTTCAGTCAAGGAAGGCACCTGTGCAGTGGAGGCAGGTGGCAGCCCTGACCTTCTTCCATTTCTGTACCCAAATTCACCCTTGGGAACACCAGAGGCCCCATTTTGGCCTAGAAATTGGCCCAGTTCTGATCTCTCAAACCAGTTCTGGATCTCAAGTCACACCTCCTTCCTTGGGAGCTTAACCCAGATAAAGTGAGACACCCAGATCTGACAGCAGCCAGGCCACCCGGGGCAAGGGTCACCCAGGACCAGCCCCAGCTCCTTTGTTTCTTGGTGGGCTTGGGGATTTTTCCTCCCCACAACTGCAAAACTCCTGCAAAGAGGAATAAGAAACCCATGGCTGGACCAGCATGGCCAGGTGAATCTCTGGGCATGAGGAAGAGGAGGTGAGTGGTGCAGTGCCACACACTCAGCCATAAACCTCCCAGAGAGATCAAGCTGGGCTACTCGCTGGCAGAAGATGGCAAGGCAGCAAGGAGCAGCTGGCTGCACCAACCCCTTCCCAAACTGGAAGCAGCAGATCCAGGTAAACAGCAGCAAAACCTCCCCACACACAGACACCTTTTGAAGAAGGGTTGGTCAGCAACACTGGGTATCACTGGGGAGACCTGTCCAGGGTGCAGGATGTGCTCCACAGCACACCTGGGAATGCAGAAATGCATCAGCACTTCACCTCCTCTGGGCTTTTCAGCACAGGAAAGGGTAGAGAAGGGCAGGAAAGGCTGCAGGAGGAAGGCTGGATGAGGGAGGAAGGCTGGATGAGGGAGGAAGGCTGGATGAGGGAGGAAGGCTGGATGAGGGAGGAAAGTTAAGGCAGTGCATCTCAGAGCCGAGAGAAGTGACTCCTGCAACATCCACCCCCAAGTCAGCCAGGTGCATGGTGCAAACTGCTAGGTAGGGACAAGGATTAATTCTTTGGAGTGACTCAGATAAAAATCAGCTGAGAGGGGTGGAAATCAATCCAAATGCTGGAAGAGTCCTACCCCGGGATGTGGCCAGAAGGCAGGATTCTCCCCAGGGAAGGGAGTGCAGGAGGTGCTGGAGTGGGAACGTTGGGATTAGGTTTCCAAGGGACAGATCAACACCACCCTGGGAGTAACGAACGATTCCTGCTCTCCTGCTTCTGCTAAAACTGGGGGGACAGACCCATTTTTTTACTCTAGAAACTGCTGTGCTGCCCCTCCTTCCTGTCCCTTCCTACAGCAATGAGTCACTGTCTAGCACCTTGACAAGAAAAATTCTAGGAGGTATTTTGACAAAGTCCTGCCAGTCCCTGCCCCCAGCACCGTGCGAGGGGAAGCGGCAGCACATGCTCCAGGTCCCTCTCCCTCTCCTGGGCAATGCCAAGAGCCCCAAAGCTGCAGCCCCCTGCTCCTCGTTCCCCTCTCCAGCAGCATCCCCAGCCCCCTGGGCTCACCTCTTGCATTCCCCAGGCAGTGGTTTGTGTTTTGCAGAGGGGCTGCACGCGCCCAGCCCGAGCCAGCGGCAGCTCAGGCAGCAGATGCAGGCTGGCGACGCTGAGCAGGCTCCTCCAGGCTTTGCAAACCTCGCTCCTCACCCAGCACTGCACGCTAAGGTCACTTCAGCAGCAGAGGCAGGCAAGAGGAGACTGTGGCTGCCCAAAGGGCAGCACCTGGGGCACTTCTAACATCCAGGAGCTGAGGAGACACTGCCCAGGTCTGGGTTCACTAATCGGTGGGTGCAGATCACTCAGTCAGCCCAAGGGTCAGTTGCTGGAGATCTTTTGTGCAGTCCTAGACAGCAGTCACCTCGGTCCTGCTGCATAAGGGACAGCTTCTGCTTGGCTCTCAGACCTATGGATGACTCCGGAGCAACATGTGGGGCTAGTTAGCCCCCAGAGATGCCAACCAGCCCCACGGAGATGCCAGAACGATCCCAGATCGCTCCCCTTCACTGCCATACGGGCCGGCAGCTGCTTTCCCGCGGGTGCTGCAGTGAGTCGGGCCAGGGCTGTCCCCAGGGACAGCAGCCCCAGTCCCCTGCGCCCAGCTGCCTCCCTGGAAAGGGAGCTTTAGCTCTCTAAGAGATGCTGACTTGGGAAGTTCTCCAAACTTCCCAAAGAAGGGAGAGAATAGCCTTGTTTTGCTGCAGCCGCAGACATCCCTGCTCGCATCCTGCCGGCACAAGCAGCTCCGGTTCCCACGCTGGATGTGGGGATGTCTGTGCAGAGTTCCTGCAGGAGAAGCACCCCGAGTTTCCCGAGCGGCCGCTGCTGGGGCTGCCTCCCGAGGGATGCTCGCCCCGAGGGGCCGGCCCGGTCACAGCTGGATGCGGAGCTCAGCAAAAACTCCTCCGGGAAAATATTCCAACAGGCACGGGGCTGGATCGCTCACACAGCGTCTGCTGAGCACCACGGGCACTGGGTTGGCACAGCCCGCACAGGGACCAGTTCCCACCCCGGGTCCAGGCTGGCACAGCCCGCACAGGCACCAGTTCCCTGGCAAAGGGATCAGTTTCCACCACCCCGGGTACAGGATGGCACCGGCACCAGTTCCCAGCCACAAGGACCGGTTCCCAGCCCGGGTCCGGGCTGACACCGGGACCAGTTACCAGCCACAGGGACCAGTTCGCATCCCGCGTCCAGGCTGGCACAACCCGCACAGGGACCAGTTCCCACCCGGGTCCAGGCTGGCACAGCCTGCAGCGGAACCGGGCCGGGCCCCCATCACCGGCTCCCCGTAGCGGCGGCTGCGGTACCAGAACGGCTCCGGCAGCCTCGCCGCACCCGGCCCCTGATCCCGGCGAGCCTCCCGCCGCTCTCCCACCACCGCTGCCGAGAAGCAGCTCGGATTTCCCGGTAAACTTTCCTCCAACTCTCCCAACAGCTTCCCGCAGGGAGCGGGGCCGGGCGGTACCTTGCGCGGCGGCGGGGCCGGGCGGCGAGGGCAGCGGGGCGGCTCCAGCGATGCTGCCGGGGAAGGCGCACGCCGGGGCTGCCAGCTCGGATCTCCTCTCCCCCACCAGCTCCTCCAGCAGCAGCCCAGGCCGACTGTGCCGGGAAGGCGCTGGGCGATGCTCGGCTGCGCTCCAGCTCCACCCCTAGCAGCAGCGATTGGCTCCGCCGAGCTCTGCAAGGCTGCACTGGTCCCAGCAGCCTCCCTCCGCATCCAGCTCCCACTAACAGCAAGCGCTTCCCCAGCACCAATTCCCACGGCCCGAGACAGGTCCTGTGCTGGAGCAGGCTTGGCATGGCAGGGCAGGGGATGGCAGAGATTCCCGACACAAGCATGGAGCAGAGCGTCCAAAGGAGGTTGTATAAGGCTGTGCAGATCTGATGTGCAGGGCAGAGGCTGTGAAGGATAATCCCAGGCTCCAGGGTGGATGGATGTACCTCCAGATCGATGCTTTTGCAGGTGGCACTTCTTACCCTGGATTTATGGAGCACATTGCTGGGCACTGCAGACACCCACTGAGGGAGAGCAGGAGCCCTGCAGGGATGGAGGACAGGGTGTGCAGGGGCTCACAAGCAGCTCAGATAAAGGCTACCAAGCACTGGGGTCTCGGTGTCTTCTCCAGAGAAGAAATGCCCAGGGATAAGCTGGAGCTGTGGGCAGCTTTGGCCCACACAGGGTTGTCTCCACAGCAGAAGGAGAAGGCCCTGCCCTGCCCTGCCGGGGTGGTTCCTTCCACCCACAGCTTCTCCCCACAGCACTCTGGGCAGCTCCCTGGGTAGGCTGAGAGCTAACTGGCAGTTGGCAGAGTTCCCGCCCCGCACACAGCCCCTGGGGCACAGGGACCCTGCTCTGAAGGACAGCCCTGCCCACCCCTGGCTGCACCTCCACTTTCTCAGCTCTTCAAAATTGCCAAACAAGAGCCCACTCCTTGCAGATCCCATGAGCTGTGGCTGTGCCAGCTTTAGGAGGTGCCTCCAAGAACAGCTGATCAAAGTGATTGGAGGCCTCTCCCTTCTCTCACAGAGGAGCTCTGCTCCCCAGGCATCACCTTGGCCACAGCCTGATGACAATCCTGGAGCTTAAGATAACAGAGATAAGAGAACAGCCAAGTGGGTGCCAGGTCCCAGGCACTCAGCGGTCGGGGTGGCTGATGGCCACTAAGAGGTTGTGCCTGGGGGACCTTTGATAAGTGACTCTCTTTGGTTTGTTTCTATCAAATCCACCTTGCAGGGAGTCTGAGGGATTTTTGCTAGCACAGAGTAGCAGCCACAGTGCAGCACTTCTTGAGATGTCTGGAGCCTCCCTGAGTGGTGAAATGGACTTTAAATCACCTTCCCCCGCACCAACATGAGGAGAGAGGAGAGAAAAGACTTCAGCAGCAATTTCCCCCCCCCCCCCCCATTTTCCAGCTTAATCTCTTTGACAGCATCTTCTTCACACACTGCCTTCATGATCCTGCTTGGCTCCTTAAGCTGTGGGATAAATAAATAAAGAAATGGAAACCCAGACAGCCCAAAAAAGAGGGAAAAAAAAAAAAAACCCAAAAAGGCAACTTCTAAGGAGCATTTAAACCTCCAAAAGTGACACCAGCTCCTCTGAGCTGCCACCTGCAGCCTCAGACGCTTCAGTGCTGAGAAGGGCACATCAGACAATGTTTGCAGTGCTGCAGCTGCCAGCCAGGGGAGAGAGATTTCTTCAATCTCTTCCTCACTTTTCTCTCGTTTTTCATCTATTTTGTTATTTTGGGGTTTATATAATCCCCCAGCAGCTTCCCCCCCCCGTGCTGGCAGCCCCTCAAGTCACGAGTGGGTCGATCCTTCGTCAGGGCGCAGCCCCTCTCTCCCCTGATTTTCTTCACACGGGGAGCAGGAACCTTTCCTCTCCACGGGGATTCAAAGCCCCAAACACTCCCTGGGGGCTCCTCAAGAGCCTGGCAGTGTCCCCGCGGTGCCAGCTCGGTGTGCCAGCATGGCACAGCGCCGGGGCCCCGCACAAGGCTCCCCAGACTAAAATGCCTCTGAGCAGAACTCCCTTTTGCAGAGCAATAATGGTGAGAATGAGTGATTCATCCCTGCCCTCCTCTGTGCCAAGCAAGCAGGCTGCCCCCTGGCCCTCTCCCATGGACTTGGGCAGCCTTGGCTTTCAGCAGAGCACAGCACTGGAAAATTCAGCTCTTGCTCCAGCCCAGCCCCCTGCCAGGGCTCAGGGATGTGTTTACTGGTCCTGAGCTGGGATAACTTTGGAACAACCTGAAACACATCAAAACAAGGAGCTGTAAAGCAGCAGCCGTGATTGATTAATCACAGTAGTGAAGCTGAAGGGTTTGATCATTTTCTAAGGCTCTTTAACATCTCATTCTCCAAAGAAGGAGAGGTTTCCACAGCCATGGAACAAAGCAGAGCAAACCCAGGGCTGTTTGCTCCTGGGAGAGGCTCTGCACAGGCTGTGCTGAGCAGCCAGTGCCTGTGGGAAGCAGGAGATCAGGACAGATGAGTGAACTTGCCCCCAGGGGAGAAGGAAATGGTCTGACTGACATCCCTGGCCAGCTTCTTGAGATGTCCACACGCCACCTGCATGGGGAGATCACTCACCAGCACCACGGCCTGATCCTGCCCAGGCTGCAAACCCTCTGAGGCCATTTCCACAACCTGAGCCTGATGGACACAGCATTAAACAAGGCAGCAAGGATGGTTTTGCCCCTTGGAGCTGCACAGTCAGACCAGGTCCAGTCCCTCTCTGCCTCGAGGGAAGTCCTGACCTTGCTTCTCTTGCAGGGCAATGCCAGTGCAGCAGCTTTAGGGCAGGTGTGGAAGGGACACTTACACCATGGTGTGGCCAGGGGATGGATGGGAACCAGGCTCTGCAGGACTATTGATCTGCCCTTGGCTTAAAAGCTCTGCTCACCCCTGTCCCCAGGAGAGGGGAAGAGAGAAACCCACTGCCTTCAAAGTAATCTGCTTAATTAACACTCACTGCACAGGTCAAGGGGCTTGGCAAAGGCGGGGGGGGGGGCAGGGAAATAAGCAAAGGGAGGGGCAGGGAAATAAGCAAGGGGGCCCAGGGAAATAAGCAAGGGGGGGCAGGGAAATAAGCAAGGGGGCCCAGGGAAATAAGCAAGGGGGGCAGGGAAATAAGCAAGGGGGGGGCAGGGAAATAAGCAAGGGGGCCCAGGGAAATAAGGGGGGCAGGGAAATAAGCAAGGGGGGGCAGGGAAATAAGCAAGGGGGCCCAGGGAAATAAGCAGGGGGGCAGGGAAATAAGCAAGGGGGCCCAGGGAAATAAGCAAGGGGGGCAGGGAAATAAGCAAGGGGGGCCAGGAAATAAGCAAGGGGGGGCAGGGAAATAAGCAAGGGGGGGCAGGGAAATAAGCAAGGGGGGCCAGGGAAATAAGCAAGGGGGGGCCAGGGAAATAAGCAAGGGGGGGGCAGGGAAATAAGCCAGGGGGGAGGAAATAAGCAAGGGGGGCCAGGGAAATAAACAAGGGGGGGGCCAGGGAAATAAGCAAGGGGGGGGGGGGGGGGCAAGGGGGACAGGGAAATAAGCAAGGGGGGGCAGGGAAATAAGCAGGGGGCCAGGGAAATAAGCAAGGGGGGGGCAGGGAAATAAGCAAGGGGGGGGCAGGGAAATAAGCAAGGGGGCCAGGGAAATAAGCAAGGGGGGCCAGGGAAATAAGCAAGGGGGGGCAGGGAAATAAGCAAGGGGGGCCAGGGAAATAAGCAAGGGGGGGCCAGGGAAATAAACAAGGGGGGGCCAGGGAAATAAGCAAGGGGGGGGAGGGAAATAAGCAAGGGGGACAGGGAAATAAGCAAGGGGGGGGGGCAGGGAAATAAGCAAGGGGGCCCAGGGAAATAAGCAAGGGGGGGGGCAGGGAAATAAGCAAGGGGGGGGGCAGGGAAATAAGCAAGGGGATGTTTGGGCTTTTCAGACGGCACAGGCAGGGCCAGCTCCTGTGTGCATCCACAGCTCAGTGCCTGCACATCAGAGCATCTCAAAGGACACTGCACAACCTGCCTGAGCACATCACAGCCCAGGCTAGCTAGGTGCAGGTCACCTTGTCAGACAGAGGGGGGACTGCTGGAGGTAGCTGCCTTTGGCACTTGACAAATCTCCTTTCTGCCTCCCAGTAGGACAGCTGGGAGGCGGGGAGTGCCAGGCTAGCCAGGGGACAGAAAGGGCATTGGTCCAGGCCTTCCCCTGGAATGCCACTAGCTGGACTTCAGCCTGTGGATTCAGGAGAGAGCAGAGATGATCCTCTGCTGTGCAATGCAGCAACATCTGGCATTCCTCTCGGCGTTTGCTATTTCCCTTCCCTCCCCTGGGCGATTCTGTGCTATCCCTGCTCGCTTCTCTGAGCTGGCAGGCATGGGGGAGTGAGGAGGAGAGGAAACCGTAGGCAAAAGCAGAGTCACCTGCCTGTTGTTTATGAGACATCCCTGCAGCAAACTCTGCCTCAATTGGGACCTCATTTCCAATGAGCAGTGAGACCACCTGAGTGGCTGGCACTGCCCCCTCCCTGGTGTGCCCCCGGTGCCCCCCAGGCTGCAGGCAGGTGGAGGCTGCAGGCAGGTGGAGGCTGCAGGCAGTCTCCAGAGCAGCCTCCGGCGCCGCTGCCACGACTCTCCCGAATCCAGTTCCCATTTCTGATGAGAGCAAAGATTGCAGAGCGATGCAGAGCACAGAGCTGCACCAGCTCAGCGCACAGCAGCTGCTCAGAAGAGCTGGGGAAAGGAGAGAGAGGCTCAGCAAAGCTTCCTGCTGGAGTCACAGCCCCGCGGGCACGCAGCGCCAGGACGTGCTGGCAGCAAGGCCAGCCTGTACAGAAGCCAAAGCAGGGCTGACCGGCACCCGAGCTGTGCTGCCCCTTGCCGCCCATCTCCTCCAGCAGCACAGCCTCTGCCCTGGGGAAGATGCTGTCTGGCACAACGGTAAGAGGCCTCAAGCTCCAGGGCCGAGGCTGTGCCCTGACCAGATGCTTTCTGCTTGCCCCACACGAGGCTCTTGCTGCTCCATCCTGCTGCTCCTCAGCTTTGCCTGGCAGAGCTGCTGCTGCAGTCCCTGGTCTTGCCCAGAGCCCACCCTCTGTGCACCCAGAGCAGCACCAAACATCCTCCGGGGACCTGGGCAGTCCCTGCTTCTCTGAGATCATAGCAACAGAGATTCTCTTCCAAGGCAGGATGTCCTTTAGGATTCTCCTTCTCTGACATTCAGCAGTGAAATTGGAGCAGGCAGCAGCAGCTTTTGTGCAAAACAAAGTTTGCTGAGCACGTTTCAGTCCTTCTCCGAGGCTCGTGGACTACCACTCGGCGCTGTTTCAAGCAGCCCAAGCCGGTGCCTGACCCTGGCTCCACCGCGCAGCTGAACACGCCCGCGGGGTGTCCCCAGACAGGTTTCTTTGATTTCTTTAGCTCATCCTCCGCTGCACTTTTTAATCCTCAGGATAACAAAAGGCTGAACTGCAGCTGCCTTCCAGGATCTCCGACTCTGGAGGAGCATCTTCAGCTCCGTGCATCAGAACCGCAGCACCCAGGGAGCTTGAACAAAGAGCCCCAGGCAGCCCCAGCCTGAAACACTGGGAACAATGCCATCCCTCACGGGGAGGGGAAGATGTTTGGAAATGCAATTTCCGAGGTCACCTTTCATCATCCAGGCAAGCAGAGCCCAGCGCCGCTTTTGTCAGCCAAAGCCAGCGCCGGGGACTTCCCCGCGATTACAAAACGTCTTCAACAGGTCCCCTCCCACCTCCCCAGCAGCTGAACCCCGGACCAGGCAGAGGGGAGCCAGCTGCCACCAGCACTCTTTGTGAAGGATTGCAGGCCCGTCCCTGAGGACAGGAAGGTTTGGTCCAACTAATACTAAATTTTGCTCTTCTGAGCAATCCTCAGAGCAAAGCCTGGAAGCTGCAGCGAGCCCAGACAGCAACATATTTCCCCTGTGGTTCCCCTGATGCCTGGCTGCCAGCACACAGACATGCAATTTGTGCCTCACTAGGCAAAACCCAGTGAAGTGTTTAACTTGACAACAGGAGCACTCCTCTGAGCACAGCCACCTCGAGTGACCCTGGCACAGCACCACAGGCTGCCCCAGCACCACCAGCTGCCCCGGCACCTCGCCCACACCCGCTCCTGCGGCCGCCTGCACCGCTCCGCTTCCCAGCAATTATCGGCTCCACACCAGTTCTGCAGGCTCCTCACACACTGGTTAACATCCAGCAGTCCTTCCTTGCCACCCTCTTCCTGCTGCTGCAGGGTGGTTTGGGGTTTCTCCCATCCCCTTCCAGCGGACAAGCAGAGAAGCTGCCGTTCGCGGGGAGGTCTGGCACAGCCCAGGCACGGGGAGGCAGCATGGAGATGGAGGCCCTGGAGCAGAAAGCCTGGCACAAAGGTTGGCTCTTGCACAGGGAAAATGTGGACCTTAGCCCAGGCTGAGCTGCATCTTGGAAGCTTGTAAACAGCTTCCTTGGCCTGCAGCTCACCAGGCATTGCTAACTCCCTCGTTTGCCCTCTGGCTCGGAGTGACACAGGGCCCTATCTCCCTGCCCACACCATTCCACCAGCAAGGTGTGCCCTGTGCTGCCCCTTCCCCGCTGGAAATGTTTCCTCATCTCCAACCTAAGCCTCCCCTGGCACAATTTCAGGACATTTCCTCTCCTCCCATCACCTGAGGCTAGGGAGAAGAGACCAACCCCTGCCTGGCTCCTACCTCCTTTCAGGGAGCTGCAGAGAGCAAGGATGTAGAAAGGTTGCACTGAGCAGACAGGTTGCATGTGGCCAGAGAAGGACTTTCCTCTCAGGAGCAAATGACTTGCTCTGGTTTGGGCTCCACAATAGGTGTACCACCAGGGTATTTTCCATCCCCACCCTAGCCCAAACTGCTGGGGAACATTTATCTGCCTTGCTAGAAATAGTTCCTAGCACTGCTGAGCAAGGATTAATGACTTTTCTAATTATACCACCATCAACTGGTGGCAGGGGAAGGATGCTGTGCAGATGCCTGAGCCCACTGCCCAGGGCATGGCTGAGCTGCTCTGTGCAGAACTTACCCAGAAGTCATTCCAAGAGTTCCAAGGAATATTGAGTCACAAGTGAGGCAAAACAAAACAAAACCAAGCAAAACAAAGCAAAGCAAAGCAAAGCAAAGCAAAGCAAACTGAAACAAAGCAAAACAACCCAAGGCATTTCTTAGCATTTAACAAGACCTGGAACCCACTCACACCTATGCCAAGGTACGAAAAAGAAGCCCCCTGGGCTCAGGTGGCATCTCAGAGGGCTCCATTTCCATGTAGACATCTTGCTTTGCACCACCCCAAAGTGCTGCTCCCTCTGAGCATGCAGCAGACCTGTTCCATATCAGCTTCCTGATTATCCCTTGATTTTAAACTGGCTTTGTCCTCATGAAAAGGAGGATTTTTCAGATGCCTGCACTGCCCAGGCTGAGCAGCCTGATCCCTGCACACAGCTCCACCAGCTCCTAGCAGCCCTTGCAGGCCAGAGCTGTAAATCCCCTTCCCCTTTGTCCACACATTCCTGTTCCACATGACTTGCTGACAGCCACACAAGCATTCCTGCAGAAGGGATCTTGTTTCCCCAAATGCCAGCAAGAGGAGAGCACATCTTGCATCACCTGATGGCACTTTCAGGCCACCTTCTGCCTTTTCAGTTCTGTTTTATTGCACCACGAGCGCGATGCAGTTTTGCAGGGGAGTGCAGGGCTCTGCTGCCAAAATAACTCTCCATTTCTGAAGGGTTTATGGCCATGGCAAAAAGTGTTCTCTCCTGAGGCTGTGGCAGGGGCATCACTGGCCTGGGAAAATCACTGGGGATTTAGCAGCCAAGGAGCACCTTGCCCAGTGCCTGCAGCACTGGGAGCTTCAATCTGCAGGTCCCCAGCACTGTGGCAGGGTCAGACAGGTCTGGTTTCCTCTGCTGCTTGCCCTCTGAGGGCCACATTTTCCATCCAGTGCTGTAGAGGCTGAGCACTGCTCAGCAGGGTCTGCTGGGCTCCTGGAGCAGCTTTGCAGGAGCCATCTGAAGGGAAAGGATCAGGAGAGTTATTCTGCCCAGCCGATTGGAAACAACACAAGTCAGGGCTTGCAGCAGAGGTCCTGCCCTTTGTCAGGTCTAATTTGAGGCAGTAACAATTCCATTAGTTCCACAAGGCAATAGCTTGGGGCTCTGCAGCTCAGGTTAAAGGAATTGTTGTGGGATTCAGATGTCAATGCAGGGAGGAGTGGTCCTTGTGGTCCACATGCCCAGTTCCTGTCAGGGGGTGACAGCCTGGCGGAACGGCAGAGAGGACCAACGCAGCCTGGGAGAGCTGCACTGCTGGGGCTTCAGGGCAAGAGAATCAGAGAACCAGAGAAGGGATTGGGTTAAAGGAACCTTCTTGTTCCAACCCTTCTGCCATGGGCAGGGACACCTCACAGTATCACAGTCTCACAGTATCACCGAGGTTGGAAGAGACCTCGAAGATCATCGAGTCCAACCTGTCACCACACACCCCACGACTAGACCATGGCACCAAGTGCCACGTCCAGTCCCCTCTTGAACACCTCCAGGGACGGTGACTCCACCACCTCCCCGGGCAGCACATTCCAATGGCGAATCACTCTCTCGGTGAAGAACTTTCTCCTCACCTCCAGCCTAAACTTCCCCTGGCACAGCTTGAGACTGTGTCCCCTTGTTCTGGTGCTGGTTGCTCCTACCAGCCCAGGCTGCTCAAGGCCCCATCCAACCTGGCTTTTCAATACTCGCAGGCTTGGAGCTGGGAGAGGGCAAGGGCCAGCCAAGCCCGGGCCAGCCCAGCCCAACCCAGCCCAGCCCAGCCCAGCCCAGCCCAGCCCAGCCCGGGGCAGCCCAGCCCAACCCAGCCCAGCCCAGCCCGGGCCAGCCCAGCCCAGCCCAGCCCAGCCCAGCCCGGGCCAGCCCAGCCTGGGCCAGCCCAGCCCAGCCCAGCCCAGCCCAGCCCAGCCCAGCCCAGCCCAGCCCAGCCTGGGCCAGCCCAGCCCAGCCCAGCCCAGCCCAGCCCGGGCCAGCTCAGCCCAGCTCAGCCCAGCCCAGCCCAGCCCAGCCCAGCCCAGCCCAGCCCAGCCCAACCCGGGCCAGCCCAGCCCAGCCCAGCCCAGCCCAACCCAGCCCAGCCTGGGCCAGCCCAGCCCAGCCCAGCCCAGCCCAGCCCAGCCCGGGCCAGTCCAGCCCAGCCCAGCCCAGCCCAGCCCGGGCCAGCTCAGCCCGGCCCAGCCCAGCCCAGCCCAGCCCAGCGCCTCGCACTTCCCGGGAAGCTGCCCCGGGTGGCCCTGCTGCCACAGAGAGGGGCTGGGCCCCCACTGCCATATGGCAGCTCCCGCGCCGCAGGCTCCCAGGCGCAGCTTCGCTTCTGTTGCACGGCCAGCCCTGTCAGAGTGCCCCAGAAAGCACTGCTGCTATTTTTAGAGGGTTAACAAATACCTCTAGGGGAAAAAAAAAAAAAGACAAAAAAAAGACAAACCAAAACAAAGCACCAAAACCCTCATCCCCTGCGGCGTGGCTGCCCCGCAGCCCGACCCCGGCGGAGGGCCACAGCCATCCACCCGGTGCTGAGCGACAGCCGCCTGAACATGAGCCTGCAGTGTGCCCAGGTGGCCAAGAAGGCCAATGGCATCCTGGCCTGCAGCAGGAGCAGTGTGGCCAGCAGGAGCAGGGAGGTCATTCTGCCCCTGTGCACTGCACTGCTTAGGCCACACCTTGAGTCCTGTGTCCAGTTCTGGGCCCCTCAGTTTAAGAAGGACATCGAGACACTTGAAGGTGTCCAGAGAAGGGCAACAAGGCTGGAGAGAGGCCTTGAGCACAGCCCTGTGAGGAGAGGCTGAGGGAGCTGGGGTTGTTTAGCCTGGAGAAGAGGAGGCTCAGGGGAGACCTCATTGCTCTCTACAACTACCTGAAGGGAGGTTGTAGCCAGGAAGGGGTTGGCCTCTTCTGTCTAACAACCACCCCCAGAACAAGGGGACACAGTCTGAAGCTGCACCAGGGGAACTTTAGGCTGGAGGTGAGGAGAAAGTTCTTCCCTGAGAGAGTCATTCGCCATTGGGATGTGCTGCCCAGGGAGGTGGTGGAGTCACCGTCCCTGGAGGTGTTCAAGAGGGGATTGGATGTGGCACTTGGTGCCATGGTCTAGTCGGGGGGTGTGTGGTGACAGGTTGGACTCGATGATCTTTGAGGTCTCTTCCAACCTTGGTGATACTGTGAGACTGTGATCCTGCCCCGGAGCTGGCAGTGCCAGCTGATGAGCTGCCTGTCCCCTCACCCCCTGCCCGCAGCCGAGGAGCAGCCGGGCAGGAGGCACCTTCCCCGTGGCTGCCGAGGCTTCTCATTTTTATGGATAACTCTACATGTTTATCGTGCCCCTGGCTATCGCCCCGCGCGAAGGAGCGGCAGATAAGAGAGCCCAGCCGAACCGCTTCTCCCCGGAATGGTTTGCAGCTCTCCGCGAGGCGTCAGCGGCTCGTTAAAGCCCTTTTATTGCATCCCAGCCTCAGATGGGAAATTGCCTTTCAAAGGCACTTCGAGAGCGCGAGATGCAGACCGAGCCCTGTGCCGCCCGCAGACAAGCAGAGGTCTGACCCACATTCAGGGAAACTTCTGAGGGAGAGAGGGGGCTGTGCTGGGGGGCTCTGCTGGGGGAACTCTGCTGGGGGGCTCTGCTGGGGGAACTCTGCTGGGGGGCTCTGCTGGGAGGGCTCTGCTGGGGGAACTCTGCTGGGGGGCTCTGCTGGGAGGGCTCTGCTGGGGGGCTCTGCTGGGAGGGCTCTGCTGGGGGAACTCTGCTGGGAGGGCTCTGCTGGGAGGGCTCTGCTGGGGGGCTCTGCTGGGGGGCTCTGCTGGGAGGGCTCTGCTGGGGGGCTCTGCTGGGGGAGCTCTGCTGGGAGGGCTCTGCTGGGGGGGTCTGCTGGGGGAACTCTGCTGGGGGGGGGGCTCTGCTGGGGGAGCTCGGCTGGGAGGGCTCGGCTGGGGGGCTCGGCTGGGAGGGCTCTGCTGGGGGGCTCTGCTGGGAGGGCTCTGCTGGGGGGGCTCGGCTGGGGGAGCTCGGCTGGGGAGCTCGGCTGGGGGGGCTCTGCTGGGGGGCTCTGCTGGGGGGGGCTCTGCTGGGAGGGCTCTGCTGGGGGCGGTCTGCTGGGGGAACTCTGCTGGGGGGGGCTCTGCTGGGGGAGCTCAGCTTGGGGAGCTCGGCTGGGAGGGCTCTGCTGGGGGGCTCGGCTGGGAGGGCTCTGCTGGGGGGCTCTGCTGGGAGGGCTCTGCTGGGGGGCTCTGCTGGGGGGGGCTCTGCTGGGGGGCTCTGCTGGGGGAGCTTGGCTTGGGGAGCTCGGCTGGGGGGGCTCTGCTGGGGGGCTCTGCTGGGGGGGGCTCTGCTGGGGGAGGGCTCTGCTGGGGGCGGTCTGCTTGGGGAGCTCGGCTTGGGGAGCTCGGCTTGGGGAGCTCGGCTTGGGGGCGCTCTGCTGGGGGGGGCTCTGCTGGGAGGGCTCTGCTGGGGGCGGTCTGCTTGGGGAGCTCGGCTTGGGGAGCTCGGCTGGGGGGGGCTCTGCTGGGAGGGCTCTGCTGGGGGGGTCTGCTAGGGGAGCTCGGCTTGGGGAGCTCGGCTGGGGGGGCTCTGCTGGGCCACCTAAACCACTGTGAAGATAAAAGGTCGCAGGGAAATCGCTGCCTTCCTAATCATAGCTCTCACTCTAGAGTTACCCAGCCACGACTCAGGTTCCTAATTTAAATTGCCATTAAGCCTGGCTGCAGGCCCCATCACTTAATCATGACTTTGGCATGAGAGCCTGCTCTCCACCACGGAGATGAAGAGCATGTTGGGATCAGAGACAGGGTCAGGAGAACCAACGCACGGAGAGGAGCAAGGAGCAAACTCAGGACACAGCCCAGGGGCTGCCCTCCCTTTCCCACAGGGTCTACATTCCATGGACCATACCCTCACAGCAGGCTCCTGTCTTGCCTGCACTTGTGGCTGCCCCAGGGAGTGTAGGACAGGTGAGGATGCTTAGGCACCTTACCCCAGTGACACCTCAAGCCTGATTCTGACTGGCTTTGAAGGTGCTGGAGACCATTCCAGCAGCCCAGCAGCCACAGCAAGCCAGGACCAGGCTGCAGGCAGGATGTGCCCCTGGCTGCAGAACTCCTCTGTTTCCAAAGGACCAACAGAGGCTATGAGGATGATGAAGGGACTGGAATGTGTCTGATGAGGAGAGGATGAGAGCCCTGGGGCTATTTAGCCTGGAGAGACTGGACTGGAATAGAAGAATAGAATAGAATAGAATAGAATAGAATAGAATAGAATAGAATAGAATAGAATAGATCAGGTTGGAAGAGACCTTAGAGATCAACACGTCCAACCTATCATCCAACACCACCCAAACAACTAACCCATGGCACCAAGCACCCCAGCAAGTCTCCTCCTGAACACTTCCAGTGATGGTGACTCCACCACCTCCCTGGGCAGCCCATCCCAATGGGCAATCACTCTCTCTGTGTAGAATTTCCTCCTAACATCCAGCCTGAACCTCCCCTGGCACAGCCTGAGACTGTGTCCTCTTGTTCTGGTGCTGGCTGCCTGGGAGAAGAGACCAACCTCTGCCTGTCCACAACCTCCCTTCAGGTAGATGTAGAGAGCAATAAGGTCTCCCCTGAGTCTCCTCTTCTCCAGGCTAAGCAACCCCAGCTCCCTCAGCCTCTCCTCACAGGGCTGTGTTCCAAACCCCTCACCAGCTTTGTTGCCCTTCTCTGGACACCTTCCAGCAAGTCAACCTCCTTCCTGAACTGAGGGGCCCAGAACTGGACACAGGACTCAAGGTGTGGCCTAAGCAGTGCAGTGTACAGGGGCAGAATGACTTCCCTGCTCCTGCTGGCCACACTGTTCCTGATGCAGGCCAGGATGCCACTGGCCCTCTTGGCTGCCTGGGCACACTGCAGGCTCATGTTCAGCCTCCCATCAACCAGCACCCCCAGGTCCCTCTCTGCCTGGCTGCTCTCCAGCCACTCTGACCCCAGCCTGTAGCACTGTCTGGGGTTGCTGTGGCCAATGTGCAGCACCTGGCACTTGGATGTGTTCAATCTCCTGCCCTTGGCCTCTGCCCATCTGTCCAGCCTGTCGAGGTCCCTCTGCAAAGCCTCTCTGCCCTCCAGCAGATCAACTCCTGCCCCCAGCTTGGTGTCATCTGCAAATGTACTGATGATGGACTCAATGCCCTCATCCAGATCATCAATGAAGATATTAAAGAGGATGGGGCCCAGCACTGATCCTTGGGGCACACCACTGATGCCTGGCCTCCAGCTGGCTGTGGCACCATTCACCACCACTCTCTGGGCTCAGCCTCCAGCCAGTTCCTCACCCAGCTCAGAGTGCTGCTGTCCAAGCCAGGGGCTGCCAGCTTGGCCAGGAGTTGGCTGTGGGGGACAGTGTCAAAGGCCTTGCTGAGGTCCAGGCAGACCACATCCACAGCCTGCCCCACATCCACCAGGCAGTCACCTGGGCATAAAGAGGAGAAAGCTGAGAGGAGATCTTAACAATGTCTGTAAAGATCTGAGGGGTGGGGGGCAAGAAGGGGCCAGGCTCTTGTCAATGGTGTCCTGAGACAGCAGAGGGGGCAATGGACACAAACTGGAACCCAGAAAGTTCCATCTCAACATGAGGAGAAACTTCTGTGGTGTGAGGGTGCTGCAGCCCTGGAGCAGGCTGCCCAGAGAGGTTGTGGAGTCTCCTCTGGAGGCCTTCCAGCCCCACCTGGCTGCGTTCCTGCGTGCCCCTGCTCTGGCAGGAGGGCTTGGGCTGGGTGATCTCCAGAGGGCCCTTCCAGCCCCTACCATCCTATGATTCTGTGACCTGGTTTCCCTGCTGAGCATCCTGCTTTTGGGGGCAGGACACTTTGCCCCCAGCACCAGGCAGAGGCCAGCACTCATCCTTTCTCACGCAGCCACACTCAGGGACACCCCAGCCTCGCCCTCCTCATCCTCCCCCTGGGCTGTGAAGGGAGGTCTGCAGGCACCAGGCAGTCAGCGTTGGGAGTCACAGCAGCAGGAATGAGCCCACTTGGGGCTTCTGGTAGCTGCTCAGCAGAGCCAGCAGGGCCTCCATGCTTTCAGCATTATTTTTTCTTCCCTTCTAATTAGTTTATTAGACCAGAAATTGCAAATCAAAAAGACTTCTCCTCTCTATTCCTTCCAGCACAGAGACTGTTATCAGTTGCTGAATTTTCTGGGGGTTGACTTTTCCTTTTATTTTTTTAATATTCTTTATTTTCTTTCTTTTTTTTTTTCCCCCTTTCCCCCTTTTTTTCCCTTCCTTTTTTTCCCCTCTTTCTTTTTAATGATGAGAAGCTCTACCAGCCACAAGCTATTAGTGAAACGAATCAAGCAGCAGCTTGTGTGTCCAGATTGGTTATGCCACAAAGAGACACCATCCTAATTGGACCGGAATGGAAGCTTTTGACTGCTGCACCTGATCCTGCAGCAGCCAGCCACGAGCAGGAGATGTGCAACCTTCAGGAGCGATTCCTCACCAGCAGCCCCACGCTGGCAGCACAAAGCATCCTGGGGGGGGGGGGGTGGTGTCTGGGCGGAGGACCTGCAAAGAGCTGCCTCTGGCGGTTCCGATTCCTCTAATGAACAAAACAAACCGACCACCACAACAAAAAGGGCAACACTGAGGGGCGATTTCCCCTTGCCAAGGTTTCTTTCCTCAGCTGCAATTAAAAATCGTTGCGAAAGGATCGCGCCCCCCGCCCCGCCTGGCAGGAAAGGGCTCCAGGGGCTGTAGGGCGGTATGGGGATGCTGCCAGCTCCCCCAGCTGGGGCTTGGGGCGGCTGCAGCAGCATCCCCCTAAAACCGACAGGACACGGCGGGGGGAATGCACAGACCTCCCCCCCCCCCCCCCCGTGCCGTTTCCGAGACAAACGCGCCCGCGCGGCACGCGCCGCCGCTTTGGGGTAAAAATCCCCACATTCCAGCACTCCCACCGCGACCGGCCCGGGACCGAGCGCGGGGCCTGTGGGGAGCGACAGGGCTGCCGGACCCTGCGGGGGTCGTCGGGGGCGGTGGATCCCCTCCCCACACCCCCGCCCTTCGCAGCCCTGCCAGCAGGAGGCACCCGCGGCTCAAGGACCGGCCCGGTCCCCGCTGCTCCGCGGGAGGGGGCGGGAGGCTCCTGGGGTCCTCCCTTGCCGTTACAGCGTTCCTCCTCCCGCACGGCCGCGGTGGGCACAGCTGCCTTGCCGAGGGTCAGGCATACACCAGTTTGGGGCAGCCTGAGCCAGTGCAGTTTTCCAGCCGCCCATTCCCTCGGCAGCTCCCCTGCAGCCCAGCATCAGCTCCCAGCCCACCAGCGCCCTGGATCCAGCATCCGGCTCCGGCAGCATTCCCTCTGTTGTGTTTTTTTCTCAGCCCAGGTACTGCAGGAGGAGCTCCTCCTGTTCATAAAGTAAGATGATCCGCAGGCAATTAATTTTGGACTCCATCCCGAAGCAGAAAGCAGAAGCAGATCAAGTTCTGTAGCACTCAGGGAGACACAAGAGAGCTTTTCTGAGGCCGAACTGAAGACATTTTAATATCTGCAGGCAAACAAAGCCTCTCGTTCACAGGCTACCTGCTGCTCTCTGCCTTCCCTTTGATTCACCCAGGTAATTGCAGACCATTTGCTTTCTAACTGGAATCTGATATCTGCACAGAAGTGATACCAATATCCTGCCATTAAGTCCCTTTTACTCCCACTAAACAGTTCAGGTATTGAGATTCTTATCAAGAGCAGAGTTCCCAGCCCCAGCCGAGCAGTTCTGCCTGACGGAGCAAGGAGCTGCCTGAGCCGGGGAAGGGCATTTGTGTGCCTGCCCGGTCATGCCCTTCCCTCCAGCAGCATCCTGACCTGCACCAGATGTGCAGCAGGGTCTGAAGGAGCAGCAGAAGGGCATTTAGGAGAGGCCCCAGGTGAGACAGGAGAGGTAATCACAGAGAATGAGGAGCTTCAAGGATCAGATGTGGCTTGGGAAATGTACTGTAGGGATGCTGGAAGAGAGTCAAGCTCTCGGTTGGACCAAGCTGTCTGCTCCTGCTGTATATCTGTTATCAGACTTCCTGCTCCATCAGGGAGCGGAACAGAAGGACCACTGAAGGAAAACAGGGTGAGGAAACAAAGCTGGGCTGCAGCCCTGCCACTGCACAACCTTCTCAGCCTTGCAGATTTTTCCAGGCAGGCAGCAGTTTCACAAGAGAGGAGAGGTATTCTGAGCACAGAGGCCAGGCAGAAACAATGCAAAACTTTCCAGCCATCAACAGAACCAGAAGAATCCACAGCCCATGCTGTGCTGGGACTCGAGGAGCCCTTCTGACAGGGACACAAACAATAGCTGCGGAGGTGCCAGCCCAGCAGGGATCCCAGGCTGCCACCTGGGAACGGCCCCGGCACTGCCAGCTGGGAGCAGCTGGGAGCTGAGAACTTTCACCAGGCAGCTGGGAAGGAGCAGGATGGATGGCTCCCTGCTGCCTGTGGGGAGGAGAAAGACAGTGTCCACCTCCCTTTGCATCGTTATTCAGCCAGCCCCAGTCACACGTCCCAGGAGCTGGGACAGAACAGGAATTCCTCCTGGGCTAAGCAGGAGGCTGTGCTTGGTGTTGGGGAAGCTCCTTGTGTCCTTATCTCTGCCACTGAGTCCTTTATCTAGGCCAGCACTGCTCTGCCAGCCAGCAAGGTGTGGTTTCATTGTCTGGGGACACGGACATGTCAAAGGGCAGGAGAAAGAGGAGTTCAGAGCAAGATTAGCTCCGTGCTGGACAGGAAGGAGGCCCTCAGCAGACACGGAGCAGAGCACAGCTCCGGCTCACATCCCAGACAAAGGGCAGAGCACCTCCTGAAGGTCTGGAGGTGATGCTGTGTTGGACTGTCAGACACCAGACAACCCTGCCCCAAAATTCTCAGTGTCTGTTGAGCTTACCCAAGCCCCAGCTGGCAGCACTGCTGCACCAGTCTGGTGTGGAATGAGCTGTCAGGGCCTTCCTGAGCTGCAGGCAAGCTGCAGGCACACTCCTCAGCCATGGATTCTACCAAGGAAAGCCTCCACCCCCTCCTCCAGCCCTTCCTGTTGCTTGACCCCCAAGTTCAGTGCCAGTTGAAGCCAGTTTGTCACCCCGGCCCTGCAGGGTGGGGATCTCATGCCTCAGCATAAATAGGACTCCACACAGCACACGTTGGGCTTGGCTATTGATGATGCAGATTCCAGCTTTGGGAAGTCCTTGGAAGCTTGGAGTTCAAGTTTCAGCTGAGATTTATGTCCAGGAGAACAATGCTCTGCTACGGGAGAGCTTCACTTTCCCAGCCAGGCCAGTAATTCCCAGCAGCCTTTCCCTGCCTCTTTCCTGGCTCTCCCCTTGCTCTCTTTGTCCATTGTTGCACAGCTGTCAAGCGTAACAAGGAAAGCTGTGTGCAGCCCCTCCGCTGCCACCCGGCTTCTTCAGGCACTGAAATCTCAGAGCTCTGCTCCCTTAACCCCTCCCCAGCCACACACATGCAGAGGAGAAGCTGCTGGGGGCTGCGGCAGGGCGAGCAGAGCTTTCTTTGCCTCCTTTCCACAGCCCTGGCTCAGAGCTGAAATCCCTCAGAAGGTATTAATGTGCTGATCCACCACAGCACTGCCTTAAGCAGGGCAGCCTGACAGGCTGCAGGGATCCGCAGGGACCAGTTCCCACCTGTGTCCTTCCAGACCTCTGCTCTGATCCCACACCACCCCCTGGCCACGGCACTGCCACATCTTACCACAGCGTCCAGGGACCCCAACCAGAGCTTTGCTCGACCTTTGCCAGACATCAGCTTTAGAAACCAGCTGGGGACCTCAGCAGCTTTATTAGCATTTCACAGAATCCCAGGCTGCCAGCTGGGAAGGGACCCCAGGGATCATCAGCTCCAACCTCCCTAGGTCACAGCAGAGCTGCAGTGAGCTGGGCCCAGCACCCTGCAAGCTGAGGCTTCGAAGTGCCCAGTGGAGAGGACTCCACTGCTGCCCTTGGGAGGTGACTCCAGTGTCTGACTGTGCTCATGGGAAACACTTTCTTCTGGGGCCCAAGGGGAATCTCCCCAGCTCCATGCTTGCAAATATCTAAGGGGAGGCTGCCAGGCTGGTGGGGCCAGACTCTTCTCAGTGGTCCCCAGAGACAGAACAAGAGGTAATGGGCACAAACCTGCACATGGGGAGCTCCATCTAGACATGAGGAGGGTGGTGGTGGTGCAGTCACCATCATTGGAGGTGTTCAGGAGACTTGATGGGGTGCTTGGTGCCATGATCTAGTTGTTTGGGTGGGTTGGATTGGTTGATGGGTTGGACACGATGATCTTGAAGGTCTCTTCCAACCTGGTGTATTGTATTGTATTGTATTGTATTGTATTGTATTGTATTGTATTGTATTCTTTGCCTTGAGGGTAGCAGAGCCCCGGAGCAGGCTGCCCAGAGAGGTTGTGGAGTCTCCTTCTCTGGAGACCTTCAAAACCATCCTAGGTGTGTTCCTGTGTGACCCTGCTCCGGCAGGGGGTTGGACTCCACAACCCCCAGAGGTCCCTTCCAACCCCCACCAGGCTGTGGCTCTGTGACTCCAGCACTGGCTCTGCTGCAGCAAGCAAAAGCCATCCAGGAAAATGTTTTCCTGCGAGCACAGGGCTGTGAGGAGCTGGCTGCAAACACAGCCCTGGGAGCCCAGACAACAACACACTACCTGTCAGGAGGAGCTGCCAGCCCCAGCCTGCAGCTCCTGCGAGGAGCTGGCTGGGGAGCAGACACCTGGCTGCTGTTGTTTGGGCAACACAACCAGGCTGTCGTTCTCCAGGGAGGGGAGAGACTGCAACCCTCTGCCGTTCGGGAAGAATAAGATGCAGACAGATCGCAGAGCTTTGCTTAATGCTGCCATGATATACAAATAAGAGGCTTAAGTATAATTATAGGTTGCATAATCAGTGTGAATAAAGAAATAGGCAGTAATTGATGCCATATTTTATAAATATCCTAACTGTTGAGGAAACTGAAAAATGTTTGCTAAAAGGACTCCTTGAGCATAATGATTATAAAGCCCTTTAATGTGAGTGAGCTGCTGGCTGAAGCCAGCTTTAGCTTCAGTCTCATGAACATAAATAGAGTTAATTGCCCTTCTGTGGGAGCTGGATGGTAGCACATTCCAGCAGAGTGTGCATTTTCCAGAAGTGCCAATCCCAACACATTCCAGCCCCGTGCAGCTTTCTGCCCTTTCCTCCTGCCTCCCCAGCGCACAAAAGGCAGGCACAGCTGGGCCGGGGAAGCGAAGAGCTCACGGGAGTGAGGCCTGGAAATGGACTGGGACATCGAGCCCCTGCCCACGTGTTAGCTGGCTATGGAGTTCCTGACTTCCCCCACCAGGCAGAGGGGCAGTGATGTGCAAATGCTGGGGTGTGGGGTGGCTGTGGGGGTGCAGGCAGCTCCTTGCCTCTTCCTGTCAATACAATAATACAATACAATAGAATAAACCAGGTTGGAAGAGACCTTCATGATCATCACCTCCAACCCATCAACCAATCCAACCCACCCAAACAACTAACCCATGGCACCAAGCACCCCAGCAAGTCTCCTGAACACCTCCAGTGATGGTGACTCCACCACCTCCCCGGGCAGCCCATTCCAATGGGCAATCACTCTCTCTGTGTAGAACTTCTTCCTAACATCCAGCCTAAACCTCCCCTGGCACAGCCTGAGACTGTGTCCTCTTGTTCTGGTGCTGGCTGCCTGGGAGAAGAGACCAACCTCTGCCTGTCTACAACCTCCCTTCAGGAAGTTGTAGAGAGCAATAAGGTCACCCCTCAGTCTCCTCTTCTCCAGGCTAAGCAACCCCAGCTCCCTCAGCCTCTCCTCACAGGGCTGTGTTCCAAACCCCTCACCAGCTTTGTTGCCCTTCTCTGGACACCTTCCAGCAAGTCAACCTCCTTCCTGAACTGAGGGGCCCAGAACTGGACACAGGACTCAAGGTGTGGCCTAAGCAGTGCAGTGTACAGGGGCAGAATGACCTCCCTGCTCCTGCTGGCCACACTGTTCCTGATGCAGGCCAGGATGCCATTGGCCCTCTTGGCTGCCTGGGCACACTTCCACGGGGGCAGAGCAAGGGGATGGTGCTCACTGCTGAAAAGGGGGAAGGAATCTTTTAGCTGAGGCAGCTCCTCAGGCAGTGTGTGCCTGCAGGTGCAGGATGCTGACACTGGTGGGAGAGGAGAGGATGCTCTGGGAAAGCTGCCAGCTGCACACTCTGCGTGTTCCTGGTGCAGCCCTCCTGACCTGAGCAGGCAGCTGGGCATGGACCTGGATCAGAGAATCCCAGAATCCCAGGCTGCCAGCTCAGAATGGACCCCAGGGATCATCAGCTCCAACCTCCCTAGGTCACAGCAGAGCTGCAGTGAGCTGGGCCCAGCACCCTGCAAGCTAAGGCTGCAAACAGCCCAGTGGAGAGGACTCCACTGCTGCCCTTGGGAGGTGACTCCAATGTCTGACTGTGCTCATGGGAAACATTTTCTTCTGGGGTCCAACGGGAATCTCCCCAGCAGTAACTTCTCCCCATCCCCCCTTGCCTTTTCCATGGGACTCCTTGTGAAGAGGGAGTCTCCATCCTGCTGGCAGCCACCCTTCCTGTGCTGCTCCATGGCAATGAGGTCTGCCCTGAGCCTTCTCTGCTCCAGCTGCACAGCCCCAGCTCTCTCAGCCCTTCCTTACAGGGGCTCCTGCCAGCCCTCTGAGCACTCTCATGGCTCTGGTCTGGACACTTCCCAGCCTGCTTCCACGGGCTGCAGCAGCCACCCTGTGACACAAGCACCCTGGGACCCAGGCACCCTGGCAGCCACCTCTGCCAGGCCAATTCCCCAGGGAGCTGCCGGTCCCAGGCTGATCCCATCCAGGTCACAGCAACAGCCAGGAGCGACGTTCCTGCCCCCGGGCCATGCAGACTCTCAAGCACGAAGCTCATTTTCTCTCCCCGACTCCTGTCCCCAGCCAGAGGTGAGAAATGCAAATGCAAACACAAGGGAGCCCTACCAGGAGACCTCACAGAAACAAAGCCTTTGCATCTCCAAAAGCAAACACCACCTCGGATTGGGTCCTGCAGGAGGAGAATGAGGAAAACTCTATGAGGAATGCTAAAAATAATCAAGCCAAGGCAGGCTGGCCACAGCCCCAGGGACACAACCTGCACTCACCACTGCCACAGCCCAGCTGCAGAGGGGCACACACAGATCCCTGGGGGTTTGGGTTCCTGCCTTGAATGAGCTGGTGATGAGTGACTCTGCCCCTGCGTGGTGTACCCCAGGCGCAGTGTGTGCTCACCAGAGCACAGCCGGGCTCTGTTCCCAGCCACCAGACCAAGCCAGCACCATGGGCCAGCTATGCAGGGCCCGGGCAGCAGCCCGGGGATGAAGGGGCTGGCTGGCGGCAGAGGCTCTTTGCATCTGGGAGCATCTTCCTCAGCCTTTCTGCCAGAGATGGCACCAGCAGAGGTGACACCAGCAGAGATGGCATCAGCAGAGGTGGCACCAGCAGAGATGGCATCAGCAGAGATGGCATCAGCAGAGGTGGCACCAGCAGCGGTGACACCAGCAGAGGTGCCACCAGCAGAGATGACACCAGCAGAGGTGCCACCAGCAGAGGTGCCACCAGCAGAGGTGACACCAGCAGAGGTGCCACCAGCAGAGGTGACACCAGCAGAGGTGCCACCAGCAGAGGTGACACCAGCAGAGGTGCCACCAGCAGAGGTGACACCAGCAGAGATGCCACCAGCAGAGATGCCACCAGCAGAGGTGCCACCAGCAGAGGTGACACCAGCAGAGATGCCACCAGCAGAGATGCCACCAGCAGAGGTGACACCAGCAGAGATGCCACCAGCAGAGATGCCACCAGCAGAGGTGACACCAGCAGAGATGGCACCAGCAGAGGTGCCACCAGCAGAGGTGACACCAGCAGAGATGACACCAGCAGAGGTGCCACCAGCAGAGGTGCCACCAGCAGAGGTGACACCAGCAGAGATGCCACCAGCAGAGATGCCACCAGCAGAGATGACACCAGCAGAGATGCCACCAGCAGAGATGGCACCAGCAGAGATGGCACCAGCAGAGATGACACCAGCAGAGGTGACACCAGCAGAGATGGCTCAGCAGAGGTGATACCAGCAGAGGTGACACCAGCAGAGGTGCCACCAGCAGAGGTGCCACCAGCAGAGATGGCACCAGCAGAGATGGCACCAGCAGAGGTGACACCAGCAGAGATGGCACCAGCAGAGATGACACCAGCAGAGGTGCCACCAGCAGAGATGACACCAGCAGAGATGGCACCAGCAGAGATGGCACCAGCAGAGGTGACACCAGCAGAGGTGACACCAGCAGAGATGGCACCAGCAGAGATGGCACCAGCAGAGGTGCCACCAGCAGAGGTGCCACCAGCAGAGATGGCACCAGCAGAGATGACACCAGCAGAGGTGACACCAGCAGAGATGACACCAGCAGAGATGCCACCAGCAGAGGTGACACCAGCAGAGGTGACACCAGCAGAGATGCCACCAGCAGAGGTGACACCAGCAGAGGTGACACCAGCAGAGATGCCACCAGCAGAGATGGCACCAGCAGAGGTGACACCAGCAGAGGTGACACCAGCAGAGGTGACACCAGCAGAGATGACACCAGCAGAGGTGACACCAGCAGAGATGCCACCAGCAGAGGTGACACCAGCAGAGGTGACACCAGCAGAGATGGCACCAGCAGAGGTGCCAGCAGCAGAGGTGACACCAGCAGAGGTGACACCAGCAGAGATGCCACCAGCAGAGATGGCACCAGCAGAGATGCCACCAGCAGAGATGACACCAGCAGAGATGCCAGCAGCAGAGGTGACACCAGCAGAGATGACACCAGCAGAGGTGCCACCAGCAGAGATGGCACCAGCAGAGGTGCCACCAGCAGAGATGCCACCAGCAGAGATGCCACCAGCAGAGATGACACCAGCAGAGATGACACCAGCAGAGGTGCCACCAGCAGAGATGCCACCAGCAGAGATGGCACCAGCAGAGGTGCCACCAGCAGAGATGCCACCAGCAGAGATGACACCAGCAGAGGTGCCACCAGCAGAGATGACACCAGCAGAGATGACACCAGCAGAGGTGATACCAGCAGAGGTGACACCAGCAGAGATGGCACCAGCAGAGGTGCCACCAGCAGAGATGACACCAGCAGAGGTGCCACCAGCAGAGATGACACCAGCAGAGATGACACCAGCAGAGGTGATACCAGCAGAGGTGACACCAGCAGAGATGGCACCAGCAGAGGTGACACCAGCAGAGGTCCCACCAGCAGAGACGACACCAGCAGAGGTGCCACCAGCAGAGGTCCCACCAGCAGAGGTGCCACCAGCAGAGATGACACCAGCAGAGATGACACCAGCAGAGGTGACACCAGCAGAGATGACACCAGCAGAGATGACACCAGCAAAGGTGACACCAGCAGAGGTCCCACCAGCAGAGATGACACCAGCAGAGATGACACCAGCAGAGATGGCACTAGCAGAGGTGCCACCAGCAGAGATGGCACCAGCAGAGATGCCACCAGCAGAGGTGACACCAGCAGAGGTGCCACCAGCAGAGATGGCACCAGCAGAGGTGCCACCAGCAGAGGTGCCACCAGCAGAGATGACACCAGCAGAGGTGCCACCAGCAGAGGTGCCACCAGCAGAGGTGCCACCAGCAGAGATGACACCAGCAGAGGTGCCACCAGCAGAGGTGACACCAGCAGAGATGACACCAGCAGAGGTGACACCAGCAGAGATGACACCAGCAGAGATGACACCAGCAGAGGTGCCACCAGCAGAGGTGCCACCAGCAGAGGTGCCACCAGCAGAGATGACACCAGCAGAGGTGCCACCAGCAGAGGTGACACCAGCAGAGGTGACACCAGCAGAGATGCCACCAGGTGGGTTTGGCATGTGCCCGGAGATGGAGTCTCCGCCACCTCTCTGGGCAGCCTGCTCCAGGGCTCCTTCACCTTTCGATTCAAGAAGCTTCTCCTCGTGTTCAGATGAATTTCTGATGTTCAAATCCTGTCCTGTCGCTGGGCACCACTGAGCAGAGCCTGTCCCTAATCCTCCTGACAGCCACCCTGGAGGCATTGATCAGCACCGATGAGATCCCCCTCAGTCTGCTCTTTTCCAGACTAAAAGGACCCCCAGTGCCCCCCTACTCCTTCTGCTCCCTTCATTTTGCACAGCCCACAGGAGGCTTTGAACCCCACAGCTGTAAACCCAGGAGCCACAGCTGGGCAGCTGCCAGACAGCCACAGCTCAGCTCCTAAGCTCACGTTCTGCTGGCTCCCCAAAACTAAACATCAGGGACAGAAAGGTAAATAGAGCTCCAGAGGCTCTGCTGTGGGAGGATGCTGCAGCAGGGCTGAAATGCAAAGACACAGCCAGAGCTCAGCTAGGTCAGGCTCTTCTGGGCCTGAGCAAGGGTTTGTGCTCCCAGTCAGCAGCAGCCCTGCAGTTTGGGAAGAACAACATTGCACTTGGCTCCCTGCCTGAGCTCAACACTGCCTCATCCATCAGCACTTTGGCTTCTCATTCACCTGATGAGCTTGATCTTGAAACCATCTGTTTGCCCTCACCTTGCATCCAGCTTTCACTTGACCAGCAGAGCCGGTTCCAGACAGACCCCTGGGCACAGGGGTGGGAAAGGCACTGCACTGCTGCTCCCTGCAGCTGAAAACCAGCTCAGGCCAAGATGCACCCCAGCGACCTTCTTTTGCAGCAGAGGTGACCCTGGCAGAACCAGCCAGCAAGGAAGACAAGAGAAATAGCTCTGGGACAGGGCTCAGAGGATGCTGCTGGGGCTGTTCAGCCTGGATCCTTGCAGCAGAGCAGATCCCACGCAGCTTGGAAGCACTTGTCCCATGTGGGCCCTGCAGGGCAGGGGTTTGGGCCTCTCACTCCAAGAAGGACATTGAGGGGCTGGAGTGTGTCCAGAGAAGGGCAATGAAGCTGGGGAAGGGTCTGGAGAGCAGGGCTGGGGAGGAGCAGCTGAGGGAGCTGGGGGTGTTCTGTCTGGAGAAGAGGAGGCTGAGGGAGACCTCCTTGCTCTCTGCAGCTCCCTGAGAGGAGGCTGGAGCCAGGTGGGGCTTGATGGTGTCACTCAGTGATCTCAGAAGGCTTTTCCAATGCAAACAAGTCGTTGACTCTATGATTCTATAAAAAGGTCCCCAAGAAAGAGGTGCTTGGGCCAGCCTAGGACTCAAGGAAAGAGTGGGAAGAAACCTTCAGCCATCTGAGGGCCTGTGATGAGTAGTTTCCTTCTTGTAATATTTGTTTTAACCTGTCAGGGAGTTCTCTGCTCCCAAACAAATGTGGTCTGGACTCTGTCACCGAGAGGCTCTGAGTGTGCTGGTTGTGGCTTGGGGCTTTGTAGCTTTTCCAGGGAGTGGAACCAATGTGAACTTCACTGAACTGGTCCTTCCTTTCCTCTCCTTGGGATGCTTTTGCTTTATTTCAAGGCTGTTACTCACTGACAGGTTGGTGTAAACACACTTGGAGAGCTGCTAGCAGGCAGCGGTGCCTCTGCACGCAGCGCTGCTGTGTCCCCACAGCAGGGATCACAGCGACCACTCCTCCTTTGCCTTGGGCAGCAGCTCCTGGCTCCAGCAGCCAGGGCTCTGGATCACACCTCTGACATGGGCTCAGCTGGGAAACAAGTGGCCTCTGGGCCTGCAAAATGAGCCTCAGGCAGCTTTGCCTTCTGTCCCCTGCCCTGAGGCCTCCACCTCCCCAGTCAGCTCCAACCTCAGCAGTGGCTGCAGCTCTGCTCTGTCACTGGCAAGGCTTCTGGCACCACAGAAAATGCTGACCCACAGGTCCTGGGGAATGCCCAGGAGCAGGGGGTCTGGAATGCCTGGCACTGCTTGCTCAAGGGCCTCTCCTCCAGGCAGGAGAGCATTTTGAGTCCCAGCTCCCAAAAGCCACAAGGCAAAGCAGTGCAGAGGGAAGGAGCTGTGTGCGTCCATCAGGTGTGCTTCCTCCATCTCCCTGCTTCAGACCAAGCAGAGTCCTGCACAAGGCAGCTCTAGAATCCACCAAAATGAGCTTCACAACCCTTCCAGTGCTGCAGGAGGGGAAAAGGAGCATTTCCTGCAGATGTTTCCCTTCCACAGGGCCAGATCTGGACCTGGCATAAAGCAAAGCAATTCACGGAGGAGCTGTGTTAGGAAGATCCTCCCATGCTGACACCCAGTGCATAACTCCTGTCCAGCCTCGGGGAGGGGACCCTGTGATACTCCTTCAATCTCTCCATAGCTTATGGTGCCAAGCAGGTGAGGTACCACATAGTGCTGCTAATGCAAGCCAGCTGCTGAGGAAGTGTCTGGAGACAGCAGCCAACTGTCAGGCCCAGGGTAAGTGCTGTCTCCTGGAGCATGGAGACAAGATAGCTGCATCTCTGGGAGGGCCCTGCAGAGGTCACGTCAAAGGAATGGATGTGGTGGAGATTTCTGTGGTTAACCCTTCAGCTGACTTGAAACTGCCTGGTTAAAATCCTGACTGTTGCTGCTGAGGCAGTTAGAAGCTCAGCTGCTACAGAATGCAGCCCAGCCCTGCTGGGGACAGTCACCCCTGAGCCACCTCCAACCTTGGGGACTGAGCAACCATCAGTGAGAGCCTGGGGCTCAGGGCAGCACTTCCCTGTGCTCAGAGCAGCCACTCTGGCTTTGTCTGTGAGGAAAAATGATCTTTTCCACCCAAAATGGTCACAGCAAGGAGGGAATGCAGAGACAGCACAGTCACAGCAAGGGGACAGAGCAGAGGGGAGGGCAGGATGAGCCAGAGCTTCTGGAAAGGCAATGGAGAAATGTGCTCCAGGGAGGGCAGGAGCTGGGCAGGTGCTGGGCAGGAGCTGGGCAGGAGCTGGGCAGGAGCTGGGCAGGTGCTGGGCAGGAGCTGGGCAGGTGCTGGGCAGGAGCTGGGCAGGAGCTGGGCAGGAGCTGGGCAGGGGCAGAGCTGCACGGAGCCCTTTCCGGGGAGGTGCTCCCGGGGGATGCTCCCGAGAGAGGTCTCGGTGCTCCCGGGCTGCTCCCGGGCCCATTCCCCCTCGGTGGCCGTGAGATGGCACCAGCCTCCCGCAGCTGCCGCAACCGGGCGTGGGGGCAAGTCCCCAGTGCCCCACCACCGTCCCCAGTAGAGCTCTGCCCCAGTTTGCCGCCGGAGCAACCTTTGGGGGGCTTCATGTGATGTCCTTGAGGTCCCTCCCACCCTGGCAGTGCGACCCTGTGTGCCAGGCGCACAGAGAGCACGGAGCCGGCAGCCCTGGCAAGCACAGCAGTGCAGCATCTCCAGTGCATCACTCAGACATTTGCCAAGGGAAACTCGGCACCTGGAAACTCTTCCTTTGGCCAACGGAAGTCTCCGAGCTGAGGCACCAGGACAGCAGCCTGCAGAGCCAGGTGGGCTGAGCAGCTGCCTTTGTCTGCTCTGTCTGCTCGGCACCGCGGCCCAGCGCTCTGAAAGACATCACACTGGTTCCTTCGTGCCCAGCCTCCCGCCGAGAGGAACAATGCCATTTGCATCCGCAGCGAGCCCAGCGCAGCCGGGGAGTCTGCTGGGGAAGCACAGCAATGGGAAGGGCTGGGCCGTGTTTGGGGTTAGGGCTGAATCCCTCCTGGCTTTTCCTTTCAGCCTGTACTAACCTGCACGTGCTCCTGAGGGACTGGGAAAGGGCTGCTGATGAGGACAGGCTTGATGGAGGGCACCTGAAGAGCTGGAGGTACCTGGAGGGAAACCTTTCTGCCTATGGTAAGGGCAGGGAGCTTGTGGGGATCTGCTCAGAACGTGCCTGCACAGAGGGACCGAGGTGCTTAAGCCCAGGAGGATAATTTACAGGGAAACATAAACTGGCTGTTTTCCAACAGGATGATAACATCCAGGTCCCAGCCCTTAGGCAGCATGCCAGGCTCCCCCAGCAGTGGCACCTAACTGCTCTTCAGGCTGTACCACACAAGCCGTGCCGAGCTGCGTGCCCAGCTCGGAGCCTGCATCCACACCATGAAGCTCTTGAGCTTGGTCTTGCATTGGTTTTGTCCCTGCACAGTGGCACTGGCAAAGGGACAGAAGGAATAGAGAACCCTCCTCATCAAGGGGCACAAGGGGAGCATGGCCCCAGGCCCAGTCCAGCTGTTCCTATTTCAAGCAGGCAGTCTGCAAAGTGCTGGGAACCCTTCTGAAGACCATTCATAGAAGGGTTTGGGTTGGAAGGGACCTCAAAGTTCATCCAGTTGCAAGGCCCTGCCATGGGCAGGGACACTTCCCACCAGCCCAGGTTGCTTTAGGCCTCATCCAGCCTGGCCTTGAACACCTCCAAGCAGGGGGCATCCACAACCTCCCTGGACAACCTGTGCCAGTGTCTCCCCTCCCTCCCTGTCAAGAATTTCTTCCTAATCTCCAGCCTCTCCTCTTTGCTTCTCTTCAGTGCCTGCACCCAGAGCTGGTGGCAGTTATCCTTATCCAGCAGGTCAGTGTGAACAGCCCCTGGGGCACTCAAGGTCTGCATCACAAGGCAGTGATGCTTGGGCTTCCCAGAACCCCTTTTTTTCAGTCCCCCAGCTGCATGTGGGATCATCCAAGGGGCTGCTGCTGGCACGGAGCAGGGCACTTTGGCAGATACAACTCTAAAGAAAAGAAAGGGGGGGGGAAGAAAAAAAAACCTGGTGGAAAAATGTCCCCTCCAGCCCTCTTGTTGAATTAAACCACATGGATATTGGTAAAACCCGGCGGAAAGGAACAGCTCTCCAGCACATGCTCAGGAGCAGAGTCCTGTTTCAGAGATCGCAGAAACGGAGGGGCTGACTGCTGAAACAATATAGCCTTCAGAGGAGGCCATTTGGAAGTGATTAAGCAGCCCCAGCTCCCCTGCAAAGCACCAACTTAGTGCCTCACGCCGGTAACAACTGTCAGCTGCTAACAACCTGGGGGGGGGGGGGAAGAAATCGAACTCGGTCCTGCATCATCTGAGCTTCCAAGAGAGCAGGACACCAGCAAGGGAGGTGTTAGAAGGGCTGTGACAGGATGAGGGCCAATGACTTGGAGCTGGAAGAGGGAGGATTGAGACTGGAGAGGAGGAAGAATCAGGGACAGTGAGGGTGGGGAGGCGCTGGAACAGGTTGCCCAGGGAGGCTGTGGATGTCCCCTCCCTGGAGGTGTTCAAGGCTGGGTTAGATGAGACCTTGAACAATCTGGGCTGCTGGAGGTGTCCCTGCCCATGGCAGGGGGTTGGAACTGGAGGAGCTTTAAGGTCCCTTCCAGCCCAACCCGTTCTGTGACACCACCAACCTGCACCTTACACAGAGCCAGCTCCAGACCACACACTTCCCCCCACTGCACAGACCCAGCCCTGCTCTGACAGGAGGGCACAGGGTGGCGGACCCCAGGCCCACAGCCTCCCATTTTGCTTCCATTCAGGGGCAAACAGGCTGTCTGGCAGCCAGACCCGGACTCCTGCCCAGGGCACAGCCTGGCAAAGCACCACAGGAGCAGGCAGGGGCTGGGCTTTGCAAGAACTGCTGATGCTGCTTCCACTCTTCCTGTCTTTTAAACGATAAAAACTGAAAATCTGCCCAAACCTGACTGCTCTGTGCCCTGAAGGGAGCCTTGCCAGCTGCACTCTCGGGCGTAAGCAGTGCAGGAGGGAGCTCAGAGTCCCTTTGAACATTAAACCTGCTCTGCTTTCCAGGGACTTTTCAGCTTAGCAGCAAGGAACTGAAGCTATCCAGCACCGTGTTGGTGGTATCGAGATCAAACAGCTCAGGAAGTCTTAGTTAAGCAAAAATCACACACCTCATGCTGTAATGTAGAAGCTGCTTCTCCCATCCCCAAATCTGAAGTGATTAAGGAGGATGTTTGTCCGGCCAGCCCCAGCAGCGAGTGTCAGCCCCAGGCAAAGGCAGCACCAGGGCCCGAGGAGGTGCTTCCAAAAGCTTCTCCTGCAGCTGTACAACCAGCAAGGTCCCAGCCCTGCAAAAACATCGACTCACAGAATGCACTGGCTTGGAAGGGACCCCCGAAGGTCATCTTGTCCAAACCCCCTGCAGACAGCAGAGACATCTCCAACTAGATCGGGTTGCTCAGGACCTCACCAGGTTTGACCTTGACTGTCTCTCTGTCCCAGCAGAGATGTCTGTGGGCGTCCCAGGCTGCCAACCCCACCCCAGAGGCATCCAGACCTGCAGACCTCTGTCAGCTGGTCTGTCCTGCAGTGGGATGCCACCGCGTGTCCCACCAGAGCAGGGTCAGCCTGCACGTTGGGCTGGGAGCTGTACAGAGAGCAAATTCCCCATGTCTTACGCCTGAGAACTTCCAGAAAAAGAGATGTTTCGAATTTGTTTGAGGAAAGGGAAATGTTGGTAACATGACCAACAGCTGGGAGCTCAAAACAGAACCAGAGCACAGAGCAAACCCAGCCTGAGCCCGGGGAGCCTGGCAGCCCCCACCGCACAGAGCTGGGCCCACCGGCTGCACCAGTGACAGGAGCCCCAGGCTGTCCTCTGTGCCTGCATCCCCTGCCAGACATTTTCTCCCTGCCTCAATGAAGGTCTGGCAGTTCCAGCAGCACCCAGAAGTTCCTGGCCTGTTAGAAATCAGCTCAGGATTTTCCACTCTTCTAATTTCTTTGTTTGCTTCTCAGTCCCATGCTGCTTCACTGTTTTTTCCTGGGCTGGGTGACAGTCAGGAGCCAGTGACAGACATGTGCACTGCTACTGCCATTAGCCAAAGGGCTCCAGGATGTCCTTCACGTCCCTGGAGCACTCCAGATGCTCTGGCAGAACAACCTCAACCCCCCCATGACCTCAGCCACATCCAGCTCCCCAAAATCCCAACCTGTCCCCGTCCCCAAGAGCCTTCTCAGGCATCTCTGGATGTGGTTGATGGTTGGAGTCGATGTTCTTAGAGGTCTGCTCCAGCAGAAACAGTTCTCTGATTCTGTGTAGTGCAGGGTGAGGCAGACCCTGCTGTGGGGGGTGAGGACAAGGTACTGCCAGGAACCCCTCCTGCCTGCCAGTTGGCTCCCTCCAGCCCACACTTGCAGACACAGCATCTGGCATCTGTCTCTCTCCCACCTTCACAGAGAAGACCTCACCGGCTGAGCTCAGGCACATCCTCCCCTCCTCTGCCCAGAGACAGAGATCCATGTCCAAGCAGAGGGGGTGCAGGGGGAAGAGGAGCTGGTGCTGCTGCAGGAGGGAGCTGGGGGAGCTGTGTGCCAGGGGCTGTGGCCCCTGTTAATCTGCTGAGGCTGAAGCCTGAGCAGCCCCTTGCCGAGAGGCATCGGCGGCCATCCCGGCTGTGCCCGGGAGCATTCCTGAGCACACAGCTTTACTATTTGTGTTATTATTATTTGCTTGTTTCTTTAACGATGTTGAACATGCTCCGAGACCCTTAATCACTGAGGAGATTACAGCAGACTCCCCGAGGGCTGACGAATGGGCTGAGGAAAGCCAAGAATAGCTTTGCTGACAGCCCGCCCTGCCCCGAGCAGCCTTGGAGGGGAGAGGAGGGATGGGCGAGGGGAGCAGCCCCTTCCTGCACCCCAGGCAGGAGGCTCCCACCCAGCTCCCTCTGTGCTGCAGCAGCCAAGGCGTGGGGGAAGCCCCTTGCAGCCCTGCAGGGTCAGCCGTGCCGCGACCACAAGCCTGGCCCAGTGCATCTGGGGTGCCCTGAGCTCCCCTCCTCGGGCACACGCCGGTGCGGGCAGGGTGGGAGCCTCTCACGCTGCTGCCCAGGCAGGCATCCATCGATGCCAGCTACCCCAGGGCTGGGGAAAGTGAGAACAGAGCATTTTGGTCCAACAGCTGCTGAGGACATGCTGGGGTGACACAGGGGTGGCCCTGCAGCTCATCTGGAGCCACTCTTCCCCCATCTCGGAGACTTGAGTGCTCTGAGCATGTGTTGGGGACAATTGTCCTTCCTTGGAGCGTGCTGTGAGGCCAGTGGAAAAGCATTTCCAAAAGGATTTGCCTCTCTGGGCATCGTGGAAAGCAGAGAGGGAACGGCATCAGAGCTCTCCTGCCCCCCAGCCCGGCCCTCACCCGCTGAGAGGCTTCAGCGTGGGAAACCCAGGACCTGCCCTTTGCAGAGCAGGAGGCAGTTTCCCTCGCTGTCCATCTCAGGGCTTACCCCATCATCCTGTGAGTTAAAAAAGAAAAAACAACAAGAAAGAAGAAAGAAAAGGAATCCTTTCCATGCCATATACTCCTTTGTATGACACCAGGAATTATGAATTGATAAAGATTTCCTATTATCTTCTAAAATCTACCACTCCAGCCCCTCAGCGAGGCCGTGCCCGTAATTGCAAGCAGATGTCTTGCTCTGCTGACACGTTAAGTAGAAGCAGAGAGACCCTGCTGCTATCTCCCATCAACAATTTGCACTAAAGCAGAGAACAGATTTTCACAGAGCAGGACTGCTGGAGGAGAAGGGGAGATTAAGTTCCTGCAGCCCAGGCGGCTCAGCGTTACAGCAAAACAAGGCAGCTGGGGAAAACAATGAACTCCAAACAGTCCTAATCCCAAAGCAGCCCAGAGCTTTTGTGAAGGAAAATGAATCTGCTGAAACTAATACTGCCAGAACCCGAGCAGAGTGCAGGGGCTGAGGTAATGTGCCATGAAGGAGAGATGATCCAGAGAGCCATGGAGATGTAGGGCTGGAAGAGGCCTTTGAGATCACCAGGTCCAACCATTCACCCGCAGCTCACAACCCAAGCACTGCTGCTGAGCCGCTGCCACTGAGCCACGTCCCTCAGCACCACATCCGGGTGGCTTTTGAACACCTCCAGGGATGGAGCCTCCAGCACCTCCCTGGGCAGCCTGTGCCAATGCCTGGGAACCCTTCCCGTAAGGACATTGTTCCTAATATCCAATCACATCCCTAGACCCTGCTGGCCACACTATTGCTGACACAAGCCAGGAGGACTTTGATCACAGAATGGGTTGGGCTGGAAAGGACCTCAAAGCTCATCCAGTTCCAGCCCCCTGCCATGGGCAGAGACACCTCCCACCAGCCCAGGCTGCTCAAGGCTTCATCCGACCTGGCCTTGAACACCTCCAAGGGAGGAGGCAGCCACAGCCTCCTGGGCGACCTGTGCCAGTGTCTCCCCACCCTCACTGTCCAGAATTTCTTCCTGCTCTCCAGTCTCAATCTGCCCTCTCCCAGCTCAAAGCTTAGAGATGTGTGGCAGGAGGCTGCTGGTCCTGCAGCAGGGCTTTGGGGCAGAGCACAGAGCCCAGTCACTCTGAGCAGCCCGGGAATTATCCATAGAAGTGGAAGTGACAGGGTGTTTAGCAAACATTAAACTCAGGAAGCTTAAAAGGTCTTCCAGGATTATTAAATAAACATTTAGGGTGAGTGAGAGGAAAGAACACGAAATGGTGAAGAAACTGTAAACACTCTGGAGCAGGCGGTTAGGGGCCACACTGACCCAGCTGGGCAGCACAGTGTTTATTAATTAAAGCACTATCACCCCTAATTGTGCCTCAGCTCTCCAGCAATCACTTAGTCAAGTGGAGGGACTTCTATAAACATGTCCATGTCCATGAGTTTCTTGAATCGCTTCAGGGATGGGGACTCCACCAGCCCCCTGGGCAGCCTGTGCCAGTCCCTGACCACTCCCGAAGCAAAGAACTTTTTCCTCACCTCCAACCTAACCCTGCGCTGGGGCAACATGGAGTCATTTCCTCTTGTCCTATCACCTGATCCTAGGGACAAAAGGCCAACCCCCACCTCACTGCAACCTCCTCTCAGGGAGTTGTAGAGAGCAATGAGGTCTCCTCTTAGCCTCCTCTTCTCCAGGATGAACACCCCCAGCTCCCTCAGCTGCTCCTCCCCAGCTCTGTTCTCCAGACCCTTCATTACCCTTCTCTGGACCTGCTCCAGCCCCTCAATGTCCTTGTTGGAGTGAGGAGCCCAAAACTGAACCCAGTATTCGAGGTGTGGCCTCACCAGTGCCCAGTACAGGGGCACCATCACATCCCTAGACCTGCTGCCACAGTCCCTGATCCAGACCAGGATGCTGGTGGCTTTCTTGGGCACCCAGGCACGCACTGGCTGAGGTTCAGCCTCTTTCAACCAGTAACCCCAGGTCCTTCTCTGCCTGGCAGTTTCCAGCCCCACTCTGCCCCAAGCCTGGAGTGTTCATGGGGAAACAGAGCTGGAAGCAGAGAGATGGACCCCCAAGCCTGCAAGCAGCCCCTTTCTGTGCTGGCTGCTCTCAGGTCCGGCTCCTGCCAGCCACGTCCTGGCTCCGCCGCTGCTGCTTTCTAGAGCAATGTCTTGGCAGCGGCTGCTGGAAGTCTCTGAAGGAAAGAATGTCTCAGACGGCAGCGAGTTTGCAGGCTGCGCACACTCCGCCTGCTCGCCGGCTGCTGGCGGCCCCGGGGGTCTTGGCAGGGCCGGGCAGGTCCTGCTGTGCGGCCCAGGTCCTGCCGCGCAGCCCAGGCGGATCCGGCACCGCTGTGCCGACGGGCAGCCTGCGCCAGGCCTCCCGCGGCGCTGGCGGTCCCTGGCACGTCCGGCGGCAGGGGCACAGAGGACCCTGCTCCCGCCACGCAAACAGCATTCTTGTGGCAGGCCGCGGGTCCGGAGCAGATTCCAGCCTCCGCTGGGAAGGGCTGGAAACAAAGCCCTCATTTTCCAGAGGCTGGGAGGCTTCCGCGCAGCAGCCGCCCACCCTGACAGGTTGACCTGCGCTGCGCCCCTGCAGGCTGTCCGGGACGTGGCTTTGCCACAGTGCTGCAGAGCCCTGGACCCTCTGCTGGGTCTGCCTGCAGCACGGCGGAGAGCCCTCACAAGGGCAGAGGAGCCAGCAGCTCATCCCACTCCCCAGAAGGACACCTTGAATATTGGGTTCAGTTTGGGGCCACTCGCTCCAAGAAGGACAGCGAGGGGCTGGAGCAGGGCAGCAAAGCTGGGGAAGGGTCTGGAGAAGGTGGCTGGGGAGGAGCAGCTGAGGGAGCTGGGGTTGCTTAGTCTGGAGGAGGCCGAGGGGAGATCTCCTTGCTCTCTGCAGCTCCCACGAAGCAGCGCTTCCCACGTGCCCCCTGCACTCGGGGGCTCACAGAGCCAGGGCTGGGACCTCCACATCCATCTGTCTGCGATGGATCTGTTTTCCACAGAAGTGTCTGAAAGGAGAGGAATCACTGCTGCCCTGCTTCCTGCTCTGCTCATCATCTCAGGCCACTGCAAGCTCCCTGTTGGTGCTCTGTGCTTTGCACGGCGATAGCGGCCCCGGGAGCGTTCACGCTGACAGGGCACGCAGAAAGCATGCACTGAGTTCAGCCCCATTCATTCTGCAGCCCAGCTTCAAAAAGCAGCAGGGACAGCCCAGATGGCACAGCCAGAGCACCACATCCCACCAGCAGCACGCTCCTGTCTCTCAGAGTACCCAGTGAGGCTACACTGGAGGTTGTCTCCCCAAAAACCCAAAGCATGTCTTAGTTTAGAGCAGGCATTTACCCAAGGGCTCATAACTTAAACTAGAACTCGAGGTCACCACCAGTGCTTGACCAATTTAGAGTGGCAGGGGTACCCACAAGCTGCACAAGCACCAGGCTTGCTGCTCCCAGTCCCTGATTCAAGCAGCCTCTCCAGGTCAGCAAATCTCTGTTTGCTGTGTCAATGCACTGGGGAGCTGGGATGTCAGCACCACATGGAATGAGTAATGCAGCTGATAAGGAAAAGGCAATAATAGAAGCAGCTTTCAAAGAAAAGGAATTTTATTAAAGGGGTTCTTGTTCCAATCATAGAAGAGAGAAAACAGAAGCCATAAGGTGTTTATATCAACCACAAGTTTAAAACGAAGTGAAACAATCAAGGACAGATCTCTGCATCACAATACACTGTGAGAGAAGCAAGCAGTGCTCCTTGCCCTCCAGGGAACAGTCTGCCTGCAGCTGGGGCTGCTGTCCTCACATCTCCAAGGTGAAAGAAGGAAGCAAAGCCCTGAGAGCAGAGCAGAGCTCTGCCAAGCCCCTAACAGCTGCCCCTCTGACGCCCACCAGTGCATTCCTACAGTCTGGGCGTGTTAGGGTAGCAGTGCTGCTCCCACAGCCACCAGAAGCTGTCCCCTCGCTGTCCTCCTGGCCAGGTCTGCCTCTGTTATCTCCTCCTGCATGCTGGTCCTGCTTGGCAGTACCTTCCCAGAAGCCCGAGAGCCAAGGAAGGAGATTCCCACTAATGAAAGCAAAACTGCAAGCCTGGAAGCCTCGAGGAGTGCAGCTGTCCTGTGCTCACCACCAGGCTGCCCACAGGGTTTGGGGAGACAGCCTGTGAGTGAGGATGTGCCCTTGTACCTGGCTGGCCACGGCACGGGCCCTGGGCAAGGGTGGAAACTTGCCCCAGTCCTTCCCTGTGGTCAGGCACTGGAAGAGCCTGCCCAGGGAGGTGGTGGAGTCCCCATCCCCGGAGGTGTTGAAGAAACCTGTGGCCATGGCACTTGGGGCCATGGTGGGGGTGGGTTGCTGGTTGGACTGGATGATCTCAGAGGGCTTTTCCAACCCAAACAGTTACTATGATTCTAGAATTCTAAATCTATGACTCCCTCCCAGCTCCCCAAAGGGCCTTTCCCCTTTTAGGGCAAGAGCTGTGGTAGCCCCCATGTTGCTAATCAATCTACCTGCCAGCCTTTAAAAAGTATACAAATATTCCTGGGATTGCCCCCTGCAGCAATGCAAAGCCTCCTGCTGTGGGCTGCTGCCCAGGGGGTGAGCTCCACACTGCTGCTCTCTGCTTGTCTTCCACATCTTCTCTTTCTCACAGGAGTCCCCCTCACCTGCCACACTTCTCGAAATTAGCTCTCTAAAATAACATTAAAACCAACTGGAAAGACACCTTCCCTGCCTGCAGCACGATGTCACATCAGATGCTGCTCTTTTAGTGTTGCTATTTTTACCAGAAGCCACCAAGGGAGCAGGGAGGGGAGCAGCGACAAGGGCTGAACCAACCCACTGCATGCCCGCAGCAGCAGCTGGCAGATCACAGAGCAGTTTGGTAAGAGAATGGTAAAATGACTTCCCAGGTGGATGAAAATGTCCCAAATGCTGTGTCTGGAAAACAACCAAGCAGCTCAGCAGCTCCCATCAGCTTTTCAAGGACACAGAGGGTCAGAGGGGTGGTTGAACAACTGAGAGAGCAAGGAGTAACGTGCAATTAGAGGATGCTTTAAGTAGGTAATTACAGTGGTAGTGTTCCTCCCATGGATAGCTCTGAGGTGTGGGTTTCTGCAGCCCTACAACACGGTCTGAAGTTGCAGAGTCCTCAAATGTCAGCCGCGTGCCCATTCCAGAGGCATCACTCCTCACTGGCACCGTGCCCGCAGGCTCCTGCAGCCTGGGCCAAGCCCTTCAGACAGTGCACAGAGCAGCTTGCGAAGAGCAGGAGGCATCTCCGGGCACTCCGTGCTACCAGGCTGCCTGAACTACTTGGGCAGAAAATGCCTCAGTGGTGCCAGGCTGCCCAGAGAGTCTCCATCTCTGGAGACACTCCAAACGCACCTGGACATGTTCCTGTGTGACCTTCTCTAGAACCTGCCTTGGCAGAGGGGTTGGAGAGGTCCCTTCCATGCCTACCATTCTGTGATACCAACAACCTCAGGTACATCACTTCATGCTCTGTAGTGGGGCACAGGAAGAGAGGCTGCTGCCCTGTTTGTGTCACCAGCCCCTGGATCCAGGCTTTCCAGCCCAGGATCTGCTGGTGGAAAGCAATTTTTGAGCAGCCAAGGCGACCAGGAGCTGAAAGTGGTTCTAAGCACTTGAGCTGATTTGCTCTATGATGCTTCCTGCTGCATTTCTAAGGTGTCAAATCAAGAGCCCATCACACAGCAGGGGCCTAGAGGTGTCCTCTTGCACACCCCCAGCAGCCGGGGTGACCCAAGCCCAGCTCTGGGTTTAAGCATCTCCATCCCACACAAGCAACTCCTCTTCTCCTTGGCTGCAGAAGGAAAACCAGGATTGTTGCTGGGGATGCTCCCAGATCACACTGGATTTGAGCTCAACGTGCCCCAGCTCTGGGCCAAGACCTGTTCCTGACAGGGCTGGACTTGTCATTCCACCTCAGCAGGCTGTGATGTTGGAGCCCATGGTTTATTTCTTTAATCCACTACTAAAGCACATTAGCTACAATGATTAATTCTGCATCAAAGAAACAAGACTACAACAAACAGTGGGCAGAGACAACCTACAGTAGGGCTTTCTACAGAGCTCACATCCTAGTCCCAGCTCTGTGAGCTGTGAAACCTCATTCCTCAGCGTGCTTGGCTTCTTCATGGAATCCTTCTGCAATGCAGTCTGCAGCCCTGTCCCCACCTGGGGAACAATTCACTTGCCAGCTTTGAGCGGGGCTGGTTTCAACCCCAGAAGTGAGCATTTGTTATTTGACTTTTCTGCAAGACAAGAGGATTATCTGAGATTGGAAGAGATTCCTTCTCTTGCAGCGATCAGGAGTGCTGAGAATACTGAATGGAGGCAGGGCTGAGCTGATGTGGGTCTGTGGAGCACAGAACTCGTCCAATTAACAGAATAATGCAGTTCTGCTCGGTCGATAAATGTCATCGTGTGGATGCAAACAGTCTCTGTCTTTCATAGACTCTCTCACCTCATATGAAGATGACATTTTGATTAGGATTAAAGAAAACCAACCACCAAACCACAACCCAGAGCCATACAAAGCCAAGCTGTCACACATCAGACAGACAAAGCCTAGAATCCGATGGCTCCCACAGCATCTGCCGGGAGGGAAGGATGGAGACGCTGCGTGTCCCACGCTGCTCCACAGGGACGTGTCCTCAACCTTCTGCCACCTGGTGCCTCGCCAGCAGCCTGGAGAGATGTCAAAACAGCACTGGGAAAGGCAGGGAGTGGGGCAAGCTGGAGGAGCTGGCTACGAGCTCTCCCCACCTGGGAGCTACCTGTGAGCGGCAGCTGTTGGCACGTGGCTAAAGCTGAATGGCAACACTGGGCACCAGCAGCTCTGGCCACGCATGTGCAGGAGCTCTGCCAGGACAGGCTGCCAGGGGAGCATGCAGGATGCTGCTGCAGGAGGGGGCATGTGTGAGGGCAGCCCCCCTCTGCCACCACCAAACTGGGCAGTACCACATGGGACCCAAAGGCTGGCAAAGGAGCAGGATGTTGCCAGGCTTGAAGGGCTCAGCCAGGGCAGCTTGGCATGACAGAGGCCAGGGTGGGCATCCCAGGGACACTTCAGAGGAGGTGCTGGCAAGGGAGGGCTCCCTGCTCCAGCTGGTCAAGGTACCACAAAGGCCTCAGGGTTAAGGCTTAAACTAAGCAGGTTTACACTACTAAGGGATTTATTTTTTTTACAGTGAGGGCAGTTAGCTAAGAGGAGGATTTGCCAGAGGCTGGGACAGGTTCTCCACTGTGTGTTCATTAACCCTCCCCACCGGGATGGGATCTCCTCCTAACTGCCTGGCTCTGGTTCAAACGGGGACTCATTTAGGGTGACCCTGCAGCCATGGAGACAGGAGTGACAGGGTGCCAAGGGTCTGTGCTGCCAGCAGGTCACCTCTGGACAGCACTTCAGACCCCTCTGCTCACCCTCTTTACCTGACAGCTGCTATGCAAGCGGCCATCCCAACAGCCACAGGGCTTTGGGTGCCGCTGGTGTCAGTCAGGGTGACCTGGGCCACCGCTTGGTGCCCGCGTGGCACACGCTCGCCCAGGCCATCAGGCAAATGCCAGCAGCAGGGAGGTGGGAGGGCTGGGGTCAGCGAGGGAAGCTCCAAGGAGCACAAGGGAGGAGCAGGAGGGCTTGGCTCCGGCATCCCTGCTGCAGAGGAGCGAGATGGAGCCGCGGTGCCAGGCTGCACAGGGTCCGGGCAGCAGCTCTCCTGCCGCCCACCACATCACTTGAAGACGGAGGGGAACGTGGGGCAGTCTGGAGCCTTCATCTTCTTCATGAACTTCTTGAACTCTTTGTTCTTCTTGTCCCACTTGTAGATGGCTGTCAGCAGGTACTGGGTCTTCACCTGGCGGCCCATGATGAGGAAGTAGTGGCCAAGGTTGTCCAGCTGGTGGCAGGGACAGTCGGCGCCGTTCTTCAGGAACAGCACCAACTTCTTCAGGTTCTTCTTCCGGATGGGACCCAGCTTCAGGGCCTTCCTCTTCCGTGGGATGATCATCTTGTCCCCATTCTCCTTCTTCACTTCCTTGATGGTCATCTTCAGGGCTGAAAAACAAGAGGGAAAACCAGAATGACTCCTGAGCAGCCTTGCACAAAGCCTTTACTACGCGAGGCTGGCGAGGGGGCACCAGTGCCCTGCCCAGCTGCAGACACCCAGTGGCCTGCACCACCACTCCGGGGTCCCCTTGCTCCCTCCTCCATGGCATCACCCGGGCAATAGCTTGTCCTGATGACCCTGACAAACCCCTTGTCCCTGAAGCAGTGCCACCCCTGCACCCAGCAGAGCATCAAGCTGAACCACTCAGGGCTCTGTGCCCCTTTCCCCCAGCCAGGCAGCCTCCATTGGAGAGGCAGCAGCAATAAGGTCTTTGCTGGCACTCAGCCCAGCAAGCAAGGAGATTTCCCTGCTCTGAACACATGGAGAATGGCCTGGAAGCACCATTCAGAAGGTCAGCTTGGCTTCTCAGGCATTTGCTTGCAATTCCTCCTGGCCCTCCTGTGCTTGTGCAACAAGTTCCCAGGCACCAAACATCTCCACTTCCCATCTCCCTATCCGAGCAGCAGAGCCCTCCAAGAGCCGGGTCCGCAGGACCTGCACAGGGCAGCCACACAACTCCACCTTTCCCTGGAGGAGTTAACCTCACACAACTTCCACAGCAAATATTTTCCTCCTTGGGTTCAGCATTTTCTCGAGTAAATCACAGCCCAAATAAAAGAAAGAATAAATTAATGTTCCTTTGCCATGACCATGAAGAGGAATTTAGAGGACATGGGGAAAGAAAACCCCAACGATGCAAATGTGTTGTACATTAAAGTATCACTTCTGTGCCATTTGGCTCTGCCTCACTGCTGGGGAAAAGCACATATGGCCAAAAATCACTAACATATTTCCATCCTTTGGGAGTTTACTTCAGAGCTGCAGATACACAGTGCTGGGATGGGTGATGAATTGTCTGCTGCCCCTTCTCCTCTGCCGCTCGGAGTGCGTGCGGCCGGCGGCGTGCAGCAGCCCGCGGCTCCGGCAGGGAGCTGGCTCCCCGCAGCATCCTGCCTTGAAGTCTCGCTCTGCTGGAGGACTTGCGGCAGTGAACACATGTTGCTTTCTGGACAGCAGCGCTGCTCACCCTTCCAGCCACAAATGGCAGCAGGACAGGGCGATGACAGTCCTGAGAAGGCAGCCGAGGCTGCGCTACCCTCCTGCTCCCAGCCACCGCGCTGGCAGCCGGAGCTGTGCTATTTATCAGCCTCTGTGCCAAACGCTCCTGCTGGGCTTGCCAAGAGCCCTGGACTGTTCGACTGTTACTGTACAAGAAAGTAATCCGGGACTGGAAACCTAAGTGAAATTTTTATTCCATCTGTTTTCCCAATTCAGGATGTTTAAGGAGCTAAAGAGACTCCAGCTTTAAGGAGCTAAAGATGCTGAACCAGATCAATTTGCAGCAATTCTGCAAAATTAAGCAAGCAGTTTTCAGGCAGCTCTAAGCTCCATGACATTAACTGGGCAGCAGCAGCATCCCTCAAGGTGAACCTCAATGCCTTTATCCCTTCTGACTCTGAACTCATGCCCTAAGCCAGTGGCTGCCAGTGCAGGGGAGTGGTAAAGCACCGGTAAGAAGAGATCTGTTCTACAGAGCTTGCTTGCCAAACGCTTTGCTGTGATCCCTGCAAGATCCTTGTTGCTAGAGGAAGAAAACAATCTGGCAGCTAGTGGAGGTGCTTCTACTCCAAGTACCATGGAAGACAAAGGAGGTCTGGTGATCCTGTGCTGTGGGAGCTCACAGCTGCTCCCTTCCTGCAGAGCTGCAGTTTTCTGTTCCCAAGGCAGCAGCGCAGACCCAGGGAGCATGGAGCTGCCCAGGTGAGCCACAAAGCCAGACAGGAACTGAAAACTCATCCAAACCTCACTTGTGCACAGCAGCACAGAGAGCCAAGATCAGATAATGCCAAGGAGGATCAACGAGGAGGCTGAGCAGGGGTGCAGTTTGTGTAAGGCTGCTCTTCCCAGCACCCAGCTCCCTGGCACCAGCCACCCAGGGAGCCTGCAGTGTGCCCAGGTAAGATGCAGCCTGGCTCAAGGACTACCAAGTTTCAGCTGTCTTGCTGTGGGACTGAGCGGTCACAACAGCAAAAAACCCAAAAGGCATCACAATCACTGCTCAGTTTTCCCTTCTGCCAGCAACCTGCCTGTCCACCCCCTGCTCCCCTGCTCGCTCCATGTTCCTGAAGCTCAGACTCCCGTACCAGGCGAGACTGCCGGCGGCTGCCGGACACGCAGCTCTGGCAGCCTCCACCCACACCAGAAGAGTGGTGCCCGAGGGCAGGTTTGTTCTCAGCTGCACACCCTGCTCCGGCAGCACAACACCTCGCAGTGGGAGGCAGCCCTTGGCTTGTGGCTTTCCTAGAACATAAAGGATTTGGCAGGGGAGGACCATCGCTGCAGCTCGCCTGGCATCCCCCAGCCCTGGGGACACCTCTGCCCCAGCAGCAGGGAAAAGCTCGAGCAGGATGGATTTGAGCCTTGGCTCCAGGACCTAAATGAGCTGCCAAAGCAAACAGCTTTGTCCCTGGGAGCCCTGGCCTCTCTGCTTCCCCAGCACTGCACCAAAGCCGTCTCAGCCCCGAGTGGGAGAAGAGCTGGAATGGCCCCTGCGACCCCAAGACATGCTTGGTCACACAGACTAAATCTTCAGCCATCACTGCCAGGAGGGAGGTGACCCCAGGAAGAAACCTGGAGGGTTCCTGATTGTGTGTGAGCACAGGCAGCCTCCCAGCCCAGCAGCTGCACTACAGCCATGGACCAGCTCAGCATCAGCCATGGCTGCAGAAGGGACCCAGACCACCACCGCCGCAGAGGCAGCCAGGAGCCCATCCTCCCCTCGGCTCCCACATGATGCATGTCCCAAAACAACCTCTGAACCCACCCTGTGCTCCCTCACTCAAACACAACCGCATCTCCTCCCCTAATACACTCAACACCTTCTGCCCTCACCCAAGCTCCTGCTAATCCAAGCCCCCGCCATGGTCATGGCCTGGGTGGCTCACAGAGGTCCCTGCTACAGGCACCTGTATGCAGATGGCATCAGGGTGGAACTGTGCTGTGAACAGCAGCACCAACGGCACCAGGAACCAGCTCGTGGCCATACCAGAAGAGAGCTGATGGCAGAGGAGCCTCATTCTCTGCCATCCCTGCTGTGCTGGTGGCCAGCTGCAGCCAGGACCACACATAAAACCAAAGCTCTTTCCAGCCAGGCATTGTCTCAGCTCTGCTTGCAACATCACCAAGCAGAGTGCCAGGATGGCAGCTCCTGGGTGCTGGGCTGGGAGCTGAGGAGCATCCCTGGGGCACAACTCTCCCAGTCAGGCAGAACTGGCCAAGCAGGAGGTGCCCCCTTTGCTCATGGGCACTGAGTGTGCCCTGGGGCCACGTGGCTGATGGTGCTCAGGGCAGAGGGGAGTCCTGCATGGCACAGAGTCGTGCCAGACACGGTCCTCGTGAGCACTGCCCTGGTGTCTGCTCATGAGCAAGTCATGGCAGGAGGCCTCCAGCGTCCAGCTGCCCACTTCAAAGGCAGACACAGAAGTGAAAGTATCGCTCAGGCTGGGAGAGAAAGAAACCAAACACAACAAAGGCAGCCTTCAGGATTTAATTTGGGATTGAACAGCTCTCAGCCACGCTGTGTTTACAACAGCGGGAATCCTCCCAGGGCACTAAACCCACACTTGTCCTTGCTCAGCCCCAGCATCAAGAAGCTGATGTCTGCCCAGGCATGAGCCACTCACCAGTGCTTTGCCACAGCCAGGAGAGCCATTGCCAAAAGCCCAGCACAGGCATGGATCCTCTCACCAGACCCTGCCCGTGGTCACAGCCAGCTGCCAGCAGCAGAATCGGAGGTGGCTGCACCAACCTCGATGCAGCACAGAGGCCCCTGCAAAGAGCCTGCACACAGCAGCCAACAGCTACCAGCAGCCTTCCTCCAGTGTCCAGGCTCCCAGCACACCACAGCACCAGCCAGCCCTCCCTTCTCCCATCCCACAGGACCATACCACCACCAACCATTAGAGGTGGAAAGAGAAGGCAACACAGGCGGCCTCTTCCCCTCCAAGCTGCCTTGTGCTTCCTTCTGAATTGCTCTGACTCCAGGATGCCCAGAGAGGACACCAAGAGGGACTCTGGTGGCTCTGGATGTGCAGATGCCCCAAGAGCAGAAGGGCAGAGCCCAGCCCAGGTGATGCAGCCCTGTCAGACCAAGGCAGCCAGTGTGTCCCCACATGGCTGAGGGGGCAGCACAGCTCTGCTGTCTCTGGTGCAGGCAGAGTGCTGCAGATACAAAAATGCCTTTTTTCATTTCTGGGTTTATGAAAGTGTTTGCTCCTCAGAGTGGAATTACTCCTGGCAGCAGCAGCTGCAAGAGCAGCAAAGGCCCCACAGAGCTGGTTGGGGTCCAGGCTGACCAAGCACAACTCTTGTTTCATGTGAAGCTTCTTATCGAGGCCTCTGAGCTTTCCAGCTCGGGGGGAAGAGGAAACCTGGCAAGCTGGGAGCACCCCATTAGTGCCACCTGAGAGCAAAGCACCCCAGCACCAGGGCTCTGGTGCCCTCTGCACATCTGCAAAGACTGCACTGTACCAGGAGCAGCCTAAAGCCCAGGCCCTGCACCCTGCTCACCAACCACCACCACCGGGGCACCTCCAGCCCCAGGGCTCCAGCACGCAGGAGCCTGGGCACCATTGCTGCTCCTCTCTTGCCTGCACAGGCAGGGGCCCCACTCCAGCACCTCAGGGGCAGGGAAGGGAACGTGAGAGAAGGGAAAGATCAGCTGTTCCTTCGGCCTCATTGCTCCTTCCTTTAGAAATCACTCAAAGGAGGAAGCCTGCCAGAAGACACATTAGGGCTGTAACAGGAGAAGGCTGCAGGCAAGGAGCTGTCAGTCACGGGGCAAAAATAAACAGCATGTATTGATTGTACTGCAGGCTCCAGTGCAGGGAGAGCTCCTTCAACAGGATCCCCCCAGACCCAGGCAAAGAGCAGAAACAATAAATAAAATCACCAAGAGAAACAGAGAGAGGAATGAACTCCATGGACAACCCCAGCCCACGGCAGGAGTAAGAAGCAAACCCTGGCTGCAGCCCAGGGAGGCTGGGGGAGGCAGCTGTGGGGGCACAGGAGGTTGAGCTCACACCTCACCAGCACCCCAGAAGTCACCAAAACCTAAACTGGGCCAAGGCCAGGCAGCATTGGGCCAGCCCCACTCACCAGCCTGTGCCCAGGCAAGGGGCCCTGCACCCACAGCTGCCCTGGCACCACTGTCTGTGCCCCTGCTCCACGCCGTGCCCCCATGGCAACACGGCTGCAAGAGCCACCAGCAGCTGCCCCGTGCAGCACTCCTTCTTTAAACATTTATTGTAGGTGTCTGGCTTGGTGAGGATCTGCAGCCTGTCAGCTGCCAGTGTTTACTTTGGTGGATGTGCAAGAGAAGCCTCAGTCTGAAGGGCTAGGGTGGGGGTTATTTCAGTGCCAGATAAACAGCTCTGCTTGAGGAATCATCCCCTGACAGTACCACCACCACCCCCAAGACTAAACAAAGATCCAAGGGCCATGCACTGTGCTTTGGGAAAGCTTCCTGCAGCCTACACCTCCTCCACTGGCTGCTCTCCACAGCTGGGACATCCCCAGGAGCACCCTGCACTGCCCTCCCTTGCAGGGCAAGGCCAGATCTGCCCCTGCTCCAGCTCCCCAGCTGTCTGCAGACTGGGTGTGTCTGGAGACAGCCCTGCATGCTCCCAGGAACCCCCTGGGTGGGAGGAAAAACAACGAGGGAAGGAAACAGCAAATGCAGCTGCATGAAACCGACACCACTGCAAACCCACACCAGTGAGCTTCCCACTGCAAGAGTCTGCAACGGGGAGGAGCAGGAGAACAAAAGTACATCCAAGCCATGCCCAGCTTCCACTTGGTGAGAGAGTGGTGGTTACCTGCAGTCTACAGGAGGGAGCACATCTCCTTTTGAAATGAAGAATCCCTGAGAAAGCAAGTGTGGGAAGGAGAAGGAATGGGATCCACCTCAGCATCACCAGGAGCTCTGACATGTTTTAAACCCAGAGTTACCTGGAGGATCTGTGCTGATCCACAGAGCAAAGAACCATCCCAAACTCCCTGCAATGGTCAGGAAAACCCCCACCAGGATCTGCTTTGAGAGAGAGCAAAAGGACTTTCAACAGAGCTGGAGAACCGTGGTGTGCCAGGTGTGGCAGCTGGTGTGCCAACACACTTCTGATACCTGACATGACCTGCTTTAGGGGACCCTGCTCTGGCAGAGGGCTTGTACTGCATGATCTTCAGAGGTCCCTTCCAACCCCAACATGACAACTAAAGCCATCCCAGGGGCTCCCATGAGGCAGTTCAAATCTTTCTCTATTTATTTGTGGGAGCTGCTGCCACCCAGACACAGCCACAGGGCTCCCAGTGCCAGCACCAAGCTCCCCAGCACTGCAGAGAGGGCAACCTTCAGCCCTGCTGGCTGAGTGGAGCCCCTGCCAGCAAGCTAAGCCTGCAGACTTGGCTCATTTCTCTCCCCCAGTGCTGGGACCCATCCCCACCACCTGGGCCCACAGCCGTTGTGGATCAGGGGTGGGCAGAGCAGCTGAGCTCTGCCCTGCAGCTGCTGCTCACACTGCCTGTGGCCGCTGGCCACAGCCCTGCCCAGGCTGCTGCCTGCCAAGGAATGTTTCCATCCTCTGGACGCTGTCCCCACAGCGCTTCCCAGGAGCCAGCTCTCTCTGTAGGCAAGTCAAAGCCTGGGGCTGCTGAGCAGAACCACAGCATGCTTCTGGTTTGGCCTCTGCTGCCCTTGTGTAACCCTCCTGGCGCACAGGGAGGCTGCTGCAAGCCTGTGGTCAGACTCCCAGATCCCTTCCCAGCACTTGCCCACCAAGATGCCACCTCCCTCACCTCCAGGGAGGTGACAGGTACTGCAGCCACCCACCAGCACAGACCCACCCCTGCCACCCAGCCAGTGCCACACACTCCTCCAGGACAGAGGTCCCCAAGCCCACAGCCCCTGGACTGGGGCAATGCCTCTGTGTCACCCCATGGCACACAGCCCCTGCCCAAATCAGGACCAAAAGCCACTTGCTGGCTGGGAAATTCTCTCCAGTCTCTCCCCACAGATGCAGAGGGTGAGAGGCAGCTGCCACTCATAAAATCATAGCATGGTTTTGGGTTGGAAGGGACCTTAAAGAGCAACCCTGCCATGGGCAGGGACACCTCTCACTAGACCAGGGTGCTCCAGGCCCCATCCAACCTGGCCTTGAACCCCTCCAGGGAGAGGGCAGCTCCATCCCCCATCTCATGCCTGCCCAGAGCAGAGCTCAGGGAACTCCTGCCCCACCACCCCCCAGAGCAGCACATCCTGCCCCAGCCAGGCTGTGGCACCAGGTCCCTGCCTCTGCACCCCAGAGCTCAGGCACTCCTGGGAAGCTCTGCCGTGGGCACTCCTCTGGGTGCTTTCCCCTGCTGCACTGCACTTAGAGGACTTGTGGCATTGCAGAGCTGCAGGAGCTGGGAATTCCTTTGCAGCAGGCAGGGTGAGCAGGCCAGCACACAGAGCAGGTTTGGGTTTGCTCTGGCACATTCAAGTGCTAATCCCCACGGAATGCACACCTTGTTCAATGTGCCTTTAACAACCTTCCGGGAAGGCTCCCCTCGCCAGCCGGGACGTCAAAACCACTTACTGCTGGGTTTGATCTCACACAGCTCAGGGGTTTTTCCTCTGCAATACTTTCCCCCCACCCCAAATTGAAGTTCTGTTTACCTCTGACTGTCTGACTCACTCACTCAGAACATACTTGGGACACAGCTTTCAAGCAGCTCTGCATTTTTTTAAGCTGGCTGCTCGGCCCTCACTGAGGGCAGGATGGGCTCTGGGCTCTTACACCTGGACTTGACAGGATCAGCAAAACTGGGCTGGAAAGAACCCAGTGCTGCAAGCAGGCTGAGGGAAGGAGGGAGCTGGTTGGCTCCTTCATGGCTGCAAGTGGAACAAGGGTCCATGCTGTGTGGGCAAGAGCACAGGAAAAGCAGGGTTAGGCTCTGAACCACATTCCCCAAAGAGCAGCCACTGTCACCTAGGCCTCATCCCCAGATGCCAGACCAATAACACCATCTGGGTCTAGGGCTGGTTCAAACACCTGGGGTTGTTCACCCTGGGAAGAGAAGGCTTAGGGGAGACCTCATTGGCATGGAGCAGCACAGGAAGGGTGGCTGCCAGCAGGATGGAGACTCCCTCTGCACAAGGAGTCCCATGGCAAAGACAAGAGGTGCTGGGGACAAGATACTGCTGGAGAGATTCCCACTGGGCTCCAGAAGAAAAAGTTAGACACTGGAGTCACCTCCCAAGGGAAGCAGTGGAGCCCTCTCCACTGGGCTGTATGAAGCCTCAGCTTGCCAGGGTGCTGGGCCCTAGGAAGGTCGGAGCTGATGATCCCTGGGGTCCCTGCCAGGCTGGGATTCTGTTCCCAGCTCGTGGCCAGGGCTGCCCACAGCCTGCAGCAGGGCTGCACATGCCATGCAGAACGCTGCATGATGCCACACGTGGGGACCTTGCTGCCCATGGCACTTTACCGGGTGGGCAGGAGGGACGCTCAGCACCGCAGCCAGGGCGCTGCAGGAGCACAGGCAGTGGCACCAGCACCCCGCTGTGCCAGTGCCCGCTGCGCAAGACGGGCCCCGGGCACACGGCGCCGGCCGGGCCGGTCTCTGCGCTCCGACACTGACACCTAGAGGCTCCCCGGCCCCGGGAGGCACCGCGCCGGGTAGGCAGCGCTCCGCCGTCGGGGATCCAGCCCACACCGGAGCCACGCTGCTCTGTGCCCCCCCCGGGAAGCCTCCCGGTGCCCCCAGTTCTCCTTACCAAACTCGCTGGCACACAGATGCTCCACGATCGCCTCCGACTTCATCTCGTTATCACAAGGAGGGCACACGGTGGTTCCTGGCAAGAGGAGAGAAGAGGTGGTGAGGAGCCAGCTGAAGGAGCATGGCAGAAGCAGGCTGCCCAGGCTGTCAGATTGCTGCCCTCAAGGACATGTGCCAGCCCCCCAGGAGGGCTGGGGGTCAGGAGCCATCCACCAGCTCCCAGGGTTGCACTGGCCATGAGCAGGCTCCTGCCAGCCCCACTCCAGCAGTTGCCAGTAGCCCCAAGGCTGGGCAGGGCAGGCTGCTGCCAGGAGCCAGGGCTGGCAAGGAGAAGGCTTTTCAGGGCCAGGCACTCAGCCGAGGGGAGCTGCTTGCCACGGGGCATGGCCCACAGCCTGCTGACGTTCCCTGCCTGCAGCGTGCCAAGGCTGGCACACAGTGCCCAGGCCCCAGGACAGCAGGAGACCAGTGCTCAGGGATGTGGCTCGTGCCCAGGGGCTGCCCAGACCAGGAGCCATCCCAGATCCAGGCAGGGCAGTTCAGGAATGACCCAGCCCAGCTCTGCACAGGTTCCACTCAATGCCAGGGACCACTCCACAGCCAGCCCCATGCCTGTCTCCCTCCCACCCTGCCCCAGAGTGGCACTGGTTGGCAGCAGACCTGCAGCACGACCCCAGGAGTGCACAGCTTCTCTCTTTTGCTTTTGGCCCAGCTGAATCCACGGGCTGCAGGACAGCCTGGTGGCTCCAGCAGAGGAGAGCCAGCTCTGCTCAGCAGCTAAGGGTTCCCACATCCTCCTCTCAGGAAACACCAGCCCAGGGGATTGCACTGGGCTCCATCCCGGGAGGAAAGCTCACTTCATCCAGAGAATAAAAATCTGTTTCCAGGTTCCTGTCTCCAGTCGGAGCAGAGACCACCCAGCAGCACAGACACAGAGTTGTGCTACTGGTGGAGGAATTTATTGAGCTGGGAGATGCTGCTTCTGTTCCTGGTCCAGGGGAACTGTGGACTCCTTCCCACACAAGGGAGTTATTCTCAGGGACAGCGCCGCAGTGAAACATCTGCTGGTCCCTGCGTGCAGACAGAGCCCTCCTTGCCTCCTTCCAGCCCTCAGCCAGGCCAGCAGAACCCAGAGTCTCGCTGGAGAGAAGAAACAGAGAGGTCTCCCAGCAAGAGGGGTGCAGAGCCAGAACAGCTGGCAAGGGAGGCACAGCCACGACCCTCACCCACCACAGAGTGGAGTCTCCTCTGTCGCTGCTGCCCCACATTTGTTTTCCGTGGCGGCTTCTTCCTCTCTCAACCTCCCAGATCTGTTCTGTGCCAACTGCTGGTTCCTGGGGTCGTGCACTGTGTCTTTATTAATCACACATGCAGAGCAAACGGCCTTCCAGTGGCCCTGATGAGTGAGCCACAAGGCAACCCAGCAGCCCCCAGCAGCTGCCTCAACAGCCCCACTCCTGGCAGCGCTGCCTCTCACCTGGGCACTTCCTCTTCCAAACCCCTGGAGTGCAGCTGCCACTTCTACCGTCTTGGAGTGACAGGCAGCAGGCAGCCTCTGGAGATGTGGTGACATCCCCAACACTATTTTTACCATCAGCAGTCAGAATATTTCCATCCAGGCTGCACTTCCACGAGCTCAGGATGAGGGGAAGCTGGCAGGGGGGGAACAGCCCCTGCGGTCTGCCTCTGCCACAGTGCCAAGAGTTCATTACTGTGCTGGGGACCACCCTGGGGAAGGGACCCTGCCACGCATCAGCTCATCTCTGTACAAAGCACTGGGATGTCCCTCGGCAGCCAAAGTACACACCAGGAGCCCAGCTGAGCCTGCAAGGGCCAGACACACAACGTGAAAGCCACCACTGCATCCACCCCGGGAGCCTTGCAGGGAAGTGAAGGGAACAACCAAACCCCAATGGAAAAATCAGACTCATTGTTCCTCGATGAAAGCACAGGCTTGGTTTTAGCTGTGCTAGGGGAATGTTTTGGCATGCCCAGGTTGGCAGAGACCCACTACAGCTATCCCAAAGCTGCCCTCCCACCTCTCCTGAGGCATCACAGCTAACATCCTCCAGCCCACAGTGCTGCCCAGCACTTTACCCTTCCCACACCGTCCCAGGCTGAAGGAGCCAACAAGAAGCCCAGCCATAATTTGGGTCCTCCTGCACAGGTGATCCCCACTGCAGTGGCCCAGAGGCAGCCACGCCAGCATGTGCCCAGCCAGCAACCCACCACAGCTCCTGGTACTGGGCACAGCCGCCTGCCCCCCAGCCTGCTGCAGCTGGGCTGAGGTCCATCTTCTGTAGCTGACAGCTCAACACCAAGCACAAGCTTCCTTCTCCTGCTTCCAGCTTGCTTTCTCCTCCCTGCTGACCATTTTCTAATGCCTGGCTTTGGAGCCAGCTTACTCCAGGGGCAGGAGAAGGAATGTGTAATGCTATATTAATCTGCAACTCCCCTGATGCATCCTGTGGGCCTGCAGGCTTTACCGCCTCGTGCTTAAGGAGAAAGGAATTCAGCAGGTCAGCTCTTTGAGAGGCAGAAAGAAATTCCAGTTTCAAGGTGTTAATGGGGAAAAAACACTGAAAGGGCCTCACTCTTATTAGTGCCCAGAGAAAAGGGGGCACACTGCTGGCTCCTGACACTCTTGGAATCAACAGGAAACACCCCGGTGCCCCAGAACAAAGGGGCTCCAGGAGCTGGCACTCGTGGAAAACAAAAATCACACGAGCTCTGGGCAGAGGGAAGGACCTGTAGCACACACATGCAAGGGCTGAACTGCAGCAGCAAACATGCTTGCCCACAGGCACCCCTCTGCACAAGTGGCAGTGCCAGCAGCCAAACTGGCATTCTGTAGACACCTCTGCAAACAGATCCTAACTTGGCTGCAAAGAAAGGGGAGAGGTTGAGACTGGAGAGGAGGAAGAAGTTCTGGACAGTGAGGGTGAGGAGACACTGGAACAGGCTGCCCAGGGAGGTTGTGGCACCTCCTCTCTGCAGGTGTTCAAGGCCAGGCTGGATGAGGCCTTGAGCAACCTGGGCTGGTGGGAGGTGTCCCTGCCCATGGCAGGGGGTTGGAACTGGCTGATCCTGAAGCTCCCTTCCAACCCAACCCATTCTGTGTTTCCAAAGTGTTTGGACATCAGTTCCATGAAGCCATTCAGCAGTGTTTTATCTGAGTGGCTGCAGCGTTTCCTTGCAACAATCACCCAGCTCTGGCTTACAGCTCACTCCGAGAACAAGTTCATACACCCTAAAGCTTGTGCAGAATGAGGCCTCCCTGCACCCAAACAGGACCAGCAATAGACACACAAAGGAGTCACACCTGAGCTGATGTAATACCTTATGAAAAGGCAATTTAGTGATGCCTGTGAAGGGCAGCAGATGCTCAAACGCTGTGCTGCTAGGCACCTCAGCAGCACCACAAGAAAGCTGCACTATCCCACCCCAGTGGGTCTGAAAGGTGATCAAGGAAGCACTTATCAGAGGCTGCTGGCCTGAAAGACTGTTCCCAGGTATGGTGTCATTAATGCCTCTAAAATGAACGACCTACAAACAGTTCAGACTCTGCTTTGGACCTTGGAAGCAGCAGCTCTACAACAAGCAGCTCAGACCCAGGAGCACGCTTGGCTGCAAGTCCCTGGGGAATAAAAGCAACCTTTGTACTCCCCACACAGGACACGGCTGCGGTCTTGGCCAAGGGTCCAGGTTCATACAGGACAGATGATCTTAGAGCCTGCCTGGAAAACAAAGAGCTTCCTCCAGCAATCCCACCAGTAAGTGAAAGCCACAGTGAGAACAGCAGCCCGGCTGTGCTGGTCAGGGAGGGGCTGGGACCCGGGACCGAGGTTCAGCCAGACCTCACCCCCAGCATGGGCACACACTCCCCACCCCATGGGCCTCTGGATGCCACTGCCAAGGCACAGCAGAGGTTCCCTGAACAGCTCTAGATGTGTCAAGCTCAGGTGCCTCCCCTTGCCCGCAGCGACCACAAGTCCCACTGAAGCCATCAACCCTCACTGCTCTCCGCGTGCCCCCACGGGGGTCCTGGGACACCCTCGGAACATCACCACTCTGCTGTGGGACCTCTGCTCCTTCTTCCTGCCCCTAACCAAAGGAGTCCCCGAAGGACAAGCCGCACCGGGATGAGCGGGATCACAGCAGCACGGTCGCCAGCAGGCTGGGGGAGGGCTCCCAGCCAAGCAGGACATGAAGCCTCTGCCTGTGAAGGTCACTGCACGCCACAGGGTGACCTCCCCTCCGGATGAGCTCCGGACACAGTGCAGGAGCCACGCGTGGCTCACCCATCCCTGAGCAACTCCCAAGTGCCAGCGCTGAGTCCCCGTGAATCCAGGCGTGCCCATCCCTCGCCGTGAAGCTCCGGACACAGGGCAGTTTATTGCCCTCCGCAAAGATCCCTCCGGCAGCCTTTCAGAGCGCTCCGACGCGCGGTGCCGAGCTCACCCGAGCTCATTTATTTGTAAAGTTTCCTACAACACCACCACATCACAACGCCAGCAAGCCCCGCACGCACCTCCTGCGCTCAAGGGACACAAGAACCTTGTCCGCTTTCCCCCACTCTTCCTTGCTAAGTCTCTTGCCCCCTTGCCGCACGCAGAGCCACCAGCTGCGCAGCTTCTCACCCCAGGAGCGAGCGGGATGCAGGCACCCCGCTGCTACCGCTGTCATCACTCACTCCAGCCAGGAAGCGCTTTCTGCCACCGGCACCGCACAGCCTGCTGCTGCCAGCACAGCCCCACAGAGTCAGGCTCGGCAGAGAAACTGCTGCCAGGGCAGCGCAGCACCTGGGGACAACGGGTCCATCAGGGCTGGAGCCCAGCCCTGGTGCCGGCATGAGGAACAGAGCAGCCCTGCACCACCTGTCCCCGAGCTCTGCTCCGGGATGAAGGCAAGGAGCCGGCAGGGCATCCTGCTCTCCTCAGGACAGGAGCGCTCTCAGGGTGCTGGGAGGCTGAAGCTGGACTGCTGCCGAGAAGCAGAGTTCAAGTCCTTCAGTCCCACACAGCCCCTTCTGGGCTTATGCCTGCCCCACCAGCTCAGCTCAAAGCACGAGGAGCAGGGCTGCAGCGTGGTCAGAGCTTACCTTTGGGCCTGGAAACATCGGTGGCATTGGGAGCAGTCATGGCAATGCAGACGTCGTCCTGGGGAAACTGGTCACACTTGAGCATCTCGGGCCAGAAGAAGCCAAAGAACTGCATGACAGGCTCGCAGGAGTCGCGTACAGCCTCGCAGAGCCAGCGGCACGGGTAGACCGGCCGGTCCAGGCAGACGGGGGCAAAGAGGGAGCAGAGGAAGACCTGGGTGCCCATGTGGCAGTTCTTGTTGAGCAGGGGCACCCAGCTGCTCGCCTGGTGCTTCACCTCGGCCATGGTCTCGTGGTCCAGCAGGTTGGGCAGCACCATCTTGTCATAGCCCACGCTGTGGCAGAGCCGCAGGTCCGCGGGGATGGCCACGCACTGGTGGGGCTTGGCGTAGAAGCGGCCGCCGGGGTAGGGGCCCAGGTCGGACTGGTAGCTGACATAGTCGTACTCGCTGGCCCCGCCGCACGCCAGCAGCCCCGCGGCCAGCGACACCAGCGCCCGCAGCACGGCCCCGCGGAGCCCCCGCACGCTGCCCATCGCCGACGGTGGCCCCGACGGTACCGCCCGCCGCTCCCCGCCGGGCTCCCACCGGCTGCGGCCGCCTCCAGGGACCCTATCCGCGCTCCCTCCCACGGCCTCCTCCGCGGACGCCCTGCTTGGGGCCCCCCAACTTCTGCCCGGGGCCCCGACCCGCTCGGTGCCCGCTGCCTGCAGACACTCTGGGCGTCAGAGGCAGGGCGCCCGCAGCCCCGCTCTGAGCCGCCCTCTCCCTCTGCCGCTCCTGCTTCCTCCCGCCCCGGCTCCGGCCACGGCCCCGGCCCCGGTCTGGCCCCGCCGCGCCGCGGGTTTGTGAGCCCCCGGCAGCCAATCAGAGAGGCGCCGCCCGCCGCGCGCTCACCCGCCGCTGTCAATCAGTGACCCCGGGAGCCAATGGCGACTCGGCCCGGCCTGGCTCGCCCCGCCCCGCTCCGCCCCGGCGGGCCCCGATGGCCCCGCGCACCGGGACGGCCCCGGCACCGCAGCGGGGCTGCCTCCGCCACCTGCAGCGGCAGAGGAGTCGCGGTGCTCGGCCCGGTGGTACCAGGCAAGGTGCCGTGGGTGGCCAGCGCGGGGGCAGGGGCACCGGGAGACCCTTCCCGGCACAGGAGCTTGCCGAGGAGCCTCCCACCGGGCACCGGGGTCGGCTGTGCCTGCTCGGGACTGGTGGATGTGATTGGGTCTGGTGGGTCTCTTTGAGGTTAGAAGAGACCTTTGAGATCATCAAGTCCAACCCAGAGCTCACAGCTCCACCACTACTGCTAAGCCACTGCCACTGAACCATGTCCCTCAGCACCACATCCATGCGAGACTGCCAGGGATCGTGACTCCACCACCTCCCTGAGCAACCTGTTCCAGTGCCTATTTCCATTGTTGTCCCCACAGCTCTGCCCCCACCGCAGCCTCCCATGCCTACTGTGGCTGCTCTGCTCTGCAGCCCCCCATGCCAGGCACCCAGTGTCCCAGGGCTGGCTCAAAGCTGACATGCCCTGGCTGTGGACACCCACCCTGCCTGCCTGCAGCAGTTGCCCTCTCATCCCTTTCCAGTCTTCCTGGCCACATCACCCACCGGGAAGTGCCACAGGGCTGGCAGGGCACGCCTCTGCCCTGGCTGCCCAGCACTGGAATGCTTGGTTCCCTCCACACCGCCCCTGGAAAACAGGCAGGCATGGGATAATAGAATATATTAGCCCTGAGCCCATTCAGCCCCGGGCTCTTTAGGAACAATGCCTGCTAACTGAGCTGATTTTTGCCAAGTGACTGCCTCTCCTGCATGAGCAGCAAAGTGGAGCCCCCAAACAGTCCCACGCCACAATCCTGCGAGCGCTGCTGCCCAGGGCCCATTGTTTTACTGCTGCGTTTGAGGGCATGGAGGAGTCATGGCCTTGCCTGCCCTGGCATTTCTTCCCCAGTTTCCCACCACTGCACTAGCCCCATCTCAGCCCCAACAGGGGCTGCAGTGATGGGGGAGAGGAGACCAGCCAGCCACAGGCATCTGCTGTCCCTATCCCAGGAGAGGTGACTTGAAAACCACCACCAGCTGCTCCACGCCAGGGCTGGCACTGCCTCTCGGTGGCTGTCCCCCAACCGAGGAGGAGACTGAAGGTGCTGGTGGAGGCAGGTGCTGTGAAATGGCAGCAGCGAGGTGTCCTCTGTGCTCCATATGGCAGATAGCCTCAGGCCTGTCTGGAGCCATGGGGTGGGGAAAGGCTGCAGGCCTCTGGAACTGAGACTGAGTTTTCCCTGTGCTCCTAGGTGGATTTAAGCCAAAAGGTAACACCCTCAGATGTTAGGGCATGGGGAGTCTGCATCCAGAACACGGCCAGCAGGTCATGGGAGGTGATTGTGCCACTCTCCTCCACCCTGGTGAGACCACACCTGGACCACCATGTCCCCTTGTGGGGAGCCCCCGTGCCACCCTGGCAGTGATGCATGGCTCCCATGCCACGTCCTGCAGCAGGACAGCTGCTGGACCTCCCCAGAGGATATTTGCTTTAGATTAGACACCCCCACGGCCAGCTGAGAGCTGATAGCCCCTGCTGGGCTCAGCCTGCCCAGGAGGATGTTGGTTTTGCCATGTTTGTTTTCTGGTTTTCTCAGCAGATAGCTCCAAGGTTCCAACGGCAGGGAGCAGCCAGGAATGCTCCCGTGCCCCCCCGACACAGGAATCTGCACAGGGAGTTTCTGTCACTGTGGTGACTTACTCCAGCCCCAGCCTGGTGGCCTGCAGTGCCCAGGGTGCAGAGGATGGAACTAGATCATTCACAGATTCATAAAATGGTTTTGTTGAAAGGGATCTTAAAGCTCACCCAGTTCCAACCCCCTGCCATGGGCAGGGACACCTCCCACCAGCTCAGGTTGCTCAAGGCCTCATTCAGCCTGGCCATGAACATCTTCAGGGAGGGGACATCCACAACCTCCCTACACAACTTGTTCCAGTGCCTCACCACCCTCACTGCAAATTTCTTTCTGATATGTAGTCTATGTTCTTTAAGGTCTGTAGATGACCTTTAAGGCCTCTTCCAACCCAACCTATTCCATGCTGCCAACACCAAGAGCCAGTCTACAGCAGGCCCAGGATCAAGGCACACAGCAATTCCAGTCTCTGTCCCCTGTTAGTGTGAAATTAGCACCACTAAAGGCTCTAACTAAACACAATCAGCAAAGGCTTTACTAGCTGAGATAACACATGAAGGGCTGCAACAGCCAATGCCTTCAGCACTGCTCAAACTCTGACCGTCTGCCCCTGGTCCCAGGAGGGAACTGATGGCAAATATTTACAGGGGCTTATAAATATTTATCCTGTAATAACTTGCTGCATTACAGCACATTCTTCTCTCTGAGGCTCAGCTCTGCCTGCACCAGGTGCAGGCTGCTCTCAGGGTCTGTAGCATATGTATAAAGTTTGCCTGAATGCCATCCAGCGATGGCTGGCGGTCAATAAAACAGGCAGCAGCGGAGCCGTGCTGGCCTGGAACGCTCTGCAAGGCATTTCTCACCCAACAAAAGAAGAATGTGGCTGGGGAGCACAGGTGTGCAGCACCTCGCTGTGGGTGCAAACCCCTTCTGTGTTGCCAGAGTAACCTGGGAGAGTGCTGCACGTCACCAAGGAGCTATAAATCACACCCCGGGGCTGCTGTGATGGGGCCTGAGCTCAGAAACAACACATGAGGGACCCTTGGCTGCTTTGGTGAGGACCCCAAAGGAAAGGAGCTGGAGACCTGCCCACCATGAGGAAGTATCTCCTCACACTTGTCACTGGCAACCCTCTCCCCAAGGAACCAAGGTACAGAGCCCCAGATCACTGGAGATCACAGAATGCATTGGGTTGGAAGGGGCCCCCAAAGTTCATCTTGTCCAACCCCCTGCAGTGAGCAGAGACATCTCCAGCTAGAGCAGGTTGCTCAGGGAGATGCTGAGATCTGCTCTGTACACAGCAAATGGGCAGCAGCCCCCCACAGTGCTGCTCATGGAGGGGTCCTCTCCAAGCAGGGCTGAAACCTGCAGCATCAGCAGGAACCCCAAGGTTCCTGCCCATCACAGCCCTTCCTTTGGTCGTGCAGATCGGATCCCAAGGAGACCACAGGCTCCTCACCAGGCATCCACACCAGCCACCAGCTGAGGATGTGCATTGCCTGGGGGACTGAGAGCTCAGGGGGTCTCTTGGCCTCAAAGCTGGTGGCTGCAGTTTCTGGGAGTTCTTCTCTGGACCCTCTATAACAAGCCCCCCAGAATAAAAGGGTTTGTAATTTCCTACTGGCTTTCTCCAAATGAAAGCCCTCTCCTGCTTCTTCCCAGCCCTGTGTGTCAGTAACAAAGTGCAGATGGCTCTGGTGCAGGTGTCAGAGCAGAAACCTGGAGCTGCTGGCACAGCAGCACTGCTGGAGCGTTGGCTGCCCATGTCAGGCACTGCCTGACCAGCACCATGTGGCCAGCACCATGTGGCCAGCACCATGGGGCATCCCTTCCTGACCTGCAGAGCCCATGCCCAGCCTACATCTGCTGCCCAGAGCAGACCTGACTTGCTCTGCAGTGAAGAGAGCCTGGACCCAGGGTTTTGTTGTGGCGTGGTTTCATTTGTTTGGACGCCAAATATTTATCTTCCCTCTAAGAGTTTGGGGGTTTTGAGCCACCTCTCCACTTAGTTATTTATCTTCCTCCTGTTTAACGATTTGCAAGAGCATAGGCAGTCTGTGGGTTGGAAACCACGAGACAATCTCCAAGCAGAGATGGAGTTCTGAGCTACTTTCTGTCGTGAATAAATAAACAGGATGGAAAGGCTCCATTGTGTATATTCTAGGTTGCTATTTTCTTAACCCTGTCTCATTAAGATGGATGGAGTTTCTGCTTATTAGTAATTTGGCAAGTTCCTCTTTGTGTACACTCTGCACTTCTCACTAATGACTCTTTGCTTCACTGATTAACAAAAGAGACTTCCAGCATCGTCAGTGCAAACACAGCCACGCACTTGGGGCACCAGGATGGAAACCCAATGTTCTGGGGGAAGACAAGGAGAGACTGCAGGGAACCCAGGAAAGGAAAAGCTGCTGGTCATAAAACCTGTCCTGACATCCAAATAATTTTGACCTAAGGACATTGGCTCTTTGATTTACAGCCACGACTGCAGAGCTGACAGAGCCTGCAACAAAGTGACTCGGAGGCCCTGCGCTGCTCTTCCTACCACAGCTCGGGTGGGGATGACGCTGGCACTGCTACTGCCTGGATTTACAGCTGCCCATTAAAGAATGTTTACAAGCCTTTAGTAGAGCCTACACATCTGGTAAATCATTGATTGAACAAATAGCTCCTGCTGGCATGCTCCCTCTGTCAACTTTTTCCACTACTATGTTACCCAGCACACAACCCTCTGCCCCAGAGCGTGGTGGCTGCCAGCCTGCGGGCAGCCCGAGCAAGCAGCTGTGCCCCCAGCCAGATGTGCACCTGCAGCCTGAGTTGTCACTGAGATCTGATGCCACTGGACCCACACAAGCTTGACCTTGAATGTCTCCAGGGATGGGACCTCAGCAGTCAGCTTCTCCACGCTGGCCAGTGCCCATCTGGCCACAGGCTGAGCTGCTGGGAAGAGCTCAGCAGGGCAAGGAGCATCTGGAGCCACTGCAGGCAGAGCAAGACCCCAGAGCCTCACCAGCAGGTCCCAGATGAAGCCAGACCTAAGAGGACAGCTGCCCACAGCCACACATCAGCCAAGTGACACACACAAGGCACCATCCCCCTGCAATAACTGACAGCTGCCAGATCCCCCTGGCACCAGGAGCTCACACCATGGAGTGAAAACCAAGGCTGCCAGGGCCTCGGTTTCGCTGCATCAGTACAGACCTGGTGGAGGGAGAGCAGGATGGAGATGGGGCACAGCACCAAGAGCCAGGGGAAGCAGCATCTGTCTGCCCTGGCACTGGGGCAGGGCTGTGCTCACAGACAGGACCTGTGCTGGACGACTCTTTGCAGTGGAAGAAAAATGCCAGGTTTGGTGTTTTACCAAGCATGCCAGTGCCTGGGGCTGGGGAGCAGGAGAAGCTGCCAGCCCCCTGCCACGGCTCATTGTGCTTCTGTGAGAGCATCTGGCCAGCTGTGCAGTCATCTGTGGCCAAACCCTCGCTCCCCTGGCCACAGAGCTGGGCAAAGGCCAAAGGGTAAAGGGCAAACCACGGGAGCAGAAACAAAGCTTGATCAGCTCATTCATGCAAACCTTTTCAAGAGCTTTTGGGTGGCTGGACAGACAGACATGGGAGCGCAGGACCTGCTGCCCCTGTCTGAATCGCCACAGGGACACACAGGCTGCCAGGTCCCCACGCAGCAGCTGAAAAGGAGCTGCAGGATCCTGCACTCACAGTGGGCTTTGAAGCAGAATGAGGCTGCAAGAACTGCTCCCAGCTCAAGGCAGAGCTCAGAAAAGCAGGGAGGAGAGCAAAAACCCAGCAGGAAAAGGAACTGCATCCTGCCCTGTTCCTGCCTACCTGCGGGGCAGCTTCCCAGTCTGCTGCAGGGACAGCCCAGCCCTCCCCAGTGCAGCACCAGCCCCTGTCTGCAGGGCCAGTGGAGGCATCTGCCAGGGCTGGAGCATCTGCCAGGGCTGGGGCAGCTACAGATGGTGGAAGCCATCAGGTGAGGGCAGGGGGAATCACAGGAGAGCAAAGGCAGAAGGAAAGGAGGAGAGTCCCTGAGGGCATCCTCATCCCACTCTATGCTTATGGACACTGGGTGACATGGGGACCAGGAAAAGCCAGCCCCAAAGCAGCTCTGCCTCGGGGTGGGAAGGGTTGGGCACTCTCCCTCCACCCCTATTGTACCCAGCTGGTGCCAGCTTCTCAGAGAGACTGGGAGACACTGCCCTGAAGTAGATTTCCTGGGGCACAACGGCCTCCGAGTTTCAGGTTTTTAATGGGCTGGCAGGGCACCCAGGAGGGAGGAGAGGGAAATAAGACTTTTCCTTCCTCCATAAAACCAAAATTTTATGGAAGATTTTAAGAGAGATTTAAAGAAGAGCCTCTGCCCTCCCTGCCCCCTCTCCAACTGTACTCTGCACGTGAAAGCCTTTGCGGAAGGGAATTAATTAAGGCAGGCAGCAGAGCCCAAAGCTCTGCAGCAGCCTTGTCCTCTGCACTATGCAGATCCCACTTTTCATTCCCTTGGCCTGAGAAACACAGACCCAAAGTCCAACTGCATCAGGTTTTGCTTTTGTTCTGTTTTGTTTTCTTCCCTCTAACCTAGCTCATTTTGGAGATTGATGGAGAGAAATCCATAGCAAATATTTATGGCTTCCCAATAAATAACCTTCCTCACAGGAGTCACAAAGAGCTCTGGCGAGTCTCAAGGTAACTTTCAGCGAGTTCCAGGGGTCAGGGCAGAGTGGGATACTGAGTCCACAGTGTTCCAGCCTCCAGCTCATCTGTTTTGAATTATTGGTATTACTCAGCTGAGCAGCACTCTCAATGGAGTAGCTGTGCTGGGAGTCCATGCCATATTTTATTTCTACGGTGGGAGAGAGGCTTCATTAATTATTAGCTGTACTCTGTTGCAGCCAGCAAAAAAGGGGGGAAAAAAGGCAAAACAGCCCCCAGCGAACAGGGGTTAGGCCTGCTGGAAAAGGAAGGTGTCCATGCCTGAGCAAGACCCGGGTGGGATGGGATTTAGGGCTGGATGTTGTGCATTGTGCTGCCAGCTCAAATCTTAGAATTGTAGAATCGCAGAATCTAGGATCACAGAATCACAGTGCCAGAGAATCATGGGGTCATGGAATCACAGAACTGGTCGGAAAAGCCCCCTGAGATCATCCAGCCCAACCATCAACCCAGCACCCCCATGGCAAGAGCTGGGGTTGTTCAGCCTGCAGAAGGTCCCAGAGATGTCTCCTAGTACTTAGAAGTGGCCTACAGGAAAGCTGGGGAGGGACTGCAGTGATAGGATGAGGGGTAACAGTTTCATACTGAGAGAGGGCAGACCGAGACTGGAGATCAGGAAGAAATTCCTTAGAGTGGGGCTGGAGAGACTCTGGCACAGGGAGGCTGTGGCTGCCTCCTCCTCGGAGGTGTTCAGGGCCCGGCTGGGTGAGGCCTTGAGCAACCTGGGCTGGAGGGAGGCATCTCTGCCCGTGGCAGGGCATTAGAACTGGATGAGCTTTAAGTTCCCTTCCAACTCAACCCAACCCATTTGATGACTCCATGGCCACCCCCCACCCCCCGCCAGCGTGGTCAGACAGAGCCACGGCCAGCAGCCACGGCCAGCAGCCACGGCCAGCTGCCAGCCACCTCGGGGCACCGCTGGGGCCAGCCAGGGCCAGCTGGAGGTGAGGCAGGACCGAGCCTGCCCTGGCGGCACCCTGTGCCCGCAGCACCAAGGCAGCGCCCACCTCCCGGGCGCCGGGAGCAGGGCGAGCAGGGAGCAAAGCCATCCCCGCGCCCTCCCGGCGAGCTCTCGGGCGGCAGCAGGGAGCAAAGCCATCCCCGCGCCCTCCCGGCATCCCCGCGCCCTCCCGGAGCTCTCGGGCGGCATCCCCGCGCCCTCCCGGGAGCTCTCGGGCGGCAGCAGGGAGCAAAGCCATCCCCGCGCCCTCCCGGCGAGCTCTCGGGCGGCAGCAGGGAGCAAAGCCATCCCCGCGCCCTCCCGGCGAGCTCTCGGGCGGCAGCAGGGAGCAAAGCCATCCCCGCGCCCTCCCGGCGAGCTCTCGGGCGGCAGCAGGGAGCAAATCCCCGCGCCATCCCCGCGCCCTCCCGGCGAGCTCTCGGGCGGCAGCAGGGAGCAAAGCCATCCCCGCGCCCTCCCGGCGAGCTCTCGGGCGGCAGCAGGGAGCAAAGCCATCCCCGCGCCCTCCCGGCGAGCTCTCGGGCGGCAGCAGGGCCGCGGAGCCGCCGGCGCTGGCTCCTTTCAGGGCTTTCAGCGGGCAGGGTCAGCTCTGTCTTCTGACCTGTGACCTGTCGCTTCCCTCCTCACCGTAATTATCTAACACAGCGTTCCCCGGGCCAGCTACAATGGAACAATTTGTCACTTCAATTGTCCGTCAGTCAACACTGGGGCCTTTTCAACAGGCCAACACATGTTTCTTGAGAGCTTGTCAGCGAGGGCTGTCTGGCCAGGCACAGAAGCACGGAAAATGGAACCTTTGTTAATTCTGGTTCTTAGAAAAGTAAATCCATTCACTTGGGGGTTTTCGGAGGGGGTTTTGGTGGGGTTGGGGTTTGGGGTCGGGTTGTTTTTTTTTTTTTTTTTTTTTTTTTTTGGGTGGTTTTCTTTCTTTTTCTTTTTTTTTTTCTCCTTTTCCTCCAGGCCTCCAGTTTGGAATTTGCACAAGAAGCTGAATCGCCCCTGATCCCTAAATGATTGGTCAGAGGATTTGCATGAGGAAGCAGAAATTAATTATTCTTTCCTTTTTATTTTCCGTAATTGTGTGTTTAGAAACGAGATTACATTCTGCAGCAGCACGAGGGGCTGGGAGGGGAGTTGCTTTGCATTTGTTTAGCTCCTGGAGAGTTAAGATCACCTAATCGTTTCAAGCATTTCCTACCATTCCCCCTCTCTCTCTCTCTCTCTTTTTTTTCTTTTCTGCTTTAATGACCAAACAAAGATTGTGCTGCTTCCCCGGGGAACTCTGCTGGCAGCTCAGCTCAGCTCAGCAGTGGGAGCCAGGGGCTTATCCCCCTGCTGAAATGGTCTTCTTGCTGCTTTTGGCTTGCCGGGCACAAAACGCATCCCAGAGCTCACGGGCTTGGGAGCCATGGTGTGTGGAGAAAGGAGGGGATGGATTCCCAGCAGCCCAGGAGGAAGAGGCTGAGCAGCGTGAGGTGGAGCATGCCAGGGCTCCTGGCTCGGGCAAGTGCACTGGGAGCACCTCATGGGGAGGTCCCTGCCCTGGGGTGGGCAGCAGAGCTGGGAGAGTCACCCCAACACATGAGGGCTGCGCAGAAGGAAAGCCTGTGGTGTGTGGCACTGCCAGGCCTCCTTTTGGCTGTGTGAACTGGTAGGGGTCTGGCTCTTGGGCAGTGGCTGCATGGCACAGAGGCAGGGGCAGCCAAAACACAGTCCCAGGACAAAGTGGCTGCACCCTGCACGTGGCCTGGGGGAAGCAGCTCCCCACTGGACCCTGTGCCCTGCCCAGCAAAGCTCCACTGGTGAGGTTTCCACAGCAGCTCCCTGCAGCTTTTAGGTTTTGCAGAGCCACAGACAACAAAGCTGAGAACCTTCAGAGCACAAACTGCTGAAGAAAGGCTCTGGTTTTGGTGCTATTTAGAGCTTCCTTCCTCCTGTTTTCCTTTTTATAGCAGCACCCTTTGAAATCCTCACTTTCTCTCTTGATACTCCTGTGGGACCTGAGTCCTAAATATTTCACAGGAGGTAGATGCCTCCATCCTCAGGTATTCATAATTTAGCAGCCATGTGGGAGCTCCTGTTTGGGGCAGACATGGAATAGCTGGTTTGAAAGCACTGCAGAAAGGGTAGATGGCCTCTACTTGATTACAAATGCCCTGAGTGAAAAACCTCTCCAGACCCAGCTTCCCAGAACACCACTATCCAAACCTAATTCAAACCATGCAGGGAGCCCTGACTCAGAATCTTTCAAGCTTATAAAATGAAACAAATTGGCTTTGCAAGCATATCTCCCCATCTAAGCTGTGCCTGTAAATTTGATTTGTCCTCTTGGATCCATACTGCAGGAGGTGGCCTGAAAGCCTCTTTGTTTCAAAGACCTTCTGTCTCCTTGAGCCCCAAGTTGGGGCAAGCTGGAGAACTCTGCCCATTAACAGCAAGGGCCTGGTGGCCCTCCAGCATCTCAGCCTGCTTGCCAGTCTCAGCAGAGCAGTGGAACCCTGCAGCCCCATGGCATGCAGGACCTTCACTGTGAGCATCAGAGCAGCTGCAGAGGGCACCTGGGAGCACCCAGCACGAATCCTCATGGGATCACTGAATGGTCTGGGTTGGAAAGGACCTTAAAGATCATCCAGTTCCAACCCCCCTGCCTTGATCAGGGACACCTCCCACCAGACCAGGTTGCTCAAGGCCTCATCCAGCCTCTGGTCTTGAACACCTCCAGGGAGGGGACATCCACAACCTCCCTGGGCAATCTTTTCACTCTCTTCCCATCCCCACTGTCAGGAATTTCTTCCTCATCTCCAGGCTCCATCTCCTCTCTTCCAGCTCAATGCTGTTCCTCCTCTTCCTATCTCTACAAGCCCTTGTAAAAAGCTCCTCCCTTGTGCAGCAGGAACCCCCACAGGAGCCAAGCTGAGGGCACAGAGGGACTGAACTGGGGGCTGGGGCTCAGGTGGGCAATCCCTGCCCTACTACCTGGCCTTCCCCAACACCAGCCTTCAGCTGGGGGTTTCCTATGGCCTGTGCCGAGGTTGTTTGTTCAAGCAAACCCATTAGGTGTTTATTAGCCTTCATTATGGAGTGCTAGAGGGTTAATTAGTTCAGCCTGTTCCTGGAGGAGGGGGCAAGATCAGCAGCAGCTGAATACCCAGGTTCCTAGGGCAGCCACCACTTTGCCTGCTTTCCTTCTTTTCTTGCCTCTCCCCGCCCCCCCCCCCCCCCCGCCTTATCTCTTCCCTAAGCCAATTAGGAATGTCGTTATCACCTCTGCAAACTGCTCAACACAAGACATTGTGCCTGGGGAGAGCAGCCCGGGGTGCCCAGCTCCTCTGGAGGCAGCAGTTAGGGCATGGGGAGGCAGCTTGGCTCCACTGCCAACTGTGGTGGTTGAGAGGCAGGTCCATGCTCAGGGCAAGGGAGGGGATTCTGCCCCTCTCCTTACACCCCACCTGGAGCACTGCATCCAGTTCTGGTGCCCCCAACACAGGGATGTGGAACTGTTGGAGAAGGTCCAGAGGAGGCCACAAAGATCAAAGGCTGGTGCACCTCCCTGCTGGTAAAGGCTGAGAGCTAGGGAGAAGAGAAGGCTCCAGGGAGACCTTAGAGCACCTTCCAGTACCTGAAGGGGCTCCAAGAGAGTTGGGGAGGGACTTGTGACCATGGCTGGGATTGACAGGATGAGGGACAATGGCTTTGAGCTGGTGGAGGCGGGGGGGAGACTGAGACTGGAGATTAGGACTGTACAGCCTGGGATCACCCAGGGACAGCCAAAAGGGAGGCTGTAGAGCAATGGGGAGCCCTGTCACCCCAACCAGGGTCCCCTTGGTGACTGCTTGGTGACTTCCCTAGCTGTGGATTAAGTGTTAATGCTTCTTGCTGCTCAGCAGCCTTGAATTCTTCTTGGCCATCAACAGTCCTCTCGCAGAGGAGGGACAATGCTGCAGCAGACCCTGGTGTGATGTGAATGAAGCAGCCTGGCTCTGTCAGGGTGTAAAGGGAGGCTGCTAATGCTGAAAAGCTTAGGCTGATGGAAGTCTTTACAGGCTCCCAGGCTGGGCCCCCAGCCCTCTCAAGCCGTGCTCAGCATATGAGCAGAGAGGGGTGGTGGTATCCCCCCGTGCTGGCTGCATCCCCTCCCTTCCCAGCCCCCAGCCACATTAGAACAGTTTCCACTTCAAGAGGAAAAAGACAGAGGTTAAATGCAAACGGAAAAGGTGTCTTTAAAAAGGTGTTGGGCTGCTTCCTTTCCACCCAGACAACCACACCCCTGTCTGCCACCCCCCTGCGTATTCACTCTCTAGCCTAGCAGCCACTCCTGGGATTCATTTGCCCACAAACTTCCACAGGCTGACTGCAGGTGCAAGAGGGCCTCCTCTAAAAGAGATTTCTATACCCCCTGTGATGTGAGGAGCAAACCTTATCAGTGCTTCAGCAAATGAGAAACTCGGCAGAAGAGCACAATGAAGGAACCCTGCCAGACTCAGCTCTGGCAATCAGGTACGAGGTAACAATGGCTGTGGCCCTGCTTCATTGTTTCTGCTCCAGCTAATTGTGAAAAAACAGTCATTTCCACTTTAAAGACACTCTGTGTGATCTTTAGGAGGAGGATTCCACTGTGGAGCTGCAGCTTCCCCAGAGGAGTCAGAGCTGCAGCCCCATGAGGGCTTTGAAGAGGGATTCCCTGGGGGTGGCCACGAGGAATTAGCATTTTCCAATTACTGTCTGCAAAAGGCCATCTCTGCCCCAGATCCAACTGCCTCTGTCCCAGATCTCAGGAGCTGCTGTCAGGAAGAGAGAATTGGATCTGGACACCACTGGGGCTGGACTCACTGTGTCCTTCCTTCCTCCCTCCCTGATGCTCATGCAGGTCCGAGGAGGCCTCCCAGCCAGCACAGCAGCCTCGGGACCCAAGCGTGTGGGAAGCAGGTCAGGCCCCTGGCCTGCTCTGATCCTGACCCGCTGGAGACAGAGCATGGCCCAAGCCACAATGTCTGCACTTGAGTTCATTCCTCCTTGGGATGCCTGGGAACTCTCCTGCTGTAGGTCAGCTTCTAAGTGGAAGCCTCACCAGACTGAGATGGCACAGCTGCAGTAAACAAATAAACTAAATGTCCCAATTTCTTTGCCTCCCTTTGCTTTCTGTTCACCAAGTGTTGGTCTGCAGTAATTGTTCAAATAAACATGTCAGTGATTAGCTAACTTCTGCAGCCTGGCACAGTAACTTCTGCTCCTCCACCATTTCGCAACTTCCAGATGAAGGAAAGATTCCCAGGAACGCTGAAGGCTTCATCTGCACAAGACACAGAGTCAGGAGCAAGGATCACGCAGGAAGGATCCAACCAAGCCACGTTCCCTCATTCTGGCTGACGGTGCAAGACTGCACTGCCAGAGGAGCTCAAGCTCCTGCAGCACTTCTGTGAAGTACTTCATTAATTAACACAGACATACACTAAACAGCTCACTGACAGCTTGTGCAGAGAGCCTTGCTCCTTGGCTCTGCTGTGTGACCTCACTCGCTGAGCGCTGTGCTGGCTGCAGCCCAGGCTCAGTAATTGTGCCCATAATTAGTGTCTGCTTTTCTTTTCCTCTTCTTTTTCATAATCCTGTGGGCACAGCTTGCCATAAAGCCCTCAGCAATCTTCAATTAGTTGTATCCTTCTCCAGTTGCCCTGGTTTCTGAATCAGCTGAAAGGGTGCTGTCATGTTTTCAGCAGCTGTGTGGAGGCCATGGCACTTGTGAAGCTGGAACATTCCACCCCCCAGACTCCAGAACGCTGGGAGCTGGAAGGGACCTCTGAAGGTCGAGGCAGGGGACAGCAGCAGCTCGGGGTGCCTGGTTGGCTCTGCAGGGTGCAGGGACCAGCAGCAGGGCCATCCTCAGCCGCCCAGGGGCTGTCTGCCCAGCCAGCTGCATCCCAGCTCACAGCATCCCCGGGACGGGAGAGCAGGGCAGGCACAGAGCTCTGTTTGGCGACTGTCGGTGACTGCCCACACTGCTCCCTCCTCCTGCTCTGCCAACAACGGCTTGCAGCTCTTCCTTAACTGAATGGTCTTTGCCCTCGCTTACGCCTTGCAGCGGCTGGACTCCCGAGGTCAAAGGTTTACGAGCCTGGAAACGATCCTAAGTTTATCAGCAGCAGGATCAGCTGGGATGAGGCTGGCGGGACCGCTGCTGCGCTCCCACCGGCTCGAGTTCCTGAAAAAACACCGGGGAATAACACCAGGCAAGGGAGGCTGCTTTGCACAGACCACCACAGCCCCGCGGCAGCCCCACGGGGCTCCTCGTGCCCACACCGCCGGTAGCACGGGCAGGCCGAGGCGCCGGCAATGCCCCAGGGCCGCAAACTCCCGGGCAAGCAATGGAGAAGACGGAATAGCGGCGCCCCATAGAGGCGCAGACAGCATCCCGGCAGCTGGGTACCGTCCCCAGCCGCTAGACTCGACCAGTGCCCGCCTGCAAGGCGCAGGGCCGCGCTGCTCCCCGGGGCGGTCAGCGCAGCCGCACCGCAGCGCGGGGCGCCCCGGCAGCGGGACCCTGGGTACCGTCGCAGCCAATGGCAGGCGAGCTGTGCGGGCGCATGCGCAGAACGTGCGGCTCGGCTCCTCTCACGCTCCTGCGCAGCGCTGCTCCCCGTGGCGCGGCGCGTGCGCCAGACGCCACTTCCGCCCTTTCCGCAGCCCGGAGCCTTTACGGCGTTTTTGCGACAGCCGTAAGTGAGCGGCGGCGCCCGGCGCAGCGGAGCGGTGTGGGCGGCGGCGGCGCGATGGGGCCGCAGCAGGCGCCAGTGTCGGGAAAGGTGTTCATCCAGCGCGACTACAGCGGCGGGACGCGGTGTCAGTTCCAGAGCAAGTTTCCGGCTGAGCTGGAGAACAGGGTAAGGTGGGGTGGTCCCCCTCCGGGCAGCCCGGGACCGGTCCCTGCCGCCGCCTCGCCGCGGCCGCTGGGCCTCGGGGCTCGGGTGCGTGGCAGTGGGGAACAGCTGGACCCCGCGGACCATTGAGGGCGAGGGCCTGCGGACATCGACCGGCTGTCTCCTGGGTGGCGTTCCCCTGTGACTGGGCAGACTGGTGTGGCCTGGAGCCTCTGCTGTGTCTGGAGCAGGGGGCAAATCTCTTGCCCAAACCACCGCTCCTTACCGAAGGCTGTCCGGTAAACGTAGGACCGTGCCCACCCTGGGAACAGATTTCCCTCCGGCGCACCCCAGGGGTGTTAAACTAAGGTCTCGTCTCTGTCCGTTTGAGGCACGTAGGGCTCTGTAATCCTCTCTTTTGGTTACAGCCCTATGAATAGTGTGAGAGAGGAATAATTTCGAAATTTAAAGGCATATTCTCCTCTGGGATATGTTCTGTCTTGGTTCGAGTTTTGTTTGCTCACAAGCATTGTTTGATGTCCAGGTGTCATTTTTGATCAGCTGTGGTAAGCAGATACTTCCAGTTTGCAGTGAAAAGCCCCATGAAACAACAGTTCAAATCATCTCTCCTTGATGATTCTCAGATGCTGCTGTTTTGTGCTTTCTTTAGTCCTGGGGAAAGCAGCTGCCTCCTGTAGCAGTGAACAGAATGTGTTCATTATGTCTGTGAGAATAAAGGCTGCCCTGTTGTGCTGCTGTGTAGGACCACTGTCCTCTCTTGTGGAGCCCAGCCAGCTCTGCTGAGCCTCTTCAGCAGCCTCACAAGTGCCATCTCAAGTACTTTTATTTTGGTTAACGCTGGCAGATGTAATATCTTCAGCTGATAGCAAACCAAATGCTCTGTGCTAATGCCTTTTCTTTTCTTTTACTCATTGCAATTCCCTTCCTGTTTCTTTGTTTTGATTTGTATTGTTTTGATGAGAGCTTGTCTGACCAGCACTGCAGCCGCAGCAAGGCACTGCTGGTATGAAGGGTTAGCTCTGTCAAGCTGCTGCCAAATTGTCCTTTTAAATCTAGCAGCTCTCTTTCTGTGTGATTTCAGGTTGTTATTTTTTTCCCCCAAATGAATTGCACATTGCTGTAGTTACGTTGCTTCAACCATTTTCTGTTCACCTTGTGTGGGAATTGAGACCTGGCGACGAACTACAGGGGTGTGTGATTCAAAGTGTCCTTCAGACTTTGACTCTAGACACAGTGGCTGCCAAGTGTGAAAGTGCAAACAAGCCACAGCTGAAGGTAGATGTGTGAGGCTGTTGGTCAGCCTTGAAAGGTGCAGGGTGTGACAGCTGAACTTGGCTTCTCTTGCAGATTGATAGGCAGCAGTTTGAAGAGACTGTCCGGACGCTCAATAACCTCTATGCAGAAGCTGAAAAGCTTGGGGGCCAATCGTACCTGGAAGGGTGTCTTGCCTGTCTGACTGCCTACACCATCTTCCTGTGCATGGAAACACATTATGAAAAGGTACCCTGCTTGTGTTTACCTCGTTGCCTGGGAGGCAGGAAGTCTCACAGGCTTCACCCAAACCCTGGATCTGTAGATCCAGATCTGCAGACTCTGGCTCTCGCTGCAGAGGGATTTCACACATGCATCAGACTTGTCTGCAGTCAGGTGGAGGGACATACATGATTGCCTGTACTTCACAGGACCCACGGGAGTTCTGTCTCTAGTTGTATGCTAGGTCCTGCTCCTGGGGCTCTGTCCCTGGTGTAGGGAGACCTGTTGCAAGAAATGGAACTTCTGTGCTGCTCTCTTAACAGGTTCTAAAGAAAATTGCCAAGTTCATTCAGGAACAGAACGAGAAGATCTATGCTCCTCAGGGCCTCCTTCTGACAGACCCCATTGAAAGAGGACTAAGAGTTGTATCCTTCTGAGGTTTCTCAGATTCTCTTGTGGTTTGTCCATCTGTGATGTGCTACCTCTTTATCTTAGTGGGGCACCCTCTGGTTGTGCTTGGTCTGTAATGTGGCAGAATGACGTGTCAGTCCTGTTCCTGTCCCTCTGCTCAGGTTTTAGTAGGTTAAGATTTGTCACACCAAAAGACAACGAAGATGCAGTGTCTGGACTCCATCCTTTGACACTTCCTGGAAAAGGCAGCATGTCTGAACAGTACTCACTCCACTTCAGATGCCTCCTCTGTTTCACTGACCTCTGAAAATGCAGTTGGTGTGATCAGAGAGAAGTCACCACCTTTAGAGGATAGGAGTTGATGATGTGAAAGCAAGAGATGGATGCTGTTTAGTTTGCAAGCCTCAGTTCAGGTTCTGCTGAAGATTTCCCCACTGTAAGTGGATCCCAGCCTAGCTCCTGGCTCTGGCATGGCTTTTTTCAACTGATCTGGCCCGCAGTACACCACCTCCTAGCTGTGCTGCTGCATCTGTCTTGCAGCTCTGAATCTATCCTTGAAGCAGCAGCTGTGAAGCAAAAAGACCAAAGGCTCTTCATGGTTTTTTTTTCTGCCTGTTGTTTGTTTTCATGGTCTGTTTGCAGTGTGTTTCCCTAACAGCTTTCCTGTGCAGATCGAAATTACCATTTATGAAGACAGAGGTATGACCAGCGGGAGATAAAACTGTGGAGTCTCAGGTACCTGTTAACCTTATACCAGACCGCTCTCAACCTCTTTCGTGTGCTCTGAGGGCTAGATTCTCTCATACTGAGACAGGACATTGATCCCACCACTGTATCAAAGTGGCTCACACTGAAGTCTATTCATGTAAGTCTCTTCTGGAGTCACTTTTCTAGGTAGAAATATCACAGAATGGTCTGCAGTAAGCAGGAGCAACCTCAACTAGAGCAGGTTGCCCAGAGCCCTGTCCAGCCTCACCATGAACATCTCCAGGGATGGGGCCTCAACCACCTCCCTGGGCAACCTGTTCCAGTGTTGCACTGCCCTCATGGTGCTGAACTTGTTCCTAACATCCAGTCTAAATCTGCTCTGTGCTGGTTTGAAGCCATTGTCCCTGGTCCTGTCACTGCAGGCCTTTGCAAACAGTCTCTCTCCATCCTTCTTGCAGCCCCTTTCAGGTACTGGAAGGCTGCTATTAGGTCTCTCCAGAGCCTTTCCTTCTCCAGGCTGAACAACCCCAGCTCCTACAGCCTGTCTTCATACTGGAAGTGTTCCAACCCCCTGATCATTTTCGTGGCCCTCCTCTGGACCAGTCGATACTTGGGATTGAGCCACTGAATGTTCACCCAGGTCAGGGAATAGCAGTGTTCCCTGTAGAGAAAGTCAGGTCCTGATGGTGTAAATGTGCATGAGCTTAGCTCTGTGAAGCTCTCTGTAGGGCTGTGCTGGGTTTATTTCTAATAATGTGAAACTTCTTTTCTAGCAGACAGCTCAGCAGTGGACTTGCTGTATCAAAGTTCCCCTACCTCCTACGTTAGAGCATCATTCCTCTCTCTGCTGCCAGATCCACAGTGCCATCTACAACAAGGACTAATTCCTCAGATTGCTCCCCATGGGGTGACCTAGCTGGCCAGCATCCATTTTGTGGCAAACTTCTAAGCAGTGAGATCACTTCTTAGGTTTTGAGTTTTTTCCAGGCAAAGCAGAAGTGCTAAAGCTACGTGACAGAAACGGAGCACCTCACCCACTGAAGTCTAGATTTAGTCACATAAGTGCAGTGCTGTTCCTCCCCAGATCTTAAACACTTCTCTCCATCCATTGGGCTTTGGAAGGCTGCGAGTCAGAGTTGGGAGTTTTCCAGGAATGAGACCTTCCCTCTATTTCAGCGCTGGAGGGGGGGTGCAGTGCCCCTGCCTTGTGAGAAAGGCTCCAGGCAAGGAGCAGATTCTGGGTGAAAGTCAGAAGGCAAAGTGCTCCTTCTTTTAGTGTTGTGGTTGGTCCTGGAAGAGGCAGGAAGAGCTGGACTTTAATGCTGGTGTGTTTTTCCTACTACTGTGTCTGTGCTGTTGTTGCATCTGTCAGTGCTCACCAGGAGAGGGGAGTCTGCTCGTTCATAAACCAGAACAATAGTACAATAAAATGGATGCTGAACCAATAACCATAACAATTCCTGTCCTACTCTGATTAATATGTGAAGTGTAAAACTGTTTATGGATTTATTATATATAATTTATAGGGGGAAAAGAGAAACAGACCACAGTGATTAGACAAACTGTTGGATATTGTGTTAAGATGGTTTCTGGATTCTCTCTGCTGGCACACTGTTGAAGAGTAGAACTGTGCATTAATTACTATCCCCCCGCCCCCATGCATCAACATTCCTCAGCAATACCTGCAAAAGTAAAGTTCCTACAAACCAAACTGGCTTAATATTTTCCTCTTGTATCCTTTTCCCTCCTCAAAGCAAGGATGTCCTGGGCTGGCTCAGGTTCTGAGCACCTCTGCCCAGGTGTGGAAGGAAGTCGAGACTGAAGAGTGGCACAGAACGGGGATGTCCTGGCTGCTGGTGGTGCTGCAGGTGCTGATGCTGCATCATCCCAAACTCCAGGCTCAGATGCTGCATCATCCCAAACTCCAGGCTCAGATGCTGCATCATCCCAAACTCCAGGCTCAGATGCTGCATCATCCCAAACTCCAGGCTTCCGACTCAGCCAATGGATGCTTTTTTTCCCCCTTCTTCTTTTCTTGGAGACTTTAATTGTATAAAACCTGTCTCGGTTTTGTTTGATTCTTGGGGTTTTTGTTGTTTTCTTTCTCCTAACCTGTAGCAGTGTTGACCTTTCCAATCTCTTCCAATATTGGCAAAAGTACTAATGGATTAGTAAATTTTTTCTTAAACCGTGTCTGTGTTGTGTTTGCCGGACGTGCCACGCGCGGCTGGGTGGGTGCCCCGGCCCTGCCACGCGCGGCTGGGTGGGTGCCCCTGCCTTGCACAGCCGGGTGGACACCCTGGCCCTGCCTTGCACAGCCGGGTGGGTGCCCCTGCCTTGCACAGCCGGGTGGACACCCTGGCCCTGCCTTGCACAGCCGGGTGGGTGCCCCTGCCTTGCACAGCCGGGTGGACACCCTGGCCCTGCCTTGCACAGCCGGGTGGGTGCCCCTGCCTTGCACAGCCGGGTGGGTGCCCCTGCCTTGCACAGCCGGGTGGACACCCTGGCCCTGCCTTGCACAGCGGGGTGGGTGCCCCTGCCTTGCACAGCCGGGTGGGTGCCCCTGCCTTGCACAGCCGGGTGGACACCCTGGCCCTGCCTTGCACAGCCGGGTGGACACCCTGGCCCTGCCTTGCACAGCGGGGTGGGTGCCCCTGCCTTGCACAGCCGGGTGGGTGCCCCTGCCTTGCACAGCCGGGTGGACACCCTGGCCCTGCCTTGCACAGCGGGGTGGGTGCCCCTGCCTTGCACAGCCGGGTGGGTGCCCCTGCCTTGCACAGCCGGGTGGGTGCCCCTGCCTTGCACAGCCGGGTGGACACCCTGGCCCTGCCTTGCACAGCGGGGTGGGTGCCCCTGCCTTGCACAGCCGGGTGGGTGCCCCGGCTCTTCCTTGCACAGCCGGGTGGGTGCCCCTGCCCTACACAGCCGGGTGGACGCCCCGGCCCTGCCTTGCACAGCGGGGTGGGTGCCCCTGCCTTGCACAGCGGGGTGGGTGCCTCTGCCTTGCACAGCCGGGTGGGTGCCCCTGCCTTGCACAGCCGGGTGGACACCCTGGCCCTGCCTTGCACAGCGGGGTGGGTGCCCCTGCCTTGCACAGCCGGGTGGGTGCCCCTGCCTTGCACAGCCGGGTGGGTGCCCCTGCCTTGCACAGCCGGGTGGACACCCTGGCCCTGCCTTGCACAGCGGGGTGGGTGCCCCTGCCTTGCACAGCCGGGTGGGTGCCCCGGCTCTTCCTTGCACAGCCGGGTGGGTGCCCCTGCCCTACACAGCCGGGTGGACGCCCGGCCCTGCCTTGCACAGCGGGGTGGGTGCCCCTGCCTTGCACAGCGGGGTGGGTGCCTCTGCCTTGCACAGCCGGGTGGGTGCCCCTGCCTTGCACAGCCGGGTGGACACCCTGGCCCTGCCTTGCACAGCGGGGTGGGTGCCCCTGCCTTGCACAGCCGGGTGGGTGCCCCTGCCTTGCACAGCCGGGTGGGTGCCCCTGCCTTGCACAGCCGGGTGGACACCCTGGCCCTGCCTTGCACAGCCGGGTGGGTGCCCCTGCCTTGCACAGCCGGGTGGACACCCTGGCCCTGCCTTGCACAGCCGGGTGGGTGCCCCTGCCTTGCACAGCCGGGTGGACACCCTGGCCCTGCCTTGCACAGCCGGGTGGGTGCCCCTGCCTTGCACAGCCGGGTGGGTGCCCCTGCCTTGCACAGCCGGGTGGACACCCTGGCCCTGCCTTGCACAGCGGGGTGGGTGCCCCTGCCTTGCACAGCCGGGTGGGTGCCCCTGCCTTGCACAGCCGGGTGGACACCCTGGCCCTGCCTTGCACAGCGGGGTGGGTGCCCCTGCCTTGCACAGCCGGGTGGGTGCCCCTGCCTTGCACAGCCGGGTGGGTGCCCCTGCCTTGCACAGCCGGGTGGACACCCTGGCCCTGCCTTGCACAGCGGGGTGGGTGCCCCTGCCTTGCACAGCCGGGTGGGTGCCCCGGCTCTTCCTTGCACAGCCGGGTGGGTGCCCCTGCCCTACACAGCCGGGTGGACGCCCCGGCCCTGCCTTGCACAGCGGGGTGGGTGCCCCTGCCTTGCACAGCGGGGTGGGTGCCTCTGCCTTGCACAGCCGGGTGGGTGCCCCTGCCTTGCACAGCCGGGTGGACACCCTGGCCCTGCCTTGCACAGCGGGGTGGGTGCCCCTGCCTTGCACAGCCGGGTGGGTGCCCCTGCCTTGCACAGCCGGGTGGGTGCCCCTGCCTTGCACAGCCGGGTGGACACCCTGGCCCTGCCTTGCACAGCGGGGTGGGTGCCCCTGCCTTGCACAGCCGGGTGGACACCCTGGCCCTGCCTTGCACAGCGGGGTGGGTGCCCCTGCCTTGCACAGCCGGGTGGACACCCTGGCCCTGCCTTGCACAGCGGGGTGGGTGCCTCTGCCTTGCACAGCCGGGTGGGTGCCCCTGCCTTGCACAGCCGGGTGGACACCCTGGCCCTGCCTTGCACAGCGGGGTGGGTGCCCCTGCCTTGCACAGCCGGGTGGGTGCCCCTGCCTTGCACAGCCGGGTGGGTGCCCCTGCCTTGCACAGCCGGGTGGACACCCTGGCCCTGCCTTGCACAGCCGGGTGGGTGCCCCTGCCTTGCACAGCCGGGTGGACACCCTGGCCCTGCCTTGCACAGCCGGGTGGGTGCCCCTGCCTTGCACAGCCGGGTGGACACCCTGGCCCTGCCTTGCACAGCCGGGTGGGTGCCCCTGCCTTGCACAGCCGGGTGGGTGCCCCTGCCTTGCACAGCCGGGTGGACACCCTGGCCCTGCCTTGCACAGCGGGGTGGGTGCCCCTGCCTTGCACAGCCGGGTGGGTGCCCCTGCCTTGCACAGCCGGGTGGACACCCTGGCCCTGCCTTGCACAGCGGGGTGGGTGCCCCTGCCTTGCACAGCCGGGTGGGTGCCCCTGCCTTGCACAGCCGGGTGGGTGCCCCTGCCTTGCACAGCCGGGTGGACACCCTGGCCCTGCCTTGCACAGCGGGGTGGGTGCCCCTGCCTTGCACAGCCGGGTGGGTGCCCCGGCTCTTCCTTGCACAGCCGGGTGGGTGCCCCTGCCCTACACAGCCGGGTGGACGCCCCGGCCCTGCCTTGCACAGCGGGGTGGGTGCCCCTGCCTTGCACAGCGGGGTGGGTGCCTCTGCCTTGCACAGCCGGGTGGGTGCCCCTGCCTTGCACAGCCGGGTGGACACCCTGGCCCTGCCTTGCACAGCGGGGTGGGTGCCCCTGCCTTGCACAGCCGGGTGGGTGCCCCTGCCTTGCACAGCCGGGTGGGTGCCCCTGCCTTGCACAGCCGGGTGGACACCCTGGCCCTGCCTTGCACAGCGGGGTGGGTGCCCCTGCCTTGCACAGCCGGGTGGACACCCTGGCCCTGCCTTGCACAGCGGGGTGGGTGCCCCTGCCTTGCACAGCCGGGTGGGTGCCCCGGCTCTTCCTTGCACAGCCGGGTGGGTGCCCCTGCCCTACACAGCCGGGTGGACGCCCCGGCCCTGCCTTGCACAGCTGGGTGGGTGCCCCTGCCCTGCACAGCTGGGTGGGCGCCCCGGCCCAGCCTTGCACAGCTGGGTGGGCGCCCCGGCCCCGCCTTGCACAGCTGGGTGGGCGCCCCGGCCCCGCCTTGCACAGCTGGGTGGACGCCCCGGCCCCGCCCTGCACAGCTGGGTGGGTGCCCCGGCCCCGCCCTGCACAGCTGTATGGATTCCCTAACCCTGCCTTGCACACAGCAGCGCTGCCGCTGGTGTTTTTAACTGCTGCAGCGGTAGGCTCTCGGTGGGGAACAGAGCTAAGCACCGTCTCAGGTCCGTTCCTGAACCCGCGCCCCGTTTATTCGCTTTAAAGTTTTGTTTTTCCGCGGCTCTTCACCGCTCCGCGCACACGGACCCTCCCAGCCGCCCGCGGCCGCCATTTTCCTGGGCCGCGGGGCCCGAGCGGGGCGTGGCGTGGCCCGGGCGGGGCGTGGCGTGGCCCGGGCGGGGCGTGGCGTGGCCCGGGCGGGGCGTGGCGTGGCCCGGGCGGGGCGTGGCGTGGCCCGGGCGGGGCGTGGCGTGGCCCGAGCGGGGCGGGGCGTGGCCGGCGCTGCGGCGCAGGCGCGCGGGGGCGGGGCCGCCCGGCGCAGGCGCAGTGAGGCACCCGCGGCCGGTGGCGGGAGGCTGGGGCGGGATGGCAGCGGCGGGCGCCGAGGGGAGGACGGAGGAGGATTCGGATGGGGGAAGCGAGGAGTTGGTGCTCACCCCGGCGGAGCTCATCCGCAGCCTGGAGCAGGTAGTGGGGCAGGAAAAGCGGCTGGGGGTCGGACAGGCGGCGAGATCTGAGGGGAGAGAGAGCTGGGCCTGGGCCTTTCCGGGCGGGAGGCGGGGCGGCGGGGGGTCAGGCTGCTCGGCTCGCTGGAGGAGGTGGGGAGGGCTGCTTCCGTCCTCTGTAGGCGCTGGGGTGTGTAGCAGATGTGCTCTTCACTTCTATTTATAGTGTGCTTCCTTTCAGGCCTGGCTGAATGAGAAGTTTGCTCCAGAGCTGCTGGAGAGCAAACCCGAGATCATCGAGTGTGTGGTGGAGCAGCTGGACCACATGGTAGGTGCTGCAGGGCTAAGGTGGTGGTGGTACAGGCAGGCCCTGGGAGGCAGCTGTTTGGGAGGCAGCTGTGCCTGAGTCCCTCTAGCACTGCCAGGATTGTCTGTTTCTCAGTCCCTGAGATCAGTCTCTCCTCAGTACCTTCTCTGAGCTTCTCTCAGAGAGGGAGCAGGGAGATACAAGGAAGGAGCATCCTTGTGCCACCAAAAGCAGCTGCAGGCTGGTTTTGTTTTCCCTCTGTGCAAACCCCTCTTCATTTCTTCTTGTTTGACATTTCAGCTGGCTAATTTCTCTTTGCCTTTACCTCTCAGGAGGCAAACCTGAAGCGGGCCAAGAGAGGAGACCTGAAGGTCAGCATCCACCGGATGGAGATCGAAAGGATCCGTTACGTGCTCAGCAGCTACTTGAGGTGTAGACTCGTGAAGGTAATGCTTGCTGTGCTGCCCAGGGCATGAGGAGGGCTGACTTCAGAGTGAGCTTTACCCATACAATGCCTCCTTGCTTCAGCAGAACACTTAGTTAAAGCTTGCGCTCTGTGTCCTCTAAACTATGACCCTTGGGCCCTTGGGCATGCTTTTCTGTTGGGAGGAAGGAGGATCATGCACAAATGGTTGTGCAGCTTGGGAGACCACAGCTGCACCCCTGCCTGCAGGGGAAGCCTGGGGAGTGGGAATTGTATGCACAGAAGTGGGGGAGAGGTGTGTCACAGTCTTTGGGGTTTTGTTCCAATATCAGATAGAAAAGTTTTTCCCCCATGTCCTGGAGAAGGAGAAGTCTCGATCTGAAGGGGAGCCTTCCATTCTGTCACCAGAGGAGTTTGCCTTTGCTAAAGAGTGAGTATGTCTGGATGCACCTCCTTCCCTCCTAGCTTACAGAACTCACCCAAGTGTTACTCTGAGCAGTTCTGGAGGCTGTTTGCCTAAGGCAAGTTTGCAGCACGAATCACAGGTTTTACAAGGAGGTTTCTTAATGGACAAGTAAAAGAGTAGCAATAAGATAACTCTAAGCTGGTTACTGGGACAAGCCATCAGGCTCCTGTGGGACCAGGAGATATTGCTTGCTAGCATTTTGAATCCATAGTGGTCCCTCAAATCTGTACTGGATTAAACCAATAAATGCTTAATGATTTGTTTCAGGTACATGGCAAACACAGAGACTTACCTGAAAAACGTGGCCCTAAAGCACATGCCACCCAACCTGCAGAAAGTGTCTCTCCTGAAATCAGGTGAGTACCCCCAGCCTGCAGGCTGAGCTACAGATCACAGCAGCAGGGTGTGGGGAAGGCCCTGGAGCAGCACCAAGTGTAAATGGCCAGCTGGTCTCCAGCTGCTGTTAGAGGATGCTGCTGGTCCCTGCCATCAAGTCTATTGTTCCCTTGGGGCAGTGCAGGCTCCCTCTGGTCAGAGGTGTTGTGTTCCCTCCACTGGCCTTGTGTTTGTGGTCCCTCATGCCCCCATGAGCTTGCTGACTCTTTTCTGCACCTGTTGTCTGCAGTGCCCAAGCCCAACCTGGACTCCTTTGTGTTCCTCCGCGTGCTGGAGCCGCAGGAGAACATCCTGGTGGACCCAGACATGGATGAGCAGAGGTGGGTGGGCACTTCCCCATGTGCCACATGATGAAAAGGGGTGTCAGGGGTGGTGTGTGGCAGGGTGGGGAAGCAGCTTAAGGTGATGTGTCTCATGCCTGCAGGGAGTACACCATCGACCTAGAGCTGGGCTCCCAGCACCTCATCCGCTACAGGACCATTGCCCCACTGGTGGCCTCGGGAGCTGTGCAGCTCATCTGAGGGCGAGCAGTGAGTGTGGGGACCAGGCATGGTGATGGAGTGGGGCCCGTGGGTAGGGCTGGCGGGGGGGGGGGGGGGCAGTGTTGTGTCCCAGGTCCTCAAGCCCCTAACTGGAGCAGAGCCCTTGTCCTCTCCCTTGAGCTCCCAGGTGAGGGCAGCTGTGCCTCAGCATGGCTTTGCAGCAGCCTTGCCACAACCACCGTGGGAGTCCCCAGGGAAGGACCAGTGCAGCTCCTGCCTCCCCAGATCCTGGACTGGTTGGACAGCAGACATGGGCAGAGCACATCTCTCCCCCAGCCTTTGCAAATAGCAGGGTGCTCTGTAAACCCACAGCTGTGTGTTCATTCCTGCTCCAGTTGAGCACTGTTCTTCAAATTAGCCTCTTGGGTGTGCACTGACTGGCCTGGTGGTGTGGCAGCCAGTGGTGTAGACTCCACCTTCCCCCAGCAGCTTTGATCTCATCACAGGGTCTGTGCAACCTGGGATGTTGTGCAAGTGGCCAGCTGCTCAGAGGTGGACTGGGGTGTGGGGGGGTTACTTTTGCACCATCTTTGCCACATGATCTATTGAGTAAAAAACTACCACACTTACAGATACTTGCTGGCAGAGCAAATTCTGCCTCTTGCAGGAGCAGGAGGGACAGTGTGAGGAACAGCCTGCTGTTTCTCTTGACACTCCCTTCTGCCAGGCAGGGGGTGACACAGGACATCTTGCAGTGTGACTGGCTTGGCATGTGTGGCTAATGAATCCAGTTAGCTAAAGAAGATTCTTTTAAGTATAGACGTTAAGAGGAGGCTTAGGAATCAGTAGCACATATCGCTGGTACACCCCCCCAGGAGGGCCCTGGTGTCCTGCCCATGTCTGCATCCCAGGCAGCTCTACAGAGGTGACTGAAGCTCCCAGCCAAAGTCATTGCTAATCTGCTGCTGCAGGAACGTGCTGCAGAAGAGCTGCTTGGGCAGTGTCTAGGTGGCTTGTCTGGAGGACTTTCTCCTTGGCCTTATTAAGTTTGAACAACTGTCCAGACAGCAGGGACTCAGCTGACTGCTGCACGTGGCTGCAGCACTGGAAGCCTAAGGGGCTCCTGTCCTCTTGCAGCAGCTGGACCTTACCTGGATGTCTTTCCAGAGTGCCTTCAGTACGGCTTCTCTCTGGAGGCTGGCAGCTAGCACCTTGGCAGCATCACCACAGGCCATGCAGCGTTTCTGGAGATGCTTGGCAGACTGAAAGCAGTCAGGCTCAGAGTGAGAGTCAGCTTTGCCGTGCCAGGAAATGCTGCTTCTGTCCTTCCATGCCTAAATACAGGGACACTTCTGGGACTAGGAGCAGCCTCTCTGCTAACACTGCCTCTGTTCTGCCTGTGGTGGGGGCAGGGGAGGTGTTCACAGTTTTGCTAAGAAGTGGCGCTTTGGGCTTGTACCCATCCACATTAATCTGTGCCTCTGGAAGAGAATGAGCAGGGTGGGAGCAGCTTTGCCAGCTTCCATAGGGTCTGCTGTAAAGTTTGGTCTCAAATACATCCCCTGTTCTCTGCTCCCTCCAAGGTGGAGATAGCTTTGGTTTACTGAGTGATTAGCTCTAAGCCCAAAGGAGGTGCATGGTGAAAGAGGTCACAAGCAGGGCACTGGTCATGAGCTGTGATTTCCCAGCCTGAGCCGGATCTGCTCTCCTGGGCACAGGAGAAAGGTGGGGCAAGGCTTTCCTTGCTAGGAAGACTCTTTGGTGTCTGTATGGACTCTCCTAAGTCCCTGGGGTGAGGGAACAGGCACTGTAAGCCCAAGAGGAGGTGATGAAAGGCTGCTTCTCAGGAAGCCAGTGCATCCAGCTCGTGGTCACCCACAGATGGCTGTCCTGCCCCTCCCCAGGCAGGAGTGTCTGGCCAGCAGTGACACCAGTGCTGTGTCCTTCTAGGGCATGGTGCTGCTCTGTCTGTCCTGCTCTTGTTCTGATGTTCTTGCTGGCTGAGGCTGGGGCTGAACCCCACCTTTTTGCCAGCCCCATGCTGGTTACAGGCTCACTTCTGGCTGTCCTGTCAGAGCTGCCTTGCCTTGCACTGGAGACATTGGGACACAGTGGTGGTGGAAAGTGATGTAAAACCACTGATGGGTTGTGTCCTGAGCTGATGGAAATCTGTGCTGTCAGCAGGAGCCATCAGGGCTACTTAAGGTAAATGGCTAGACAGCTCCGGGGAGATTAGCCGGCAGGGCAGGGCAGCGCTGGTCTGATCTGGGTGCCAGCCGTTCCTGTCAAGGAGTCACATGTGAGCTGGGCAGTGAAGGTGATGCTGAACGGAGGTGTCAGAGGCACCGCGGGGTGCCTTGCCTGCTCCGCTGGGAGTTTCCGCAGCTTTTCCGTGCTGCTCCTCCTGTCTCCGCCCGTTTCGCAGCCAGGCTCCGGAGGGCGCGGCCGCGGCCGGGAGCGTTACCGGTAGAGAGAGGAGGGTCCCGGTCGCCGGGGCTGGCTCGGTCCTTGTGGCCGTTTCCCCCGGGGGCTGCGGCAGGGGTGAACGGGAGCGGGGCGGGGCGGCTCCGGGGCGTGTCCCAGGCACGGATTGGCTGCCGCCGCGGCCGCGGAGTGTCCCGGCCGGCGGCGCTCCCACGGTCCCCATTCCAGCGGAGCAGCTGGCGTGGGGAACGGAGCGGAGTGGGCGGGAGACGATGAGCCGCGGCGAGTGAAGCAGGCGGGGCGGCCGAGGGGAAGCCCGGTCCGGCAAGCGGGGTGTGCCAGCTTGACCCCCTCTTCACCTCCAGGTGCACAGCGGCAGGGTCGGTGCCCCTCCAGCCATGCCGGTGGACCTGGCCGTGCGGCTCTGCCTGAGCCACTCGCCCCCCATCTGCAAGCTGCTCAACTCCTACGAGGAGCTGCGGGGTGGCCGGGGGCGCAAACCCCTCCGGTCCTGCCTCAACCAGAAGCCGCACGTGGAGCCCGAGCCTGAGCGGCGAGACAACAGCAAGGGCTCCAAGGGGCAGAAGAAGAAGAGAGTTGTGTTTGCTGACATGAAGGGGCTCTCGCTGACGGCTGTCCGCTTCTTCTCCAAGATCGAGGAGGACCTCTGTGACTTGCAGCACGCCCTGTCTGACCTGGCCTCCCTGCGGCCCAGGCCGCGGGACTCGCGCCCGGAAGCCTGCAGGTACGTGCTGGACTTCCCACAGCCCTCTGCAGACTACAAGACTTTCCGCAGCCGCCTGCAGAGCAACCTGGTGTGCCTGGAGAGCTGCCTGCTGCAGGACCGTGCCCTGTCCGGGACGGTGAAGGTCAGGAACATCGAGTACGAGAAGAGGGTGGTGGTTCGCATCAGCTCCGACGGCTGGAAGAGCTTCTGCGACGTCTGCTGCCAGTACATGCACAGCACCTACGGCTCAGCCGACACAGACATCTTCTCTTTCGAGCTGCTCCTGCCCAAGCCCTCCTGCTCCCGCAGGGCCACCGAGTTCTGCATCTCCTTCCAGTGCGGACAGGAGATCCACTGGGACAACAACCAAGGGAGGAACTACAAGGTCTGCCCCGTGGGCACGACCCGCCCTCCCTCTCACGCTGTGAAGCGTGCCAGTGGGGCCTGGGACCATCTTGGCACCTCTCGGGCTGCTGCCCTGGTCTTGTCTCACCTGCAGACCTGGCGGCAGTCTGAGGCCCAGGCTCCCTATTGGTAGGCAGGCAGCCTGTAGAAGAGGTGTAGGTTCCTTGCACACCCTGGCTGTGGTACAGGGGGTTTCGAGGAGGGGTCAGCTGCAGAGATGCTGCTCAGAGCTTCTTTAGCTCCTCTGGTGGCTGCCGCTGTACCAGCGGCTGCTCGTCTCTGCTGCCTGCTTGTCTCTGCTGCAGCCTCCTCGCTGCTGTTGCAAGGCGCAGGCTGGAAGCTGCTACTTGGTGTAACTCCTGCCTGTAGGTTCTCAAGGCGGTGCTATCACGATAGTAGGGGGGAGAGAGGAACAGTTGGGACCCGTGGGCCGCGCCCATCGCCTTTGGCTGCACCGGGTGGGAGCTGCCGCGTGAGCCGCGGGGCCCCGGTGCTGGCCAAGTGCCTTGTGTGAAGCTGCTGCGGCAGAGTCGTGGCAGAGCCACCGCCGGTGTCGCTGCCCCGCCGGCCTCCGCCGTCCCGAGGAGGGCCTACGGCGGGGGAAGGGAGCGCGCAGGCCGCTGGGCGCAGCGCGGGGGGCGCCTCCGACCGTTCGTGCTGTGACGGGAGTGAATAAAGTGTCGGCACTCGGCGGCTGCTGCCTCTGCCTGCGCCGGGGCCGGGCGGGGCGGGCGGGCGCCCTCTGCCGGCGGCGCGGGGAAGCGAAGAACTGCTGCGGGCGCGGCCCCGCGGGCGGCGTGATGACGTTAGGCCACGCAGCGCGGAGTGGGGGCGCGCACGGCACGTGGCGGGGCGGAGCCGGGGCCCGGCGGCGGCGGCGGCGGCGGCGGCGGCAGGTGAGTGCGTGACCGGCCCGGTTCGGCCTGGCCCGGCTCGGCCCCGCGCCCCCAGCTGCCGGCTGTCCCGGGCGCGCCTCGGGCTGCTGCGTGCGCGCGGCTGGGGCACGGGGCAGGGCCCGCCCGCGGACCGTTACCCGGTGCCCGCCCCGGGGATCGCGGCCTCCTCGCCTGCGGCGGGCCGCGCCGCAGCGCCCTCCGCGCCGGGTACGATTCGGCCCGGTCGGACTCCCTGCGCGGCTGCGCGGTGCCGCCGCCCCCGGTGCCGCCGCCCGGCCCTTCGGGGCACCCTCCGCACTCCCCGGTACCGCGCCCCGCCGAGCTTTCGCTCTCCGGCGCTTGCACAGCGGCCGTAAGTCGCCGGTCCGACCGGCGGCCCCGCCGTGACTCGCCGCGCCCCGTTCCCCGTGAATAAAGCGGAGAAAACGCTCGCCGCTGCCGCCGCGCTCGGCCCCGTTGGCAGCGGTTTCCCCGTGACCGGAGGGCGCTGAGCCTGAACGCACAGCCCCGAGGCAGCCAGCGCGGGGTGCGATCGCCGCTCCTGCCCCTGGGCGCCCCGGCGGTGGGGCCCTGCCGGGCGTCCTGCCAGCCCGGGGGCGGCGGCAGCTGCGTCCTGGCCGAGCCGCAGCGGCCGTAGGCAGCAGGCAGCGCTGCTTGCGCTCCCCGAGGCTCGGCTCTGGCGGCTGCTAGCCCTGAGTGCGGCCCGGTGCTTGTCCCCACGGGCCACCGGCGGGTGACACAGCGAAGGAATGCGGTGACCGGGCCCCTCTTCGGTGGCCGGTCTGACCAGTTTGCCACCACGAGGCCTGGCTTTGCTGAGTGACAGCTCTGACACAAGGCACAGTCACACGTGTGGCTCGGAGCAGCCTCTCCCAGGACGTGCTTTGTGCCGGCGTGTGCCTGCCTCTGAAGCACTGACGATGTTCTTGGCGTTACCGGTGCGGCAGTGCCGAGCCAGCAGCGGGCACACGCCGTGCAGGGCAGCCAGGGGACCTTCCCAGGCTCTGTTCCTGTGTGCCGTGAGGTAGCCGCTGGACCCCATCCTCGGGTTGGCAGTCGGTAGCCAGGTGAAGGTGACATCTGGAAGGAATTCTCCCCTGAGCAGACTCATCTCTTCCCAAGAGCCTTGGTTGACCTTGTGCTTGCCCTGGCTGTGGTGCCAGGTGGCTGACCTTTGCCTGGTCTCCGTGCCCCAGCACATGCCACCACCATGGATCATCAGCACTCATTCTGCCCCGGGGCTGACTTCCTTCCTGACCTGCTTATGACGCTGCCCGTGACTGGGGATGAGGTGTTGCACAGGAGGAGAGGAAGTGATGCCTGCCCAGGAATCTGGGTACCTGGCTGGCTCAGGGCTCTCGAATGCCTCTGGAGTGAGAGAGGTGGTCAGGTCTTTGTCATGAGGAAAGGTTCTCTGCCACTTCATTGGCTCCCTTCCGGTACTTTGGACCTGATTGCAGTCCTGTGCCCTAGGTGTGGTTCCACACTAGTCCATCTGCGGTGTGAATGATATGAAAACACGGGACAAGTGGTAGCAGGAGGTGATTCCCAAGTCTGTGGCAGTGCCAGGCAGTAGCTGGAGCACCAGTTTGAGTCTGCCGTGTCTCAGGAGCTGCATTCCAGGCTCCAGAGTCCACTGTCCCTGGCCTCTTGCCACCCTCTCTGAGCTGACGTCTCCCCGAGCTGCATGACTTGCCTGACTTGGGTTTCTCTTTCCTCCAATAGTGCTGGTGACATGTGAGTGCCTCGCCTGCCAAGAAGCCACCTCGCTGTTTGAAGAGCTCTGCTGGTGTCTGTACCCACCCTTCAGCATGAGTGGGTGCCAGGGGCATCCAGAATTAAACTCGCTGCAGGCGTCATGCGAGGACCTGCGCTAGCGCCTGTGCCCTCCCGGAGACAACAATAACAGCTCCTGCGAGGGCCAGCTCCCTCCGCCTCCTCCAATGCAGGCTCAGGGATGGACTCCTCCTTGTCCCCGTGAAGAGACTCTGCATGCTCCCAGCAGCCAGCAGGGGATTCTGCTGCCAGCTTCTTCACAAGCTGCCCCACAGCAGGACTTGCTCAGCAGTGCCTTGGGAGGATCTCCGGTCACACACTCGTGTCCCAGCGGTGCCCGCTGCCTGCCTATGGAGCAACCGCTCTCTGTGTTCTGTCTTCTCTGAGCTGCTCAGCCCACGCTGTCCAAGCTCACCTGGGCTTCTGGCAGACTGTTTGTTTGTTGTCCCAGCTGCTCTCCCTGCTCCTGTTGCGTTCCCTCTCTCGCAGAGCCCCAGGAGGATGTGAACTTTGGCATGGGGTCTGCGAGCAGGCGGTGGACTCGGCGCACCTGTGGGACTGCTGCTAAATAACCGGAGGGGTGGGGACGCTGTGGGCAGCCCTTCTGACTGGCTGCAGGGCACCAGCCTTGCCTGGGCCCTTCACCATGTTCCTCCTGCTCCCCTTTGACAGCCTGGTTGTTAATCTCTTGGGGATTTCCATAACTGTCCTCTTCACTCTGCTGCTGGTGTTCATCATCGTGCCGGCGGTTTTTGGAGTCTCTTTCGGCATCCGCAAGGTTTACATGAAAACATTGTTGAAGGTTTTCCAGGTAAGTCCTTTGTTCAGAAGCTGCTGTGCTTACAGGGCCCTTGTCAAGCCTGGTCGTGCTTGAGGAGAGGGGTTTGCCCCTCGGCAGAGAGTGACAGGTGGCTGGGGTGGGTGATTGGTTTGCTGGTGCCAATGGTCTGTTAGGGTCACCTCAGCCGAATGCAGTTTCATAGAATCGTGGAAAGGTTTGGGTTGGAAGGTCCCTTCCCCCCCGCCATGGGCAGGGACACTTCTCACCAGCCCAGGTTGCTTAAGGCCTCATCCAGCCTGGCCTTGAAAACCTCCAGGGAGGGGGCATCCACAGCCTCCCTGGGCAGCCTGTGCCAGTGTCTCCCTTCCTGCACTGCCAAGAATGTCTTCCTCATCTCCAGTCTAAATCTCCAGTCTCCCAGACCTCTCTTGCTGGATTGGTTTTCCCTCTGATTAATTCAGTAAGACTTCTAGTGAAGGACTGGAATATTGCACGTAGGAGCTGTTGGTGTGCTGGGAGGTGTGTGCTGGATGGGTTAATGTCCCAGGCAAGGCAGTGCAGTTACAGTTTGATGTGGAAAGAAGCCAAATGGGGTGTAGGGTGTGATGGGGAGGGACCAGGCTGCTCCTCCCCAGGACGTGTTTGAGCAAAGCAAAAAAGCAGGGGATAAGGCAGGACTTTCTGTCCCGCAGGTCCCAAGCGGTCTGTGGCTAGAACCCAGAGCTCTCAACGCTGTTCTGTCCCAGAGTGCCACCTGCTTATCTGCTGAGCCCAGCAGCCATGTCAGGGCCTGCAGCCTCCGAGGACAGCAGCAGCCTTTGCTGACCCTCTTGGCATAGGGAGGCCAAATGGAATTTTCCAGCTTGGGGCCATGCTGTTCCCTTGCCTGCCTTTGGCAGACTGATTCTGTGGACAGCCAACACTTCCACTTGAAGCAAGTACCTGGTGAGAGCAGAATTTTTGCAGCTCTTAGTAGGTAAATCCTACAGCACCAGAGAGAAGCAAGAGGGGTGCCCTGTGCTTGGTAGAGAGCCTTTAGGTTCTTAGATGTGGAGTTGAAGCTGTTAAAGGATTTCTGATACAGCTGCTGCTGCTTGAGCAGGGCTGGTGCTCCCCAGGAGTATCTCTGTACTGTCTGACTTGGGAAAGCAGCCTTGGAGCACTTCAAACTCCCTCCAAAAGCCTGAGGTGTGGTGAGATAGGCCTGCCCAGTGTCTCACCTGAAGGAGTCTGGGTTTGCTGCCACCCCAGACAGGGTAAGGGCATGCTGGGCTTGCCAGGGATGCCTTCTCCCTAGGCTGCCCAGCTCCTGCTAGGTCAGGGCTCCTCTTCTGACCTATGGAATAGCAGCATCTAGACATCTTCTGCAGTTCTGCAGTTCCTTCTGCTGGCAGAGGAGGCTGTGGGGTGAGCTGGACACTTGTAATGCAGAAGAGTGTGAGGCTGAGAGGGTTACTTGGAGGGCAAGGAAGAATGGCCAGAAACCCAGGCTGCAGTTTCTGTGGTGCCCTTGAGAGCTATTTCTGTGGAGAACAGGTAGGCTGGGCATGGGATTTGGCAGCCAGCTGCCAGGGAGCTGTCTGACGGTGCTTGCTGCTGCTGTTTTAGATGGATTGGTGAGCTGAGAAGCAGCAGCAGCTGTTAGCTGAGCTGGGGAGGGAAGGATCCCATCCCATCATAAGCCTGATGTTTATAGCAGATACCTGGAATAACAGTCTCTGCTCTGAGCTTGGAAGAAATGAGGGCTGACAAACAGGACCAGTCCCATGGCTGGCTTCCTGTGCTGTGGACCACCCCAGCAGGAGGCAGGGTCCCTCCCAAAGCTGTGCAACCAAGGGCCTGGTGCAGCAGAGCCTATGGAATACCTGCACCACTGAGCACTCTTGACACTGCCTGCTTCCTGCTGGGGCTGTGCTGTGCAGGGGGGCACACACCATGTGCACCCCATGGCTGTCCTGTGCCCACGCTGGTCACCTCCCCTCCAGTCCTCTTGCCCTACTGCAGGCAGGTGCTGCAGAAACCTCCCTCCTAGGCCAGCCTCTGCTTCCGCCTCAGTTCAGTGGTGTTCATCACTCAGTCTTTCAGTTCTTGACAGAACCCTCCTGCTCTAGCCCCATCTTCTGCCCTTGACCATGGCCTTCCCAGCTGTCAAGCTGGGCTGGGGGAGCTGCAGGGCTCCCCAGCCTCGTTTGCCTGTGTGTCTGTTGCAGTGGGCGACACTGAGGATAGAGCGCGGTGCCAAGGAGAAGAACCACCCCTTGTACAAGCCCTATGCCAATGGTGAGGTCCTGCCCTGCATGGGAAGTTCAAAACCCATCCGGGGAGGTGTGGTGAACGTGGTGCTCTCCAAGCAGCTGGGGCACACTGGGAATCCTTTTCCATGTGGATGGGTTGGAGCGAGCTGCGGAGAGCAGCCAGGAAGTGCTTCATCCTAGGGAGCTGGGAGGGCTGGTTCCTGCCTGTCCGGGCTGGAGAAAGGAGGGGACCCTGTGCAGGGAGGGAGGGAGGGAGGGAGGGAGGGAGGGTGAGTGAAGGCTCTGGCTGTCGGCTGTCGCATCAGGCTGAGCTCAGGGCTGCTGGCACGTTGCAGGCATCATTGCCAAGGAGCCGACGTCGCTGGAGGAGGAGATCAAGGAGCTGCGGCGGAGCGGCAGCAGCAGGGCCCTGGACACGCCGGAGTTTGAGCTCTCAGACATCTTCTACTTCTGCCGCAAAGGCATCGAGACCATCATGGACGATGAGGTGACCAAGAGGTTCTCAGCTGAGGAGCTGGAGTCCTGGAACCTGCTCAGCAGGACCAACTACAACTTCCAGTACATCAGCCTGCGCCTCACCGTGCTCTGGGGCCTGGGTGTGCTCATCCGTTACTGCTTCCTGCTGCCCCTCCGGTGAGCGCTGCGGCAGGAAGCCCCCTGCCCAGCTTTGCTGGCAGCCTGTGCCTGCTGCAGCTGCTCCCCAAGCCCCTCAGACCCTGCTCTGCCTGGTGCAGAGGGCCTGTGACCTGCTCCTGCTAGCTCGTAGCTTCCCTCTCTCTGCAGGATAGCCCTGGCCTTCACTGGCATCAGCTTGTTGGTGACTGGTACTACAGTGCTGGGCTATTTGCCAGCTGGAAGGTGAGTTCATCTTGGAGGGGACAGGGGATGGGCACCACCCCGTGCAGACCTGATAATGCTGAAGTCTTCCTGCAAGGCCTGTCTGTTCTGCCCACTGAAGACAGGGCAGGTGGTCCTGGCACCTGTAGCCCCTCAGGAGGAGGCACTGTGTCTTACGAAACAAAGGGCCTGGATGTGGGCTCTAAGCCCATGCTTGGCTCTGGGCTCTGAAAGGAAAAATAAGAGCAAAGGAGGAAGGACATGGAACTGCTGGGGTGGGTCCAGAAGTGGCCACAAAGATGATCAGAGGGCTGGAGAACCTCCTCTATGGGGTAGGCTGAGAGAGTTGGGGCTGTTCAGCCTGAAGAAGAGAAGGCTCCAGGGAGACCTTAGAGCAGCCTTCCAGTACCTGAAGGGCTCCAGGAGAACCAGGGCCAGAGTTTGGTTCTCCTGAGTTAAGAATCATTGGTCACAGGCTGACCACAAAACCCAGGACGAGACATGTCTGCAGGAGCAGTGTGATGCCCTGGTCGGATCTGGTGGCCCGGGGCAGTGGGGCTGGGTGGCAGCACTGCTGGGGCATGATGGTTTGTGTCCTGGGCTGCAGGTGCAAGGAGTTCCTGAGCAAGCACGTGCACCTGATGTGCTACCGGATCTGCGTGCGGGCCCTCACCGCCATCATCACCTACCACCACCGGTAAGGAGGCTCTGCTGCACATGGCCCTGCCACAGCTGCTTCCTGCTCTGCCTCTGGGTTCCTCTGTCCTCACTGCCACCTTTCTTTTGCATTTAGAGAGAACAGACCCCGCAATGGAGGCATCTGTGTGGCCAACCACACCTCCCCCATCGATGTGATCATCCTGGCCAGCGATGGCTACTACGCCATGGTAAGGGCTGCACCCAGCCCTGCTGCCAGGGCCTGGCCAGCACTCTGGGGGGAGCAACAGGCATGTTGCCTGGGACAAGGAGTAGGCAGCAAGAGGCTTTTCAGCATGCAGAACTGCGTGTCCTTGCATGACATCCCAGGGCACCCTCAGACGCTGTACCCTGCTGTGTTTGGCTTCCCAGCAAGCTTAGCCTGGGCCTTGGAGCACCAGAGATCTCTGGGCACTGCTTTGCCAGTAGATCTCTGAGCTTTGCTATCCATGGAAGAGGAAAGGACCTTTCCAGCTGGACCTCCAGCAATGTGGAAGGCACTTGGGGTTTGCTACTTCTGTTCTCCCAAGCCTGAGCCTGGGACTTTTCCTCCTCTCAGCCTTTCCAGGGCAGTAGTAGAAAGATGAACCTCACCTTGGCAGTGAAGCTGGGAGCTGCGTTGGCTTTGCTGTGTCCTCAGCTCTGTAGCTTGTGTCTCTTGTGCTGCTCAGGTGGGCCAGATCCACGGAGGGCTGATGGGGGTGATTCAGAGAGCCATGGTCAAGGCCTGCCCCCACGTCTGGTTCGAGCGCTCCGAGGTCAAGGATCGGCATCTCGTCGCCAAGAGGTGTGGCAGCTGGTGGGCAGGGGGCTGCAGCCTGGGGAGGGGGTGCCCAGGGATGAGGACACTGGGTGTTGGGAGACTGCCACTCTTGCTGGCACCCAGACAGTCCCTGCTGACTGCAGGACAAGGGCTGTGTGCCGTGGGGCTGGGCAGTGGCGGTTTCTGTGCCCTGACTGGTGCCACTCCTCTGTTTAGGCTCACGGAGCACGTCCAGGACAAGAGCAAGCTGCCCATTCTTATCTTTCCTGAAGGTGAGTTGTGGAGGAGGTGCCAGGCAGGCACACTGGGGCTCTGTTCCTTCCCTTCTTGTGCAGCCAAGGGCTTCGAGACCCTTCCCTGAGGCGAAGGGGACGTTGCCTCTTCAGTGCTGGCTGAGCCCAGGGTGTGTCAGTCAGGTCTGTGGTGTCCTGGTGACACAGCCCCTGCTCACAGCAGTGAGTGCCAGGGGTGGCTGCTGGGTGCCTGTGGCCCAGCCCTGAGGTGTACAGCTTGGACTTCTGAACCACCTTGCAAAGGGAAGTTGAGAAGATTGTGCTTGCTTCTTGCAGGTACCTGCATCAACAACACCTCTGTGATGATGTTCAAAAAGGGAAGCTTTGAGATTGGAGCCACAGTTTACCCTGTAGCTATCAAGGTATGAGAGGGCAAACGTGGCCATGAGAGCTCAGTGCAGGCAGCTCAGTCTTGACACTGCTGGGCCAACAGCCTGCTCTGAGGGCATGGGGGAGCTGAGCCCACTGCATGCTCTGGGAAGCCTGGCCTGTAGCTGGGCTTGGGGTGGGACTTGGAGCCTCAGGGGGAGTACAACCACTGCCAGGCTTCCAGGAGCTCTTCTGCCTCTGCAGTATGACCCACAGTTTGGAGATGCCTTCTGGAACAGCAGCAAGTATGGCATGGTAACCTACCTCCTGAGGATGATGACGAGCTGGGCCATTGTCTGCAGTGTCTGGTACTTGCCCCCAATGACCAGGCAGGTGAGTGAGGAGCACCTGGCTGCCCTGGCCCCCTGCCTGTATGTCCCTGTGCTCCTGCTGGGCAGTGTCCCTGTGCTCCTGCTGGGCAGTGTCCCTGTGCTCCTGCTGGGCAGTGTCCCTGTGCTCCTGCTGAGCAGTGTCCCTGTGCTCCTGCTGAGCAGTGTCATCTTGTCACAGCCTGAAGAGGACGCTGTCCAGTTTGCCAATCGAGTGAAGTCAGCCATTGCCAGGCAGGGGGGCCTTGTGGATCTGCTCTGGTGAGTCCAAGGCAGGCTTTTCTCCTGCTGGTGCCAGGGTTCCTTGGTCCTGGGTCCTGCTGTGTGCTTGTGGGCAGCAGAGCTGAGCTCTGTCCTGTGCTGGGCAGAGCAGGCCTGTGCAGAAATGGAGATACACTTGGCCTGTGGCCTCCAAGACTGCTCTTCAGTAGCAGGGACTGAAGCCTTTGCTTCTGCTGTGTGTGTTGGGCTCCAGGCCTTCACTCTGTGATGCCAGCTTGCACTGGGATGCCCTGGCTCTGACTTAGGGCTGCTCAGCAGAATGGATTGAGCTTGGGCACCTCCTTCTTCAGGCACCAAGAACTTCAGAGCCTGGGAAGCAGAGGGCCTTGGGAGGCAGCCTGCTGTAGTGGTATCAGAGCAGCTGATGTTTCAGGCCTGCAGCTCCTCTGACAGTATGACTCTCTCCCCAGGGATGGAGGACTGAAGAGGGAGAAGGTGAAAGACACATTCAAGGAGGAGCAACAGAAGCTCTACAGCAAAATGATTGTAGGCAACCATGAAGACCGGAGCCGCTCCTGAGCCCTCTGCCTCCAGCACTGTTCCTGGGCCTGGCCAGGGCCTTGTCCCCCGCTCAAGCCAGGGCATGTCTGCAGCAGCTGTGAATCTTTGGACTTTGGCTGCTCCAGAGCTACTTGGACTTGCTCCTTCATCCTCTGGCTGTTCTTTCCCAGAGGCTCTGTTTCTGCCCAGAGCGTTCAGGCCCTGGGCAGCTCTTGGCAACGGCCTTCTCGTTACTGTTACAGTGAAGCCCCTTGCAGGGGCAATATTAAATGAAACACTTCTGGTGTCAGATGCTTCCATGTGGTGTTTACAGGCACAGGAGTGGTCTGTTGATGTCTCTGTGTGCCATGGCACAGGAACTGGTGAGCTGCACTCAAATTGGCTGCCTTGACAACCAGGGAGTCTTCATCAGCCTGTGCCTCTCACGTCTGCAGCACCAACCCTTTAGGAGCTGTGTGTGGTCTCAGGCCATTTCCAGCTTTACTTGCAGAAAGAGAAACCTTTCCTTTTCATTTCACCACCTTCCTGTCAGAGCCTGACTCAGACCATTGCTTCTCCAGCATCTGAGGAGCAGCCTCTTTGCTGGGGTTCCTCCAGCAGTTGGGATCATCCTTCCTGCAGGCCTCCCTCTGGCTCCTGGAACTGCAAGCTGCCAGGCAGTTGTCGCTGGTGTGGCAGGTGGAGCTCTTGTGGAATCCATTTGTGCTGTGTTGGGAGCCCAGGGTGGGAAGAAGAGCCAGAGGCTCCATGGCTGGGGCAGGAGATCCCCTTTCAAATGTCTTCTGAGGCACATGGGGGATCTGGTCCTGTTGTGCACCAGCAGGCCCAGAGATACCTCAGTTTGTGGTGAGGAAACTGCAGTCCTGTGCTCTAGGTGGTAGCCCTTTCCCTTTCAGTAAACCAGCTTGGGTTTGAGCATTCATCCCAGGTACTTCCCAGTTTTCCTAACGTTCCTGTGGCCTCTGGGATGGGGACTCCATCACCTCCCTGGGCAGCCTGGGCCAATGCCTGACCACTCTTGCAGGAAAGTCTGGGCTGGAACCATGGGCATTGCTGCCTGCCTGGGCAGGGGCTCCAGGCTCTACTTCACCTTTCCTAGCCAGCAACACATTCCCAAGCACATTTTCCATCCTCCTGGGCCATGCACCCAGAGCTCTCCTATCTGGGGGCATTACAGTCCCTGCAGAGCATGGGCAGGAGCTCACCCCAGCACAGGCATCACCCCTGGGCATTCGATCACAGAAGGGTTTGGGTTGGAAGGAAACTTAAAGCTCATCCAGTTCCACCCCCTGCCACGGGCAGGGACACCTCACACCAGCCCAGGTTGCTCAAGGCTTCATCCAACCTGGCCTTGGACACCTCCAAGCAGGGGGCATCCGCAGCCTCCCTGGGCAGCCTGTGCCAGTGTCGCCCCAACCTCACTGGCAAGAGTCTCTTCCTACTATTCAGACCTGGCTGCAAGTGCTCACAGCTCTTCTGCTCACAGCTCCCTCTCCCAGCCCTCATCCCCAGCGCTGTGCTGATGTGCAGGAGCTCTCCCTGCCTGCCTGCCCAGCTCTGCAGGACTTCCAACCACCCTGCCCTGCCCGGGGACCATTCCTGGCAGCGGCTGTGCTGCCAGGCTGCTCGGCACAGGCAGCGAGCCGGCTCGGCCAGGTTGGGAGGCGCACATCCATCTCTGCTCAGCTCCCCCTCCCCGTGCCCCTAGTCAATATGTCTCTCTTCGATGAGAAAGTTAATAAATTTAGCTCTAGATTAAAAGTATCGATCATTTCATTTGTAAACCATAAATAACTGGGGGGGCAGCGGGCGGCCCGCGGGGCAGGGGCTGCCGGCTCCGGCTGCAGCAGCCATGCAGCCCGCTGGGGCCGGGGGCCCTCATATGCATTCTGCCCGGCTGCTGGCATTGATTTGCTATTAGTCTCCACGCACCACCCAGTAGCACATCATTCCCGGGGCTGCTATTAATGGCCTTTTGATAAATAATCACTTGTAAGTCAATAAATTTTTATTAAACAGTGTGGCTCGCTGATTTATGGAAATCCGCGGGGGTTTGTCCGGGAGAAAAGGGATGCGGAATTGAAGCGGAGCCGCGATCCGTCTGCCTGCCAGCCCGCTCTGCCCTGCCTGCCGGCCCCCGGCAGCCGGCGTCCCGGGCAGGCTGCTGCGGGCATAGAACTGCTTGTTTGGCAAAGCCCTCGAAGCTCATCCAGGCCAACCATCAACCCAGCACCCCCTGGCCGTTAAACCGTGCCCCCAGGTGCCACGGCCACGCGAGCATGCCCTAGGGGCTAGGCTGCCTGGGGATGGGCAGCCCTGGGCACTGTGAGCTGTGGTTTAATGGCTGTGGTGGTCTTAGGTTGATGGTTGGGCTCAACGGCCTTAGAGGGCTCTGCCAAACCAAACAATTCTGTGATTTTTATGAAAACAGGAGCCCTGGAGCAGGCTGCCCGGGGGTCGTGGAGTCTTCATCTCTGGAGGCTCTCAAGGCATGCCTGGATGCCTTCCTGGGTGATCCTGTTCTGCTGGTGGTAGTGGTGAACTGGATGATCTCCAGAGCTCCCTGCCAACCCCTACCGGGCTGTGATCCTGTGAAGGCAGCTTTGGGGATCACGGAGCTGCTGCTCCCCACTGAGCAGGCTCCACACACCCTGACGGGACCCCGGCGCTGGCATAGCCAAAGTGGCTGCTGCGGTGTGCATGGGGAGCAGGGCAGCAGGGGGAGCGGCAGTGGGCAGAGCAGGGTGGTCCTGGCTGCTGCCCCGGGCCCTGCATGGAGCAGCAGTGCTGCAGGAGGCATCCAGCTGCGGGGATGCAGGGGGCAGCCAGGCTGCTGCTGCGATTTGTCACTCTCCCCAGCTGCAGCAGGCCCTTTGCCACCTGCTTTATTTGTCTCCCAGCCCTGACGTGGCATCAGACAGGTGTTAAACTACTTAATCACTTTAAAATTGTTTTAATTTTCTGTTTTGTATTGATCTCCACAGCACCAATTAATCAGCTCACTGGACCAGGCAGTTAGTACATTAAAAATTGTCAGCCAGGCTGGGCAGCTTAGAAAATGTCAAAAAAATATCCTGACAGCAGCCCCTCACTTGTGCTCTGCTGGCTCTGCCCACGGGCAGTGACGTGGCTCTCCCAGCCCTGCCACGGGGCTGGGGCATGCAGCCTCCATCCCAGCCCCAGGCGCCCTCCCTGGGACCTGCCCTTGCCAGGTCCCACCTCCGCCACCCATCGCCTGTGTCCCCTCCAGGCAGCAGAAGGGCTGCTGAGGGGGAGGAGTTGTGAGCCCCATGCTCACGGCGGGGCCAGGCAGGGCTCTGTCGGGGGAGATCAGTTCCTGAACCCTGGGAAAATGCTGCTGAGCAGTCAGGGCTCCTTGTCAAGCCCCCTCAAGCCCAGTGCATGGCAGAAAGTGACAGATTGGAGAGGGCTTGAAGCTAAATGTGGGGCCTGGGGCGGGAATGGTCTGCAGCCCCATACCCTCAGGCTGCTGCTTCAGGGGTTTTGGCCATCGCCAGGGGTGCCTGTCCTCAGAGGCTGCCTGCAGCCACAGGGAGAGGCAGCCTGGCTTGTGGCCCCCAGCACCCCCTCAGTGCCTGTGCCCTGCTGCTGCCAGCCCGTGCCAGGCCAGCAGCACCTTATCTGCTATCGATTTCCTCCCGAGGGCTGTTTGCTCACGCCGGCCTGGCACTGAGCTGGCTCTCGGTGAACAATGGCCGAGTGTGCCAGGCCCCAGCAGCCTGCTCATGCCAACAGGAGCCCCTGCAGCCTCCCGCGTGCCTGGGGACCCTCTGTGGCCCCCACCAAGGTACAAGGGCTGAGCCAGGAGAAGCCAGGGCAGGGGGAGGCAGAGCTGTGTGCACACACGTGTGGGGGTGCAGCATGGGGGCCCCACCAGGCTGGCAGGCAAACACCGCGGGGCTATCGATGCCACATTAATCCTGCAGCCCCGACAGCTGAATGGGCTCTCACTCACACCGTAAAGATAAATGGTATTTATTTGCTGCTGCTAAGAGCTTCCAACAAGAGGCCCCACGGAGTGACTTTTGATCCAGCACCTCTGGCTGCCGGTGCACGCCCAACCCAGGGCAAAGCCTAGGAAAGGGCCCCAGGGCTGCCCGGCTTCTGCAGGCTCTTTCTGCCTCCTGTACAGCACCACAGCCACGGCCCCTTCCACTGCCTGGCACGCAGACCCTGCCCCATAGGTGCCATCCCAGCCCCTTCTCCAGCCCAGCCTCAGGAGGGCACCCGGGACCGCGCGCCCACGAAGCAAGCGTTGGGACTTGGCTGGGGCCGGGACCTTTATTTCATCACTGCCGAGGGCACGGCCGTGCCTGCTGCTGCCCCCGCCTGCTGCCCCCAGCCCCGTGAGCCACGATCCCTGGGCAGGAGCGTGCCCCATCCCCACAGCCGGGCACCTGCCGGGGGTCGCTGCCCCGGCAGGGAGCGGGAGGCTGTGCCGAGTGCCCGGGGCCCGGAGGGCTGTGCTGTGCTGGCACTCAGCCACTGTGCGTGCCCAAGCCCAGCACCGAGAAGGCTGCGCGGTGCTTCCTCAGCAGCAGCCGGATCTTCTCGTCGTCCGAGTCGGGGTCCAGGGGCTTGTTGTATTCGTCGTCCTCGGCCTCAGAGGCTGCCCGCTCTCCGCCAGAGCCCCCCACCCGCTGTGAGGATGAGGAGGGCTCCAGGGCGCTCTTCTTCCTCCATTTGGTCCGTCGGTTCTGGAACCAGACCTGCCGCCCCGCGGGCCCGGCCCCGTTAGTAGGCACCGTGCCACGTACCCCGGCCCCTGCGGGCACCGACACTCACCTTCACCTGGGACTCCGTCATGCCAAGGGAGTAGGCCAGCCGAGCTCTCTCGGGCCCCGCCAGGTACTTGGTCTGCTCAAAGTCTTCTCCAGAGCGAAGATCTGGTGGCCTGTGAAGGTCGGGCGTGTGTGCTTCTTCTTGTGGATGCTGTCGGCCAGGTGAGCAGGGGCTGCAGGAGAAGGGCAGGGAGGGGGTGAGTGCCTGGCAGCTCTGCAGTTCCTGAGCACAGCACCATGTGCCCACCAGCACCCACACAGTTCCTCCACGCTGCTTCCACTCCAAATTAAAGCTGTAGCTTGGCATCAAGGCTTCAGCTCCATCCCAGGAGGGCTGAGCTGCTCCCTGTGCCGGCCCCACAGAGCCAGAGCTGGGCTTAGTGCCTCCTGCTCTGGGACAGCAGAGAGGACACATCGTTAGCAGCAGTGCATGACCCCAGAGCCATGCAGCACTGCCTGCACCGTGCCCCTCTGCCCCACACCTTGCAGGATGCATGATGGGGAGGCAGGCAGAGCTGGTTGGCTCATGGCTGTGCCCAGAGCGAGCCAAACAGCCAAGCTGCCTGCCCTGTCTGCCCCAAGAGCATCACCTGGAGAAGGGGAAAGGGGACTGAGGCTGCCAGTGCTGAGCAGCTGCTCTCATCCCCATGGGACAGATGACAGACCCAACCCACCCACCCTCTGGCACAGCAGCAACACCCTCTACAATCCCCCTGCCAGCTCCCCATCAGGAAGGCAGTACTTCCAACCCAGAGCTGTCCATCCTGCCTCTCTGCCCTGAGCTAGGCTGGGCACTGCCCCCAGTGAGGCTGCCGGAGGGATGAGTGACCTCCGGGACAAGGAGCTCTGCCTGTCCTTGCCAGCTGTGGCTTTGCGTGGGGGGCAAACAGAGTTCGTCTCTGCCATTGGAGCCATCCCTGCTCTTCAGCCAAAACCTCTATGGCAGGTTGCCAGCTCTGGTGCAAGGGCCATTCCCACCATCCTGGGGCAGTGCCCAACCATGCCTCACACAGGGCGATGGAGAAGATGAGTTCCTGCCCTAATGCTGATGGGTTGGGGCTCTGCTGCCCCCCCCCCCCCCCTGCAGTACCCCCTCACCGCCCACCCTGCCCGGCCCCGCTGTACTTACGGCCACCACACTGCCGCCCACCACGCCAGTCTGGGGCTGCCTCTGCCCAGCAGCTGCGGCCCCGTGGGAGGAACTCGCCACCAGCCTTGGGGAGGGTCCCCACCTGGGCTCCGTAATAGACGCCCGGGGAGCTCAGTCCGTTAAATCCGCCTGCATGGGGGTAGCCGGGGAGCAGGCTGCTGTTCGGTGTCGCTGCAGGCCGGTTGAGGATGTCAGAGATGCCATGGGGGTGCCAGCAGCCAGCTGGGCACCAAGCCCAGGGGGCCCAGCTTGTAGAAGGAGCTCTGCACCGAGTACTGGCAGACGGGCGCCTTGGCCTCAGGGAAGGGGCCCAGCGAGGGGCCGTTGAGCAGGAAGGTGCCTGGCAGGTTGGTGTCCATGGCTCTGATGCCAAGGTGGACCTCAGAGCCCAGCTCCTCGGAGGTGCGATGGCCAGCCCATGCCCACCAGCCTAAGGGCCACTGGAGCCCTGCCTGCCCTGTCCAGCGGGCACCTGGCTGGCCCTGGCAGGTTGGCCAGGGGGCCACGGCCTGGGCAGCAGCCCTGGCTGACCCCACCGAGGTGGCACCAGCACCGGACCCTCAACTTGGGCTTGCGAAGAGCCAACATTTCTCTGATAAAGACGAGAGCCATTAGAATACGCGGCCCCCATTGGCCGGGGGCTGCAGCGGGCGCTCCCATTGGCCGAGGCTCCCCGGCCTCGGCCGCCATTGGCTGCGCCACGGAGCCAGCCCGGGATTGGCCCAGCCCAGACAAATTGCGCTTTGAAAGCCGGCGGCGGGGGACGCGCAGCTGGACCGGGTGGGCATGGGACGGGACGGACCGGGACGGGACGGGACGGACCGGGGTGGGGACAGCGCCGGGCGCGGCGGGACCCCGCGAGTAGGGACACAGCAGTGCCACTGCCCCCAGTGCGGCCGGGACATCTCCCGCTGCCACCCCCACCCCCGTCGCAGCGGCACCAGACACCCGGCGGTACCGGTGGAGCGGCCGTTTCCTTCCCTGTCCGCCCGTGCAGAGGCTGCTGCAGAGGGAACCAGGGGCGTGCGGTTCCCTGCCGGCTTTGGCCACCACCGTGAACGGCAGAGCAAACTGCCACCAGCCCCGGGACTGCCCCTGTACTCCCGGCAGCGGGGTAGGGGCAGGGGGACCCCAGAGCCTCGCCACCCCCCTGGGAAAGCAGAGAGGAGCCAGGGTCTGTGTCGGTTTCTTTATTAATTCATAGTCCGATAGCTGGTGTACAGGGAAATGATTCTATACATCAAGGGCTAAGACAGGGAGATCCAAAAGGCTTCTTTCCATAACAATTAAAAAAGGAAATAAAAGTAATCATTTATTTATTTAGTTTTAAAACTTCTAAAAAGCTTCTAGTGTGCAGACTGCAGCATTCCCTAGGCTCAATGTCAGGTGCAGCCTCCTCCTACCAGCCCTAAGAGCAATCTGAGCGCGAAGCGATGTCACTGCAGGTGCCTGGCAGGGTTGCAGCACAGCACATTCCCTAAGGTGTATACAAGGCCAAAGCACAGGACCCACACACAACTCTACGGTGATGCTACGGAGTCAGCTGTCACAGTGGGTCTAGGGAGGTTATTGTACACAGCAGGGGTGATGGATGGAGAGTCTCTGCCTATATGGCTCAACTTCGGGGTGGGGAAGGGGTTGCTTTGCTCTCCAAAGGCTAAGCTGGGTCGTTTGCTTGGCTACAGCTTGGCTTCTTCCTGGCTGCAGGCATTCCCAGCAGATGGGCACCCACTGAGGGGCAGGGCTGCCCTGCCAGGGCCACCGTGGCATGGCCTGAAGCTGGAGGAGGGCTTGTTCTGCAAGTGGCCATAGAAAGCAAAGTCAGGCCCTGCAAAACAGCTCCACAGCCACCTCCAGAGGAAAGAGCAGGGGATCCCTACACCACTGTGCTACAAAGGCCAGTCCCCCCGCCAGGAAAACGACAGTTAGGGACATGGGACCTACTGCCACTACCTGCATCCTTCCTTCCTGCTGCCCTCCTGCTGCACAGCTGGCCCCAGGGCTGCCCTCACTCCAGGTGACTGCTTGGCACAGGAGTGTTCTGCTCAGCCAAGGTGCAGCCACAGGGGAAGCAGTTCCCTGCCCCTGTCCCTGCGACTGGTCCTGAGAGGGGCAGCATCCATAAGGGGATCAGCAGGCTGTCCTCATTTGTGCCCTTGCAGGGAGGCCAGGGGACCCTGCAAAGCCCTTGTGTGGGGTGTGTAGTGCAGGGCTGCTGGCTCCTGCCAGCTCCTGGCTCATAGATATTGTGCTGAGTAGAGCTAGGCACAACCCTGTGTGTGGCACAAGTGTCCCCTGCTCTCACTGCTCATCTTCCCTGGGCCCCAAGCACCTCAGTGCAGGCTTACAGCTTCACCCCAGCTGGAGCCAGCACAAACTGGGGCTTGCACCATAGACAGGCCCAAGGGACTGCACCTGTGGCACCCTCTCTCCAGGCCAGGAAGGGACCAGGCTGAGCTAGAGGGGAGCAGGGCAGGGGTAGTCTGCTGCCTGTTCACTCCTACAGCCTCCCAGCTCTGTTCACCAGAGCTGCTCACATACTCCAAAGGTTTTGCCTGTCCTGCAGCCTGAAGAGGTATTTGGAAGCAGAGCTGTTAGTGCTTTGTACATACTGCTAGAGTGTCCCTAGGGGTTTGCATAGTATTTATTGGTTCATATACACAAGGCTGATTGCTGTACAGTTTACACTTTCAACACAAGCAACGAGCTCAGTGCTCAGCCCAGAGCCCTGCCCTGGTGGGAGACGTTGCACTTGCTGGGGAGAGGAAGGGCAACCCTGCACCAGCCCCTCTGCCCAGGGCAGCTGTGCCCTCCTCTCACACACCCCTGGCAACTGCTGCCCTCCCCCTATCCCAGCACTCACTCAGAAGGATGAGAAGCTTGAGTCCAGCAGAGGCAGCACAGGCAACGGGGTGGGGGGAGGTCAAATCCCTCTCCTTCCGAGGCGAGCAGCGCCCTGCCCCCCAGCTTCCCTCTCGCAGCCTGGGCACGAGGTTACACACACCGCCAGGGTGCCAGGGTGGAGTCTCCTTGGCTCTCATTTTCTGTCAGCCCAGCTCTTGCCTCCCAGAGGAGCTAAGAGGATGCCCCTGGTGCGTGCTGCTGTCTGCAGGCTGCGGGCAGCAGCGGGGCAGGAGGTCAGCTGTAAGTTCTGTAGCTCATGCGTCTTGCAGTCAGTCAGTCATGCGGATAGAAGGTAAGGAGGTCTCATACAGAAGTCATGCCATAGCCTATAGAAACATGTACAGCCAGCCCTGCTCCCCTCCACTCTGCTTTCCTCTCCCTCTTCTCAGCTGTGTGTCAGAACATGTGTGGAGTTCAGTGGTTTGGTGTTGAGGTGAGATCCTGGAGAGGCACAGAGACAGAGCCGGAGTTACAAGGTGGCACAGCCAGGAGAAAGGGTGGAGGCAGCAGGTACATGGCGACCTCAGCCCCTTCTGCATTCTGTCCTTGTCCCACATGTACCTATCCTGCCCAGCTATCACAAGAGAAGTTTTTTTGGGGGGGGTGTTAGAGAGATAGCAACAGAGAACCCCTAAGTGTCCTCCCTGGAGCTGGGAGCAATGGCAGAGGTGGTGTTGGTGCAGGGAGCAGCAATGCATGGGAGCTGAGCTGCACCAAAGGCAGTGGCACCGCGAAGGAGCTGGGGGGCTGCTGTAGGCTCTGGGGTAGAGAAGGCCAGGCCATAGCCTCCAGCCTCAACTAGGGTGACCATCTGCACCTCACCATCACAGCAGTGGGGAAGACCCCACACATTCCTACTGCACACCCTGGGCCACCTTGGCACACTAGAAAACATCCAGAGCAAAGCAGCAGGGCACTGCCCCAGAGGGAGGCAAATCCAGGGCCTCTCTGGGCAGTGGGGCAGGCATAGGTGTGGGGACACAGCCTGCACAGACAGCAGCCCACAAGCACAAAGCCTCTCGACTGCCGTGCCACCCCCCAGACAGCCTCTAACAGCAAAGAGGAGGGTGACTGACGGACACAGCCATGCACATAGAGCAGAGGCCACAGGACTGCCCCCTCCCGCCCTGACTGACCCCCCTCTCTCCTGGCTCAGGCAGTGCCTGGCAGCTGGGGAGCACGCGTGCACCACTGCCCCCCCCACTGCCAACCCTGCAGCCAGCAACGATGCAGCTGGGTCCAAGTATGCTGTGCCGAGCACTCTGCCTTAGGCCTGGGCTAGTCCCAGCCAGCAGGGAGGGCAGGGAGCAGGGGATGCACAGGACTCAAAGGATGACACAGTGCTCACGCTGGGAAAAAAACATCCTGGGCCAAAGAGAGGTCCCCTGCCCTCAACCTCCTCCAGCATCACGCTCCTGCACCCTCCTACATCCACCAGCAGCATCCCACCACGGCCGGCACTCCCTTTGCCGGCCACGGGAGCTCCAGCAGCCCTCACTGCTGCCCTCTCGTGCCACGATGCGTGGCTGGCAGTGGCAGCTGCTTGCCTCTCCCAGAAGGAGCACTGGGAGCAGAGGCAGCAGAATGTGACACCTCATCCCGCTCACGGCAGTAGCAGCCCCTGGCATGGGGGGCACCCCGTGGTGCTGAGAACTGAGGCTGACCCAGCACTGGCAGCTTCAGGGCAGGGAACTCCACCCCCACTGCACCGAGGTCCTGGGCCCAGGAGCAGGTTAGCAGCAGGGGCAGGCTGCTGCCCACCCTCAGAGCTTTGCTGCACCACAGCAATTTGCCTCTGGAAGCTGAGAGCTGGGCACAGCCCTGGCACAATTTCCCCATGAGGATGTGCATGACCAGCAGCTCTGTGCAGGCAGCAGCATGGGAAGCTGGAACAGAAGGAAGAGCAAAGGTAGGGTTACCTCAAAAGAGGCCACTGGAGGGGGTCACTGCTTCCCCCTTTTCAGGCTGGCTCGTTTCACTATCTGAGCCCCCATCCTGCCCCCGGAGACCTCTGGTTTCGGGACACGCACTCCCACCTCCTCCTGAGGAAGCCACAGGGGCAGGAAGCAGGACAGCACCAAGGTGAACAGACAGACACACAGAAGAGGACAGGAGAGGGAAAAGCAGAGTCAGTTGGCAGAAGACACCAAGCAAGAAGTCTGGTAGAGTGGGCAAGAGCTGCCCATGGAAGCCTTATAGGGGAAATGGGAAAGGAGCCCAAGGTAGAGGAGAGGACAGAGCGTGGCAGAGTCCCAAAGCCTGCGAGTCCTGCAGAAGCAGTGCTGGGCAGAGAGCAAGGCAGGGCTGTGAGCCACACTGTACCTTGGCCCCCAGACCATCCCGCTGCAGGATGGAGTAATTAATGAAGTGATCATCTTCAGCTGCCAGGTCCTGGGGGTCCTGCAGGGAGCCTGCCAGAATCAGCTCCTCCTGCTCCTGCCTGTGATCCATGTCACCAGGGCCCAGCTGATGCACCACTTTCCGGATGACCTGTGGAGACCACACCGCTGAGCACCACGGCCAGCCCCAGCATGCTGCGCCCCCTCCTCGCCCAGGCTGGCTCTGGGCTGCACTGGTGCAGCCTGTTCCACACACAGGGCTGGCCGGAGAGGTGTGGTGACTGTAACCCAAGATGGCAGCAGGTGCCCTGCAGGGGCCCCTGGGCTGCGGGGAGGACTAGGGCAGCTGGGCAGAGGGGAGAGGAGAAAGGCTGCAGTGTGCCCCTGCCCACACCGTGCCCCTGCCCACTCACCTTCTTGGTGATGATATTGCCTTGGTCATCTGTGAACTGCTCCTCGGTTACCTGCTCTCCAGGGAGATGAAGCACTTCGTTCCCCTGCGGGGACAGGAGGGAGATCAGGGCGCTTCAGGGGGCGAGGGGAGCTCCTCTGCAGGCAGAGCTCTGCAGCTGCCACGCAGCCCACGGCCTCCCACCCTGCCCTGAGCCTTCACGGCTTCTCCTCTGGCTCTGCCCTCGGCCGCCGGTGCCTCAGCTCCCCGCCCGTTACCTTTACACGGACGCGCCGGCGGACGACCCAAGTGGAGGGAACCTCCTCGTCGTCCGCCAGCCCCTGGCTCTCCCCGAGCTCCTTGTCCAGCTCTTGGTGGGCGTGTTTGAGCACGAAGCTCACCGAGCCCCTGACGATGTGCATGACGTTCTGGCAACTGACCAGGAAGAAGGCCAGCAGCGCCAGGGCGACCAGCAGCTGTGCCAGGAAAGCCCACATGGTGCGCGGGCGCGGGCAGCCCTGTCCCAGCCCCGCGGCTCCGAGCCCGGCGCTCAGAGCCCAGCCATGCTGCCTGCCTGGGGTGGGCGAAGCCCCGGGGCGGGAGCGGTCCTGCGGGTCTGCAGCCTGCCCGGCGCGGTGCCCTGGCTCTGCGGGAGCGCTGCTGTAACCCAAGCTGGCACAACTCAGCTGGCTGTGGGCGGCGAGAAGGGCGCCGGCAGCTGGGGTGTGCTCTGCCCTCACAGCCTCTGCCAAAGTCATGGGGCCGGCAGGGTGACAGCACAACCTGTCCCCAGCCAGACCATAACCGGGACAGCCCTGTCCCCTGCTTCCTGACTGCGGTGCGAGGGCAGTCCTCTGTCACGGGACAAACGAAGTCCCGGGCAGGAGCCAGGGGTCACTGTTGCATGTGACTGAGGGACACTGCAGGGCTGAGCAGCCCCCCGAGCACGGCCGTGCCGCCAGGATGGCTCTGCGTGCCCTGGCTAGGGAAGGGCACTTGCCCTCACCCTGTACCTGTGAGCTCCATGTGGCCATAGCAGGATCCCCACCACCCAGCCTGACCCCCAGACCAGCTCTATTTCTAGCTCCAGCAGGCTGCCGGGCCAGCAGCCAGGGCAGATACTCAGTAAGGAAGCAGGCAGGGAGGCTGCCCGGGTCACAAATGGAGAGCAGGAGCTCAGGTAACAAGCGCACCAGGCTATTCTGGGCTGAGAGGCACCCCCAGGGGCACAGGGCAGGAAGTGTGACAAGGAGATTTGTGCCTCTGTAAGCACCCAGGCTGCGGGGCTGGCCCCATGGCAGGCTGAGGAAAGGGCTGTCTATGGGGTCTCCACCTTCTGCGGGCCGGGCTCCCCTGCTCTTCCCCTCACCTGCCCAAGGAAGCGGCTGTCTGCCTCCTGCTGCCAGTTGCTGTCCTCTGCAGAGCTGACCCGAATCAGCTCCACGGCTGGCACCAGGACCTGCTCTTGCTCCTGGCCCTGTGGCCCGGAGGCTATGGTGTGCGTCTGGAGCAGCCTTCGGGTGACCCCCTCCTGCCAGGAGCCCGCTGTCAGGTCCTGTAGGCAGGAGACAAAGGAGCCTTCTGCATTCCAGTCCCTCAGCCTGGGCACCGGAGAGGGACAGGGAGAGAGAGACAGAGAGAGAGAGGCAGTCAGCTTTGCCATGGAGTGCTGCACCCTGAGCACCAGCCCACCTCTGGTGGGCACAGCCTGCACCCCGCCAGGCACCAGGCTCCCCAGCTCACGGCACTGCCAGGCACCTGGCACAAGCAGCACGAAAGGCACAAAGGGCACAGGCCTCCTCCCTGACATGCTCCCTGCCCACCTCACAGCCTTGCAGCCCGGCTGTGAGGGTCTAAGGCAATGCTGTGGAGCATTAATGGGCTCTGGCTAGGGACCTCACAGGGCTGGTGCCATGGGGAATGAGGGAGGATGCAGCACAGGCTAGGGTGGCTCTGGTAAACACAACCTATGTGCAGGGCCTGGCTGTCTGCCTGGGATACTTCCCAGCTGCTCTCTAAGGAGCCCCCCAGAGCATCTCAGGAAAGGGGCAAGCACTTGCCCAAGCCATTGCTCTGTGTCCCAGGGATGCCCTTGCTAGGGAGCTGGAGCCCGGCAGAGAAGCAAGCAAAGCCAGGAAGTCACTGAAGCTGGCCCAGCGCAGGGCAACAGCTGGCAAAGCCATTCTGCTCCCCTCCCACTGCCACCCTGGTGCTCCAGGCCACAGTACCTGTCTGTGCTCTTCTCCACGACGTGGCTAATGGTGGGGGATGCTGTGATCCTGGCTTGCACCTTCTGCTGAACTGAAACAAAAGAGACTTCACTCTCCGGGTCCTGCTCCCCAGTCCCTGGCTGGTGATCACCGGCTGGCATCTTCCCCTCTGGCCTCTGCCCCTCCTCCTGCTCTAGAAGGTCAATCAGGCCATTCATGGCATCTGAGTCCACTGTGTCATCCTCAACCAGGTCCATAGAGCCCATGTGGTCTGGGCCATGCGCATCTGCCAGCAGCTGCCCTGGGAAGCGACCTTCGCTCGTGGCGTCCGAGTCCTCGGCCTTGCTGCACTCCAGAGAGGAGTCTTCAGCAGTCACCAGCGAGGGTGTGAGCCCCGAGGACCACACCTGCATGTCAGACATCTCCATCAGGGCGTCCTGCTCGGTGGCAGCCATGGGGATAGCATCCATGATGGCCACCTCATTCCAGTACTGGTCGGCACGCAGCGGGGATGGCAGCGTGTAATGCAGGGAGGCAGGGGACAGCAGCTCGTCCTGCAGCGAAGCGTAACCTGGGTGGGCAAACAGAGGGCACAACTCCAGCGGCCGTCCCGCGCAAGCACGCTGGGGCGAGAAGGGAACCGGCCTCCGGGAGGGTGCCTGCCCCAAGGGCAGCAATGGGCATGCCACAGTCCCCAGCGGCTGGGCAGAGCAGGGCTGTGCCCGCGGCAGCTGCCAGGCAAGGTTCCTGGCAGCGCTGCCATGCCTCCCTTCAAAGTCCTGGGGGTGGTTTGGGCAGGCCCTGGAGCTGTCAGCTCCCAGAGGGAAGGACTGGCCTGGGGTCCATATGATGCCCCATCCACACTGCAGAGCACAGTGCCCTATTCGCTACCCTGCTCTGCCAGCCCCTGGTTCCCTGCCCACAGCCCCCATCCAGCATCAGTTGCCCGACAGTCAGCCTCAAGTTTAGGTGACTAGGTCTGGCAAGCACCAACTCCCAAAGTCCACAGAGAAGCAGGCTGGAAGTAGTACCATGAGCAGGGAAGGATGGCCCTGACACGTGTCATGCAACCCTGAAGCCCTGTGAGACGCAGCCAGTGCCCACAACCCTGTTGGTGTCTCCAGAGTTACAAGCAGTTTGCCAGGTCCTCATTGCCCAGGGCCACATGCACAGCCCTGGCACACTGATACAGGATGCAGCCAAGCCAGGCACTCCCACCCACGCAGGTGGCTTTGCTCAGCCTTCTTCAGCTGTGAGCCAGCAGCCCGTTTCCCACCCCTGGAGACCAGCAGAGAACCCTTTGTGGCCCCCAGGCAGCCAGGGATTGCCAGCCACAGCTGAGGCACAGAGCCCCCGGCACAGGAAGGGCTCCTCTGCCCCGTGCAGGTGCCTGGCCAGGGCAAGCAGTGCAAGGCCAGGGAGGGAAGGAGCGCAGGGCAGTGCAGGAGGAGGCGGCAGCCTGGGGCAGCTGCCTGCAAGCACAGAAGCCATCGGGGGCGGTCTCTGTGCCATGCAGTCGCTGGAGCAGGACGTGGCTCCCGGAGCGCTCGGCTGAGGTGGAGACAGTGGAGACAGGCAGTGGAAGAAGATGAAAGAAGGAGAGGCCAGGATGAGCTCAGAGGAGAGAGGTGACAAGTGACCCACAGGAGTGCCCGCACCTGACAGCACTAGGTGGCATGTTTGAGAGAGCAGAACAAGGGGAGAGACAGAGAGGGAGAGAGCGATGAGCCAGTGCTGCACGGACACACCAGAGTGCAGGGCTACAGCACACGGAGCCCTATCCCTGCCCAGTGTGCCAGCTCCCCAGTGGCACACGCTGCAGCAGACCCCACACCTAGGCATGCTCCCAGCCCAGCCCAGGTGCACTGCCACAGGCAGGCAGCCGGGACCCTGAGCTCCACGGCCAGCGTTCAGCTCGCACAAGCCAGAGGCACCTCTCACTGGCAGGCTGGCACAACGAACGTGAGCACAGCCCCCACGGGGAGCTTCTGAAGAGGCAGCATGGGAGAGCCAAGCTTCCTGCAGCATAAGCCCCAGTGAAGGGGCCACGTCTGCTGGCAATGCCTTGCGCCCACTGAGCTCCCAGTGGACCACTGGCACACCCTGGCGAGGCAGGGTACCATCCCCAGTCTGTCTGCATGGGCTCTGCCCCCGCGGTCCTCCTGTGCCCGGCAGGGGCTGGCACTCACCATTCATCTGGGAGGGCGAGAGGGAGTAGTCCCTGTCGGTGTATCGCCAGCTCCCCTTCAGGCTGCGGCTCTGCCGGCCGGAGCCCTCCAGCGTGCTGACGATCTCGCTGCGGTCGATGTTCCTCAGCGCTGCGTACAGGCTCTCCACTACAGCGGCAAGCCAGAGCCAGTCACGGGGGAACACGGCCGTGGCCAGACACCCCCGAGGCCGGCAAACGTGCAGGAACCAGACACAGCCCTACTCTGTGCAGCCAGCCCTGCCACCCCCACGCCTGCAGGAGGGCACCACAGATACTCACTCTTGACACCCTTGCCCTCACGGCTGACCCAGAGGTTGAGTAAGGCTACGCTCTGCTCCAGCAGGGAGTTGGGGTTCTCCACACGTATCCTGTTGATGTCCTCCACCCCAAACTGCAGCTCTCGTGCCAGCTCTGGGGAGACACCATCTGTCAGCATCACAGACTCTGGTGCCCGCTGCCAGCCCCCAAGAGGAAAAGCCCAGGGGTGTTGTGAGGGGCTCGGACAGATCCAGCACAGGGTGTGCGTCCCCCCACACACAGCTGAGCACAGCAGGACCTGCAGGAGCAGCAGCTGGGACAGGGCAGAGATCTCTGCCCAGGCTGGCTGTGACTGTGCTAAAGAGAAGGGCAGATACTGCTGCTGTGTGTGGCCCTCCATGAGCAAGAGAGCAACATGGATGGGTGGGAACAAAACCCCAGGCCGGGTGCCTGCAGCCCTGTGTGGACGCAGGCAGCACTGCAGGAAGGTTCCTTTAGGTGCCATGAGTGCTCCCAGCTCAGCAGAAGTGCTGGAGGCAGGGCCAGTTGGCCAGAGGAGCTGGTGCAGACCACATGCACACCAACTGCAGCAGGGCCCCGTTCACAGGCAGTGGGAAGCTCATCCCCTCCTCCCTGCAGCATGTTTCCAGCCCTTCCTAGCACAAGCTTCCCAAGGAGCGCTGCCAGGGGGGGGGACTCACCAGCCCAGCTGAGGCCCAGCTGTTCTGCTATGTCAACCATCTTCTGATCTGCCTTGTCTGTGCTGCTCAGAGAGCCTGGAGGAGAAGAGGGAGCCACAGCTTCAGCTGCAGAGGGCCCTACACCAGGGTGGGGAGGGGCAAGGATTGATGGCTGCAGGGGTCCCACAGCCCTGCAGGGATGGCACTGCCTTCAGGCAGGACCAGGGAAACTCTCAGCAGAGGGAAGCTGCCACCAGCAGGAGTGTGACAGGGTCAGCCCAGCCTTCCTGCCAGGCTTGGGCACCCAAGCGAGGGTGGTGGGGAGCAGCTGGAGCAGGGGCAGCAAGCTGCCTACCGAAGCTGGTCTCACTCAGCATGCTGTATCGCTCCCGCAGCGACAGCGGCGTCAGCGTCCTCCTCCTCTCCTCGCTGCCACTTCCCTGTGACAGTGGGCACAAACCAAGGGGTCACCAGCGTGGAAAGATGGCAGCAGTTCTGCCCTGGCACCGCTGCTTTTCCTGTGGCCCCAGAGCAGCATGGCATGGCCATAGAATCGGAAAGGTTGGAAAAGCTCTCCAAGGCCATCGAGTCCAACCTTCTGCCCAGCTCCTCCACGACCATTGGCCCGTGGCACACCCACTGCTCTGACCTTGCTGCAGGGTGGTATGCTGATGTTGAGGTGGCAGAGCACGTGCTGGAGGTCCTCATATTTCATGGCCTTGCGCAAGAACGACAGAGAGCCGCTGGCCTCCTTGCTGCTGTCCCGAACCTGAGCACCAACAGCCTGGTTACTGGCCTGGCAAGGGGGCAGGCACAGGGGCTGCAGCCAGCCCTGCCCCTGGGCGTTACCTTGATGGGGATGGCCAGGCGGTTCTCCCGGAAGGACTGGAAGAGGAAGGTGCGGGGCTGAGTGGCCTTCTTGACAGGCACCAGGTTCCCTGAGAGCTCAGCGTGCAAAGGCATCCCCTCCACCACCTGGCAGGGAGCAGAAAACAGGCTCAGAACCTCTGCAAAACGCTTCTCCTGCCCCTAGGCAGGGCAGGTAACCTCCGCTCTGCTCCCAGGGCCAGCACCAAGCCCCTCTGACCGACTGGCACCAGTCTCCCCTTGCTTGGGAAGCCCTCTCCCTGCCCCCCCGACACATGCTGCTGGGCCAAACCTCGATGTCCCTGCTGCGGGCCACCTCGGTGAAGTTCTCGTGCTGCTCTAGAGTCTTGTCAACCTTGTCATCAGTCATGCAGTAGCAGCGCAGGCGACCCTCCCGGGCGTCGTTCATCTTGGCAAACACCACGAACTTGGCCATGTAGGGCACTGCTGTCAGCTCCTTGTACAGCAGCGTGGCGAAGTGCACCGCCTCGGCCGTGCGCGGGCAGTCTGCCAGCCAGAACCTGCGGGAGGGCAGGGCTGGGGCACTGCCAGGCAAGTTCCCCAGTGCCACCAGTACAGCTGGCCCCCTCCCTGCACACCCTGCCAGCAAACTGCACTGCAGTGGGGGCCACAAGGCTCCAGGTACAGGAGCAGCCCCACCTGTGATGGGGAATCCCCCAGGCACAAAGAGTGGCCCCTTCCCTCTGCACAGCCAGCTGTGCTCCTGGCACGGGCCAGGGCAGCCTGGAGGTGGCAAGGCTGGAGGCAGCTGCCCTGCATCTGGGAATGGGGCGGCACCACAATGAGCACAGGGGCAGGAAGCTCCTCCTGACACAGCTTGCACCTCAAGAGGGCCCAAGGAGCAGCAGATGTCTCACAACCTCGCACAGGACTCACCTGGCAGACACGTTGGTGGTGAAGTTTGCACACTCATTTTCATAGACCAGCTTTGTGGTCCCTGTTATGTCTTCCCACTGGGCTTGTGCTGTCCCCCCTGCAGCAGAAAGCAGGAGTGAGCACAGCTGCCTTGCCTGAGGTCTGCATCCCCCCAGACTTTGGATTTCTCCACCCACATCACCCATCCACGGCTACCAGGAGCTGCATCCCACTGAGGCAGCCCAGCTCGCCCCCACCACAGAGGGCAGTCCTGGCAGCCTCACCGATGACGCTGCAGAGCAGGCGCAGGCTGGTGGTGTCGCCCTCGCCGCTGTCGCGGGGGTTGTCCTTCCAGGATGGCGGCAGAGGGATGCGGAGGCCGATGGGGCGGTGAAACTTCCTCCGGCGCGGCTCCACCGTGACAATGGGGCTGAAGGTGGCCTGGTTCCCCAGCAGCTTGGTCACCAGCTCGTCGGGCACGGGCTGTGCCTGCAGGGAGCACAAGCACGGCCATCAGGTCTGGTTTCACCCAGGGTTGGAGCACAGCCTGGATCTGCTGCCGGCTCCTGCCTGCGGCAGCCAGCCGAGTGCCAGGCCAGACTCTCCGGGGCTCACCTGCAAGGCCAGCCTCACTTTCTTGGTGACAGCATTGTCCGGGAAGGTGGCCTGCACCATGGGCACCAGTGTGCTCTTCAGACAGCCACCCTCGGGGCCGATCATGTCACAGTCCTGGCAAACCCGGGACATGACCACGAAGTAGAGAGGGAAGTCGGTGGTGATGATGCGGCAGACTCGCTTCTTGTCCAGCTCCTCCAGGCTCTCCAGCTCTGCAGGGGCAGCACAGCCCTCAGCGCTCACACCCCCGACCCGCAGCTACCACCCAGCGCCCCCGCAGCCGCACCAACCACGCCGTGCCCAGACCCAGTCCCGCCCCTCCACCCCTGCCCGCGGGGAGCTGCCTGTGCCGTGCCCGGTCCTGCCTGGCAGCTCACCCTCGTCCATGCCGCTGAGCAGCTGGTCCATGTAGCTGTCGTCGTGGCGGTTGCGGTGCTCCTTCCACACGGAGCCATTCTCGCTGCGCAGCACCACCAGCTCCCGGTCCCCGCGCCCCGAGGAGGCGAAGTGTGGGATCTCCACGATCACAGGGCTGCGAGCGGCACAGGGAGGCTGTTTGCATCCCCACACTGCTGCCCGGGCACACAGGCAGCAGGGTGGCCGCGGACAGAGATCTGCCCGTGCTGTGCAGCCGTGGAGCAGGGGCACAGGGCTGCTCACACCCCTGTCTCTGGGACACAGCTCTGCACCCACCAGGACAGAGTTGGTCAGGGCTTTTCCTACCACAGCACAGCCAACCGCTCCACCGTGCTGGGATGACCACCCAGCAGCTTGCTGCACCCGGCTGGAGGTGGTCTGGGCGAACCACCAGGAGCGGTGCCGGCAGCCCCATCTGTGCTATCCCCAGCCGTGCCCACCTGAGGAACTGGGCACCGGCAGGCCCCAGGGCGATGATCCTGCTGGCCAGCCCCTCCTCCTCAGCCAGCGTCGGGGGCGCAGGCAGCTTCTGGGGCTTCACCAGGCGGCAGGTGATGCGGGTGGGCGCGGCGCAGGCGCGGGGCGGGATGACCACACGCAGCCCGTGGTGCCGGCTGCCACGCATGGAGCCTCCGCGGGCGTCCACCATGAAGCTCACCAGGAACCTGGGGCGGTCAGAGGCACGGAGAGGTGGGCAGCTCGCAGCCTGCACAGAGCCCACCCGTTGCATAGGGCTGCACATGGCACCGAGGCTGGGTGGGTACTCACCCTGTGTGCACAGGGCTGGCCACGGGGCTGATGTTGTCGGAGGTCTCGGTGGCAGGGCTGCTGGGGATCAGCGAGTCCTCGTCGAACTCCTTGGAGGGCTGTGTGAGGCAGGAAAGAGCCCCCGTGGGCACAGGGTCCCATTTGGGCATGCAGAGCTTGCCTGCTCCTCTAGAGTTTCACAGCCCTCCCTGGGGCTCATCCCCTTCCCCCACCGCGTTTTGGCTCTGTGGTGATGTGGGCAGGGACTCCCCGTGGCAGGGAATGCCTGGGGGTGCGATTCCAGGCTGTGCCTCACATTCCCCTCCTGTGGGGCCACCGAGGGTGCATGCAACAGGCTGAGTTGCTCAGCTTCTGTCTCCACAGGTCCTACCTGCTCAGTCTCCTCTGCTCTGGTCACCACAGTCTCAGGTGGGACGCAGGGGACGTGCAGCACAGCTGGAGACTCCACCCTGGCAGGAGAAGGCAGTGACAACCACTGGAGTGGCAGGGATGGGCTCCCCAGCCCCCAGCATCCCCCGCCCCGGGAATCTCAGAGCCACTGGACAAAGGCAGACAGCACAAGAGCCCTGTCCTGGTGCAGCAACACCAGCGACTGGCTTCACCTGCTGTGCTAGCCAGTGGGGGCTCAGGGATCCATTCCTTGCCCAAGCACCCTGTAGCAGCTCCCTCCCCACCATCCAGTGCCTCTTACGTTGGCTCCAGTGTTGTTGTGGTCACAAACTCCACCATCTCCCTCCTGCCCTCCAGGTCCCTGGGATCAGGTGTCCTGGGCTTTGGTGCAACCAGCTCCTCCTCTGAAACCAAGAGCTGGCTCAGCAGATGGAGAGGCAGCAGGACAAGGAAGCACAGACATCCAGCCCTTGTCCCTGTCCCTCCTCAGGGCTGGAGCCAGGGTCCATCTCTGCTCCCACTGCTGGCCACACACACTCATCTCCTGGGTCTCAGCCAGCCGTGGGGCAGCTTTGCCCTCTGCCAGGTGGGGTCTGCTGGCAGGGACAAGACCTACTCTGTGGGTCAGCAGCACAGCAGCTGTGGGAGCTGCCAGAAGCCTCAACTGCTGGCCAGCCCCTTTCCCACAGCAGCAAGCACAGAGCAGAGCCTGCCAGGGACACTCTGACATTTGATGCTTGGGACAGAGGTGTAGGCAGGGATGGGGATGTGGGAAGGCTGCCCCAACACTGCCGAGTGCGGGACACAACCCCAGCCAGGGCTGCTTGCTGGCTCACTCAACCCTTGCTAAGGAGTTCACCGAGGCTTGGCTCTCACCAGTGCTCTGTGGGAAGGACTCTGGCACCTCCCAAAGCAGGGAGAGAGCCCCAGTGATGGGGAGGGCACTGCAGAAGTGCAGAGGCCTTGGATCACTCAGGATCATCCCTGTCCTGGCCAGGTTGGCATGGGGTGGTTATGGGGGGGTCCTGGAGTTGGTCACAAAACGTGGCCCTTCTGCCTACCAGGGACAGGACCCGGGGCTGAGAGGGGGCCAGGGCCGCCCCGCAGGTGGGGGGCAGCCCCGTTCATGCAGTCACACCACAGCAAGCAGCACGGACACAGACGGGCAGGGCAGGATGGCACCCGCCCGGCAGCGAGGCTCAGCAGATGGATGTGGCGTGCGGATGGTTAGTGGCCATGGGGTGAAATGGGCCATTGAGCTGGGGCAGGGGGACACAGTTCATACCCATTACTGTGACATGAGCAGTGCCTGAAAAGTAAGAAGAGGCAAAAGTGAGGTCTTGGTGGGAAGGAGCAGGAGCAGACCAGCTGCAGCTGGGCTGGAAGCTGGTACTCCCCACAGAGCAGGGCACAGTGTGGGGCTCTGCATGCCCAAGGGCTCTCTGCACAACGTCCTGGGTCGTGGGACTATGGAGAAGCCCAGGCATATCCCCCTGCACAGCACAGGGAGGCACCTGCACCAGCAGATGCCACCCCAGGAGTCCCTTCATCCTCGCCGCAAGACCACCGTGCCACACAGCTCCCCCACCCTGGCTGGCAGGAACACTAGTGCCCATCCCCGGGGTGGCTGCCAGCCCGGCTGGCTCAGCTGGCAGATCTCTGGGATGGTGTGACCCAGCTCTGTCCCCTCACCTTCATCCTCTGACACGTCTAGAATCTCGTCCACAGTCTCCGGGAAGCTCATGCGGTGCTTGTCACCGACTGCCTGCAGGAGCAGAGCAGGGTCAGGGGAGCCCGGCCCCGTGCTGCGCCCCCACCCCCGCCTCCCTCCCATCCTCAGCCCGGAGGGGCTCCCGGCTGTGCTCAGCCCCAGCCCTCCTGAGCAGGGCCCTGGCTGCGGTCCCCAGGGGCTCACCGGGAGGTCTGTCTCCTCGGTGACGATCTTGAGCACGTCTGTGACAGAAATGTAGCCCAGCCGCCGTGCGATGGCCAGGGGAGTGGTGCCGTTCTGTGCCAGGAAGGAGGGCTGGGGTCAGCAGCGGCCGCAGGAAGCCCTGGCAGGTGCTCGAGCTTGCCATGGTGCTGGGGGCGGGGCGGGGGGAAGGGGCTGGCGAGCCCCCTACTCACGCTGCTGATCTCGTTGGGTGAGGCTCCGTGCTTCAGCAGCAGTGTCACCACGTCTGTGTGGCCCTGCTGCGCTGCCTGGTGCAGGGGTGTAACCCAGCTGCAAAGGAGGGCACAGAGCACTGCCATCAGGGCTGGGAGCCTGCTGCCCCTGAAGTGCCCCCAGGCCTCACACGGTGCTCCATGCCCAGAATGGGAGGGCAGCTGCAGAACCCAGCACCTGGCCAGGCTTGGAGCTGGGCTACAGCAGCTTCCAGCCACGGAGATAGGGGGTTTGGAGCAATGTTGGGGGGTGGAAGTGGAAGCAGGGGCGGGGAGGCTAAGCCACCCCTAAGCTGTTGCCCAGGGCAAAAGGGTACTTGGAGCACAGGACATCTCTGTACCTTAGTCTTGGTATTGACATCAGCCTGGTGCTGCAGCAAAAACTTCACCAGCTTGATGTTCCCATAGTGGCTGGCCACATGCAGTGGGGTGTAGCCCATCTGAAAGATGAGATAGGTCTCAGCCTGCCCTCAGCAGTGCCTCCTGCCCTCTGGCTCGGTTATGCTCATCTCATGGGCAAACCCCCATGAAGGAAGGATGGGACACATGTGAGGGTGCTGCCTGAGAGCCTAGGACCAGGGCAGAGGGCACACAACAAACCACACTCTGTGGTGCCTTGAGGTACAGGAGTGAGCTCTAGGAGCAGGCAAGAATTATCCCTCCTGTGATGGGAAGGGAGAAGGGGAAGAGTCCCCAAGATGCAAACAAGATGGCAAAGACATTTGCAAGAGGGGAAACTCTTGCACAAAGGAAAGGAAAAGTAATGCCCCTTCTGGAGCAAGCCTAGAGGCCATTCCCACAGCCGTGGCCAAGGCACAACTTTACCCTGGTTGTTGCATCCACCGTGACTCCATGCTTCACCAGAACATCAGCCACCAGCACATGCCCCTCTTGGGCCACGAGGTGGAGAGGAGTGAGGCCGCTCTGCAAACAGAGGAGGTCTGAGCACCCTGGCAATGGCATGGCTGCAGCTCCACCAGCAGAGACTTTAAGTCTCCAAGCTGGCAAACTGAGCAGCACTGGGCTGCTGACCCACTGGCTGATGCCAGCGGGCTGCCACTGCCTGCTGCTGCCTGCCAGGCTGTTCACCCCCAGCCTGGCAGGGCATGCCAGGACAACTCACCTTGTTGCCCAGGTCGCCGTTGGCTTGTTTGGAGAACAGCAGTGCCACCATGTCTGCATGGCCCTCCTGGGATGCCAGGTGCAGGGGGTGACTCCCTGCACGGACTCAGCATTTGCAGAGGCTCCATACTGCAGCAGGCTGCTGGCCACCTCCATCTGGTTCTGCTTGGCAGCGATATGCAGGGGGGTGTACCCATTCTGCAGGGCAGAGAGGCTTGCTGCAGGGCCAGCCTGGACAGAAGGTGCCACCTTGCCTCTCCAGGCCAGGCCTGCCCTTCCTCATCACCCCCAGGGCTCAGGGGTGCAGGTTCACACCTGAACCATCTCCCTGGCAGCATCTAGTCCTGGCACTGAGGCCAAGCCCTGTAACCCCAGCACAGCAGTTTGAAAGAGCACTTGGTTCAGCTCTGGCTGGCATTGGCCATCCTGGATTTTTCCAGACATGGATCTCTGCAGCAGCACTGGAGCCGTGGGGGGCCAGGGCAGACACACATCCTCTGCAAGGTATCTGGCTGAGGTGTGGAGCAAAGCTCTCACTACGGAGGCTCAGCACTCAGGCAGGGCGCTGCCTTTGCTGCTACGCTGCAGGAGCCCAGCAGCTGGCAGACAGCCTCTGCCCAGGGTGACGCGCGGGCTGCCGGTGACGCAGAGCGACAGGGGACTGGCACTGGTGCCGGCGGCTCCGCTGCACGCCCGGCACGGCTGCTGGCAGCCTGTGCGGGGAGAGAGGCGAGGGCCAGATGGGGAGGGCCGGCACCAGCCGCCGCTCGTCTGTTCCGAGGATGCAGCTTCTGCATGTGGAAGGCAAAGCTGCTCCGTGGGGAGATGCTGCCCGTGCCGAGGCGGCGCGGGGTGGCTCTCCAGCCTCCTGAGCTTTCTGACTCACAGCTTCCCAGCTGCACACAAACAGCCCTGAGCGGCTTCCCAAGCTGCCAGACCGCAGCGCTGCTCCTCAGGGCTTGCCATGGAAACACGTCCCCAGGCAACAGCCCCTGTGCTGCCAGCTGGGACTGCCCCTGGCAGAGCCTTGTCTGCTGGAACAGGACCACCACTCAGCACCCCTGCCTGTCCCACCAAGCTAGGAGCTGGTGGTGATCAGTCATAGAGGCATTAAATGGGTTGGGTTGGAAGGGAGCTTCAGGATCATCCAGTGCCAAGCCCCTGCCATGGGCAGGGACACCTCCCACCAGCCCAGCTTGCTCAAGGCCTCATCCAGCCTGGCTGCAAACACCTACAGGGAGGGAGCAGCCACAGCCTCCCTGGGCAGCCTGTGCCAGAGTCTCCCCAGCCTCACTCTAAAGAATTTCTTCCTCATCTCCAGTCTCAGTCTCTTCTTTCTCAACTCAAAGCCATTGTCTCTTGCCCTGTCACTCCCAGCCCTTGTCCAAAGTCCCTCCCCAGCTCTCCTGTAGCCTCTTTAGGTACTGGAAGGCTGCTCTAAGGTCTCCCTGGAGCCTTCTCTTCTCTAGCCTGAACAGCCCCAACTCTCCCAGCCTGTCCCCACAGGGGATGTTCTCGAGCCCTCTGATCATCCTGGTGGCCTCCTCTGGACCTGCTCCAACAGTTCCATGTCCTCCTTATGGTGTGGTCACCAAACTGGATGCTTGTCCAGACCCTTGCACACGCCCTGTGAGACGGGGTTGAGGGGCAATGCTGCCCCCAGGCTGGCAGGCACTGGACACGTGGCACATGCCCAGGCACACCCAGTGAAGCCGTACCCAGGCTGAGCTGTGTGGGGAGCTGCCCTTGGGAAGCAGCAGCTTGACGATCTCCAGGTTGTTGTGGTGCACAGCCACATGCAGCGGGGTCAGCCCGTTCTGGGGAGAGGGAGAGAGCACAGAGAGGTGAGACAGAGCCTCTCCCCACACCACACCACTCCTCCCACTGCCACGAGGGCAGCACTCACCTTCCCTGCTGCATTGGGGTGGGCATCGCGTTCCAGCAGCAGCTCTGCCACATCCACCTTCCCGTACTTGGCTGCAACGTGGAGAGGGGTAAATCCTTTCTGGGGAGAAAGGCAGCCCATCACAGGGTGTACAGGGATGAGGAGAGCAGCACTGGCACCTACTGTGGCACAGGGGGAGAGTGCCCCTCCTGTGACAGGGACAATGGGCCACCAGCCTGCCCCAGCTGGGTGATGCCTTCAGCAGCAGCAGCAGCCACAGCAGCCTACCTTGGTCATGCAGGTCTGTGAGGCTCCCTTCTCCAGCAGGGCCAGGGCTGTGTCCACATGCCCCTCTCTGGCAGTGATGTGCAGGGGTGTGTGCCCTGCTGTGGTGGCCAGGTTGGGGTTGGCATTGTTCTCCAGCAGGAGTCTGACCATGCCCGTGTGGCCGATGCGTGCGGCACAGTGCAGAGGAGTCTGATCATCCTGCCGGGGGCACAGGAGCCGTCTTGGCAGGTCTGGACCAGACCTTTGCTTGCCATGACAAAGGGGCTCCAGTCCCAGGCACAGCCCCTGTCAGGCTGGGCTCTGGGCAGGTGAGAGCAAAGGAACCAGCAGTGGCCGTTCCCAGAGCTGGACTGTCACACAGGTTCTCTGTGCCTACCTTGGCCTTGGCATTGGCTTTGGCTTTGTTCTGCAGCAGGTACTTTGCCACATCCGTGTGCCCAGCTCTGGCTGCCATGTGTAGGGGTGTCTCCACTTTCTGCACCAAGAACAGGACAAAGTGGTGAGGCCACAGCAGTAGATAAACCTTCCTGCAGTCATTCCTCCAGTCTGAGCACAGGAGAGCAGTGCCCACAACCTCTTCTGGCTCCTACTGCTTCCTCCCACCAGCATAAAGCTCCAGGGATTGCTCATGAGAGCAGAGAGCAGGACATTGGCAATCCCCATCTCACGCTGAGTTCCCACAGCCCCAGCCAGCATGGGACTCACCACATTGGACACATTAGGAGAGGCTCCACGCTGCAGCAGGGTCTTGACGATGGGCAGGTGCCCCATGAAGGCAGCCACATGCAAGGGAGTCAGGCCAGACTGTGGAGAGAAAGGGGCCAGGAGTCAAGATGAGGGCTGATGGCATTGCCATCATCTCTTCCTGCCCCCTCCTCCTCCTCCCTGGGAGGCAAACTCTGGGTCCCCAGGCTGGCCCCAGCAGCCTGGCAGCAGGTTTGAGAGGAACACAGAGAGCTGCTGCCTGCCCTCCACTCCCCATGCCCAGCAGGGAGCAGGGCCTTAAAGAGCTCTGAGCCACAGTGAGGAAGGTGCCTGGGGACCGGCAGAGGCATCAGGGCCATGACCTCCTGCACCACTGCCTGCACTGCACAGGCAGCAGGAGCCCTGGGGCCAGGCTGCAACCTACCTACCTCTGTGACGGCGTCGATGGAGGCTCCTGTCTTGAGCAGCAGCTCCATCACCCGGACGTGGTTCTTCTTGCAGGCGATGTGCAGGGGCGTGAAGCCGTTCTGCAGACAGACAGACGGACAGAGTCGTTCTCCAGAAGGCTCTCCCTCGGCCCAGCCCCAGCCCTGCCTGCCCCCTGCTCGCTCACCAGGGCCCGGGAGTTGGGCTTGGCCCCTTCTCCAGCAGCAGCTTGGCCACGCGGTGGTGGCCGCAGTGCGCGGCCACGTGCAGGGGCGTGAGGTGGTCCAGGGTGATGTCGTCGATGTCCGCGCTGTACTGCAGCAGCAGCCGCACGCAGTCCAGGTGGTCTCCCTGCGCCGCCATGTGGATGGGCGACAGCCCGTTCTGCCACACGGGGCAGGGCTCAGGGCCAGGATGGGCACCGGGTGGCACACCCAGCCCCTGCCTCACCCCCCTGCACACAGCTCTGTGGGCCTGCTCCCCGGGGGTGCTGCTGCAGAGCAGCCCCAGGAGCGCTCAGTGAGTTCTGTACAAGGAGGGTGGTGAGATACTGGAACAGCTTCCCCGGGGCTGGGGTTCAGAGGATCACAGATCACAGGATGCTAGGGGTTGCAAGGGACCTCTGAAGGTCATCGAGTCCAACCCCCCTGCCAGAGCAGGGAACCTGTCCCAGGAGACAGTCAAGATCAGACTTGACGTGGCCCTGAGCAGCCTGCTCTAGTTGGAGGTGTCCCTGATGACTGCAGGGGAGCTGGGCAAGATGCTCTTTGAAGGTCCCTTCCAATCTGATGCAATCTGTGAATCTGTGACTTCCAGGGGAGCAATGCTGCACAGAAGGCAGGGCCCGAAGAGTTCCTGCCATGTGGCAGCCTGTCCCTGGGCCATCCCCTTCTCAGGGCTGGTCCCTCTGAAGCAGGCAAAGAGCTTCAGCTAAGGCTAATGAGGAGGTCAGGAAGCTCCTCACACCTTGGCAGGCCAAAATCTCAGCCCCAGCCCAGTTATTGGATGGCATCCAGCAGCTGTGCACAACTTGTCACTCCTCTGTGCTGCCCTGGGACCTGGCACCAAGCACAACCCCAGAGAGTCCCACGGGTACCTTGGTTTTGGCTTGAATGGGAGCCCCGTGGTCCAGCAGGATCTCTGCAATTCGCACGTGTCCATTGCGAGCTGCACAGTGCAGAGGAGTCAGCTCATCCTGGGGAGAGAGAAGAGCCCAAGGGCTCAGCACAGGCAAGGAAGGGCAGGAGAGGGGCAGGAAAGGGGCAGGAGCTTTGGATTTGATTGCAAAATGAGGCAAACCTGAGCCTGCCCTCAGCCCCCAGCACACTCCCACTGTAGCCACCCAGCACACTCCCTAATGCACCCAGCAAGATGTTGAGAGGGCATGGACTGAGCAGGGTGGTGTGGCAGTACTCTCTGGACACAAGGAGCTGGGGGAGGGAGGGGGCTCATGGATCTGCTGGTGATTCAGAGGTGGTCTCACCTTGGTCCTTGTCTCGATCTGGGCCCCGCGGTCCAGCAGCAGCCGCACCATGATGATGTTGCCCCGGCGGGAGGCTATGTGCAGGGGAGTGATCCCATTCTGGCAGGAGGAACAGCATCTGTTAGAGGCAGCAACTCCTTCTCTTTCCCCTGTGGAGCTGCAAGGAGGCACGGGGCAAACAAAGCATGGAGGGCAGAAGAGACCTAAGGCCCTGCCCAGGGGGCTGGGATAGAGGCTGGGTAGCTGCTCCTGCCTGCAGCTAGAGCCTGTGGAGAGAAGCTGCACAGAGCTCAGAGGAAAGCAGCACCTCACGGACGTGGCTGCACCCATGGGATTGGGAGGGACGCTAAGCTCTTCAGGGACTGCAAGCTGTGCCCTGCAGTGACCACAGCAGCTTTTTTTCAGCCTGGACACAAGGTCCCAAAGAGCTTCCAGGGATACAGCTGACAGAGAAGAAAAGGCCCAAGATGATCATCAATGGCAACTACCCAGACATGCCTCAGAGCACCACCTTCTGCAGGGTCCCCCTCGCCTGCATGCCCTGGCACCTGCTGCTGCACCTGCCTGGACAGGAGGCACAGCATGCTCCTCCGGTGCTGGAGCAGCACCAGCCCCAGCAGCGTTCCTGCTTCGCACTGACCTGAGGAGTGAAGTTGACGCTGGCTCCGCGGTTGAGCAGCAGCTGCGCCACGCTGAGGTTCTCGTAGTGAGCTGCGATGTGCAAAGGAGTGAACCCCGTCTGGGGGAGAGAGGGAGGGATAGGCACCGTCAGGCACTGCCTACTGCCAGGCTGAGCGCCCGCAGCATGCCAGGCTGCTGCTCTCCCTGGGAAGCTGCCAGGGGGCAGGGCGGGACGGGCACACACCTTGGAGAGGACGTCTGCGTTGGGGTCGTTCTGCAGCAGCACGGCGGCCGTGCGAGTGTCGTCGTTGCGGGCGGCGATGTGCAGCGCGGGCAGCCGCACCTTGCCCTTCGTGCCGTAGTTGATGAGGTGTGCCACCACGTTCTCGTGGCCTTGCTGCAGGGCCACGGCCAGCGGCGTGAAGCCGTCCTGCCAAGGACAGGGAGGTGACACAGGGGGAGCCAAGGAGACCTGGCAGCGCTCGGTGCGGCCGGCGGCAGCGCCAGCACGCAGGGTCCGGCCCCACGGAGCTCACCTCGGTGGCTACGTTCTGGTTGGCTCCGTTTTCCAGCAAGAACTTGACGACTTCCAGGTGGTTTTCCTGTGCTGCCATGTAGAGGGGTGTGAAGCCTTTCTGCAAACACAGGGCCCTGCACATCAACACAGCTCTTGCTCGAGTTTCTAAAGCTCCCTGCAGACCTACATCCCATCGACAGCCACACCCCCGGCTCACTGAACTGGGGCAAAAGCAGGCACAGTGTGGGTGGGGACAAAGGAGAGAACTGGCAATGGTGGAGCAAGCACACAGAGCTGGAGCCAGTGCTCCCCATGTCCAGAAAGAACTAAGAATGCTTCACAAGGGTCAGCTCAGGAGACTGCCTTCCACTCACTGCCACCACTGTGCTTTCCTTCAGGAACCATCAGGCAAAAGTTAAAGAGCTTGCAGCCCAAGCAGGCCCCAGAGCCACAGAGCGAAGGAGGCACAGACTGCAGAGCTGCAGAGGCTGATGGAGACCTCATGGCTGTGCCAGGGAGCTGTTGGTCACGAGTCCTCCCAGGATCAGTTCAGCGTGCTTGTGTGTGCTGCCATGGACTCCCTCCAAGAGCCCATGCTGGTCTCCTCAGCACCCCTCAAGACACCCCACCCCTCAACACCCCACCACTCACACACTCTTCTTTCCAGAGCCTGGCAGAGCAGCCCTTGCCCCTGAACAGCACTAGGGAGAAACGGCTAAGGGCTGCTGAAATGCCCACGCTGGGCACACTTCCCACCATGAGGACACCACCATGATGCCTGCTGCGTGCTTTTCCCACCCCAGCCCTGGGGACTCTACCTGTGACTGTGCATTGACGTTGGCTCCATAGTTCACCAGCTCCCGGACCACGTCCTGCTGCCCAGCCAGGGCAGCGATGTGCAGGGCTGTGTTTCCCTTCTGAAAGACACCACGGGGCAGTGCTCAGGGGCTGCAGCAGCCCAGGATGCTGGGGAAGGATGGACCTGACGTGTGCTGATGCATGCAAACAGAGCAGGCCAGGGACAGCCTGTGGGGCAACGCAGCCCTTGCTCCATGCTGTACACCAGGCAAGCAGGGCACACACCAGGGGACCAGCCAGACCCTTCCCATTTGCTGGCCAGAGAAGAGAGTGATTTCATCTTTCCCATGAAGTCCCTGGCAGCAAAAGCTGGAGGCATTGTCAGACTCTGTGTATCTCCAGCACTGAGGGATGAAGAGGGGAGGGAGTATGGGGGAGCTGAGCTGGCAAAGCTGCAGTCTGTGTCCTGGTAGCCCTGGCACCCTGGCAGAGCTCAGGGATGAGAAGCAGGCTGGAAAATGCAGACATAGGCTTCTTCTGACTTGTGCCTTTGGGTGGTGTGGCAGAATGCCAGACTCTGCTCCTCGCCTTCCAGAGCTCTGGGGAGGTGGCAAGCCAGGCCCCCTCCTGCTCTCACAGCCCTTCAGACGGTGCTGGAGGCTGCTCCTTTGCCAGCCCTGCCTGCGCCCTCGGCCTGCTTGTCACTGAGCCCCGCCCCGCAGTGGTGATGCAAGGAGAGGATGAGATGTTGTTGACAGAGCACCAGAGCTCTCCAGGCTTGTGACAGCGGCACCGAGGCCATCTCAGTGCTGCAGTACAAGAGGCTGCCCTGAGCCAGCAGCCAGTGCTGAGAGATGAGAGTAACAAGAGCTCTGGCACACAGTGTGGCTTCTGATACTCCCCTCTTGAGCTCACAGAGGCCCCCATGTGTGGAGAGGCACATCCCTCCCTCCCTCCCTCTCACCTGGAGGAGCCCAGCACTGCTTCAGCTGGTCCCCAGGTTTCAGCCCAGCAGCAGTGCCCCCAGCACAGCCTTTCCAGGGCCTGATTCCCTGCTCAGCTCCTGCTGCTCTATCTGGCAGCAGTGGCAGGGTGCAGGGTTTGTGGCTAACGTGATCACAGCTCCCTTGTGCTCACCTTGGTCGTTGTCTCCAAAACTATCTCCTTGTGCAGCAGCTCCACCACCATTTTCACATGGCCCTCCTTGGAGGCCAGGTGCAAGGCATTCAGCCCATTCTGGAGGAGGCAAAGGTGGGAGAGGGGCATGAGTCACCTGCTGGGGCTCTCTGGCAACCCCCCTGCTCTGAGCTCCGGTGCAGACACCGCTCTGGGCACTTGGGTAAATGCAGGCTGGTGGGAGCAGGGTGCTGTCACCTTGCTCCCAAGCCCTGTGCTGGCATCCAGCATGGCAGTCGTGGTCAGCTCCATGCTGCCAGGGCAACTGCAGGCAGCTGAATGCTGAGCTGCTGACTAAGGCTGGAGGTTTCTCCATGCAGCCCCCGTGGGTGAGTTTCTGTGGATGGATGGCACCACAGGCACTGTCTCAGCCCTCCCTGCTCGTGACACATACCTGGTGTCAGCTCTGTCTTTGCCCAAGTGACTTTCCTTGGGATGTCCCTCCCCACAGTCAGGTCTTTCAAGCCCAAAGCACAGAGCTGAGCTTTGTGCACTGCCCAGGCTGAGGATGCAGAGAACTGCAGAGAGCTTAAACTCTAATCCTCCACAGACAGAAGTGCAGTGAGAATTCCGCCTGGGACAGTCACTTCATCAAGCAGCAGCCACATGTAACTGAGAACAGCTCAGGAGCTTCCAGTCCAGCTGTTGGCTTCTTCCTGGCTTTGCAGACAGCACACCAGCAGCTCCACCCTGCAGCCCATGCTCAGCAGAGGGTCAGCTTTGCTCCCTCCTGCAGCCAAGGGTGCAGAGAAAGTGTTTGGCTGTGCCACTGCTAAGCTCTACCTGCCCTCAGGAACATCTCAGTTTGCTTCTTCCTACATGTGGAACCTGAGTAACAGGAGCAAAGGGCTGGCTAGTGCCCTTTTGCATCCCTGGGCTGTCCTAAGGAGGTGCCAGGCCAGACAGCTCCCAAGATAGCTTCTGCTGCATTATTCTTGACCCCTTCTTGCACTCCCCAGATGTGAGCAAAAGGGCTGAGGTGTTTGCTGGCACAGAGGTTAAACACTTGCAGGTCATTTCAGATATCACTTTCACCCCACAAGGCAAACTTGCCTTGTCCCTCACTTCTCCCAGGTGGATGCACCACGTTTGCCCACCCCTACGCAGTGCTGCCATGTGGCAGAGAGATGCCAGCTCCCTGGGAACCACAGTCCTGCCCAAGTACTCCACCTCCCAACCATCTGTTTCAGCTCCTGTAGAGTGCTGGAAGGTCACTTCACAGAATTGCTTCATCCCCACCTGAATATAAGTAGAGGAGCAGAAAATGCCCAGGGAGGCTCCAGTTCCAGCCCTCAACGCCCCAGTTAAACTCAGAACAGCTTAAAGAATGTTACCCTGCTGGAAAAAGCTTTTCCACCCTCCCTGCCTCAAAGCTCCACTTCTCCAGGATCATAGATGGGGCCACAGATTCTTTTGTTCAACTCTGATTACAGCACAAAGAGAAAACCCCTCAAAGTCCTCAGGCTTCTTCAGCACCCCAACTCCAAAGCTCCCTAAAGCCTCAAGCACTAAAGACTGGCTTCCAAGGGCAGATGAAGTGGGAATGATGCAACAGAGCAGAGCATCTGAAAGGAGATGGAGGAAAGGAAGTGTATGGGATGGGGATGAAATGCAGGGGTGTCATGGGGTCCCTTGAACAGTCTGGCCAAGCACTGAAAATGCTCTGGCTGAGGCACATGAGGTGACACAGCCAGCAGTGAAGCCACACAAGGCTAAAGCAGGACACCTCAATGCGTCTGTTCCTTGCAAAAGTCCCTCCCCAGTTCTTCTGCAGCCCCCTCCAGGCACTGGAAGGCTGCTCTAAGGTCTCCTTGGGGCCTTCTCTTCTCCAGGCTGAACAGCTCCAGCTCTCCCAGCCTGCCCCCATAGGGGAGGTTCTCCAGCCCTCTGATCATCTTCATGGCCTCCTCAAGGCCCTCTCCAGCACCTCCAGGTCCTTCTTGTGCTGGGGGCACCAGGGCTAGACGCAGTTCTCCAGGCGGGGTCTCAGCAGAACAGAGAGGCTGAATCCCCCCACTCACGCTGGCCAAGCTGCTCTCCATGCAGCCCAGGCCAGGGCTGCCTGCTGGGCTGCCAGCACATCCCGAGTCCTTCCTCTCTCGACATGATTAACCTTTTGGGTGCTGAGGAGCTGTGAGCAGCCACTGCCCTCTGGCCTTACAGCAGCAGGCAGAGAGTTTGCAGAAGATGGTTTCCCAGCAGCCCATCGACATTTCTGTTCCAGGATGCTCTGCAGAGTGCTGCCAATGCTTCCCAGCACCCCCAGTTAGTGGCTGTCAGTGCATCCAAAGCAGCCTTGCAGACAAACACCCTGGGTGGGGCATTGCACTCAGTCTGCACCACAACAAAGCAGGGCCCTGCCCTGGGCTGCCCACCAGGACTGGCACCGGCCACCCCGACACAGACTAGCTCCTGGCACAGGCTGTGCCCTGCTGCTGCTGGTCCTGGCAGCAAGGTCTGCTCATCCTCAGGCCTCCAGCTCCTCATGGGTGAGAGGGGAGCATGCAGGAGCTGGAGACACAAGAGGTGGATGATGAAGACTCTGGAGGTGGATGATGAAGGCACTGATGCAGATGGCAGCAATGAGGAGGATGCCGTCGGTGGGATGAAGGTCAGATGGCATGTCAAGGTCTCTGCACTTGAGTAAGAATACAGGGCCTGTGGGATAGGTCTGACCACATATATCCCTCTTCATTCTATACAGGACATGTGAGGTTGGACCTTTCCCACAGGTCTGATATTCCTCAGAAGGAAACCCCAAAGTGCCATCTAACCTTGGGGAGATGGCAGGAACCAGTGGGAAGATGTCACTGAGAGGAGTGCCTCATACTGCTGTAGCCACGAGCTCCTCATCAGGGCCCTACATCCCCTCACCAGCACCAGAAATCTGGCTGGGAGCAGGACTTGCAGCTGGTCACTGAAGACAGTTGATGACTGCCCATCCCTCTGGGCGAGGAAGAAGTTCAGGGTCATCATCTTTAGCTTGTGGCTGGGTGGCTTGTGGCTGTCATTCCTTGCAGAGCCCTCTCCAGAGCCATGCATTGCTCTGCCCTAGAGTGGTGCAGTGCTCCCCAGAGCTGCACAGTGCTCCCCAGAGCTGCACAGTGCTCCAGGTGGGGTCTCACCAGAGCAGAGCAGAGCACAGGGGCAGAATCACCTCCCTCATCCTGCTGGCCACATGGTCTCTCCTCTTTTCAAACCCTGCACAACTCCAAATGGCGATGGGGTTAGAGGCTCTAAGCCACCGGCAGGTCCCCATGGAAAAGCAGATCTTCAAAGGACTCTCAAGCTGAACATTCTTTACCTCTTCTCTCTCTGATCTAAATCCCACATGACCCCCACAGCCCCAGGACAGAAGTCTTTGAGAGTATCTGGATGCTGATTATGAACTAATAATCCAGATAACAGAGTGCTGAACTAAATGAGCATCTCCTGAGCTTTCCTCAAACCTCATCTAGTGTCTCAGAGAGGAGAATGCAAGCTGCAGGGTGCCCCAGGGACCTGCAGAGGCTCAGCTTCCCTGCACAGAACCAGCAGACAGGAAAGACAAGGAGCTGGTGGCATGTCCTGGGGACACCATCTGCAGCAGTCCCTGGGTCTGAACCACGCTGGGTTTGGGGGCTTGCTGCTGAGCCAGGGACTGTACACTTGTGCTACCTGTTGAGCAGCACAGCACCCTCCCAGCACCACTACTGCCCTAGAAAGCAGTCCACAGTGCAGTCTGTCTGTCCCTGCAGCTCAGCCCAACCCCCCTGAGCCTCTCCTTACAGCCTCTGCCCCAGTTCAGGCTGAGCTGCTTGCATCCGGCAGCAGCGCAGATACAAAAGGCACTGTGCAGACAACTCCTGAGTGCAGCTCTCCTTCCAGGGGCAGACCTCTCTGCTCTGGGCTGGGAGAGGCTCCACCTGCCCCTCACCTACAAACACCAAGACTGGCATTTTGCAGACATCCCCTGCTTGTGTTAAGCTGCAGCTGCTGGGAATGTGAGAGGCTGTGTGCAGCAGGCTCGAGGAACATCCCCAGAGTGATTCCTGTGACATCCCAGCCACAGCCCTGCCTGCTCTGCTCTCTGAGAAGCAGCTGAGCCCCTTCCAGCTGTTCCAGTTGTTGCCACCTTAAAGGAGCCTCAAATTTCCCTCTCTGCTTACCTGTTAATGCTCTCTGCTACACTCCAGCCAGTACTGCCAAACTCCCCAGATCTTCACAGCTGCTGTTGCCCTCCCTGCCCCAAAAAAACACTGCTCCAGATCTGCCTTCTGGTCAGACACAGGATCTATTTCCACCCCCTCAGCTGTGGAAGCCTTCCCAGCAAGAGATGGCTCTTGTGCTGCAGTCTGCCCTGCATGGCCTCTCCCTGAGCTCAGTTCTGGTTAGGACCTCCCATGCCAGCTGCCTGTCACAGGCAGGGGCAAGGGGCTGCGGGCTGCCTGGAGCCTGGCAGGGGCTGGTGCAGGTGAGAGGAGGATGAGGTCTGCCAGGACACTCAGCTCCATATCCCAAGGACCCCCCCCTACACTGGCTCTGTGCTCTGCCAGGGTGCTGCACACCTATCCCTCAGCCTGGCGTGGCACAGCTCCAGAGACACCTCTGGAGACTGCACAATGCCTTTGCAGAGCAGATCAGCTCCACCCAGAGCTGCCCTTGCACTCACTCCACCTAACCCAGGACCTCATCTGTCTCATCCCCACATGCTTCATCAGGAGCCAGGTGCATTGGGGGGCAGCGGGGACAGGACAGATCTCTCCCACCGAGTATTTAAACTTCCTCTGCCAGGCATTTGATTAGCAGCCAGCTCCTGCTCTGCTCCATGGCAGGCAGGACTGTGGGCCCAGGGCAGTGGTGCAGCGAGGACATCGTGCAGCTCATTGTCACATCAGCTAGAGATGTGCCAGAAGCCTTGAGGGTTTCACCTACCTGGTTGCAGGTGTTAATATCTACCCCATTCCTGAGGTGATCCAAGGCTTTGTCCAGATTCCCAGATCTTGCAGCTCTCAGGAAACTGGTTGCAGCATCAGCCTTGGGGAAAGAAAACAAAAGCATGAGACTCAGAGTCCCCTGCTCCCCCCATCACCAGCACAGGGCCAGCTCCTCGCTTGCTTGGAGAGAATGTGACCAGAGGGAGCAGGCAGGAAAACCAGAGGCTGGGCAGGTCAAGGTGGGAACTGCTGGCACTGAAGTGCCCAGAATCAGACAGGAAAAAGCAGAGCTTGGACCTGCACTTGGTGTGAAGAGCATCCAGGTGCTAGGGCAGGAGAGAGCCACACGAGGTCTGCAGCTCACCCCAGCACCGCGGGCAGGGTAGGGAGGAAGCTCTAAGAGCACTCTGCAAGCATGGCAGCCTCCCTTGGCCCACGATGTGCCTCTGTGCCCTGGGGGAGAGACTGAAGGGATGGATGAGGCCACGCTGCAGCTGTGCTGAGCCCTCTTGTGCTGTCCTGCAGAAGGTGCTGGGCAGGGTGAGCTGAGTAGCAGCAGCAGGGACAACGACCCCGGCTGAGCACCCTGCAGCCAGCAGCTCTCCGTTCTGACAGAGAGAAGGCTGTGCCCCTGCACCATGAGAGCACAGCCACCCCGGGCAGGGCTCAGCAGTACTTCCAGCAGCACCATCCAGCAGTGTAAGGCAGCAAATGAAGGCCATGGGATGACTCACCAGAAGCTGGAAAACAGGGTGGAAATGCAGTGATGTGGTGCTCTAAGGCTGGGACCTTGGACTGCTAACTACAAGCCAGTGCCTGTCTGTTAGGTCCAGCCCAAAGGGTTCTCTGCAGCCAGGAGCTGCGAGACGTCCCTGGCAAGGGGCAGGATGCACTCCTCTCCTCCAGCTCCAACAGAAAAGCAGAACCCCTCTTGTACCACTCATGTTGGGACTGACCAAGGGATCTCCTGTGCTATAAGAGCCTACATCCTCCTATCACAGACCATCCTGTAGCGACCACATCCTGGTTGTGGAGCAGCATCCAGCACTAGGAAGCACCTGAACAGGAGCTGGAAGCAGTGTGGCCAGAGAGGACAGCAACAGAAGCAGACCAAGGCAGGGGAGCACCACATGGGTTTGGGGTCTCCTCACTTCCCTTCACCCTGCAGCCCCAGCCATTCAAATTTGGATTTTGCAGCAGCAGAACTTGGCTGCCTCCCCCCAGCCCATCCTTCCTGCCTGACCCTCCTACCCCAGATAAGTGCAGCCATGCTCTGGGCTGCTGTCCTGCTATCCCCTGAAGAAGGAAGGCTGACAGGCAGGCTGTCCTGCCCCTCACTGTGCCAGGCACACCCTGCAGAACTCAGCCTGGGTGCCATGGCCCTTCCTGAGGCAGCCCACGGGGTCAGAGGACAGGGACAGGTGGCGGAGGGCAGCAGCACCATGCCCGCTCCCATCGCGCAGCCTCCGCCTGCAGGGGGAACATGCGCTGACGGCACAGCCTCCTGTGCCAGCTGGCTCCATTTGCTGCCACCTCAGAGGAGAGTCCTGTCCAGCTGGGAAGAGCCCCCAGCTCCACAGCGGAGCTGCTGGCATCGTGGAGGGCTGTGGGCAGCGTGGAGATGGGACAGCCCCCAGCGCTCTGCTGGTCCAGGACGGTCTGCTGCGGGAGGCAGGGGCAGCGCCTGCGCCGTGCTCGGCACATTGGTGCTCTGAGCCCCTAGAGCTGTCTCGGGTCCAGCGAGGAGACACGGACAGCTTCAAGCAACAGGTTGAGTGCAAAGAGCTTTTCCAAGCCCAGACCTTGCTAGAAGCCTCAGCATCTCAGGTCAGGTTCAGCACCAGGGCAGCAGCTCAGCTGTGTTGCCGGCACGGCAGCCGCGGCGCAGCCCTGCGGCAGCAGCCCCCTCGGGAAGCCAAAGCACAGCTCGGCCAGGCTCTCCCACCCAAGGGACACACGTGGGGCTGCGAGGATCAGAACGGCAAAGCTCCACAGCCTCCAGCAGCAAAGGTGCTCCCGAAGCCCCAGCACGGCCAGCAGCAGAGACTCCAGGCAGCAAGCAGGTAGAAAAGCAAAGCAGAGCTGCTCCGTGGGCACGAAGGAGCAGGGCACGGTTATACTCACAGCCACGTCTGGACCAGACCTGCCCTTTCGTGCTGCCATAGCCGGGCACTTCAGCTGAAACCTGAGCCCGGTGTCCCCTCTCTCCCTCCTTGGTGATCTACTCCCTGGCTTTCAGAGAGCCACTAAGTTACATTGCATCCTAGCTAAAAATACAGAGTGCCTGCTCGCTCCGGCGCAGACCCTGCAGGGATCGCCAGCCACTAATGGAATTTGTTCATTTTCTCTCCATTACTGTGTCAGACAGGATATTTAATACCCAGCTGCCTCCGGGAAGCAGATGACTGCTGCCAAGCGCAGGCAGCAGGGCAGAGCTGCAAGTACCACCTCAGGAACAGCAGCCCCACAGACGTGCCGCGGAGCCTGGGATCTCACAGGTAACACCAGGCAGAGAGGAGAGGGCTTGGGGGCGTCCCTGCTGGCCCTCTGGATGCTGGGGGGTTCTCCAGGGATTCTCCAGGGTGTTGGAGAATGTGCTGAGGAGAATGTGCTGAGGTCTGAGCGCTTCAAAGGGGCTGCTCTTCTGCCTCCCCGCTCAGCGTGCACCTTTTGGAGATGCATGGAGAGGTGGAGGACATCAGACATCAGCAGGCAGGCACCACATGGAAGCCAGAGAAGAGAGGACAGCTGAGGCTGAAATGGCAAAAGCAGAGGAAATAGATGTGCAGTCACTCTGCCCTGCTGCTATCAGCCTGCATGCTGGCACTGCCCCGGGCACACAGGGCACACTGGTCCACAGCAGCTCACTTCGCTCTGGGGTGGCACAGAGATCAGGGCAGTGTGGAATGGGTCACTGCCAGCTCCTGAGAGTCAGCAGAGGGGAGCAGAGACAGCCAGAAATGCAGAGAGCCCATGGGCAGAGGCAGATGTGCAGATCAGACACACACAGACACCCCAGGGAGCTCCACAGGCACTGCACAGCTGCTGCCCACTCACGAGCACAGAGCACGGCACGGGCACGGCACCTGCCCCCTCTGGGTCTGCGCACCCAGGCACAGGCAGTCACTGTGCTGTCCATGCGCCCCACGAGCTTCCAGGTGCAGCCTGGTTTTCCTTCCCTGGGAGTTTGTGAAGTTTCTTTCTGTTCCTTCCCCCTTTTCCAGGAAGGAGATATTCCAGGGGAGAAGGCAAAGTGCCTGACCTGCCCCTGTGTGCCTCTGACACCACTGCTACCTGCCCCACACAGACAGTGCTCCATAGACTTGGGGGCACTCAGGCTATGAAGTGCCAGGAGGCTGCTGCCAGCAGTTCCCCGAGGGAGAGGCCTCAGAACTGAACCTTTGCAAAGTGCTCCAAGACCTTCTAAAGCAAAACCCACAGCACATCAGAGTGTGTCCCTTCTCCCCTCCTTCCCTTTCCTTCCTCTTGTCTGCTGACAGTCTAAAGTTTTCCCTTTCCCTCTCATGGTCCTGATTAGTGCTTCCTCTGTTCCTACTCATCAGCCTTACCTCACGGAGCATAACTACTGCCTGCTGCTGTCTGAGCATCCTATAGCCCTCAGCCCAGCTCAAGAAGCCCGGGCCTGACCAAGTCCATTGCACTGTAGCCATGGCTAAGGCAGTAGGCAAAGGGGAAGTTCTGCCAAGCCAGAGGCTCGGGCTGGATTGCAAGGGCTGCAGGCAGAGCTTCAGGAATCCTGCTCTGTCTTCTGGCTGTGCTCAGAGTCCTGCTCTAATCTCTTCTGGCAGTGCCTCACTCTCACTCCCACCCAGGGAGGAGCTCCCACCAGCTCCTTCTGCACATCACTGATAAAGCAAGGGAGGGCCTCAGCATTGCCTCCTTCTGCCAAACGTGGCCACCTTTGTCAGGAGCCTGCTCTGTGCAAGCTGCTCGATGCTGCAAGATGATCCCAAATGCAAATGAGTTCAGGGACTTGTGATGATCTCATAGTGTTTTCTGGGACACAAAGGCAGGCAAGAAGCAAATCACCAGGCTGTTCCAGACTGGCAAAAGGCACACATGCATCCTGCTACACTGCCCTCTTTATCCTGTCTGCCCACCTGTCTGCTCTGTCTGCAGGGCCTCTGCTGGAGCCACAAGGCAGCCTGAGCAGAGGCTGCAGCTCCTTTGTGGTTTGTACAGCACCCAGCAGGAGGAAGCTTCTTGTGGAGGAGCTCCAGAGGAGCCGGGACCTCTTCATTGCAGGGATGTCCAGACAGGTCTGTGGGACTGCTTAGGACTTGATGTCCTGCTATGGACAACAAGTCTGCCCTTCCCAACAAGTCTGTGACTCCAGCAGTCAGTGGAAAGCAGCCCTGCCTGTGTCACACCACCACCCCCAGGCCACAGCACAGGCAGGGGATGGGCAGCACACCCAGTCAGAGGCTGCCAGCATCCTCTGCACCTTCTCATCCCCTGCAGAAGCAAAGTGCCTTGATGCTTGAAACCATTCCCTGCTCCACGGGAAGGGTCACAGGGGCCGGGCACAGAGAGGCAAGAGTGGTCCCTAGCAGGGTTTGTTTGAGGAGCAGCATGGGCCACCCCTTCTCTGGGAGCAAGGTCAGCCAAGACACTTTGCAAACTGAGATGTGCAAGCTGTGAGAATCCCATAGAAACAGCAAGAGGATGGCAGGATCCCTTCCAAGGCCAAGTGCTGCTGCTGCAGAGAAGGCAGAGTTTCACCATCAGCCCTACCTGGGGGAGGCAGCAGTGGCTTTCAGCCCTGCCAAGCAGGCACTCTTCTTCCTGCCCATGCCAGTGACCATGTGGAAACAGCACCAGCCTGTGTGGGCTCACAGGGCAGAGGACAGGAGGTCCAGCAAGAAAACACCTGGCAGGCTGGGCAGCACACAATACCCCAACAGCCAAAGAGCCCCAGGACCAGCTGTGAGACATGAACCTGAATCCTGGCACCACAGCCACAAAGTGCTATGGGTGTCCTACCTAGGCAGTGTGGAACTGTTCAACTCATCTCATCCAGTCACTTCCAGGTGCTGGTGCTGCCAGGGTGCTGGAACCCAAGGTCAGTGCTGCCTGCTGGGGAGGCAGTGCAATGAAGCTTGCAACAACTCCTGGTGTTTGCTTTGCCATTTCTTTGCTCATGGAAGCTAGTCTCCAGTTGTGGACACACTGCTTACCTTTGGGACAGTGTTTCCAGCAGGGACAGCAAAACCTTACAGCAGTGCAGTGCTTCACTTGGAAGCAACTGCCCAGCCTAGGGATCGCTCTGGCGCCCGAGCTCTTTTGGATCTCCCTGCCTCGCATTCATCAAGTGCCCAGGTCTGAAGGTGATAACCTGGATCCTTTCTCACCAGGTGAGAAGAACAGACTTGTCCTGGGAACACTTAAAAGAGCAAAGAGAGCACCTAGGGTCTCTAAGATCATCAGGGAAGATCAGGCAAATGGAATGGGAGTTTCAGCTCAGAATGTCCAGAGACAGAAATTCGCTGTCCCCCCTCTCCTATCTGTATGCACAGAGACTTGACATGCCCAGGGGTCCCAGCAGTGGAAACAAAACCTACTGGCAGGTTTCTGCCTTCTGAGTAGAAGACAGCATTCAGCAGAGCACAGCATCTCCAGAGAGGCCACAGTAGCAAAGCTGCAGGCAGGCAGCCAGCAGAGGATGGAAAATGGGCTACCAGGCACCCACTGCAAACCCAGATGAAAGAAGAAAGCAAAAGCATCAGGAAAATTCATCAGATGAAACAACAACTCCACATGGCCAAATTCTGTCCTCTCATCATCCTCAGCCCTGCCCACAGGATTCAGGACAAAGAAATCCATATGCTCAAATTCTAATCCTTCACCATCCTCTCCTCTGCCCTTGTGGCTTAGCACAGGTCTGCAGATCTCACTAGGACTGGTGAGAGTCAAGGCACCAGAGGTCACGTCTGGAAGGCATCCGCCATGTGAGTTTGTTCTCATTTCATGCACCAGGCTGACTAAACCCTTTGCCCATGATCCTTCCTGCTGAGTGGGGATTTCACAGCACCCCAAGCCCCCCCCAGGGCATGTACCATGGAGGCTGATGGTTTACAAGCTCAAAGGAGATCCCCAGACCAGAATGCCAGGCAAGTGATTGGAGCATGCAGGAGATGAAGGCTCTGCTCACAGTTCTGCAGCAAAGGGCTGCCAGAGCTGGAAGAGAGCTCAGCACAGCTGGCAGAGGAGAGATCCCCCAGCAGAAGCAGGGCCCCCAAGAGGTTTGTGGGAGGGGAGGAAACTTGTCAGTTAGCATTTTGATTGTGCTGAAGAGGGGACAAGCTTTCAGGCACAGGTACCAGGCTGGTCCCTCCATCAAGAGCAACCTGCTTTTGGAATGCCCATCTGCAGCCACTCATAGCCAGAGGGGCAGCTCTGGTCTGTCACTGGTGGTACAGTTCAGGGCCAAGGTTAACGTGGTTCCTGCTGAGCATACACAAACACAGACAACATCTGTGTTGCCATTTCTCCTTCCTTCCTCCCCCCCCCCAGGTCCTCTCTGCTGGCTGCTGAACCTGGAACAGGTTCAGGACTGTAAGGAGGGTGGGTGTCAGAAACAGCTTAATCTGCATTGAGCAAGGACTTGGGAGCTGTCCCTACACACCAGTCTGATCCTTCTGATAAAGGCCCCCCGGTGCCACAGCCTGCAGCTTGCCTCTGGCAGTTCCTACCTGCTACTACTGGAGTTCCTAAGTAGTAGCATGGAGATCTTGTTGTGTCATTTGCAAACCATCACTGCCCCGGTGAAGCACAGTGCTGGGTCCAACAGCAACGGCTGGAGGGAGGAACGGGGGCTGGAGCCCAGGACGTTGTTCCTCTCACACGGAGCCAAAGCAAGGCAAGGATTAACACCGCTCCTGCTCCTGCCAGCTGGGGCCACGCACACCCGGGGGAAAGCTGTCACTCTCCTTTGATGTGAGCAGGAGCCTCTGCTCTCTGCACATCCTGAAAAAGAAGAGCTATTTTTACCTCTCCAGAAAATATACAGACTGTGACTGAAGACAATACAGGAGAGGTTTTTGCTCAGGCACTACACCTCTGCTCGTCACACACCAGGGCTTCCAGCTGCTGAGAGACTGCTTTTGAGCTCCTGCTTCCCTGATGCGCTTCCTTCCTTGGACCGCGACACGGCTCAGGCTGGGCAGCCGAAAGGGCTCGAGAAGGTTGCTAGTGCAAGGCAAAGAGCAGAGCCGTGCTCTGAGCCTGCCTGATGGACCTCAGGCAGCAGGGACTAAGGCATAGCCTGCAGAGAGGGCTCTGGACAGTGTCTTTGTGCTCGGGGGATGCACTGGAGCCCCCACGGCGCCACCAGGCTCTGTGCCGGTTCCTGGTGCAGGAACCACCTTCCCTTTTCTAGTGATGCTTATGAACTGCTCCTGATTTCTGCAATCTGTTCTGACTCATTCCCTACCTCTGCTCCAACAGGGCTGCTCCACACCTGCTCTGCCTGCCTGCACCAGCAGCAGCACTGCCAGGGGCTTTCTGCTGGGATCTGCACGCCGCGAGCAGTCGCAGTGCCTGCACCACGGCCGCGATGTGTTCCCTGCCAGCAGCGCTCAGCCTGCTCTGGCCAGAGCTCAAGGTGCAGCCTCCGGAAGCCATGCAGGGAAGGAAGCACTGGCAGGAAAGCACCTGAAGCACAGGCCTGGCGAGGTGTCCCTGCCAGCTGCTCCCTGGCGAGGGGACGTGCAGGCAAAGCCGGAGCCGCACAGCCACCTGCTCCCCGGCAGAGCCGGAGCAGCGCTGTGCCTACAGACCTCCTGCACCTCTCCCACAGCTTCGGGTGAGTAAAGCAAGAAAGATGAGAGCACAGAAATCAACATTTACCATTACAATAGCACACAAAAAAAGTCAACACTTGGTGGCACCTCCCTTCTGCCAGTAGAGCTGTGGGGAGAAGGACAAGGCAAATACAACACCTGGGGAACCTTGCTGCTCTGGTTTCCACACCAGGCTCTGCCACTGCATGACCTCAGGCAACTTCCCAGTGACCCAAGAAGGGCAGCAAACCCTTCCTGCCATTCTAGAGTTGTTTATCTCTGGGCCAGACTGAAGTCCATGTCACTGGCCAGGAGACACCTAACCTCTCATGTGCAAACCAACACCAAGAGAACTGACCTGATCACTCCCCTCTCAGTGCTGCCCACTGAGCCCTTACCATGCCCAGGTACTCACCCTCAAGTAATGCAGGCATGGCATGGCTGCAGGAGAAAGTCAGCTCCCCCTGGACAGCCAGGGTCTGCAGCTCTGATCAGCCCACTGCCACTGAATGCTGCAACCAGACCAAGTGTGAGCAGCTGGAAGAGGTTTATCAGCAGCAGGGCTGCACCCTATCAGCACTCACAGTCCCTGCCTGCATGCAGGCTCGGCGGGGAGGCTCCTGCCTGGCGTCTGCAGATTACAGGTTGTCCCACGTCAGGAGCTTAGGGAGAGCTGCCAGGCTGGACAGGAGTGGATGTCATGCCTGGGGAACACTTCATAAACACATCTGTGAGCTGTAAACAGGGAGCAGCCCATGTGTGTGACCCCTGTCCTGCCAACAGCACAGAGGAGGAGGAAGCTTCAGAACCACAAAGCGCAATGAAACTGCTGCCTCTCGGCGCGTGCTGCACAACGCAGGCTGGGCCAGCAGAAGACCCAAGATGGCTCCCTGGTCTCTGCAGAGCTTGGCTGGGCTCAGACCCAGATGAAGGACATCGAGATGGAACTGAAGTGGCAAATGAGATGTAGTGACAGCAGCTGCAGGTCCGCCCCAGGGCCCGGAGCCTGCCGCACTACCATGAACCGCCCCTGCGCCCCTTCCCCCTTCTACCTGCGCATCAGACTCCTGCTCCAGCAGCCCTTCAGGAGATCCTTGCTTGCAGCAAGAAGGCAAGGGGTCCACACTGGATGGTGCATGCCCTCTCTGAAAGACACGCAAGGGAGTCACACCAGTTGTTCAGAGGAACAGAGCTCCTGGAGACCGCTCCGTCCCACCCTCTCCTGCGCTCGGGGCACTGCAGGGCGATGCTGCCCTGGCTCTCCTCTCCTGCTAGCCCCAGCCTGCATCCAGGAGCTCAGCTGGGGCCATCTTGAAAGAGCACTGGGGGACTGCAGGGAGCTGCACAGCTTGGTTTCTATCTCTAGCTGCCATTGGCCTGGCCCTTTTGCTAATTACAGGTTCCAGAAGGCCAAGGCACTTCCTCCCAGGGCCAAAGCATGGCCAGGAGGTGATCACAGCTGGAGAGGCCTGGGCAGCACACAGACAAACAGCAGCTTCTGCAGCTTCAGAGAGAACAGACAACAGCTCTGCCAGCTCTAGCTCCCTCTAAAAGAGCCCAGCCCACCATTGGGAAAGCTTTTATCTGCTGAGAGGCAGGAAAAGTAGATCGATCAAGAGGACCTGTTAGGGTGGAAAAGCGCTTTGCATTACAGAGAAACTGAGTTTTATACTGAGCAAAGGCCACGTTGAAGCATTAGAGCAAAGCAGAGTCCTTACCTCAGTCTAAGGAAAACACCTTCCCCTTGTCCAGTGCCACTCAGCACTTCCCTGGGAGCCTGGGATTCCTCTGGGATTTGAGCTATGGTAGACTCCTCCTCCAGTCCAGGAAGAGCTCAGATGCTAATTGTCAAAAGGATGAGCACCACAGCTGCTGGCACATTGCATTTGCTCTGAAAAGTGCTGCTGCTCTCCATCTACAGAGCAACATCACCAGAGCCTCAGGTCCTGCTGCCCTTGTTCGCTGTTCCCCTGCATAACTGCATGGCATGAATGCAATATGAGTCCTCTGCACCCTCAAAACAGGGCCTCACCAGAGCCTACTCAGAACTGCTGCCTCTGCATAATCCAAACTTTCCCCAGGCCCTGCAGCCCCCAGGCTAACAGACACTCTTGGCAAATCCCTGGGAACAGGACCTGTGCCCTCCAATCCGTGTGGGGCTACCTCCCATCACAGCTAAGGGAAAAGCGGTGCTCAAGTGCCCATGAGATTGCTCCACCTGCTCACTGAAGGGTGCCTCCCCTCTTCCACTGCACTCCCTCAGGAAGGGACTGAGCTGTGATCTGTGCAGCCTCTGGCACCAGAGCCCCAACATTGTCTGAAGTGCTCTTTCCTGGATGCTTTAACATCTCTCACACCCACAAGGAAAAAACATTTCTCCTCCTGCTGTCCTGAGATGGCTCCTGGGATGGACTCAGCAGTGCCACACATCCCAGCTTTCCACAGCAAGTGCAGAGCCCAGGGGACAGGAAGAAGCTTGCTGACAGCAAGTGAGAAGGAAGAGGAGGTCTCTGAACACTGCTCCTGCAGTTCCAGAGAGCTTTGGGTTTTGAAGATACAAAGTTCTACCTCTGACCTTTGGAGAACTCCTCAGCTGCACTATGAGGTAGCTGTGAAGGAATGCAAGGCTCCTTTCTCTGCGTTGTTATCTTCCCTGTAACCAGAGAAGTGAGCTCCCAGCACCTCGCTGGCTGCTGCTAGCCTGCGCTCAGCTGTTCTTCTCCTTTCGGTTAAGGGACTGCAGGGACCCTTGAACAGCCTTAAACACCTTGGAGGAGAGCAAGGAACTTGCTAGAACTTTTCAGAAGAACAACGAAGCTGGTGAAGGGCCTCGAACACAAGGCTTAGGAGGAATGGCTGAGGGACCTGAGGGTGTTTAGCCTTCAGAAGAGGAGGCTGAGTAGAGACCTCATTGCCCTCTGCAACTACCCCAAAGCAGGCTGGAGCTGGGGGGGTTGGCCTCTTGCATGCAACAAGCGACAGGACAAGAGGAAAAAGCCTCAAGTTGTGCCAAGGGAGGTTCAGGCTGGGCATTAGGAACAATTTCTTCCCAGCAAGGTTCCCAGGCACTGGCACAGGCTGCCCAGGGAGGTGGTGGAGTCTCCATCCCTGGAGGGGTTTCAAAGCCCCCTGGATGTGGTGCTGAGGGATGTGGCTCAGTGGCAGTGGCTCAGCAGCAGGGGTGGCACTGTGAGCTCTGGGTGGTTGGACCTGGTGATCTCAGAGGTCTCTTCTAGCCCAGACAGTTCTCTGGTTCTGTTCCTTACCAGTGGGCTTCAACATTTTGAGGAAACTGTGTGCCTTTGCTCAGGGAATGGAGTGAAGCCCTTCCTGCACTCAGCAGGCTGAGAAATGATGCCAGGATGGGTCCAGGGCTGAAGTGACAGGGAGAGAGCTGCTCCCCTCCAAGTGCTCACTGTGCCCTCCTGGTACAAGGACGAGGGCAAGCCAGGACTTCACCTTACTCCAGCATGTCCCTTTTCTGCTTACCAAGGAACATTGCCTCTGCTCCTGTCACCTGCTTGGGCTCCAAGGAGCAGCCAGGCTCCCTGGTTCTGGTCAACAAGCTGTTATCTTAGGAAACACGAATGCAGTTTTCAAGCTGAGTCAGCACCAGAAGCTGAATAATTTAAATCCTTGGCAGTTCTGCCTCTGCTGCCTAGCCATGGAAAACAGAAGGTTCTCAGATTCAGGCAAGGAGGGAGCTGGGATGAAAACCAGTGGCACTGTCAGACTGCTTCCTCCCGTTAGGAGAGGACAGCAGTGATGTAGGCATAAATAAGCTGATAAGAACACTCTGCAGTGCTGAGCCAGGCTGCTGTTCAGAGCAGGCAGTCCTCTGAGCTCAGCAAGGCTGAGCCTCGCCTTCCGCTGGTGTTTATGGCTCCTGGCACAGTGGTTCACAGTCTCACAGGAAGTCCACAGGAGCTGCTGGTGCTTCACCTCTCAGGCAGCTCATCCCTCAGCTTCCAGAGTGCTGGAATCATCAGCAACATGAAAGCAGCCATGTGTGAAAGGTCCCCACTGACAGCAGCTCTTCTGTTTTTCGTCCTTGCTGTGCGATGTTAGGAACAAAGGTTTGCTAGGCTTGGATTTCTTAGGTTGGATGTTAGGAAAAAGTTCTTCCCAGCAAGGGGTTCCAGGCACTGGCACAGGCTGCCCAGGGAGGTGCTGGAGTCACCATCCCTGGAGGGGTTTCAAAGCCACCTAGATGTGGTTCAGTGGCTCAGCAGCGGTGGTGGCACTGTGAGCTCCAGGCCAGCGGTTGGACTCGAAGATTCATGGCTCCTTGTTTCTACTGTGCCTTAGTTCTGTGCTATGCTGGCTGCAAAGTTTCCTGCACAGGTAGAAAGTGTTCAGCAGACTCTGCATCCAGCTCTCCTGCCCAGCACACTAGGAGACATCCAGCACCAGGGTTAAGGCCCGCTGGTTAGAGACCAGGCAGTTGTGAGAGCAAAAAGCATCACCCAAGGCAGCCTGAATGTGAGAAATCCCTGCTCTGGGAACTCAGAGTTTGGCAAGGTGCCCACAGCATGGGCCAAGGGCAAATCACTCCTTAATTACTGCTCCTGGTGCAGATTTCTGCTTCCACCCAGGCAGGTACCATCTGAAAGATGTAAGAAGACTCTTAGCAGGCTGCACTTCATCTGCCCTGGCTACTGATCCTTTGGGATCAACCGGTCCTGCTGTAACTGCAAGATCACAGATCCACTCAGACATCTAAATACGATGCCTCTGGGGATCTCGAGATGGAGAGAGATCCAGCACTTGGCTGCAGTGCATGCCTGGAGGCAAGGCAGACTGACCTCCTGTGAGAGCAGATGAATGCAGCCTCCAGCTGGTAGGCTGCACTCTGCTCCTCTTAGAAAGCTGAGCAGCAAGCAAGAGAGGAAGAACTCAGGTCTCACCCCACACTTAGCTGAGCAGCAAGCAAGAGAGGAAGAACTCAGGTCTCACCCCACACTTTCAGAATGCCCTTTTTTCTCAGCAGCCATCTGATCTTTGAGGTCTGCAACCTGCCAAGATAACCACAGTCTGCATCAAGATCTTCTTGCTCAGGCAGTGTGACAAGAACTCAGGAGCCACTGCTGTTATTCTTTGCAGATTTCCCAAAATATCTTCTTCTGGGCTTGGAGCAGGAAGCAGCTGCAGGTTCCTACTCCTTCCCAGTCTGGTCACCTAAGTGCCTGGAAGCTTTGCCTTTGGTCATCACCTTGCTGAGCAAGGAAAGGAGCCAAATGCTTTCCTGGATGCAAATCCATCCATGATCTGATGCCTGCTGGGACTTGGTTTGGTGGCCATGGTGCTCTTGGGTTGAAGGTTGGACTCAATGGTCTTGGAGGACTCTTCCAGCAGAAACAATTCTACGATCCTATGTCTACATGCAGCTCTTGCTCATGAGCAGCTCTCCCATGTAGCACTGATTCATTTACCTCTTGAGCACCCTTGGCACACCTGGCCAAGCTGCTGTGAACATTACAGCAAGAACATCAGCCCAGCCCTGCACCCTGCTCCCAGCACAACAGCCTGCACCTCCCTCCAGCTACTGCAGCGCTCTGAAGAATGGTTTGGCAGAGCTGCAGAGCATCTCCTTGAAGTCCTGAAACCCAGGAGTTCCATTTAAGGGTAATTAATGAATGATTCAGAGGAGACATGCACATTCCTGTCGTATGCCCACAGCCCTGCTCTCACAGATCAGTGTTCAGGATGATTTCATCACACAGAAGCTTCTCCTAAGGTCTCACTCAGTTACATAAGATGCCTCTGGATGAGGGAAGCAGAGTCCCAGGGCCTCAGCAACACTCCCTCAGACCCTGCAGTTCTGCAGAGCAGCAGTGAGGACAGAGCTCCAGTGACCTGGCAGAGCTAATGGCAGCCTCTATTCTTCCGAAATTGAAGGCAATCAACTATTTTATTTCTCCCTGTGGACCTTTCTCACTGAATGTCTGCAGTGTCAGCACTTTTCCCTGGCCTCAGCAGTAAAAATTTGGGAACCAAGTCTCAGTGTAACCTGCCCCTCAAAGCTCTGCCAGCGACCACACAGGAGCTGTAGGGATGCCTGCTGCTGGGCACGAGCTTAAGGAAGTCCTTGGCACCTTCTAAACACCAGTGGAACTGCTCCTCTTCAGAATCCTTCTCTGGAGAAGAGGGGCTTACCAAACCACACTCCCTTGCAACCATCTGAAGGGTGGGGGTCAGCAGGCACTGGCTGGAGATGCCAGGATCACCCAAAGGGGAAATGCTCCCAAACCAGCACTGAACTCCTGGGGACGTGTTCACAGCACACAAGCAGGAGGGCTAGGGGCATTTTGCCAAGGAACCACAGCCTGGCAGACTGCTGGTGAGGGCCAGCAGCAGACCCCTTAGACCATGCTGCTGCAGTGTGCTGATCAACCAGGGCAAGGTCCTATTTTCACAGAGTTTAAAGCTCAGCTTTAAATTCACTCCTGTAAATCCACTGCACCCAGCATGAGTCACTGTCCCTGGAGGGACTGGGGAGACTGGGGATGTGGTGCTGAGGGACACAGCTCAGGGGTGACCTTTCAGGGTCGGACATAATGATCTTAAAGGTCTCTTCCAACCCAAATGATTCAGTGATTCTCTGTGAAGAGCTGCAGGGCGCAGAAGGGGCACCCGAGGCGGACGTCCCGAGGGCAGGCTCAGCAAGACAGAGTTAGCACCTACAGAGCCAACACTGGCAGCAGGGTTTGCTGCCTTGGATCCCCTGAGAGCCAGTGCAGAGCAGCCAGCACTTCTGAGGGTATAATTCAGCTGACCTACTTCCCTGTGTGGTGCAGCATGGGAAGGATCCCTGCTTCTTTCCTAGGCTAGCAGGAGCCGAGGTGAGCAGTTCAGATGCAGAGGTCTGCACCACAGCCCCCTTGAGCCGGGGCAGACCATCCCACTGCCCAGCAAGGCACCCACATGGCACTGGCAGCAGCAGGCATGCTCCTGGCCACGACCACGCTGGACAGCAGTACGTGGAGAGCAGCCCTGCTCTGCCCCAACACACCCAGCCACAGAATCCCACCCCAGAAACATCCAAATCCTCTCAGCTGCCGCTGCCATGGCAACGCCAGAGAGAGGATCCGCCAGCCTTTGATGTGCTGATCTGTTTAAAGCATGCAAAATGCCAGTCAGGAGCTGGGGAGCTGCATGGAGGAGCACCTGACTGCCCTGAAGATGGAAGAAGACTCTCCAAGGAGGAAGGATTAATGCACGCTGGCAGGCACCGCTGCCTCCTCCTGCCACTGCGAGTCACTCCCAGCCTGCTGCCGGTCCAGCTCCTGCTCACCACTTAGTGCAGTTTAATATTTAACACCAGACAAGCTGCTGTTTTACAGAGTAATTTGGGTTATTAATAAAAAATCCTCCTTCCCCCTGCAACCACTGGAAGATGAGATCCTTCAGCTCACAAGAGCTGGCAGCAAGTGCTGGGCGCTGAGCACCACAGGAGTGGTTAATGGGGAGCTGGGAAGGGCTGGCACAGGCCACAGGAAAGCCAAGCAGCAGGCAGCACAATGCTGTCCCCATCTCCCACTGCATCCCAGGCAGAGGAGGTAATTCCAAACGACAAATGGGCTGTGCAGACCTCAGCTAGAGCAGGCTGCCTGATCCCCTCTACATCAGCTCACACAGACCTCCTGCCTCACAAGGACACCTCCAGGCTCAGAGGGCCTGCACGACTGCTTGCCTTCCAGGGTGCCCTCCTGTAGCACTTAGCACCAGGAGTCCCCGGGGCTGTGCCCAGAGCAGTGCTGGCAGTGGCAGGCAATGGGCACCAAGCTCTGTGCAGGTGCCCTCACTGGGCTGCCAGGCTGGGGTGCTTCAGTGCCACCCAAGAAGCTCTCAGCTGTGAGGGCACAGAGGAGGATGTGAAATCTTTGAGGGGGTTTGATGGCAGACTTCTGACGGAATTGGCTTCAAAACATCAAACACAGAAACATGAAGTAGTCCCCTACAGAGATGATCTCCATCTCACACTGCTGTCTCCAACGCTTTAATTTCAAGATTCAGCCTACTCCACAGCTGCAAAGTTTCTCCTACCTTCATCCACCCTCTCCCTAGGGCTCCCACACCCAGAGTAAGAGGAGGCAGCCTTCGGGTGGCCACAGAAATGCTACAGAGGACTCCAGGAACTGGAGAAACAAAGGACTTGGAGGGGGCAGAGTGCAGTTATTGGAGAAGGACTTTGGCTGAGCAGAGGAGTTCCATCCTCACACGTGCCCAGAGGAGCACACACACAACCCCCTCCTTGGGAAAGGTATCACAGGACCTGTGACAGTAAATACAGAGGACGCTCTTTGCAAACACAGCCAAAATGAGGTCCTTGTTTTCACGGCTGGGGACCCAAAAGAGCTTTCCTAAACCACTGTTGGTTTCTGGCAGCTCCCAATCACATCAGTGGCAGGGCAGAAACCTCTTCATTTAAGCATCAAACAAGAGCTGCACAGTTCCCGGGCACTTCGCATCCTTCAGCAAGCCTGACGTTACCCCAGGAAGGTGCTGGCAAGGCTTGGCAGTAAACAGCAGACAGCTTGAGGGTGGGGAGCTAACTGCAGTGGCTGCAGCTCCAGAAGGAGGACAAAAAGTGTGTTACTTGCTTTGTTTGGGTTCTTGGCTTGGTTTTTTTCCATACACATCACAAGAACAATACAAGAAACTCTGAAGCCTTCTCCTCTGCTGAGCTCTGGTTGTTTGGTTTTTTATCTCCTGCTCTGTTACAACAGCTTCTAGCTGTCAAAAACCCCTCCAGGTTCATCTGTTCTCACTGGGCAGCTGCCATTCTGCTCCCCTGTGCAAGGCTGCAATTTCTTTCCAGCCAAGTGGACAAAACTCAGCACCCTGCAGAGGCAAAGGCTGTCCAGAGTCAAACTCCCCACGTGCAATGCCCTTTCCTTGCCAGTGGGCCTCATCTCCAAGCTGCATGAGGACTGGGGAAGGGTCTGGAGAACAGAGCTGGTGAGGAGCAGCTGAGGGAGCTGGGGGTGGCTTAGTCTGCAGCAGAGAAGGCTGAGGGAGACCTCATTGCTCTCTACAGCTCCCTGAAAGGAGGTTGCAGTGAGGTGGGGGTTGGTGATAGGAGAGGAAATAGCCTGAAATTGTGCCAGGGAAGGGTTAGGTTGGAGATGAGGAAAAATTTCTTTGATGCAAGAGTGGTCAGGGACTGGCAGAGGCTGCCCAGGGAGGTGGTGGAGTCCCCAGGCCTGGAGGGGTTCAAGAAACCTGTGGCCGTTGCACTTGGGGCCATGGTTTGGTGGCCATGGTGGGGTTGGGTTGATGCTTGGACTGGAGGATCTTGGAGGCTTTTTCCAACCCAAACAATTCCATGATTCTATTGCAGCTGTTAGCAGAGCCTCTGGGTCAGCTTTCTGTGTCCTCCCAGCACTCTTCGCTCCAAAGCCTGACTTTAGAGCAAAGGGACTCTGCCCAAACATCTGCAATCTACCCCCAGTGCCTGTGGCAGAGTAAACGTCCCTGGCACGATCCCCACTGCTGCTGCTGGGGGTCACAGTGTGCCGAGAGGCCTCTTGGTGAGGTGCTGCTGATCCCTGCTGATCTGGCAGGAGCCAGTGGCTGCTGCTGCCTCACCGTTTGGGTCAAGCGAGGCTGATCCTGTCTGTGCCTTACTGAGCTGCTGCTGGCCTCGGAGACCTCCTCCAGCAGGTCCAAGAGGCATGGCTCACCCTTCAGGAGCTCCGAGCAGCAGAGCTGCTGATGCAGTACTGACGGGCAGCAGATATTTTATACTTCTGTCCTGTGACACTGCAGCTCCTCTCTCTTTCTGCAGCCTCAGCTCCACAGCCAGCTGACAGCCAGGCTTGACAGGCAGCACTTTGCCCGGGCAGGGGCTGGGCCTGCTGACCATCCTGTCGCTCCTCAGCGGGAGCGCCTCGCGCGGCATCGGTGCTGTGGCATCTCCAAGCTGCGCGTGCAGAGAGCTGCCGTGCCATGCCACGCTCCACTGGGCAATCCTTGCTTGGACCAAATCTGCTGTCACTGTGAGTTGAGATGACCCTGCCAGGAAAAGAGCTGAAGAATGAATAAGCTGAGAAAATGACAGCCTGCAGGCCAAGCTACAGACCCCATGCAGGCAGCTGAAATGCCCCTGTGCCAAAGACAGTGCCCACAGATAGAGCTTCTGCTCCGGCATTGGAGAGGGAAAGCAGAGCCCACAGGGCTCCCCACTGCAAGCCCAGCATCATTCAGGGAAGCCTTCCCTTCCTGAGAACTCTCCAGCACAGCAAAGCCTCACACCGCATCCCCCGTGCCCACTGCCAGCCACCAGGAGGTAAATGGGGAAGGACAGAAAGAAAAGGAAAGGAAAACAAAGGGGAAAGAAACAAGACTGGTAGCTTCTGAATCTTTCCCCATGCTGACACCACTCCAGCTTTGTTTTTAAAAGATGACAGAGAACAAAGGAGTGGAGGGGACTGGCTGGTTTTGGACCCTCCAGTACCCACAGCAAAGTCAGTCATGGTCAGTGCATATCAGCAGTTGCCTCAGTGCTAGGGCACAGCTCTCAGGCCTGAGAGGCAGCTGGGGACAGAGGAAGGGTAGCAAGCTGCTGAAGTATTTGAGGAGACACTGACTTTAACAGCAGCACATTTGGAGATGGAAAGGTGAAATGCTTGGAAAGCTGAGTGCAGCATCTCCCACAGCAGCCACCCCAGGAAGGGCTCCCAGGTGTCCACAGCCTGCTGCAGTGCATCAGAGAGCTGAGCAGACAGCTCAGTCCCCATGGGGTGACAGCACAGACTCTGCCCACTTTCACTCCCAGTACGTCCATGAAAACAGCTGACAGACCCTCAGAGCACATCCCAGCCACTGCCTTAGGATGCCAGGATCCAGGATGCCAGGCAGCTGCACTGCCTCGAGGTCCGTGCAGGCGCCAGATGACGTGGGGGGTGGAACTGGAAGGGGATGTGGATGGAGCAGTTACTGACAGGTCACTGTCTCTGCTACCCAGGGCCAGCAGACAGACATCTGCACAGTGCTCCTGGGGGTGTGCACAGAAAGGGGCAGGAGCTGCCCTGTGAGTACCTGATCACAGGAACGGCATCCTGGCCTGCATTAGGAATGGTGTGGCCAGCAGGAGCAGGGAGGTCATTGTGCCCCTGTACTCTGCTTTGGTTAGGCCACACCTTGAGTCCTGTGTCCAGTTCTGGGCCCCCAGTTTAAGGACATCGAGACACTTGAAGGTGTCCAGAGAAGGGCAACAAGGCTGGGAGAGGCCTTGAGCACAGCCCTGTGAGGAGAGGCTGAGGGAGCTGGGGTTGCTTAGCCTGGAGAAGAGGAGGCTCAGGAGCAACCTCATTGCTCTCTACAACTACCTGAAAGGTGGTTGTAGCCAGGAAGGGGTTGGCCTCTACTCTCTAGCAACCAGCACCAGAACAAGGGGACACAGTCTCAAGCTGCACCAGGGGAAGTTTAGGCTGGAGGTGAGGAGAAAGTTCTTCACTGAGAGAGTCATTCGCCATTGGGATGGGCTGCCCGGGGAGGTGGTGGAGTCACCGTCCCTGGAGGTGTTCAAGAGGGGATTGGACGTGGCACTTGGTGCCATGGTCTAGTCGTGGGGTGTGTGGTGACAGGTTGGACTCGATGATCTTTGAGGTCTCTTCCAACCTTAGCGATACTGTGAGACTGTGAACAAAGACTTGTTTGGGTTGGCAAAGCCCTCCAAGAGCACCCAGTCCAACCCTCAACCCAACACCACCATAGCCACATTCACACATTCTCCAGGCTGAACACCCCCAGCTCCCTCAGCTGCTCCTCACCAGCCCTGTTCCCCAGACCCTTCCCCAGCTTGTTTGTGCTCTGGACCCTCAATGCCCTTCTTGGAGTGAGGAGCCAAAGACTGAAGCAGCTTCTCTGCTCTCTCTGCTAAAGCTGCACTGTCCTGAGCTCACCCCACACCTGTCTGTCTCACCCACCACAGCAGCACATTCTCACAGCATTTATCTTATTCTTTGCTTTCTGCTGTGATCAGCAAGTCCTGGGAAAGAGACAATGCTGCCCGTGGCATCGTGACAGAACTAAATGGGCTCTGGATGCTCGATGCATTTCCTGCAGGGGAACTGGAACCCTTGGCTCCCTGGGCAAAGGAGGCTGTAAAAAGGTTCTTACCTTTTTTAAAGGCTCTTGCCTTTAGGATCCCTTTGCAGGGACCATAAGATTAGTTAGCAAACAAACTTAGTTTGCACTCTGCCAAGGCTTTCAGCACTCTGCATTCCCCACTGGAAGGTCCCACACATGCCCATGGATGCACCCTCCAAGCCCTGAAGAGTCCCACCACCACGGTGCAGGGCAGGACTCAGCTTGCTGTCTTGGTGCAGCACCTTTTTTGCTTCAAGAGGAGACTTCTCAGTGCCCTGGACACAGCCATGTGCACAGGCACAGGCTCTCTCCTCCTCTCCTCAGCCCTGTACAAATATAGAAACCTGCTCTGTTTTCCAAACGCTCTCCTGCTGCTGCATTCTCTCCCTCCGCCTCCCGAGACACTCTGGTGAATACCTGCTGCTTTGTGCCTCCTGGAGAGGGTTTTGGGTTGGGCTTTTCGGCTCACTACATTCTGAAGCTGCGGGTTTAGCATCATCCCTCACGCTTTGCAGCCCCTCCACCAGAAATGGATGGCTCTGGCTTGTTGCTTTCACCCAGTCAGCAACATTTGCTTTGCAAATAGGAAGGGAGCTGGAATTTTGCTGCTGTTTGCAGTGCTGTGGCTCAAAGCACGATGACATAACTCAGCTGGGAAAGGGGAGGTGGATTCTCAGGTGGTTCTGCCACACTGAGCAGTCCCTTAGATAGAGAAGGTGTCAAGAACTTCCCTACACCCAGGAGGTTGCCCTCTACTCCTCTCAGATTTGGTCTCTCCAATCCAGAGGCAACGTTCTCAGGATCCACCCTGATGGCACTGTGAGAGCTGGAGGTGAGGAGTGCTGGAGAGCTCAAAGTAGGGCAAGGGACCCAGAGATCTGCAGTCCTTGACCCACGCTTGCCTCACACCCCCGGCCACGCTGCACCTCTCCAGGCCAGCACAGGGAGGGTACATTCCTGAAGAACCTTGACATACTTAGACAATTAACACAAATTAGCATAATTCAGACTAAACTTCTAATTTTAGCACTCTGTAAAGCTGCTTTCCTGCGAGCTCAGCTCCAGCTTGCTGTACATCAGCTTCAGCTCACTACAGGCAGCTTCACCCCTTGGGTGCAGGACTGCCACAAGCTTCCCTCGCTCCCGAGGGCTCCGGCCCCAGTCAGGGCTCACCCCCTGCACACAGCCACTGCCCTGCTCGGGCAGGCACTTGGGCCAAGGGGCTGGGCGCCGAGGAGAGGGCGCAGTTGGGAAGGACTTGCTTCCCAAGCAGATTTCTGGAGGCTGCAGGGTTCCAAATGCTGCTCAGCTCATTCCAGTACCTTGATCGCCAGTGTGGTCACCAAGCACTTACAGACAGCTGAATAATTGAAGAGCAGCAGTGCAGAGTGGCACCAGCTTCCCCCTCAGAGAGGCCCTGCAGCAGCAGAGGCTGCTCTGCCCTGCATCCTCACATCCAGATGCCTGTATTCTGCTCATGTTCTCCCTGCCAGCCGCTCCTCCTCCCACCACAGCACTTCCCCCTGCCTGGAAATGTCAGGGAAGGACGCAGACACAGGCTCCAAAGCGCCTTGCTGGCTGAGTACTGTACAAGCTGTTCCTCTCTTACAACTGACTCCAGTACTTGTGGACAACTATTTACTGGGGAAAGGGATGGACATCCCAAATCAAACACGGTTCAGTATATATTAGCTCACATTATCTGAGAGACTCTTGGCACCACATTTTGCAAAGGGCAAGGCAGACACTGGCAGGAGGAGAAGGTAAACACCAGGGAGGAACTGCTCCTGTAGAAGCACTTTGATTTTCCTGCCTGGGCCACCTGAGACAGCTCTTGATCTGTGCCCATTGCAGCAACCCAGAAAGTCCTGAGCCTGCCCAGCACTGAGATCAGTGCCACTGCTGACCTTCTCCTTCCTGCACACACACACACGCCAGGCACCATCCTCTGCCATCCCTCCCCTACACTTAATGCAAACGCTGGGAAGAGAACACCAGTGCTGGGAGGGGGCACAGCTGCTCCCATGATAATCAGAGCCTGCTGCACTGCAACCTAACAGAAGTAACGCTGGAGGGTGGCTGTGAGCAGCGGCGAGTGAAATTGGACAGAGCTTAGCCAAAGGTAAGTTTGAAACAGCCTCTCCTGACTGCTGACTGCTGACCAGGGAGACACCGAGAGAGGTGGAGAGGAAGCCTCAGTGGGTTCTGAGAACAGAAAGCCTCCTTAAGGGCCCCACACAGCAGCCCAGCACAGCCCTGATGCTTTTCTAGATCCTGGCAGTGCCTCCATTTGTGCAGGACTCCAGAGGCAGGTCAGATAAACAGCATCAGAGGAAGGCAGCGTCACACACAGCCCTGTGCTTCCCAGCCCAGCCTCAAGCAACAGCTAAATATTTATTAAGCATCTATGAATCAGAGGCCTGAATCTCCTGACAGTGCAGCCAGCTGACGTAATCCTCCCCAAATCCTGATGGGCCTTGCTTCCCCAACAACCTTGACAGAGCTGGCAGGGTCACAGCTACCTTGTGGGCACGCAGAGCAGCTCCACGCTGGCACAGTGGGCAGAGGTGGGGTGCTGCACCCCTCAGTGCAGCAGAGCACCTGTAAAGAAGCTCAGGCTCTGCCCCAGTCTGCCAGCAGCTGTGCACCCAGGACACCTCCCCAGCTTTACACATTGGATGTTTACAGCAGGAAAGATTCAGCACTCCGCTGCTGCTTTGAGCCCAGCACACACAGAGCCCACAGAACGATTTAAGATGAACTTTTGAGCTGCAGAAGCCTTTTGAAGCCTCTGTGATGGCTCAGGAAGGAGCCCACTGCCACAGCTTCATTCTTTGCCTACGCTGAGTGCATCCAGGGTGGCAAAAGCCAGGGCTCCCTCCCGTCCCAGAGGCTTTGGCTGCTCCGCTGTCCCATGTCCTTCCTCCCTGTCGCTGCACAGCAGCATCACAACCAGGCAGCAGATCCCAGCTTGCTTGCAGAAGTGCCTCAGACACAGAGTGCCGGAGCCCAGGCACCCAGCCCTAGCTGCCCAGAGCTGCTGCTGGAGCCTGCTTGGAGCTTCCAGTCTCATGGCCTCCCCTAGAGCTGCTCTCACGTGCTCCTCAAGGTGCCTTCTTCAGCGCTGTGCCACGAGGGTTTAACTTCTCAGGAAGGTGCCTGCATGGTCACTGCTCTTGCAGAGCAAGGGGAGGCAGCAGTTTTGGCTGATGGAACTGACAAAACTTGCAGTGGCAGCCAGCAGGAGCTGCAGCTGGAGCTGTTGTTGCTCTAGGAGCAGGCAGAGCAAGGAGACAAAGCAGCTCTGTGCTCCCAGGCTGTGCAGGTGGCATCAGCCTTTCTCTTGCTGATACTAGCTTGCAGGTTAGATACCAACACAGCCCCAAGCAGCCAGGGAAGCCCTGGGTGGCTGACAGCTGTGTCACCTCTGGCTGGATCTCCTGCCACTCACTGCAAGAACCCAGGCAGCCCAATCCAGCTGCTGCACCAGGCCAGACCTCCATGGCAGCAGCACACAATGGTGCTCCAGGTCCAGGTATCCTGGGGACATTCAGGGCCATCTGCAGCCCAGGTCTGCTGAAATCCTTTGCCCTCATCCTGTCCATCAGTCTCTTCTCTGCAGCCCCCTAAATCCAGCACAAGCTGAAGGCTGCTGCTTGGTGACAAGCCTTGGGAAGGATGGCAGAGAGCTGAAGGAAGAGCCCCAGTGGCCTCTCCTTGACAGCACTCCAGCAGCAGTTTCTCACCCCACTTTCTCATGTGCTCATGGCATAACTCTGACAGAGGTGTCTGGATTTTCCCTCTCAGGGACCCTGAGATTGGCCTTAAGTTCCACCCTGATGCAGCTCACCAGTGACCAGCAGCTGAGGGAGCTCTGCTTGTCACGCAGGCAGCACAGCTCTGCTCACCTCGTGTGACCATTTGGTTGCCCTACTAAGAATCAGAGAATGCTTTCCTGATCTCCAGTCTAACCAGCCCAAAGCCATTGCCCTGAGTCCTGTCACTTGCCACATGCCCACTTACCTGCCTCTTCGCACTCTTCTGCCCCTCCTCACCCCTGACTGGATATTTGGCTGCATTTGGTACCACAATAAGCACACTTCAATAGGAAGAATTCTTTTCATCCCAGTATTGACTTGGTTTTATTTGTTAGTCTCAGTCAAAGCTTGTCAGCTCAGAAGGCACAGCAGGCACCAAGCAACCTGAGCTGGGGGCACTTTGGACCTGCATGCAGCAAGCAGCTGCCATTGGAGGAGGCAGCAGCTGGCAGCCCCCACACCCAACTTCCTAGCTCCTGTTTGCAGACCTCACATCTGTCCTGAATGTGCTCACTGAGCTCCCCTTGAGCTGCTCTGGGCACTGGCTTGGCACTAAGCAAGCAAACATCCTTACGCCCAGCTTTGGTCCTGAGAGGAACAGGAGGGTGAGCAGGGGCTTTGCCCACCCTGGGCACTGCCATGGAGCCAAGAGGCAGGCAGGAGTCCCTTGCCAGCACGTCCCCACCGCTCAGGAGGGGATAGCTGAAGATCAGCTCCTGCTCAGCTCACCACAGCCCTGCTGATTTCTGCAAGGACACTTTGCTCTGTGCTCCCCATGCTGTGCCAATCCCAAATGTACACCACAACAACTCCTTGCTTGCAGCACAGTCTGTCTTGGCAGCAAGTGCAACTCAAGCCTCTCACAAGGAGCTGGGGAGAAGGTGCCCTCTCTAGTACCTTCCACATGAAGCCCAGACACTGTGCAGGTATGCCCCAGCCCATCACCCAGACATAAGTACACTCTGCTTCTGGGAGGAGAGAGGAGGTGGTGGTGTTGCAGAAGGGAAGAGGATGGCTTTCACAGACTCAGGGAGTAAGCCTGCCCCAGAAACAGGGATGAATGAAATCTAGGAGCTCCAGTGTCCATGACTAGCCCAGACAGCCTGAAGCAGCTGCACGGCAGGAAGACTGAAAGCCTGAGGACTGCTTAGTGGTGCCTGCCCCCAGCACCTCAGCAAAACTCCTCTTCAGACTCTTGGGGCACAGCTATTGAAATGCTCCAAGCAGCAGAGCTCTGCTGTGAGGCTCTTGCTCAGAGGGGGCACGTGGAAGTCCTCCAAGTCTTTTGCTAAAGGCAGAGGATAAGGCCACCTAAGACATCTCTGTATTGCAACCTCCTCTCACAGACATCCTTCACTATCCTTGGTTTCACCTCTCCCCTCTCTGCCTCTGCATTGGTGCATGGCACACACACCACCCTGCCCTGCTGGGAGAAGAACATTCAGCTCAAGAGGCCTTCAAGAGCCAGGAAGCAACCTCAGCATCACACCTGGCCTGCAGGAAGCTGGCAGCAAAGGAAAAACTGCCAGCAGTGACTTTCCAGAGAGGAACTACAGCTTGGAACAGTTGGAGGACCCAAGGCTCCAGCAGGCTGGGGCCAGCAGAGGTGAAAGACATCTGCAGCTCCCCCTGCTCCAGCCCCCAGACTCACCTGCTGCCAGCAGCACCATGCCTTTGCTGGGGGGGTGTCAGGTCACAAATGTCTCCTGCCCTGAGCAGCAGCAGAGCTCACAGCCCCCTGCTCTGAAGTGCTTCCTCTGCCAGTGGTCTGCTCCCACTGCCCCCTGGTCTCGGTGCTCCGGCAGGGATCCAGCAGGGCACGAGGGGGACATCAGAACTGCTCCTTCACTGGAGAAAGGGTGAGGGGGCTCCTGCCCCCTGCTCTGCAGACACAGAGCAACTCTGGGGAACTGCATGAAGCTAGAAGTCAGCAACTGAGTCTTAGAGATCCAATCTGTTACTCCAGCTGCCTTGACAAGCCCCTCGCTCCCTTTCCCCCTTCCCATGGCTTTCTTGCATCCCTGTCCCTCAGCTGTCAGGGCAAACAGAAGGCTTCTGGCCCTAAAAGTTATCCTCTGCTTGGCAGACTGTTGTGCTGACTGCACAAGCCTGGCACAGGGACCAGACCGCCCCTCTGCTATCTCCCCCCACCCCCAAAACGCAAGCAGCCCCCACTGCCAGCAGCACAGGCACCTGAGCAGGGGCTGCTCGCCCCAGCGCCACTGACCTTCTTCTTCCGGTCCCGAGAGCGGTTCCTGCGCTTGCGGTTGGATTCCTCCTTCTCCTTCTGCTCCTGCAGAGCCTGAGCCTCAATATCTTTGATTTTCTTCAGCTGCTTCGCTGCTTGAGCCATGGCTGGGCAGGCTGCAGTCCCCTCCTGAGCTCACCTGCGCTTCCCACGCAGCACCCTCCAGTTCCCGGCCAAGTCCCTTCCCCTTGCTCAGACGCTGCCGACCCAGGTGAGTGTGAAAGCAGCAACGAGAGGAAAGCAGAAAGCAGTCAGCAAGCCCCCCAAAGGCAGCCGGTGTCTCCAGCTAGCTGCTAGATGGAGCCTGGGACACCTTTATCAAGCATCAATAATCCTAAATCCAGCTGTTCCAGAGGTTCCATGCACCATTGCAGCAGCCCCGGACCGCACTGGCACATCCTGCAGAGCCCTTTGTGGGACAGGACACCCGGCTGGTGCTGCGCTCTCTCCCTGCCAGCCCTCCTGCAGTGGGAGATGAGACAGAGGCAGTCACCCACAGGAAGGAAAATAACTCTCAGCAATTAATGCATGATGAGGCTGGAGCGGCCGCGACGGCGAAGGCTGCTGCTCTCCATCCCGACCCTCTCTGTAGCAGTGCACAGCCCCCAAAAAGCTGCCCGTAGTCAGGCAGTGGCTTCACCACTGCAGTGCTGCTGAGGCAGGCAGAGCTTTCAGCCTCTCCGGTTCCCTTCCTCTCAGTCACTCTCCGTGCGGCAGCCCCATCGCTCGCTGCCTCTCCGGGTTAGGATTCCAGCTCCCTTCCCGGGGAGCAAGAGGGAATGGCTGCGTCGGCTGGGGGCAGGCAGCCTCTCTGCTCAGCAAACAGCCTCTGCTGCGAGGGATGTGCCAGGGACGGGAGCAAAGTGCAGCTCAGCAGCATCCTTTAAAGTGCAGCTCAGCAGCATCCCTTCCTCCTCGCAGCTCTCCACCGAGTGAGCTGCAAGGGGAGGGGAGGGATCTCAGCTGTGAATGGGAGACAGAAGCCAAGGGCTCAGTTTGCTCTTTGGCTGCTCAGCATCAGAGAAGTACAACCACAGCCACCAGCTCCAGCCCACCCAGGTACCACCAGGGCTCAGGTCCTCTCTGAGGACACCCAGCCAAGGCTCCTGGAGAGTCAGCCACCCCTTCCCCACAAACATCCTCATATTTCACCTGCAGCTGCCTCCCAAAAGCACAGGGAGGCAATTCCATGCTGGAGGCCAGGGGTCAGGCCTGGAGCTGTGACTTTGGCTTCTGTACCTGGCACCAGAGTGTGAGTGGGCCAGGATAAAAGTGGGGTGGACTCTGGTGGTGACCACAGGAAGACCTGCAGCAAAGCCAGCTTTACTTTTCAGGTGCTTGTGAGCAGCCCCTGCCCTTTCCAGATCAATTCCTGAACCCCAGAACAAACCCTGTCCCCTCTGTGCAAACCCAGGGGCAAAGCACTGGGAAAAGAGATCTGCCCAGGTGGAAGCCTTGCATACACTGCACTGTCCTGGCACAGTCCTCCCAGCTCTAGACAGGGTTCCTTTTGTGTCCCCAGATGGTGAAGCAGGGGCTGATGTGCATTTCACATCAACTGCTGGGCACTCACAGACAGGACCCCAGGATGGATTTGGCCCTCTTGACCACAAGGCACATTGCTGGCTGGTGCTCACCCTGTTGTCCCCCAGGAGCAGAGGTCACTCTTCTGTCTGAGTGAGTTTTCCTGCATTTCTTTGCCTTTTGACATTCCTCCAACTCCTTTGCTCCCCCCACAGACAAGGCAGGGTGCTTAAACCAGGCACAAGACTGGCACAGGAGAGCACTTAAAAGAATATGGTGACTGAGAATGGAGAGGAGGTCCCAGCAAGCAGTGAGGAAGAGGAAATTTCTCATTTTGCAAGGCCTTTGCAAGGACAGCTTTGGTTCTGAGCAGTGCACCCACATGGAGACACTCAAGCCTAGATACAGCTGCAGCTCTTTATACAGCAGTGTCCTAGGAACACCCAAGGGAAACAACTTGCAGCACTCGATAGAAGGTGAATGCTGAAGGGCTCCACAGATGGGGAGTGCCAGGAGCAGGGCTGCACTCAGCCCCCAAGCTGTGCCTCTTCCACAGGAGCCCTTTGCAGAGCAAATGAGGCAGGGGTCAAACAAAAAATGACCTGTGGTCAGCAACAGGGACACAGGGGACAGAGGAGAAGAAGTGGCCTGGAGCTGTGCCAGGGCAGAGTTGGGTTGGAGGTAAAGAAAAATGTCTTTGTTGCAGCTGAGGTCAGGGACTGGCACAGGCTGCCCAGGGAGGTGGTGGAGTCCCCATCCCTGGAGGTGTCCCAGAAACCTGTGGCCGTGGCACTTGGGGCCGTGGTTTAGTGGCCATGGTGGTGCTGGGTTGATGGTTGGGCTGGAGGATCCTAGAGGCCTTTTCCAACTAAGGCAATTCTATGGTTCTGTGACTCCAGGCAGCCCCAAGTTCAGACTGGGTCTGTAAATCAGAGGCATTATTGATCTAATACCCTCCAGGTACACCCTGCAGGGCACTGGAGGCATCATCTGCCATGCCCAGAGAGGGAGGGTGCCCTGCTTCTAGCAGTGCAGCCGAGAGGGAGACCTCTGCTTTTCCAAGGTCAGGAATGTCTCCCTGTTCAAGCCAATTTTCCTCACCACTGTATCCAGAGTAATTTTGTGTTCCTCAGAGCCTGACTACAGCCCAGTGACCACAGCTGCAGGTGCACTGCCAGAGCCCCCAGACGGTGTCACCCCTGACACCACCCTCCTCTCTCTGCCCTCCTCCTGCACCGACCTTTGCTGCTTGGCCTTAGCAAGCCCTGCACAGTATTTGTGCTGAAGGTGCTTGAGGACAGTGGTCATGTTTCCCAGCAGCCCAGAATGCTCACAGCTGGATACAGAGATGATCAAGGGTGTCTGCAGTGGCCTCTAAAGACACTGTTCCTCCACTGTCTCCCTTTGTCCCCACTCTTTTAAGCATCTCCTGCTGACCCCTGGCTGTACCTGCCCAGGCAGTTCTGAATGCTTCCTGGGGACAGAACTCTGGGGTTTGCTTTGATCCTAAGAGCATGCTCAGTGCCAAAGGAGGACAAGGACACTCCTAAAGCAACTGCAGTCTTGCCTCCTTCAGACTGCAGAAGGTTTTTATCAGAAGGCAACACAAAGCATTTGAACCTGCTGCTCTGGAGAACATCTCCTGCCAGCAGACCTGCCTGAAGCCCTGGGTCAGGAAATCTGCTGTCCAGCACAGTTCAGTCCTTCCTATGTGACACCCTTTGGCCTTCCCCCTCAAGATCCAGGGAGGCTCTCACCCCTCTGAAACTCTAGATCCAGAGCTATTGTCCTGGTACAGCCCCAGCTGCTAGCAGCTGAAGCTATATTTAGCTCTGAAACTGGAGGGGAGTGCTGTGCCTAGTCAATGGTTTTTGAAGTCATTGGTGGTTGGTTTTGAAACATCTGCCCTGAATTCTGACAGCTTGATTTAGAAGTCTGAGCTAGCTGGAATTAGGTATCTCTGCCATACACATAAGATTGGCCTCAGCAGGAGTTTACAATCCAGATATTCTAAGCTAGGAAGCATTTGGCCTGCAACTGATACCAAGTTTTTGTGCTCTGTAACTGTGTGGTTGGTAGAGAGAGGCCCTGAGAGCTGCTGTGCATGGTGAACAGCTCAGCTGCTTCACCATCCTTGCTGTTCATGGAATGATGGAATTGTCTGGGCTGGAAAAGACCTCCAAGATCATCCAGTCCAAGCAGCAACCCAGCACCACCATGGCTACTAAACTATGGCCCCAAGTGCCATGGCCAAGGGTTTCTGGAATACCTCCAGGGATGGGGACTCCTCCACCTCCCTGGGCAGCCTCTGCCAGTCCCTGACCACTCTTGCAGCAAAGATATTTTTCTTCATCTCCAACCTAAGCCTCCCCTGGCACAATTTCAGGACATTTCCTCTCATTCTGTCACCTGAGAAGAGTCCAACCCCCAGCTCACTGCAGGGAGCTGTAGAGAGCCTCCTCTTCTCCAGACTAAGCAACCCCAGGTCCCTCAGCAAGGACTCAGGACAGGACAAGTGGGGAATGGATTCTGCAGTAATTTCACTTCCCTCACACATAATTTTTATTCTCCAGCAGTATTCTTTCTCCTCTTTGGAGAAGTTGTTTGGGAAGTGGCTGGAACAGCTGATGTGTCATAGCTTGGTGCTGCTGGGTGGCAGAATGGCAGCACCCAGACCTCCTCCTGCAGCTCAAAGCTACAGTGTGCATGGGAGCAGCCAACATGATAGCAGGAGAGAAACTTTTCTGGAACCTTAGTTATTTGTCACAGAGGGCCACCCCCAGGGCCTTTTCCTTGAAAACAGATTGCTTGTACTGTGACAACTCCCTGGTGCCTCCAGCCCAGACTGGGATTCTGGCATGTGAGACCCATGGCAAACACCCTGGTAACAGAGCCCCTGTCACGAAGAGTTCACAGGGTAGAGCATTTGGCAGGGGAGAACAAATAGATCCTGACCAGGGAAGCCCACAGCGAAATCACCACACCAGATGAACAAGGTCAGGATGTGCCAGTTCCACACACAGGGCTGGCCTCCAGGCCTCAGCCTCCTGCAAGGGAAGGTTCCATTGGGAAGCACAGCAACAGATTCCTGCCCCTGCCTGCAAGGTGCTGCAGCTGCCTCAAGAGACTGAGCAGGCAGCTGAAGTCCTGCCCTGCTGGAGGTGCTTGGGGAAGTTGGTCTCTGGTAGGGGCAAAAGGATTTTGCATTCAAAGCTCAACCTCAGGCAGCTATTTTTAGGTGAATTATTCTGGCTGACAAGCTGTGAAGATAAAAGATGCTGCAGGCCCCACCTTAGCTGCTGTAAACTTTGTCTGCCTCAGTCTATCTACAATCCTCTGGCTGCAGAGTTAGGAACTCAGTAAGGAGCTCTCCCTGAGTTGGGAACCTAATTAAGATGGTTTTGTTCTTTTTAGCATTTTCTTAATTATCTCACTGATGAGCTTTCAGAGCTGTCAGATCCCTTTAAGATCATTCTTTCAGTTACCCTCTACACCATTCTCCCAGCTCTGAAGTCTCCCTGAAGCCTTCTCTTCCCCAGGCTGAACAGCCTCAACTCTCTCAGCCTGTCCCCACAGCAGAGGTGCTCCAGCCCTCTCATGATCTTCTCTTCTGGACCCTCTCCAGCAGGTCCAGGTCCTTCTTGTGTTGAGGGTCCCACAGCTGACACAGCACTACAGGTGAGGTCTCCCCAGAGCAGAGTAGAGGGGCAGGATCCCCTCTCTCCATCTCTGGCCATGCTGCTTTTGATGCATCCCAGGCTGCCATTGAGCTTGTGGGCTGCAAGTGTCCTTTGCTGGCTGTCCAGCTTCTCATGCACCAACAGCTCCAAGTCCTGCTCTGCAGGGCTGGTCCGGCAGAAGGACCTCGAGCTCCCTGTGCTTTATTTACCACGGCACGCAAGCGCAGCTTGCTCACTTGAAGACATGCCCCTGGCAGCCCATCTGCGGAGAAGCCTCTGGAAGGTTCCTGCGGCCCCTCAGCCCCGCCCGTCCTCACTTTGCCCTCCGGCGCTGGAGGCAGCGGCACAGCAGCGGCCGGGGGCAGCCGGCGGTGCCTGCCGGGAGCTGCGGTGGGAAGCGGGCGCCCGCCTGGAGCTCGGCTACCCTCTAGCGTTGCAGGGCGGCTGTGCAGGCAGCTTGGCTGCGGCTCGCTTCTGCTTCTCCTGGCCCAAGAGCTAGTGAAATTAGCAAGACGAGAGCAGTCGAAGCTCAGAATGCAGGGGGTTGGAAGGGACCCTCAAAGAGCATCTTGTCCAACGCTCCTGCATTCAGCAGGGACGCCTCTCCCTAGAGCAGAGTGCTCAGGGCCCCGTCCCATTTGACGTGGAAGGTCTCCAGGGGTGAGGCCTCTGCCCCCTCCCTGGGCAACCTGGGCCAGGCTCTCACCCTCTTCAGTGTAAAAAAATTTCTGGACCAGGACCCTGGCAAGCTGCGGCTGCAAAGTGCCCGGGGGAGGGGACTCCACTGCTTCCTTGGGAGGTGATTCCAGTGTCTGACTGTGCTCATGGGGAAACATTTTCTCGTGTAGACCAATAGGAATCATCCATAGAATGCCAGGTTGGAAGGGCCCTCCAAGGTCATCCAAATCCAATCTTCTAAAGGAGCTGCTCCAGGAGCCCGGCAAGCTGGGCCTTGCAACTGTCTGATGTGAATGGCTCAGAGGGAAGAAGAAACCCCATGATGGGGTGCTTGGTGCCATGGTTGAGTTGGTTAGGTGGGTTGGATTGGTTGGTGGGTTGGATTGGTTGGTGGGTTGGATGCGATGATCGTGAAGGTCTCTTCCCACCTGGTGTAGTGTAGTGTATAAAAAATGCACCTGCACAACTGACATCCAAAATGGCTCAACATAATTTATTTTTTATGTTAAAATGTACAGAGTTCTTTTGAAAGTACTTGCTAGAAAGGGGAAAAAAAAAGTGATATTACATACAAGGAGAGAGAGGAAGGGAGAGACCATCCAGCCAGGAGCGTATGACATGGAGAATTACAAAGGCATCCGGGCACCCCTTCCCCCTGTAGCTTACAAGTCACCATGAACAAAGTACAAAGAGGTTACAAAACAGGAAAAGCAAATATAAACAGACAGAATAGACTCAGCTTCGTTTGTACATGCGGCTTTTAGAGGCATCTGGAGCTCCTATTCACACACTCTAATAAGAGATCTCTTTCGAGAGAAATTGGTTGGTTGTGTCTCTTTGTTTTTTTTTGGTTTTTTTTTTTTTTTTCTCCTTTTTTTGTTTTTTTTTTTTTTAATCTTTCTTAAAATAGTTTTTAATATTCTACAACAAAGATAAAAAATTTTAAAGATGGAATGAAATGCAAAAAAAAAAAAAAAACACCGAAAAAAAAAACCAAAAAGAGCTTTTTTTTTTTTCTTTTTTTTTTTTTTTTAAAGGCATCAAAGTCACTGACAGTGAGATTTCATTTTTTTATTTATTTTTTTTTTAGAAGATTACCCAAGTTATCTTGCTAAAAATACATTTTTTTTTTCCATTATTTTTTTTATTTTATTTAAACAGAAGTGAAAAAAACAAAACCAAAATGGTAGGTACCAATATTACTGCGTTGGATAAGTTCTTTTCTGGGTTCTTTTTTTCCCTTTTTTTTTTTTTTTCTTTTTTTTTTTTCCTTTCCTTTTTTCCTTTTCTTTCCTTTCTTTTTTTCCTTCCTTTTTTTTTCCTCTTCCTTTTTTCCTCCTTTTTCTTCCTTCCTTTTCCCTTCCTTTTTCTTCCTTCCTTTTCCCTTCCTGTTCCCTCCTTTTTTTTTTTCCTTCCTTCCTTATTTTTTTTTCTCCTTTTTTTTTTTTAATATATAGAAAAAGAACATTTTATTATTTCTTATTTTATTTTTTTTTTTCTTCTCCTTCTCTACAATAGTTCTACAGTCACAAAGGTTTGTGGAAAAGGGAGCTGCCCGACTGATTGAAATAAAACCAAACCAAACCAAACCAACCGGGAAAAAAAACAAAACAAAACAAAACAAACCATACGAACACCGCCCCGCCCCCCACCCCCACCCCCTCCCACCCCAAACCAAACAGAACAGCAAACAAACTAAACTCACTGCCCTCGCTTCAGCGGCTCCTCCTCCTCCTCCTGCCTCAGGCACCCCACCCCCACCCCTCCTAACCCACCCCCCACCCCCAAGCCCAGCGTTCAGGAAGCAGTGACACAGCTGAAGATCTAGGAAGGAGAGGGCAGCACAGTGCGCTTTCTACAGGGGTTATTTGGAGCTGGAGTAGTTATATACAGAGAGGTGGGGTCCTACACAGCCTTGTACATGCTCAAAACAAAGAGAAAAGAAAGAAAAACAAGAATGGAAGTCCTTTGAGTTCTGCCTCTTCTGGTTAGCAGTGATTGGAGGAAAAGTCCATTTAGTGCATCTGCAGAAACCCCAGCTTTATCTTTTTAGACTCTTTTGGTTAAAACAACAAAGGAATTAGTCTTATTAATGTGTATCTCTACTTCATATACAGTAAAAAAACAACAGCCCAACAAACCCAAAACAACAACGAAAAACCCACTTTACATTCCAGGGTGTCCCTTTTTGCACTGGGTGACATGCCAGCAGCGGAGCCAGAGAGCGCAAACGGGGTGCAGCAACAAAGAGCAGAGCCCCGCTGCCCGCGCCCCACCGCGGCGTCTGGGCTGCCTCACTCCTGCCCACCAGGCCAATTCCCTTCTTTTCCCACAGCAGATCACACGTGGGGAGATTCCTAGGAAACAGAGTGGGGAACCAGGGAGAACACCACTGGCTCTCCCCGGGAGGAATTTCCTACCCCAGAGCAGGACTGGAGGAGAGACAAGGACGTCACAGTGCTCTCAGCGAGCCAACTGCAGCTGGCCCTTCTGAGATGGCCCTAAGCAAAGAGGTGAAGCAACAGACCACTGGAAACAGCTTTGGAAGCTCAGCCTGACTCAAAGGCTCAGAATCAAGACCTTCAGCATTTGGAAGTACATCCTAAAGCAGAGCTTGGGATGGCAGGGGTGGGACTGACTTCACCAGAAGAGCCTGCAAACACTTTCTTGTCCTCACAGCCCTTTCACCACCCCATCCTCCTCCTCCTGACCACACCAGGACACCAAGAGCTCTCTCTGGAGATGCTTGCAGCAGCTCAGTGACAGCACAGGTGTGCCTGCATGGCACCTGCATGGCTGGGGAGGAAAGGGGCTCACTTGACAGGTACATTTTCAGCATGAAACAGACAACTGCAACCAACTCAGCTACAAAAACACCAAGGTGAACACCTTCTTGTTTACACATTAACTCCAAATTGTACTGAGGCTGAGGGAGTCAGGGGAAAGCCTTTTCCCCCTGACTTGTAGAAATAAAAGAGCTTCATTTATCCTGTGTCCCCTTCCAAGTCTCCCAGTAAGTGCCTCCTGCTAGAAGTAGGAAATGCCAGGTGGGGGTTAGAAGGAAAGGTGGCTGCTGTTGTTTTCTTTTGAGATGTCAAACATTTCACATGAGTGCAGCACTAGAAACTGCATACAGAGGGGGCACAGGGGAGGGAGAAGGACATACAGCTGAAAACAAAAACTGAAACTGAGGAAGATGATTTCACTGTTACACAGATTCTGTCCACATTGTCAGAGTAAGGCTCTTTGAAAATTATTAAAAGACTTTGTTTTTTTGTGCACGTTTTTCCCCTCTAAAAAACTTCTGTAAATGATCATTTATTTATTTTTTTTTTTTTAAGCTGTAAAATGTTTTCAGGATTGTGAAGAAAACAAAACAAACCAACCAAAAACAAAACCAAAAGAAAATAATAATAATAATTAAAAAAAAAAAAAAGACCAGGCTTCCTAAAAAATAAAATAAACCAAAGAAAAATCCCTCTAAAATCTACAGCAATATTTTAGCTGGAAAAAAGGTCCATTTTCTCTGGTTTGTCAGTATAAAAGGTTCCTTTATTTATATATATTTCAGTTTCTAAGAGGCAAGCTTCCTATCTTGCTCATCTTCTCATGTATGGTCCATTGAGAGACTGCTTGGGCACCCCAGCAGCGTTCATGTAGCTGTGATGGGAAGGGCCAGTGTACATCATGTTCCCATGAGGATTTGGCTGCATAGGCTGCTGGGGGTAGGCCTGGCTGCCCATCATTCCCATCTGCATCTGCATAGGATACTGTGCTGTCTGGTTCATGTAGGCAGGGTTACTGTGGTAACTGCTGTTCATCATGGGCTGCGTCATGCGGTAGCTGTTCATGGCGTTCAGGGTGTTCATATTCATGGAGTTGACGTTGTAAGGGGTGGTGGGCATGAGGTTGACCCCCATGTTCATGCCCCTCTGGACAGCCAGGGTGCGGGGCCCGGCCTGCATGGCTACGGCGGGAGGGCTGCGGCCGTAGAGCTGCTGCTGGTGCGCGGTGGCGGAGGGCAGCGGCGCCGACTTGGAGCGGATGGAGATGTGCCCCTTGACTGGCATCTGCCCCTGCAGCCGCTGCGTGTGCGGGATGCCGATGTTGGTGGCAGACATGTTGCACTGCAGCAGAGGGGAGGTGAGGTTCATGGTGGTGGAGGCCAGGTTGGGCGGAGGTGTCATGGTGGCTTGTGCTTGTGGTGTGCCTGCCAGGGGGTGCGAGGGAGCGAGCTGGGCCAGGCCCGTGTTGGACAGGGAAACGCTGGTTGCATAGGAGGTCACAGCAGGAGAATGGCTATAAGGCATGGCATGAGGGTCCATAATGGTGTTGGTGAGCTGCTGCAACTTGGCTAAACTGAACGTGGCTGACGGCTGGGAGTAGCTCCCGGCACCGAAATCCCCTGGGATCCTCTCGTAGATGCTGATGTTGCCAGTGCTGCCCGACTCTGGGATCTCCATGATCATGGGGGCTGGGGTGAAGCTGTTGTTCATGCTACACTGCGACAGAGGAGGCTGCTGCTGGGGTGGGGGTGGGGGCTGTGGCTGCTGGGACTGAGGCTGCTGCTGTTGTGGCTGCGTTGTTGGTTGCTGGTTGCTTGGAGGCCTCTCCACTACGCAGCTCTGAGGGGACTTGATGTTGCAGTTTGCTGCAGGCTGGACAGCGTTCTGCTGCATCATGCTGCAACTGCTGCCAATGTTTGCCATTTGCTGAGTGACAACACAACTGTTCTGGGTGAGGCTGCTGGAAGAGGAGAGTCCTCCGTAGGAACAGCTGCTCTGGGAAGAGTTATTTCCACAGATGCTGCCTCCCATGGTGGAGTCGTAGCTGCTGGGGTTCTCGTAGTTCTCTGTAGTGCTCTCAATGCTGCCAAGGTCACTGAAGCCACTATCCACCACCTGCTGGGAGTGGTCCGATACTGAAGGCACATCCATCATGGGGCTGGTCTCCATGTTCTGCATAGAGGGCGCGGACAGGGATCCCTGCTCAGGGCTGATCTGGGTGTAGCTGCTCTCCAGGGCAGGCACGTTGGGGCTGCTGACAGACCGTACAGACTGGCTGGGGTGGGACTGGACAGAGGAGATCGGGCTGTTGTGTTCCGAGGCCTGGCAATCTTCAACCATCGAGATCTGAGGATCCTCCTCGGTCTGAGTGTAACTCTGCAACGTGTGACAAGCTGCAAGAGTCTCCTCACAGTCCTGGTAAGCTACATCATGCTCGTTGCTTTCCTCCTGCGTCAAGGACTGGACTGCCTGAACAGTCTCCAGATCTAGTTCACTGTGAGGAATCTCTTCCTCTTCCTTTAACTCAATTAACCCTTCTTTATTACTTGGCTCTTCTTCATGATCGTCCTCAGAGCCAGGGATGTGGTCTGAGCCCACCGATGTCTCGTTGGAAGCCTGCTCTTCCTCAGAGTCCGCCTCAGCTTCATCTTTCTCTTTTGCATTTTCCCTGCTGCCTGGTATGCTTGTTTCTAAAAAACACTCTTGCACCTGAGGCTCCTCCTTCACCCCTTCTCTGACAGGCTGTTCCTCCAGTTCTTTCTTCTTCACAGACTCCAGATGACCGTCATCTTCATCATCAGCATCATGATCTTCGTTTTGATTTGTCACTACTGCAACCTCCTCTTCCTCCTCATGATCGTGCTCAGGCTCCTCCAGCTCTTGCTGCTCCTCTTCTGACTGCCTCTGCTCCTCCAAAACCCGTGGCTTCTCCTCTACCTCCTCTTCTATCTCAGGCTCTTTTACTTCTGGCACTGGACTGCTGTTGCTGTCCACAGGGGAAACTGCTCTTACTTCGCTGCTGGCTGTATCTTCTTCTTCTCCCTCCCCTACCTCTTCTGCTTCCATTGTTGCATCTTCCTCTTTCCTTTCCTCAGGAAGAGGCAGCTCCTCCTTCTGCTCAACACTTTCTTCTTGATCTGAAAGTTTGGGCTTACGACCTAGTTTTGAATTGGCCACCACTGCCTCAATTCCCTCTTCATCCTCAGCTGCTGGTGGCACCTTCTCCCGGTTCAGTTTGAAGCCTGGTTTCCGGCCGGGTCTCTTCTTCCAGTGGACTGGCTTCCGGCTTTTCCCTTTTGGCCATCCCTTCTTCTTTTTCATGGGTGTAGAAGTATCTGGCTCGAGTGAAGAATCCTTCGCTTCACCTTTCCTCAGCATAGATAATGGTTTGAGAGGTGGGTTACCTGAAAACACAAACCAGAAGACACTGTTCAAATGCCTGTGTTTGAGTTGAGCAATCAGGGAAGCTTCCCCCAGCATTCCCCTCACGTTCCCCTCCTTTACCCATCAACACCAGCTCAGAGATTTATTGTGAAGGGGAACAAGAAGGATCAAGGGCTGCTCATTAGCAATCACACTGCACATTACATTTTCAAAGAGCATCAATGCTTTCAAGATTCGGCATGGTCAGGGATCTGAGCCTGTCATGCACCAGGCAAATTAAACACTGGGCTTCACCATGAGGTCCTGGGAAGACTCAGCTCCTGTGGCAAGTTTTGGTTATCTACAATGCTCAGAAATGAAAATGTTCTGGTGGAAGGGAGCAAATACCCAATTCAAAATGCAACAGCTCCTTGAAGTTACCTGTAAAACAAATACTGAAATGTGAATAAAGCCATCAATGAGTTTGTTCCACTAATGATTGTTTTTGTTGTGGGATAATGGCACCATGCTTCTTTCACACACTTCATCGGTATTTGGCTGACTGCCTTGCACTCTGTAGCCCATCGAAAGGGCAGAACAGACCAGAGCTACCATGGAGATTACTGATGGAGCATCTCAGTGACAGATGTTGCTTCTGAACTGTCAGTGCCCTCCAAGTAACCAGCTCCAACCCAGTAATACTGTTTTATGAATTGAAGGCTCAGAGAACTTGAAGGAGATCTGGGAAGCCGAGAGGCAGGATGTGCCATGTGCTGAAGAACAGGATCTCAAAAGAGACAATTAATTATTTCTCTTTGTTATGCAAACCTAAGGGCTCTCCAATTAATTTCTGGAAGTGACCCTGCTGCATAGGTTCTTCCACAATCACAGGCACCAATCCCACTAGGAAAGCTGAATCAAAAGGATACCCTGTCAGCAGGTCACTGCTAATAAGACAGTTAAAAGCATGCCCCACATTTTCTCAAGACTTGGGAATGTTTGAGGCTGCTTTGCCTGGCAATTCATGCCTTACCCTACGTTTTGGCCTGAAGTTACAGCAGAAGATAAGCAACTTGCTCCATCCTGAGCTAGCATCATCCAACCCTTGCTGCCTTATCACCTCTAGCAAACCTCCAAGAGCACAGCACCAAACATACCATTAGTGTCATCAGACTCCTCCCCGTCTTTGGACTTCCTCTTAGAAGAGGGCCTGTGCCTGAGTGCATCTGCTGGGGCTAAGTGCCGAAAATATCCACTGGGCAAAAGTTCATTCTCCTCCTCTTCGTCCTCCTCCTCCTCTTCCTCCTCCTCGATCTCGAAGGTGGGCTCTAATCGGGGCATCGGTCGCTCAGAGTCAGAGTCCTCAAAGGGCTCATCCAGCACCTCCGTGGTCTCTGAGATGGTCTCGGTGACGACGCTGCTGTTGTGGTGCTTGCGCTTGCGCACTCGCCTCTTGCGGTGGAGAATTGGCTTCTGGAAATGGGAGGAGGGAGAAGACACCTTGTCACATGCAGCAGAGAAACCATGAACAGAAGAGTTCAAGAGTCTAAGCAGGACCAGAGGGCTCCCTTCTGGAATCTCCCTTCCCTGGAAATACTGACCGGTACATCATGCAGTCCCTACCCCCTGCCGTGGCAGGAACACCTCCCACCAGCCCAGGCTGCTCATGGCCTCATCCAACCTGGCCTTCAACACCTCCAGGGAGGGGGCAGCCACAACCTCCCTGGGCAACCTGTTCCAGAGTCTCACCACCCTCCCTGTGAAGAATTTCTTCCTAACCTCTACAGATGCCACCTATATGCTTCACACACCCCTCAGGAACGACCAATCTGAATTACACAGGACACTAGGCTCCCACCTTCCGTTTTAACGTTGGCTTGGTGAGAACAGGTGGAGAGCTTGAACGAGGACTCACAGGCTCATCCTCCTCCTCCTCACTGCTCTCACTGAAACACCTCAGAAGGGCCCTGTCACTGTCACTGTAGCGCCGGGGCAGTCTGTCACAGTCCTCTGGGAACCTGCACTTGAGTGGCTCTGTGTCCTTCTTCAGCTGTCCCCTCCACCTCTCCATGCCTTCGCTGTAGCGCCGCCGGGGAACGGCCGAGTTTTCCCCTTTGCTGCACTGTCCCTGAGGGGCTGCAGGTTGCTCCTCATCTTCGGCGTAGCGGCTTCTCAAGGCTGGAGATTTCTCCTCACACTCACCACACCTTCCCTGCAAGGCTGCTGACTTCTCCTCGCAGTCACTGCAGCGGCCTCGGGAGGCTGCTGACTTCTCCTCGCACTCGCTGCAGCGGCCGCTGGGCACCGCAGCTTTGTCCTCCGCGGGCAGGAGCTGCTCCTGCTCACAGAAGGCTTCCCGGAGCTTTTTGCCTTTGCGGTTCCATCGACCTCTCCGCGAGGGCTGACTGTTTGCAGGAAGACTGTCCAGGGGGAAAGTGTGCTTGTTCGGCCGTGTAGAGTTGGCTGGAGCAACGATCTCTGGCTTTTTTTCACTCTCTGGAGGTGAGTAAGGCTGTTGCTCCTTCTTATCCCATGAGACAGATTTTACCACCTGATGGAAACAAAAGCAGGTTTCACACTTCACAGAATGCACTGGGTTGGAAGGGAACCTCAAAGGTCATCTTGTCCAATCCCCGCCGCAGTCAGCAGGGACACCCTCAACTAGTTCGGGTTGCTCCATCCAACCTGGTTTTGAATAACTCCAGGCTTGCAGCCGCCACAGCTTCTCTAGGCAACCTGTTCCAGCGCCTCACCACCCTCCTGCAGAAGAATCTCTTCCTAATGTCTCATCTAAACCCAGCTTCTTCCAGTCTGAAGCCATAACCCCTTGTCCTGTCACTCTACAGATTCAAAGAGCCTTTTTACTCCTTTTCAAGGTAGTCTTCACCATTTCTCTAGACTGTTCTTCCCTGTTTGTGGTTTAAGACACAAACTACCCACAACTGTGCTGCTTTCTAGGATCATGCCAAACTCCAGCTTGCATCTGAAATCTGATTAGCGCTGCCAGCACCAGCACCAAGCGTGCACTACACACCACACGGAAGTAACAGATTCTTACACTGGTCTCTGGATCCTTTTCCTTTTGCTGCTGCTGTTCTTCATTTTCCCCATCCTCTGTTTCCTCTTCCTCATCCTCAGAGACCACCGAGTTGGAGACTATGACGGGTGTCCAACGCAGGCACTCTGCATCCACGTCTATGTGCCTGACGTTGGCTCGGAGCTTTGCCATGTGCTCCTGGATCAGCTTCTCCCGGCGGATGATCACAAATCTGAACAGCAACAGGACTCTGATCAACAACAGACCACAAACTGGACAGGCTGCCACATGAAACAGAGCAAAGACTGCAGAACAATCTGTGTGCTGCCATGAGTGACTTCAGAGAGCACAGAAAACTCATTAAAATTGGACTGTGCTGTCAGACTACCAGAGAAAGCACCTTGAAACTGAGGAAATGTGAAATTCTTTCCACTACTTCTTAATGAGGAAGCAATTGCTCTTCCATGGGTAACATTCAGCTGCAGAGTGTCCCTTTTACTAGGTGTTAAACGCACAGCAGCTATGTCCCTTGGAGAAGGGGCAACAGAAGGTGAGAGATACTCAATGGCAATAAAAGGACTGCTTTAGAACTTACAGTCCCAATGCCACAGAGCATTTTATTTAGGGGGCTGGCAGTAGTATCACTGCTAAAATAAATACGTATGTGTAAAACAGGACACAAAACACAGGCGGAAATCCTATGCAGCTTTAGCACTGAACAACTCTCGCATCACACAGGGGCATCATAAATCACTACAGCCAGCATTGGGACACTTGAGCGTCCAGCTCCAGCTTATTAGATGTGACTTGTCCCCAGCACCACTCAATCTCTTTCAAATACATCTGAACCTCTTTGGAAACACAACAGGACCGCTCCACTCACTGATCACTGCGGAAGTCGAGCATCCGTAGGTGGTGCAGAGTGGAGGTGATGTCTTGAGGGCAGATTCCAGTCAGCTTGCTCAGCTTCTTGATGCTCAGCTGCTTGTCACGTTGATGGTAAAGGCACTCCAATATGACACTTTTCCAGTACGCCATGTACGAGAGGCGCCCCAGGTCCGACAGGGGCTTCTCTGGGGACCCTGCCTGACCCTCACGCTTCGAGAGCAAATAGCCTGAGGAGAGACAAGAAATGAGAGAGAGGAAATTAGCATCTAGAGCTCTGTGTCCATCCAAGCTTCTACAGAGGCATTTTCCCAGAAAGTAGCTGAATGCTGCCTGCAAGACAGAGCTGAGTATTTTGAAGGATCTGCTGGCCTGGCCAATTATTTTTGGGGGTTCAAACTCCTGTTATTCAATGCCAGAGCATGGGATGTGTAACCTCCATTGTCCTCAGACTCTGGGTGTGGGCAATGCCACGAGATGGCAGCAGTTGTGTGTCTAGAAAACTGCACTGAGGCTGTGTTACACAAACAGAATGGCTCAGGCTGGAACGGAACTTAGAGCTCATCTACTGCAACCTCCCCACCACAAGCAGAGACACCTCACAACTAGACTCAGCTGCTCAAGGTCTCACCCAACCTGGCCTTGCACAACCCCAGCAAGGGAGCATCCTCCCACATTAAAGCCTTTCTTTAAAATACAAAAAGACAAAGACTACAAAAAGAAGTAGTGAAGAAAAAGTTCCTTACTGAAGTCAATTAGGAACCTGCCATAGCCCTTACGCTGGTATTGTGGAAGAATCATTATACAGGAGACATTGTACTTCTGCTGGCAGTGTTTTTCCTGTTGGGAAAAAACCCAAAACAGCACATTAAAAGAGAAGCAAAAGAGACCAGAAGTTGCTCCGTAGCAAAAGCTGATACAGAAAACCACAAAGTCTCTAAGGAACAGCGCACAGGAGCCAAGGAAAGACTTTAGAAGCAGGATAAAACTCTTCTTAGCATCATTTCAATTCAGAAAAACAAAAAGAATGAAATCTTGTCCTAGCTACCACCTTCTTAGATTCAATACTGCAGAGACCACAGGCTGCAGAGCAGATAAAGCTCAAAGCAGATATCTGAACACATCCAGGTGGGGCTGGAAAGTCTCCAGAGAAGGAGACTCCACAACCTCTCTGTGCAGCCTGCTCCAGGGCTCCAGCACCCTCACAGCAAAGAAGCTTCACTTCTTTCTGGGCGCCTCCCATTTGGTTACTCCACATGCTGAGGTGGAACATCCTGGGTTCCAGTTTGTAACTGTTGCCCCTGAAGAGTCATTTGAAGAGCTGGGATTTTTTAGCTAGTAGCTGCAGACCCAGTTCCTTGGAGGATCGAAGCTCTTCAACACCATGAGGAAATCTGGGGTCTTCGAATGCAACACCAATAAAATCTGCTAGCAACAGATACATAATGTGTGATATAGAACGTAGGGGCTTAAAGTAGAACAGTTTAAAGCCTCTGCAGCAGCATTTCTCACCACAGCAAATGCAGTTCCAAGTCTGAAGTACTCAAATAACCTACCTTGGAAAAGTAGCCAACGAGGTGACAGCCCTTGACATCGTTCTGTGTCAGCACGTAGAAGAGAAATGGCTCCACGTCGTAGTAGAGAGTCTTATGGTCCAGGAAGAGCTTGGCTAACAAGCACAGATTCTGGCAGTAGATAGTGCTCACATTGCCATCAACCTTACAGAAAAGAAGGGAACTTCTGTCACTCCATGGAACGCTTTGGCTTGGAAGGGACCTTTCGAGGTCACCCACTCCAAGCCCCTCACTTGGCAGAGTGAGCCCCCCCCATACAGTTCATAACTAAATGATCTATACAGGAGGTCAGCTCCCACTGCTTGCTTCTAATTCCTCACTCTTGGCATGTTTCCAGAATGAAGATTTTCAGGGCTATGGAACAGTTACCACATTATTCAGTGCTAACTCCCCTATTTTATAGACGAGAGTGAGAGGTTTACTTCTCTAACTTACCTCAAAGACTGAAATATTGTTTTTCCTGTAAATTTCATTGGCTGGAGGATGAAACCAGCCACATTTTTTCATATGCTGTTGGAGAATAGTTCTGCTCTTCATATACTTGAGACAGAATTCACAAAGGTACAACTTGGGTAGCCTATAAGCAAAGGTGAAATAAGATCACAGACCGAAGACACAAACTTTTGTACACAATTCCTCACTCCTGCAGACAGACCTTGATGAAAACAAACCAAGCAGATACTGGCTTTGTTTATGTGCTTGTCAGGCATTAGCACACAGAATTCCCAGACTGCCAGGTTGGGAGGGACCCCAAGGATCATCAAATCCAACCTTTCTAGGTCACAGCAGAGTTGCAACGAGCTGGGCCTAGTACCCTGGCAAGCTGAAGCTTCAAAGTGCCCAATGAAGGGGCCTCCACCACTTCCCTTGGGAGGTGACTCCAGTGTCTGACTGTGCTCATGGGAAACATTTTCTTCTGGAGCCCAATGGGAATGTCCCCAGCAGTAACTTGTCCCCAGCACTCTGAAGGGGTATAAGCTACTCCTGGGGAGATTCTGTGTACTTTGCTTCTGTCCTACACTCAGAATCTTCTTAAGACTTCTATGCCTACTGGAGCAGAGCTTTGCCATAGACACTGAAGCAAAGGAGAACGCGGTCATACCTTGAGTATTCCTGTGGATACGGGGAGGAGTACCAGGTCTGGATTTCATACTTGCCAAATTCAATGACAGAAGGGCAGCGGACTTGTGGATCAGGAGGCCCAGTCACTCCTACTTTCTATGCAAGGAGAAAAATAAAACCTGTCATGGATTTCCAAGTGAAGGACTTCTAAATTAAAATAAACTAGAACATTCTTATCAACATTCTTATCTACACAATGCATCCGACTCGAGCTCAGAGAGAATAAGGAAGATGCAGATGTTGTTTTCGGACACTAAAAACCAGTTCCAGTCACCCTTGAGCAAGCAGGTGACTCACAGAAGGGAAGGATTAGCCAAATGGAGTCTCACAGCTTACTATTTTCACATGATCCACAACCACTTCATTATTTTTTACCCCCCATCAATGTATAGATTTATTCCTTACACTTCTTTCATCTTAGGTTACTCTACGACAGTGGAAAACCCTCAAGGCTTTCTGGATGCACATCTTACCTCCTCTGCTTTTCAGCTCTCTTGAGTCAGCTCCACACCACTCTCAAGCAGCACAAACCAAGCACATCAGCTTCTATGACAGATTGACTCACCTGGAGCCTGCATTTTTTGCTGAGGGGTTTTGGTTTGTTTAGATCTCTTATATGAATTTGGTAATTACTGCCAGACACTGAAACTTGAACTTTACCTGCAGTGCTTGTTCCTGAATATCTCTGAACAGCTCCATGTCTTTCTCAGTTAAGACATCCTGGCTCCCAAAGAAACGCTCCTCATTTTCCTGTTTTCCATCCCAGCCATCCTGATTGTCTGTGAAGAAGAGAGAAAAGTCTCTTCACTTACATGTCCAAAGGAGCAGCTGCTTTTTAGTGCAGCAACAAACATCTGGCTGCATTCAGACACTGCACCAAGGTGTTTTTTAATGGGATTTCCTATTCATATTTGGGACTACAAAGGAAGAACCAGTTCTGGATTTGTGACCATGGAAGAAGTATTGTCATGTATTTAACCAGGTCCCAAACTCACCACTTAGATATTTACACTACGATGAAGGCATTTATAACAGTGAGACTGTGTGGGATAAATGGTTTACCACTATGCCTGCCTCTCACAAACAAGGACCACAGTCTACACCAGGACACTTATCTTCACCACCCAAGAATCATTCCTTCCACACAAAAAAAGAGCAAACAGACCTCACAGGACACTTCAACTCACCCCCAAAGTATTAAGACACAGGACTGTCCTTCCAGCAGCAGCCAGGCTAAAGCATGTAACTATTCTAAACCTTGCACGTTACTGGAGAGGATTTTGCAATGCTTGCTTAGGAACCATTCAAGCTATGAAACTATTCAACAGACTGCAAAGATCTGAATACAGAGATTAAATCGAGATCCAGTCACAGATTAATGTCTCAGGTGAGAAAAGAAAACAAGGAAAGCAGAGGTGTGTTCAAAGGAAGGGATGCTCTCTGGCAAGAAGGTGCCAAATGGCACAAAGCAGGCTCCTCCATGGTGAGGAAATTCAGAAGCATTTGCATACAAGCCTGTACCATAGATTGGAAACTCACGGCTCTGCCAGGCTGCTTTTCACTGTCTGATTCCCATTCCATACTTCCACCTCATACTTCCACCATTCTTATTTTCATTAACCACTGGCTGCATTACTTCTTCAAATGTCACATTATTTAGCACATTTTCAGGGCTATCTGCAAGGCCACTGCATCTCACAGTAAACCTCTAATCCCTCATCCCACCTCATCACAGATCACACAAGCTCATCACCACACACACAGAGGCAAAGGTCTCCAGGACTGCTCCCCCTTTCCAGCTGCTACTCTCCTGCAATCCCCCAGACAGCTGCATTTGGGTGTTAACTTTCACCTCAAAGTTTCCAGCCTCCAACAATTTTAGCCACTTGCACATCCTAGCCTTTGAACATTTTCTTAGTGTACAAGATACTTACATTGGCAGGGTGAAAAATCTTTACCTGTGGGCCATTCTGAAGTGCTAGATTTCCTGGTACCCTTTTTCCTGATCCTATACTGCTGAGAATAGTCTACCACTTCCCCTCGAGCTTTTCGTCCATCAGGGGACGGGGTGAAGAATTTAGTAAGGCCATCTATGAGCCCTTTGGTTTTCTTGTTAAACTTCAAGGTGGCACTGCCATCTCTGCAGAAGTCCAAGCCATCTGTCTGCTCCAGGTATCCTCCTTCTGACGATGCCGACTGGCTGGACAGAGTGATCTTACGCTTCCGACCCCGACCGGGGCCAGTTCGAACTTTGCTGAAAGGGCCTTTTGATCTGAAGAATGAGAAGGGGAAAGGTATGGCCAGAAGGTTTGGTAAAGCAAAATTCATCTCCAAGGATTAGTTCAAAACTACTCCTTCCAGAGACTTACGTTGTGTTTTGGTTCTTTAACCTGTTTTTGGGCCGTCCTATGGGGTTTGCGTAGCGCCGCTTGATCTGGGCTGCCTTCTTCTGTAACAGCTTTCTCCCTTTCTTCCGGGGCCGACATATCTGACATATCCACATACCTGCAAGACAAAACCCCAACACTAAATGCAAGGGACATTTACAGAAGACAAAAAAAGAGAGAATTACAGGCCCCAGACCTTCCCGCAGAAAGGGCAGAACAGCGCCAAAGGTCCCAAATTATCACACACGCGTAGGAAAGGTCCTTACCTTTCGGCATCCGCGTCAGAGGGGGTCGCAGCACTCCATGTGGAATCCACGGTCACACGAGTCACAGAACAGCATGTTGTCCTGTGGAAGACACAGAAACTCAGCTCTCTCTAGGTGTGCAGCAGCACCAAGCCCTCTGTTCATTTGTCACGCCCTCAGAGAACATGCACACAATTTCCAGCTACAGACAGGCCATGGGATTTCCCGGGCCTCAGCAAGACCATCAGGCTCAAACAAAAGCTGCAAATATTTGACTCTAGCCTGATTTCAGCTGGACAGAACATTCACAAGACTGAGATCTCTTCCCTCAGCCCACATTTCACTGTACTCACAGCATTTTTGCCCTGATCTCGACAGGAGCTGCACGTTTTGCACTCAATGCACTGCCACCGCAAGGCCTTCACTCGAACTGTCAACTCTGGAGAGAACTTCAAACAGGACGGATGACCTAGAGACAAGGAGAAAGTCATAGAAGCCATGGCCTGAGCTGCAAGAGACCTTCAAGTTCATCTAGTTCCAACCCCCAGCCATGGGCATTACACCTCCTCCTAGGCCAGGCTGCTCAAAGCCTCATCCACCTGGTCTTGAACACTTCCAGGGATGAGCCCTGGAGCAGGCTGCCCAGAGAGGTTGTGGAATCTCCTCCTCTGGAGACTCTCAAGCCCCATCTGGATGAGTTCACGTGTGATCTACCCTAGGTGGAGTTTGGCAGTGGGTCCCTTCTCATCCCTACCATTCCAACAAGCTCCTGTCTCAAATGCAGGGTCACCACCAGCACCACTGTAAATGGTCACCTACCGCTGTTGCCACAGTCAGCACAGGAGATGAGCTCTTCAGGTTTCTTCTCCCGATTTTGCTCTTTTGTACCAAGGCAGAAACTGCAGATTGGGATTGGTTCAGCAACCGGCTGTAGGGGGGACAACAGAAGCACTGAGGAGATCAAGGGAGCATACCATAATACAGCAAACCACACAGGCATGTATTTCACATGTAAACAGCATGCAATGTGCACCCTGCCTCTCACATTTTAGTTGGTTCTCACCACTGTTACTGCATTAACTGTAACCTGAATACAAGCTGGAACTCCAAAACCAAGAGACATAATCCCACATCTTAAAAACAAATGAGCTGCAGTTTGGGGGAATAAAGAATAAGATTGTATTAGAATTCAAACTGGTTTAGAAGAATTAAATAACTTGGAAGGTGGAAATCAAGCTACTCCTCCCCAGCTCCTGTGTGAGAACGTGTTCTGCTAAGTATAGAGAGATTTCAGTGCTGCTGTGTTTGCTCAGCAAAGAACATCCTGGCAAGTGCAAAATGCAAGCACACAATGAAAGATTGGTGAAAACAAGACTGGAAGCAGCCAGCTCAGTTTCATACTGCAAATTTTTGGCAGACAGTCAACTCCTTCTGCTGTTTTTCTTGCAAGCACATCTATCTGTGTGATGTCACCAGATTCGGCGAGGGAGGGAGCCAGCACAAATTGGACTGACAGTGTCTTCCAGCCTGCCAGCCTCTCAGCACATGTTGTTACTATACAAAGGATGTCTAGAAGCCAAACGCACTCTATAGATTCAGACTGCAGCCCCTTCTGAGGGCGACTATGGACAAGTGCCAAGGAGAAAGCGGGCAGTGAGCAACCTGGTTTAGTGGAAGCTGTTCCTCACAAAACAGGGGTTGGAAAGAGAAGATCTTTAAGGTCCCTTCCAACCTAAACCATTCTATGAATCTATGAATGAATTCACTCTGAGATTCAGCACTCCAAAACACCTCATTACTACAGATCCACCACCGAGTCTCAAAGACTGAGAAGAAACCCAATGCCTTTTCTGACCACCTCCATGACTTGAGATTAAATTGCTGGGAAACTAGAAGGGTAGGGACAGAATTATCTGCCCTCGTTCCTTCTGCTGTTTCTTCCCTTGCCGCATAACAAAGCTACCACTGGAATCAAGTTGTTGTTTACTTGGCAGTATTCTCCCTGTCTGACTGTACTTTAAAGCTCTGTAGTAAATAATGTTCAGAGATGGATCACTCTGTATCTGCCAGCAACTTCCAGGACAGAAAAGACCAACGAGAGGGATCCAGCCAACAGACTGGACTTAGCCTCCTGCTTTCTAACCAGCTATCCTATATCCAGCTTCTGCTGAAAACTCGGTCAGAGAACGACATTCACTCCCCCACAGCAATACCCTACCACTGCGGGTACTCATCACAACATCTGACGTCTTCCTGCACTCAAACTTTGCCTCTAAGTAACCATTACTCCAAACACTGCCAAAGCCCCTCTTGGCATCATCCCACATCACCCTAAGTGCACTGTCTCATAGCTGCCCATGACAGTAACACCTCTGACGTCCTTACATTTGCCCTATTACTGAGAGCTACTTCATCTGTTCACTAATTGAGTGAATCAAGTTCAAAGTAATTTTTTAGCACTTGAGTTTCCAGAGTTAGAGAGAGTGCAGATGGAGGCCATCTGTTATCAACCACAACTTTTTTTTTTTTTTTTTTTTTTTCCAGACAGAACTACAGCCTTCCACACAACCAGCTGGAAGAGAGTGAATCCTAATCCTCCTCCAGCTGGAAGCCAAAGCTTGAAAAGTGTCCTTGGAGAGCAAGGGTGAGCTCTCAAAATGTAATTGCAATGCTCTGGTTGCAGCTCATTTGTGTACTCCACCCAAAACAAAGCAGTCAACTTCCTTACCAGCAACGGGACAGCCCTTTGCTTTGAGAGATAAATTAACAGCTATTGACTTAAACCAGGCACAACACAGCACTACCTGCCAGACACAAAGACCTTCAAAACAACTATGATGACCTCAAAGCACGTGAGCTTTCTGAAAAGATTCAAGAGGGGCAACCAAACTGGTGAAGGGTCCCAAGAACAATTCTTATGAGGAGAGGCTCAGGGAACTGGGGTTGTTTAGTCCAGAGAAGAGGAAGCTGAGAGGAGATCTCATTGCTCTCTACACCTGCCTGAAAGGAGGTTGGAGCCAGCTGGGGGTTGATCCACTGCACAAGTGTCAGCATATAGGAAGTTTTCCTCCAGGAAATGGAAAAACAAACAACTTTCAGATGTACAAATCCTATTCAAGTCTGCAAGTACACTAATTACACATGAAACAGAAGTGACAATTATACATTAATCTTTCATGCATATTGAACCAAGGCTTTACTGCAGGAATTGCACAGTAACAGTGGGATGACTTCTTTCAGTCTGGCTTGCACAGGATTGCTCGTCCCCTACAGATGTCACTGATGGATGGTGGACTCCATGCCAAATGGTCTTTCCTCCACGCTTATCACCTCTGTGGCTGACCTAATGTGGGAGGTCTGACATCTATACCCCCTCACTTCCAGCTATGCTGAAGGGATAGCACTTGCCTGATCCTGACTCAGGAGGCAACTCAACTATCTTCTCTTTCATTGCACTTTCAGCATGAACCACCTTTACCTTCAGACATTGGAACAATTTGCCATCAGCCCCCTCCTCTCTTCCCACAACAGGGGTAGGTATTGTCAATCTCACCAGCATGTTGCCTAACACAGAAGCAACACCAAAGTCAAGTCCAGCATTTAGTCCAAAATATCACAAGGAATGCCAAAAAAAACCCCAAACCCTGCAATTTCCATTTCAGCTTCTGAACTACAGGAAACTGCAAAGAAAGAAATGGTTGCCTGGTCGCTTCCCTAAAGCCTAGGCCAGAGACTTGAAACTGAAATTAAAGACAGCTCCTCAGCCATTGTCACTAACAGATAAGCAAACTTCATTTGTGGTTTTCTTTTTTTGCTTGTTTTCATCCAAACAGTGTTTTTAGGCCAGGGATTTAAACCCAGCATGTCAGCAGCACAGGATACCCTGACAGGGTTTTCTTGCCCTTGGTGTTCACTAAACACAGAGCGGGGGAAAAAAAAGACAGACTGGAAAGAAAGCAAATAGTATTTACTAAACCAAGCTTCTGCAGTGCTGCTTTACAATTATTTTGCTTAAAAAAAAAATTAAGCCTCAACCTTCAGAGACCTCCTGCAAGACTCTCAGCTTCATAATACACAGGAAAATAGGCAGAGCTGAATGTTCACTTGTAGGTATCTAAATAAAGTGACACTCCCAGCAAACAGTAAGCATTTGCAGCTCAGTGACAACCTACATCTGAACAAATGAAAGGAAGAAACATTGCAGGTTTAAGATCTGTAAATCTGGATTATGGGATATATTAAGAGCTCTTAAATGGATGTTTAAGACTAAATAGCGCAAGGAGAAAAGATTAACAGAGAATAAAAGACAGATCATTAGGATTTCATTTCTGGTTTGGGAAGTTGTTCACCTTGTTGCCAAAACTCTTCAAAGAGCCAAGAGAAACAGAGTCACAAGGAATCTACACTGAATAATTCCACTGAAGAAAGAGAAAAAAAGAAACAAACCCAAACCTAACCAATCCCCCCAAAAAATCCTTCACCACTCTCAAGCATCCAGCAAGTCAAGAAAATCAGTGAAGAACAGCAAGATTTTTGCACCTGGTTAAGATAAAACACTAAACAGTACTGTGAAGGAAAATTATCACAGTGCCTTCATTAAAACAAAACCAAAACCAACCCATAAACAACAAACCAAACAAAACCAAACAAAAAAAACCCCAAGAAAACCACCCAAAACCATCTTAAAAATGCTGTAAGATAGGAACTGATCTTTTGGCTTCCACTGACTTGCCAGTCAGAGCTGGCAGAACCTCCATAGATGTTGTGAAAGCTTCAAAATCGCTGAAGAAATTAGTATGAGACTCAGCAGGGGTTACACAGCACAGAGTCAGTACCTCAACAGCAGCAATCTTGGATGTTAGTTTCAAACACAAAAATGAAATCAGAAGAATTTACTGAAGAACTCCCTTAAAAATTTGCTACTCTGTCTCCTGTGCTTTGTAATGTTACCAAGAATCTTTTTAGTGTTCAAGCTGCTCAGACCTGGGCAGGTGGAAAGAATTATGAGCACATCTAACAGCCCAAACCACACACACACACACACACACACACATCCATTGCGTGTGTTTACACTCATGCCCGCACAAGAACCTGAGATGCATAATTTATCAGGGGACACAAACCCCGAAGCCCAGGCCAAGTGCAGTATTTGCAGTAGCCATTCACCACTGCTACATCCCATTTTAAGAGAACCCCAGGAACCACTTCATCTGCAAGAATCTCAAGCCGGTCCTGAGTTTTGGCATACGAGAAGAAGGCTGCCTAGGCTGCAAAACACACTGTGTCAACAATAATATGCACAGCTAATATTTTCCACTGTTATTACCACTCTCAATCCAGCTGCCTTCTGTGCCAGGCTTGTTTACTTCCAGTTTTCATACCATTTTACAGCCATAGTTATTTTAGTACAGATACAGTTGGAGAAGTGCATAGGAAACATTTGTTGACAGAATACTTAAAAAAGAAAAAAAAAAAGAAGGCTAGAGGAAGCTGCTGGAATTTTCAGCATCGGAATACTTCCTACATTCCACCAGCCCACAACACAATGTCCTGACTAGTTATGTACTGTGGCCACAGCACAGCTCCCACAGCTAAACCAGAACTTCAGAGAAACTCTACTGGGGATAAAGCAGCTGTGCAGATTTGCTTTCAGGGTGCCTGCTCCTCCAGTGAAGTCTTCAAACCTTAACAGATCATAAAGCAGCTCTCTCACCAGAGAGTGAAACTGACTCGAAAGAAACATGAGCAGCACACACTCTAAGAACTCAGCCCTGAAGAGGACTATTTACAACAAAAACAACTTCCTGACGCTGCTGAAGTTATGGATAACAAAACAAACAAACAAACAAACAAAAATTTATTTACACATTCTGTAAGTCCTGGAGCCTAGCAGTGCAAAGACAGGACTCACTGCCAACTCCATCTTCAACAAACAAAGACAGAGTTCCATTTTACTCTACTTCCACAGTAGCACAAGGAGAGGAAAGACGCTGACTGGGTGTGAATTTCACTCCAACAACTTCACATTGAGGTTAGAGTGGAGGGTCAAGGACCCAAGCATGGAAAAGGATGGAAGAAAGAGGGGATAGAAGCACAAAAATTACAGAAAACAATAGGAAAAATCCTTTGGTTTATGCAACAAATACATTTAAGACAGGGGAGGGAGGCACACAAAAGCAAAAATAAATTCGTAATTCCTGCATTTCCAGGCCCTTTGCATCCTCTGATCTCACTCTTCTGTTCATCTGCTATATCCCATGTCTCTTTTCTTCCTATTTGATAACAAACTCTTCTGGGACAGAAAGTGGGTTGTTTTTTTCACTGTGAAGAAGGAATGCCTCTGTGACAGCATTAGGTAGCAACTGCTAATCAGTGCTTCACTCTGTGTTCAAGGAAGAAGTCAATCTGGCAGTCAAACAATAACATCAGAATAAGAGATGAACTCCAGTTTTCTTTGCAAATCCACCTCAGCTTACAGTGAGGAGGCTTACTTCTCATGTTTTGCTACCATAGCTGTAGTAAGCCTGTCATCATATATTCAATTCCATTGCACAGGAGAGGTAAATTCCCCACAGTTCACTTGCACTTTTCAAGCCCTAAGCACCAATTACAACCTATTAGTCTTCCTCTGATTACACTTAGAAATTTGGGCACAGTGGGATCCTAAATGCACATCAGTCATTCCTAACTTACAGGATGCAAGTTAAACAAACCATTGACCTCAACTTGTGACTCGCCACTTAATCAATGACAAGAAAATGTCCACGCAAACTGGGTCTTACCTTATCCTTTTCATGGGGAAGGAGACACACTGGAGGGAGACAGGAAAGAGACTCAAAACTCTCCTTCCCATCAGCGTTAGTGGTTGCTTTAGTGTTGAGTTGGTACAGAGGTCCATCTTTAAGGAGCCTGCCATGGCCAACAGCACGCTTGACAGCTAATCGTAATTGCTGGTGAAAAATGGAGGCGTTGCTCCCTCCAAATAACGCAGAGACATCTTTCTGACCCTTCAGAAAGCGCTCAATGTTCTTCAAGGATGAGCCACTAGACTCAGCCAAACCCTCGATCGCCCGTTTGATAAGTTTGTTCCAGTCCACATTTGGTTTACCATCCAACTTGCCATGGTTCCGAGGCTTCGGAAGTGCTATTCTCCCAGGATTATCAGGATCCTTGTAGGAGTTGAGACCCTTGTTGGAGACTTTTAAAATAGTTCCATCTTTAACACTCAGCTCTAACTGTTCCAGAACAGTTTTGCGGTCCAAGCCGTGTGAAGATGACACCGCATTGCATATCCTCTCCTCTGAAGGACGCTGTTTTTGCTTCTTGACCTTTTTGATTGCCTCCAAAATCCACTCTGTGTACAGGGGGTTGGCGAGTTTTACCATGGTGAAGAACTCTGTATATCCATAGAGTCGTTATCCTTTATCCCGGTGCTGAACGAGCTTCACACAATGAGAAAGCAGATTCTCGACCGATGGGAACCAGCTAACCATAGCATACACGTTTTCTGTTCTGAATTACTCCTCCTTGCTCAAACATTATTTGTTTTCACACTGCAAAGAGGAAAGCAAAACAATTTAGAGACCTCCTCATTCTTTCCAACAAATCCCCCAAGCTTCAGAGGAGTGATTTCCACAAAGGCAGAAAGATTTCAGCGTATCTCACCTCAGCTTCTGCTCTGCACACTCACAGCCAGAAGAAAGGTAACATTAGGCCTGGAAGACAAGAAGAGAGAACAGTTAGGGATAAACAATAAAAATAGCAGCCCACATTAATTCATTAAATACACAGCAGAATTTTAATCCACTGTTTCAGCTCTGAAATGGTGAAGCAGTACTCAAGGTTTTATCTTTGCTACTGCTAAAACATGCCTCTATTGCTGAAATAGCTCTTTAGATCCTCAAGAAAAAAGGTGTGCCCTTTTTCTTTCAACCCTTAAATCAGTATAAAATTGATACCAAGTTTATATCATTGCTGAGCACAGCCCAAATTAGTATTTGAGGAAAAAAAAGACAGCCCCACTACAAGAAAAATCTTGTGAAAGCAGCAGCTCTCTATTTTTGCACATGGAAGACACTGCCTGAAACTTCAATAGAAAGCAGTGGGAACAGCCAAGAATCTTGAGCAAACAGCAAGAAACTTTCAGAGTGTAATCACAGGTCTGATTCCCTCCTGCTATGAAAAGCTTTGACAGTTGTTCCATCAAGGAAAAAAAAAATTTAAAAAAGAAACACAGCTGGAGATTGTAATTAAATGTTCCACTCTCAGAGGCCACAGCAAAGAAGAACACGACATTATCATCTTCAGTAGAGATGAGGCACACTGCAAACACTTGAGGACTAAGTAACAGGTGACCATACACAATGAAAAGGGAATGCTTATGACACTGCTAATTAAAGATACAGATGGGAGGAGATGAGGCTTGACTTCACAGCCTTTACTTGTCTTCAACAAAGATTTTTGTCCAAGCTTGCTAACAGCGCGTTGTACTGGAGTTCTACTGCAAAAGTACGCTGACTGGGAATGATTTATAAACTGTTTATCACAGGGAATAACGATTTTCTGCAAGGGAAATTCTAGTCATGAGCCAGTAGTCAACACAGCTCTCCCATTCTGCTTTCTAGTAAAGTACTGAAGAATTTATCAACACACGGAGCACATTTGCATACAGACAGACATCAGACTCAATTGCACAGCTCCACACAGCCAGTACTGGAAAGACTGTAAACTACTGTTCAGCCCAAAAAGGATGTAGCGCTTGTCTAGAGTTTTCTTTACCCCGCAAACAACAAATGGAAAAGGAAAGGTGGTCCCCGAGCCCTGCCTGCCCGGCAAAGGCAGCCGTGCTCCCGGGCTGCTCCAGCAGCTGGGATCCCGGGGCCGAGAAGGACGCAGCGCTCTGTCCCCAGCACAGCTCCGTGCGCAGGACGTTACGTAACCGCCTGGCCAGACCGGGGCGATACCGGGACGGTCCCAAAGCCAGGATCCCTCGCTCGCTATCTGCGTGACAAGCGGCCCCTGCACCTGCTACCGCTCGTCCCCATCCCTATCCCGGATAGGCCCCGCACACGGCGCCCCGAGGGGCGCACTGCCTCAGAGGGACTTACACCGGAGCAATCGGGAGGAACGGGGCGCAGGCCGCAGCCCCGGCAGCCAGCCGGGCCCCGTACCGCTCTTCATCCCCGCGGGCCCGGAGCGTGCAGCCGGGCTCCGCGTACCGGTTCGGCCGGGCCCGCGCCCGCCTCAGCCGCGCTCACTCGCGCCGGGGACAGAGCGAGCTCAGCCCGCGGCCCCGGCCTGCACCGCTCGCCACATCCGCGCCGCGGCCGCCGCCTCCTCAGAGCGTAGGCCCGGCGGGCCCCAGGGGAGCGGACGGCCGGGCCCGGGCCTGGCGCAGAGCGGCGGCGGGGCCGGAACAGGCCGCGAGCCTGGAGCGCCCAGCGGGCCTTCACCGTTCCCCGGCCACGGAGCTCGCCAGCCGCCTGCCCCCGAGTCCCCCGGCACCAGGTACCCAAGACGGGGTAGTCCCGTAAGCGCTACTTACCGAGGCCTACGAGAGACGGGAACCGAGAGGCAAAGGCCGGACGGCGGCGAAGCCCGAAACTGACACGGCGGCCATCTTGGGTCCGGAGCTCTGCGGCGGGGGAGGGGGCGTGGGAGGGGAACAGCCCGCGGCGGGCGGGGGCGCGCACGGGGAACAGCGCGGTGGGGCGGGAGCGGTCGCCGCCGCCGGCGGGAAGAGCCTCGGAGCCGGGGGCTGCGGCAGGCCAGGCCCGCGGTGGGGAGGGGCGGCCAGGCCGCCGCCCTGGGGCCGCGCTGCCGAGGGTCGGGCCCGCGGCGCCATACGGAGGTAAAGCGTGCGGGGCCGGGGCGGGAAAGCGGCGGCGCTCGGTGAAGACTGGCTGAGAACAACGCTTGGGCGGGAGACGTCTCGTTGCGGCTGCAGGGAGCCCTCTGCGCTCCGAGACCGCGGGGCTGCGACCGAGGGCATGGCTACCGGCTGCTCCCACCGCCGAGGAGCAGGCGGGAGGGCTAACGGTCGTGCTCCGGTAATAGATGGTTATCACCTGTAAGGTAAATCCATCTCTTAGGCTTAATGAAGCTTGCCCTGGGTACAGTGGCAGTGAAGCTTTTCTGACTTAAAGGTACCGGAGTGATGCAGAGTTCGGAAGTGAGGATGCCATTGAGCTCAGGGAGTGGGTCTGCCTTTGCCTCTGCAAGACTGCTCGGTCCTTCGGCATCGTCGTGAGGTAATTTCTGTCACTCGATGACATCTTTGATGCTTTTCGGTTTGCAGAGTCAAAGCATGCCGCCGAAACTGAAAGAGCTCGGGAGCTGTCTAGGTGCTTTTGTGGCTCCACGGAGCACCTGAAGTCAAAGGGGTTGTGTCCAAGAACAGAGGTCTGCTCATGGATAGAGCAGCAAGAGCCTCTTACACTGTAGCACTGCACTAGCATGTGCTGAAAGTTGTCAGAAGTAAGCAGAGCAGATTCCCATCTTACAGCGTTTTTCTCCAAGGTTTTATTTGATTGACAGAATCCCATTTCGTTACCCGTGCTGAATAGTTATGTGCTGCATGCAGCTCTCTAGCCTTTTCTAACCTCTGGCTCAGTTTCCCAGTTGTGTGTTAAAAGTGAAGTGCTTATATTAAAATAATAAATAATAATTTCACATGTAGAGGTGCTGTGGTTAAATTACAACTCATTACTCTCTTGTTGCTCTCAAATGTGCAGTTCATTACAGCAACTTTTATTGGGCATTTAAAGAAATATTTTACATTTAAAAAATGCAGTTGATGCAAATCATGACTTCAAAAGAGAGGGACACTGCACCCCCTCTCTGGATGGCTTGGTGCTCCATCACCCTCCAAGGGAAGAAGCTTTTCCTTATGTTTAGATGAAGTCTTCATATTCTCACCTGTGCCTGTTGCCTCTCGTCAGGGAACACCGCTGAAAAGAGACTGGTCCCATCCTTTTGACCTCTGCCCTTTAATAATTGATAAGCATTGAGAAGATCTCCTCTCAATCTTCTCCAGGCCAAACAGCCCCAGGTCTCAGCCTCTCCTCAGAATTGTTTGTGATGGCATCTGCCAGATAGATGCACAAGTCCAGAGCTCTGCTCTGTGGACCTGAAGCACCTGTTGTGATGATGCAAAGCAACACTTGGCATGGAGTTCAGATGCATTTTGCATGAGTTGTCATTTTCAGGCCAGCTGAATTGTTTGCAGCGCTGAGCAAACCAGTGCAAAAGAATACAGTGGGAAACATTTGACTAGCTGCTCCTTGCTGTAAGAACTGGGTTACTTAACACATGTCATAGACTGCACTAGGCTTTCTATGCTAAAAAAGAGTCCCCTGAAGAAAACCATTCGAGGCGGGCACCTTTTTGTCAGGCTACAGGCGTCGTTTTATGCCATGGGGAGGGCAGCTCTGACCACCTCAATGTGGGCAAGCAGCAGCTCTCAGGGAGAAGCAGGACATGCAGCAGCTCAAGCGTTGAGGAGCCTGGACGGTTAACTCTCCGGTGCGGCAGGGGTTGCTGTGCGAGGAGCGGTGTCTGCCAAGCCGCGCTGTCCCGAGCCGAGCCGAGCCGAGCCGAGCCGAGCTGTACCGTGCCGCGCGGTCATGCCCCACAGCGCTCCCTGGCGGCCCGCGGCAGGTGGTGTTGCTGTCTGTGCGCGGTCGGGCCCGTCCCGCCCATTCCTTCGGCCTCCCCGGGTGGGGCGTTGCCAGTCGCGTTCCCGATAGTGTCTGGGGGCCGGGGCAGGCGGCTGCCGGCACCAATCGGAGCTGAGCTCTGCGCGGCGTCCCTTGCGTCATCGCCGGCACGCCTGCCCTCGGCCTATCGGGCGTGGCTGTTAGTGGGTCACCCAATCACCGTGCCCGGATGGGTCAAGGGGGCGTTTTCCTTGCTGCCAATCAGCGCACCACGGGGTGGAACTTGTGGGCGCGAAGCGGGGGTGGGTCCTGTGCGGCAGCGCGGGTGGGGAGGGAGAGAGGCTCTGCTCCGGCTGCCGCCGCTACCACGGCACGACTCTATCGTGGGCTCCGTCCGCCGCAGGCATGATCCACAGTCTGTTCCTGATCAATGCCTCGGGAGACATTTTCCTGGAGAAGCACTGGAAGAGCGTCGTCAGCCGCTCCGTCTGCGACTACTTCTTCGAGGCGCAGGAGAGGGCCTCGGAGGCGGAGAACGTGCCGCCGGTGATCCCCACGCCGCACCACTACCTCCTCAGTGTCTACCGCCACAAGATCTTCTTCGTGGCCGTTATCCAGAGCGAGGTGCCGCCTCTCTTCGTCATCGAGTTCCTGCATCGCGTCGTCGATACCTTCCAGGTATGGCTGGTGGAGCCGGGTCTCTGCCCTCTTCTGAGGGAGAACGCTGGGGACAGGGAGCCCATGAGGTGGGCACCGACTGATTTTGTCATTTCGACAGAATCATGGAACGGTACGGTTTGGAAGGGACCTCTGGGGATCATGCAGCCGAACCCCCCTGCTAAAGCAGAGGCACCCGCAGCAGGTTGCCCTACCTGTGTGATGCAGTGATATTTCTTGGCAGTCTTTGCTTCCTGAAGAAGCTAACCACAGGAGTAGCCCCGGAGCAGTGATATTCCCTCGGTATTGTGGCTGACATGACCTGTGCCAGTTTAGGGTGACAGTGAGGACGTTCTGAAGATGTTCATCAACAAGGATTATGCCTTGTGATGACCAACATCCAGCAGAGCACAGGAAATGGGGTTGCTTGGTCAAATGAGTATCATGTGAGCTTTTGCTTTTACAGACAAGAAATAAGAGCAGATGGTGATGTGGCAATTTGCCAGCCTGCTGGGGCAGTGCCAGAATCATAGGGTTCTTTGGGTTGGAAAAGACCTCTAAGGTCATCCAGTCCAGCCATCAGCCCAACACCACCATGGCCACTAAACCATAGCCCCGAGTGCCATGGCCGCACCTTGCTTGCCTCCAGAGACAGTGACTCCACCACCTCCCTGGGCAGCCTGTTCCAATCCCTGACTGCTCAGGGATTGCTGAGGTGTGCTGAGAGCTGTGTGTGTCTGTTGGGAGGAGTCTGATGTGCTTGCACCAATGCCTGGAGTTTCTGTTCTTGCACTTCAGAGGTTTGATTGATTTCTGTGTGGCAAGACACTGAACTGAAGGATAACTAAGACTCTTTGAGAGATTGTTGAGTAACTGTTTCTTTTGCACAGGACTATTTTGGTGTCTGTTCAGAGGTGATGATCAAGGACAATGTGGTGGTAGTTTATGAGGTGCTGGAGGAGATGCTGGACAATGGCTTTCCATTGGCAACGGAGTCCAACATTCTGAAGGAGCTGATTAAACCTCCAACCATCCTGCGCACAGTGGTCAACACCATCACAGGTAGAGGGAAACAAGAGGCAGATGAACTGGGGAGGCTGTGTGGCAGGACTCCTGCAGAAGTCAATTAGGATGTGAGTGAAGAACCTTTATGCTGCCCCACACCATTCGAAAGCCCAGCACAGGTGTGTTTAGGGAGACCTGGGTTAGTGCTTTGCTTTGAGCAGCACCAGCTGCACTGGGTTTATTTTTTCAACCAAAACAGACTGCAGCTGCAGGTGCAGCCATGCCATGTCTTCCTGGATGAGTGACTTCAGTGTGGGATGGCTTTGTGGTTTGGTTTTAGTTACACTTCTTGTTTTTGAGTTGCATTTGAGAGAGGTGCAAGTTGCACAACATAAACTGAGTCTGGAAGAGGAGCAGCCTAGCTGTGAAGAGGCAAAGGCTCTCAGGGATTAATTACCATTGAGGCCAAGGGCTCGTTCTGGAGCACTGCCTAACTTCTGTGGTTGTTGGTTTTGTCTTTGTGTTTTTGCAGGAAGCACTAATGTGGGTGACCAGCTTCCTACAGGACAGTTATCAGTGGTGCCCTGGAGACGTACTGGTGTAAAATACACCAACAACGAAGCTTACTTTGATGTGGTTGAGGAGATAGATGCAATCATTGACAAATCAGGTAGGGGAGTTGCTTCTGGATAAGGTGAGGGTAACTTATCACAGAAACATCACACAGTATCACTAAGGTTGGAAGAGGCCTCAAAGATCATCAAGTCCAACCTGTCACCACAGACCCCATGACTAGACCATGGCACCAAGTGCCACATCCAGTCCCCTCTTGAACACCTCCAGGGACGGTGACTCCACCACCTCCCTGGGCAGCACATCCCAATGGTGAATGACTCTCTCAGTGAAGAACTTTCTCCTCACCTCCAGCCTAAACTTCCCCTAGCACAGCTTGAGACTGTGTCCCCTTGTTCTGGTGCTGGTTGCTAGAGAGAAGAGGCCAACCCCTTCCTGGCTACAACCACCCTTCAGGTAGTTGTAGAGAGCAATGAGGTCTCCCCTGAGCCTCCTCTTCTCCAGGCTAAACAACCCCAGCTCCCTCAGCCTCTCCTCACAGGGTTTGTGCTCCAGACCCCTCCCCAGCTTTGTTGCCCTTCTCTGGACACCTTCAAGTGTCTCAATGTCCTTCCTAAACTGAGGGGCCCAGAACTGGACACAGGACTCAAGGTGCGGCCTAACCAAAGCAGAGTCCAGGGGCACAATGACCTCCCTGCTCCTGCTGGCCACACTATTCCTAATGCAGGCCAGGATGCCATTGGCCTTCTTGGCCACCTGGGCACACTGCTGGCTCATGTTTAGGCAGCTGTCAATCAGCACCCCCAGTTCCCTCTCTGTTTGGCAGCTCTCCAGCCACTCTGACCCCAGCCTGTAGCTCTGCATGGGGTTGTTGTGGCCAAAGTGCAGCCCCTGGCACTTGGACTTGTTGAGTGCCATCCTGTTGGACTCTGCCCATCTGTGCAGTCAGTCAAGGTCCCTCTGCAGAGCCCTTCTGCCCTCTGACTGACCAACATCTGCTCCCAACTTGGTGTCATCTGCAAATTTGCTGATGACTGTCTCAATCCCCTCATCCAGATCATCAGTGAAGATATTAAAGAAAATGGGACCCAGCACTGATCCCTGGAGGACACAGAATCATTAAGGTTGGAAAAGACCTCTAAGACAGAATTTACTTTGCAATTGCAGGTTCCACAATTACTGCTGAAATCCAAGGGGTGATTGATGCCTGTGTCAAGCTAACTGGGATGCCAGACCTTACCCTCTCCTTTATGGTAATGCTGAAGGATGTGTCTTTACTTTAGGACTTTGAGAAGAAGAGGAGGTCCAGCAGCACTGCCTTCACCACCCTTGTGGCTTGCTTTGGTTTCAGAACCCTCGGCTGCTGGATGATGTCAGCTTCCACCCCTGTGTGCGCTTCAAGCGCTGGGAGTCGGAGAGAATCCTTTCCTTCATTCCACCCGATGGGAACTTTCGCTTGCTCTCCTACCACGTCAGTGCTCAGAAGTAGGTGATGAACGTGGATTCACAGAAGGGGTTGGGTTGGAAGGGACTTTAAAGTTCATCCAGTAGCAGGCCCACTGCTATGGGCAAGGACACCTCCCTCCAGCCCAGGTTGCTCAAGGCTTTGTCCAGTCTGGCCTTGAACGTCTTCAGGCAGGAGCATCCATGGCGCAAACCACAGATGAAGGCAAGAGGTTGACAAGGACTTTCTGCTCTGTTCTTTGTTCCAGTCTGGTGGCAATTCCTGTCTATGTCAAACACAACATCAGCTTCCGTGACAGCAGCTCCCTGGGACGCTTTGAGATCACAGTGGGGCCGAAGCAGACTATGGGCAAGACCATAGAGGGAGTGATGGTAACTAGCCAGATGCCCAAAGGTGTCTTAAACATGACCCTCACCCCCTCTCAGGGAACACATGTCTTCGACCCAGTTACAAAGGTGAGAGGAAAGAGAGATGAATCCTTTATTTACATCATTTTGACCTTTCAGCCAATGAAGCTGAGCTGTTCCTGCTTACCTAAACACTTCCTGCACACTGCTTTCCTGAAGGCAGTGTCTGTCCTTGGGGTGAGAACTTTTTGTGCATGGTTGCTATACTAGAAGTTGGTCCCTCAGTAAACAGCTGAGTGTCTGAGTGGTTGTAGTTCTGCTTGCTTGGGGTGTGCAGAAGATCCAAGAGCTGGTATTCTGCATGTTCTCCATAAAATCCATTAAGGGTGTTGGAGCATTTCTGTTTCACTGCTGCATTTTCTGTTCCTTGAAGTTGCTGTCGTGGGATGTGGGGAAAATAAACCCCCAGAAGCTGCCAAGCCTGAAGGGGAGTGTGAGCCTGCAAGCTGGGACTTCAAAACCAGATGAGAACCCCACCATTAACCTGCAGTTCAAAATTCAGCAGCTGGCTATATCTGGTAAGTGACTGTCAGGCAGAGAAGCTGAATGTTGGCTGCTGTGTCAGTGCTCACTTTGCATGTAGCTGAAGTAGCTCTGCAGGCCTTCTGAAGTCCATTCCCTCTGGAAACTATTCTCCATGTGTGCTTGGGCTACAGATGGTGGATTTGTTCTCTCTGATGCTCTGTGAAAGTGCCTGTCTGCATTTCCTTGCCTTCTGTGCTCACACACAAAGAATTCAAGGGTGTGGATGTGTCTGTAAGGAAGGATTCTGACAGTTGGTAGCTGTCAGCTTTTCTGCTTAGTGCTTGCTAAAGCTTTCTGTGTTTTCTGCACTTCTGGTATGGTCCATTTGTTAAGCCTGAGGGCTGCTCTGCTCAGTCCCTTGCAGCAGCCAGTCTTACCCTGTGTTTGTTTGCTTGTAGGACTGAAGGTGAACCGCTTGGACATGTATGGGGAGAAGTACAAACCCTTCAAGGGGATAAAGTACATGACTAAGGCTGGCAAGTTCCAAGTCCGAACCTAGAGCATCCTGGTAGTGAGGAGCAGCACTTTTCTGTTTCTTCTGTCCCTGACTGCTGGCTGCAGCCTCTTATCCCATCCATCTGTTTAGGGTTGCTCCCTTGCCTCTAGCAGCATGAGCAGGAGAGCCAGTGCATAGGGTGCTGGGGAGCAGGGAAAAGTAATGCTGACCTGAAACCATCTCATCTCTAGCTGAGTCTGAAGTATTTGGAACAATGGCAGATGGGAGAGGTGTTCAGATCCCTTGGGATTAGTGAGTCATGGATGCAAGCTTGTATCATCTTCATTTTGCTGTCTTCAAGTACATTGTAGGGGTTTATTGCCTTTTGAACCTCCTTTATATCCCTGCTGGCTTTTACACCCTTGTAGAGTGATACAAAGTTGAATTCCCACAAACTTCAGCTCCACTGTGCCAGTCCAGGATCTGCCCTTCTCCATCACTGGGCATTAAGGTGGAGAGCTGTATAGTTCTTGGCAGCAGAGAGAGATCATGTAGCCTCTGCCTCAGGACTGGAAGAAGTGGGAAGGCAAATTGTCCCATGTTAAGGAGCCTGAGATGGGGGATGATGCCACAGAGGGAGAAAGGGAAGAAGTGGAAGCTTTTCCTGGGTATTTCATAAGCCATCTTGGTCATCAGGTATTTTGAATCTCTGGAGACAGACTGGAAACCCACCCAAATCTTCATAAGGTATCCTAGGAAGGGCTGGTGGTAGCATATGTGGTGTGGTACTGATGGGTGGAGACATCTGAATGTACATCTGCTTCTCTGTCAGTATTTGGAGAAAGTGATTCTCCCAGCTTCTTTGGAGGGTCAGGGAAGAGACAGGCAGGAGAATGTTTGTGGAGACAGCACTCTGGACAACAAAGCTGCGGCTGAAGGAAGATAGTAACTTGTGGGAACTTCTGTTTGTCTCTGCCCATTGCACATGAAGGTGATGCCACTGTTCTCCTGCTCACTGCTGGCTGTCTTTGGCATAGTTGTGTGCTGGTACTTTGGTAGTTTTTCTGGCTGTCCTACCTCACTGTAGTTCCTGTATCAGTCAGCTGCTGTGCAGGTGGCTTCAAGCCTATACTGGATTTTCCCTGGGACCATTTCTTGTGCAGGAGCTCTAGCTGCACCTGCCCATTCCAGTCTGTGTTGCATCTCTCTGTATAGCATCAGTATGAAACTGGAAGCATCTGCACTGCTCCACGTTGTCTGTGATGTGTTCTCTGGTCACTAGATGCCAAGGTGTGATCTCTGTGCTAGCACAGCTTGTTCCTCTGCTGCTGTACATGGGGCTACAGCTTCTGGCTGTGGAGTCCAGATGCTTGTGAGCAGAACAAGGTGACCCTAAACAAAGGGTAGTATCCATTCTGGTTTGCATGTGGTGGATCCTTGCAGTGGATGAGTGGTATCTTGCTTGTGGAATTGCAAGCTCCAGTGCAGCTGAAGCCATAGCAGGTGACCTCGCTGCTGAGCATGTTCAGTGCAAATAAAACCTTCAGCAAAGGCATCAATAAAGGTCATTTTTACATGTATCTGTGTCACTGCAGAGTGGTTTCTGTGGTCTTTGCAAGAAATACAGTTGGCATTTGGGGAAGAGGGGAAATTATGCCATTTGGATTGTGGATAGCAGGTGCCTTAGGGAGATACATGTCTTCATGCAGCTGTGAGTGTAAAGCTAACATTAATTTCTTAGTCAGTTCTCTTAGTGTTTCCCACATTACCAGAAACTCTCTGAGTAAACATTTTGAGTTAAAATGATTAGAGTTTCCCAAAGACAGCAGCCTGGTTCTGTAGCTGCCATGCCCCTGTGATAGACACTAAAGCTAACCTTCTGGACCCCCAGTACAAGGTTTTCATTTCACACCTTCTCTTTATAAAGCAGCTGGACAGAGAGAATCTCTCAAAAGAGGCTTAACTGCTGGGATGTGCACAGACACCACTTAGTGTCACATGGCAACCACAGTGCCAGGCAGTAAAGCTGATTACTGAGCTTCTAGTTCACGGTGACTTGGAGATTCCTGCCCTGTCTTCTGTAAAAGGACAAGTGCAGCCTTGGGACATTTGAACTAATGCCTGTGGATGCAAATCTGGCAGGCACCTAAAACTGCTACCATTACACTTGTCCTTTGCTCTGCCCTGCTGTGCTAAAGAGAGCTTCTGCTTCCATGTGATTAGATGCAAGGAGAAAGCTTGGGGATGTGGAGGGAGAGGAGTGTTAGCTCCAAACCTGTGATAAGGAAAGGAGAGTGAGCAGAGAATGTGCCCTTCCCACCTGCAGGTTGTCTTCCTCTTGTTCTGAAAGTCCTCTGGATGAAGAGGAAGCCCGGTCAGCACCCTTAAAGCACCCAGAAGGTGGCTGCAAGGGCATGGCCACAAGCTTGTGGGTGGTTCCTTCTCCTTTCTCAGGGTTTCATGTTGTCCTGGATCCAGTCAAGGTACCGACTGACGTTGGTGTAGACCCCAGGCTTGTCCTTGCGGCCGCAGCCGATGCCCCAGCTGATGATTCCAATCAGGAACATCCTCTCCTCCCTCATGCAGACCAGAGGCCCTCCAGAGTCACCCTGCAGGGAAGCAGCAGGTCAGTAACAAACTCCCTCTTTTAGCTTTGGTTTTGTGTCCTCTCACTGGCTCCCGTAGTGCACCAGGTCTACAGCTACCCTATGCAGTATGCATAGAAATAGGAAACCGCACTTCCACACGAGGCACTTCTGTGTTCCTCCCACCTGCCCAGGTTGCTCAAGGCCTCATCCAGCCTGGCCTTGAGCACCTCCAGGCAGGGGGCATCCAAAGCCTCCCTGGGCAACCTGTTCCAGTGTCTCAACACCTTCACTGTCAAGAATTTCTTCCTAATCTCCAGTCTCAATCTCCCCTTTTCCAGCTCAGAACCGTTGCCTCTTGTCCTGTCACTCCCAGCCCTTGTCAAAAGTCCCTCCCCTGTTTTCTTGTAGCCCCCTTCAGGTACTGGCAGGCTGCTCAAAGGTCTCCCTTGACACTTCTGTGTGCATCAGTAAAGCAAAATTACTACAGAGCTGTTTAAATGGAAAAGCTGTGGGCTGAACGTGTGCACTCCTTTTTCTCTCTTACACCTGCTGATTCTCCACCACCTTCTGGCCTTCATGCTTTCCCCCACCTTTCAGCAGAGCAGCACCCCATTCCTCCTACAGAACCTCCTGCAGAGTGTTTTCCCTGTTTGCATAACAGAAAATATTAGGAAATGCTGCTGAGGTGGAGTTTCCTGCTCAGTTTTGTGGCATTTCCTCTTATTTGGGATTTTCAGGCTGTATTGTTCTGGTTTGCTTGGTTAAGTGTGTGGCTTTACTTTCCCAGCTAGGAGGGGAAAGGAGAAAAAAAAAGCAGAAGCCTGCAGTTGTGTTTAACCAAAGCCTACTGGAACTTCATGGAGCCAAATGCAGATTCTCATAGAATCACAGAATTGGTTAGGTTGGAAAAGACCTTTTAGCATGGCTCAAAGCCATTGCCCCTTGTCCTGTCACAAGCCCTTGTCCAAAGTCCCTCCCCAGCTCTCATGTAGCCCTCTTCAGGTGCTGAAAGGCTGCTCTAAGGGCTGTCTGGAGCCTTCTCTCTCCATTTACTGTCACACACAGTAGCATAAAGGGAGACCATAGAGCAGCCTTCCAGTACCTGAAGGGGGCTACAGGAGAGCAGAGGAGGGAGTTTGGACAAGGGTTGGGAGGGAGTGACAGGCTGAGGGGGAATGGATTTAAGGTGGAAGAGAGGAGATGGAGACTGGAGAGTAGGAAGAAATTCTAAATGGTGAGCATGGTGAGACACTGGAACAGGTGTGCCAGGGAGGTTGTGGATGCCTCTTCCCTGGAGCTGTTCAGTGCCGAGTTGGATGAGGTCTAGTGGAAGCTGTTCCTGCCCACGGCAGGGGGTTGGAACTGGAGGATCCTCAAGGTCCCTTCCAACCCCAACCAGTCTCTGATTCTCTGAAAGCAGAGAGGAGCAGAACTGGGTTTACCTTGCAGGCATCATCCAGGTTCCTTGTGTCCCCTGCACACAGCATGTTGTCTGTAACTGTCCTGTTGTCGAGGTGCTGAGCTGTGCACCGACTGGCTGGGAACAGCCTGACGTGGCCTTCCTTCAGCTGCTCAGAGTAGAACGGAGAGACTGGAAAGGAAACGCCCCCATCAGTACCTTCCTCTCTCCCTGGATGTACATACACACATTTGTATTTCATTTCTTAATTGCAGTTCAGTTTCTGTAGGTTAGGGGAACAGTAAACAGAAGTACTTGGAGTGGGGAGGGGGTGGCTAAACAAATGTTTCCTTGCCAGAGGGTTTCTTTAGTTCTTGGAGGATCTGCTTTGCTAGTCACAACAACTTCTATCTGTTGGAAAGAGAACAGTGTTTCTTTAGCAAGCTTAAAGGCTGAAGAGGCTTTTGCAGGCTCCAAATTAAAGGCTGCTTATTTTCTGGGATGGGTAAACTGCCTTTGCACAGTTACATCAATCAAAAGTGAAGTCACAGCAAGTGCCTATGAAAATCCCTAGCTGTATGAAACAGGATTCTGACCTATTTAATACTAGACTTGGACAGAAAAAAAGTGAGATGCAATACTGAGTAAGTGGATAGGAATGTACACTTGTGTTAGAGTGGAATGGAAGGGATTTGTCTGTTTATTTTGGGCTCTGGTTTTACTCTCCTGTAGAGCTGCCACTGCAGAAAGCTGAAAGTTGGCAAGATTGTTGTTTTTGTCAGTCTAGTTTTGAGTTAGTTGCAGCATCCTTCCCCTCTTGAAGAGTTCATCCTGTACTCTGTAAGCAATGCTGAGCATAGGCCCTGAGAGCACTCCAAAACACTTTATGCCACAGTTAGATGTTCAATCTTCAAGCCTGTTCCAAAACCCGAGTTCAAATCATGCTTAGGCCTTGTTATGATGGATGCTGATGTAAGCCCTATATAACACAGGGAGTGACACACCAAATGCCACCAAAGGCTGGAATGCTTTGAGGTCAGGGCCCCAAACTTTGGTCAGAGTATCTTCTACTTACATTCTTCATCTCTGCCATAGCCAGAGATCTCACATTCAGTCCAGTCAGGCAGCTGCAGCTGTGGTGTTGGGAGGCAGGCAGCACGAACAGTGTCTGTCTCAACAGCGCAGTCCTCTGTGTTTGAGTTCAGCTGCAGCAGAGCTGAAGAGTGAAAAAGAAAACTCATTCACTAATCACAGCTTGAGCCAGCTGTGACCTTTCCAGGCATGGATCAGAAAAGTTCTTACCAATGTCATTGTTGAAGTTCTCTGAGTCAAACTGCTGGTGCACAATGTAGTTCTTCACTTGGAACTTCTGCTCGTTTTCCTCCGGGGTGGCTCGGGAGGTCCTGCCCAGCACAATCTTCAGCTGGCTCTTACTAAAGCTGAAGAGCAAGAGTTTCACTTTCTTCCCATCTTAACTGGAGTTGACCCCTCCCTTGAAGGTGTGCTGTTGGAACTTCTGCTTCATTCCCCAGGCAGTTTGACCTCAGGAGTCCCTGTTTGCATTCATTTTTGCACAAACTGCTTAGAACCATCATGGCAAAGCTGCTCTCCCAGCCCCTTGCTCTCCTCAAGTTTCAGAGGGCTCTGCATCTCTGCTGACAACTTTGTTCCTCAGATATTTGATATTCTGCTGTGCCACCTTCATGCCATGCTGCTGGCTGGCCTCACAAATGCCTGCCTGCAGTGCTCAGCACATTAACCCCTTCCTCTTCAGTGTAAGATGAGTGACTGGGAGGAAGAGCTTTCACCCTTCCAGTAGAGCCCTACTGGAGCTTCCATTTGGATGCTTCCATTTTCCAGATCCTTTTTCCCCCAGCCAACACTGAACCTCCAACTTACCCTTCCTCAAAACAGTGAGCAGCTGACAAAACCCAGCAGGAGCTGATCAGAATTCCTCCACAGAGGAAGTGCTCTCCAGGAGCTCTGCGATACTGCACGAAGATGGCAGCTTGCCAGGGGTGAGCGGCGATGTCTGCCGAGGAGCCTCCCTTGATCCGGTACTGCGGGGCCCTGCGCCGCCGCAGCCCGCAGCGGGCTGTGGAGGACAAACCCAGGGATCAGCTTTTCCTTCAGGAATTCTTGCTGGGAGTGTGGCTTAAGAGTAGAGTGCAGGGTTAAGGCAGCCTGGCATGAACTGTTCGGTATCTGACTCATTCCTGTTTCCTAGGAAACCTGCATCCTGGTTTGAAAAATACAGTGAGGAGAGCTCTCTGCCTTTGCTGTCCTCCATTTCTGCTGCCTTCCCTCCTGGCACTTCTGTGAGAGTGGAGCCACAGAGTCCCTTTCTACACCAAAGGCTTTTTTTTTTTTTTTTTTTTTTTCCCTCCCTGCTCTTATTTTACTGTTAAGCAGCTTAAATTCAACACAAATGGCATGCAGAAAAGTAATGCCTCAAAGCAAGAGAAGAGTTAGGATCCTTACAGCAAGTAGGCACACTGCAGTACTCCCAAGTGAGCTGATTTCCCTTCAGGATGTGACACCAGGGCTTGCTGTCATTGTCAGGGTTCCTGCAGCACAGGAAAAAGAAGAGCTGTTTGTATTATCAGGGAGTTTGGGGAGACCTAAAGGTGGCAGCCTGTGACCCCAGTGTCCTCCTTTGGAACGGGCCCTAGGGGCCTGTGGAGTTTGCATTTGTGGAATCTGATGTTGGAGGTATGGACAGGTCAGGTGGAATAACATTCCTATTACCAGTGAATTCCTTTGCTAGCAGCAATCTATTTCCTGGGCTTTAATAACCCATGTGAAGGAGCAGAGCCCTGCCCCAAGAGCACCACAAGGAAGCTGGCTGGGATTGCCTTTTTAGCTCTCTCAAGGAGTCCTTACCGGCAGAAGTTGTGAGCGCCAAGGCCCAGCTGGGCAGCATCTTTTCTCCAAGCAGTGTATACCCTGTTGGCAAGGATTCTGGAATTCCACCTCAAACAGGTAACTCCAGACCTGGTGACGCTCTGGGTGCCTCTGTAATCTGTCCCTCTTCCAGATTTGCAGCTGATGCTCCCAGCTGCAATGGGAAAGCTGCACATTAACTGAAGGATGTGACCCCCTCAGCTGTTCCTCACTGAATTCTCTTCAGGCATCTCTGTATCAGCTCTGCTTACCTCAGTCTCTTGGTATCATAAAGCTTAAATATGATTTAATGTGAGAGTCCCAACTTTGCAGGCTACAGGAAGAGCACAGATCCACAGAGATCCTTATACATGCAAGCTCTTAAGTCCATTCCCTGTCCCCTCAGCACATACCTTTGGAACAGGAGGGCACACTGCAGTGTTCCCAGCTGTACTTCCCTCCTTTATAGATGTAGCACCAAGGTCTGGAATCCTCATCTGGGTTTCTGGAAGGGTTATGATACTATGCAGCATTATAAAGCTATTGGTAGTAGTCCCATGTCTGCCATCTAGTTTGGTAACAATGCTGCTCTGTGGGCTGAACCATCAGAAGTTCAGCCATCTGAACATGAGTCAGCAGTGTGTTGAAGGGACCAAGGTGGTCACCAGCACCCTGACTTGGATCAGGAACAGTGTGGCCAGCAGTAGGAAAGTGTCTGCCTTCAGCTCCTCACCTGCAGTAGTTGTGGTTGCCCAGCCCTAGCTCAGCAGCATCCTCCCTTCGTGCGCTGTACCTCTGCTCCATCAAGCCATTGCTGTTCCAGGGCAGGCATTCAGTTCCACTCTCTGTGGTGCTCCAGGTACCCCTGTATGCTCCTCCAGCATCTTTGTAGCACTTGGCTTCGGTATCTGAACAAAGGGGAACGAAATGTTACTGCAAGGACAGCAGCCCAAGCTCTGCTTCCAGAGTTTCTGCTCTGTTGGAGCTTGGCTCCCAGGTGTCTTGTCCAGTAAGGCAGTGCAAAAGCCTTGCCAAGCAGGCTGTAAGCACACACAAAGGTCTGCAGCTCCAAAATTCAGAGTTTTAGTCTCAGAGCACTGAGAACAGCCCAGGTGTCCTTCTTAAAAGTTGTTTGTAGCAGTAGCTTTAGAACAGAGAATCAACCTAACCGAGAGCCCTGCATGCAGCTCCTGCACTGCACAGTGAAGCCCAGCAGCACTGCTGCCAGCTCCTGGCATGGGGCACTCACCTATTTCACACTGCTTCCCAGAGAAGCCCTGGTGGCACTGGCAGAGGAAGAGCTGTGGGGAATAATATGCCTGTGAGCACTGGCCCCCGTTGTAGCATTTGTTTCTGGCGCAGGCTGTGGACAGAAGCACAAGGCAGGAAATGCTGTTAGGTTCCACAGGTGAGAGGCTGGCAGTGGCTGCCCATCTGCTCTCTGCTGTCAGTCTCCTTTAGCCTCTTCTCTTCTGCCCCACCTCTCTGGTACTCTCCTGTGCTCACATGCAGTGCTTACATTCCTCCTTTGCTCCACCAGCCCCACATGCACTACCAGGAGCTTTCTTCAGCCTCTTGCCCATTTAGTTACCTATGAGTTACCTGCCTGAGTTACCTATGTTAGTGTTTTCATTTCTATCCTGTCATATTTCATGCCACATTTTCTTTGTGGTAGCTCCTTCCCTGGCAGTGGAGAGTTTGTGGAGGATGATTAGATGGACAATCTCTCATCCTCCACCACTTCCTTTCTCTTGTTCTTCATACTCACCTCTGATAGGCACAGTGTGGCAGCGACTCCAACCACTGTCACACCTACAGTACTCTATTCTGCTCCCTGAGAGCCTCAGCCAGGTCCCCCTGTGCTGGTAAATTTCTCCAGATGATTTGTCTGTGCAAATGGCTGTAATTGGAGAAAAGAAATCCTCTTTTAGAGATTCAGGGAAAAGACCTGGCTGAGCAGAACTACTCCCTTCTCTTTCCAGGAGGAGAGTATCTGTAATGGGAGCATCTTATGGGCTGCTCTTTCTCCTTGGACCACAGCTGCCCCACACCTCTCCCGGTGCATTGCTGGGTGTGCTGGTGCTGAACAGCCTCTTGCTCTTTGAAGAGGAGCAAGAGGGGAGAACTTTGCTCTTTGAGATGTGGATGGTATTAAGGGTCTGGTAGTTTGCCTTCTGACTCTCTCATCCAGAGAACTATGGCAAACAGCTTTCAGGCTCTGTGCCCTCAGCATCATCTGCCTTCCCCTCCTGTGATCAAAAAGCTCCAGGGAACATGGTCCTGGCTTACCTCTAGATCTGGCTCCCCGTGTGAAGCGCAGGTGCAAGCCCTGCAAGCAAAGAAGAGGAGTTCTGTGAGTTACTGCTCTCTGAAGAGCAGAGAACAAGGGCCTCCAGAGAGCCAGTCCTGTTGGTGAGGTCTGGTAAAGCAGGGGAGCTCTGAGCAGCTGTCTGCCCTCCTTGTCAGGCAGCAGAGTAAAAAGTGCCCCAAGTGCCTCAGCATGGAAATCATTGAGCTGCCACAGGCTGCCAGGTGACTGCTTGTCATCTGGGTGAGCTGAACTTGGGATCATAGAATGGTTTGGGTTGGAAGGGACCTTAAAGACCATGCAGTTCCAACCCCTGCCATGGGCAGAGGCACCTCCCACCAGCCCAGGTTGCTCAAGGCCTCACTGAACCTGGCCTTGAACACTTCCAGGGAGAAGGCAGCCACAGTCTCCCTGGGCAGCCTGTTCCAGTGTCTCCCCTCCCTCACTGGAAAGGGTTTCTTCTTAATAAGCAGATTCTGATGTAGACAGCTGGAGTTTGATGCAAGGCAGTGCTGTTGAAAATGCAGGAGGCTGGCAGAGCACTGTTTGACGGAGTAACTTCTTACCTGGCATTGAGCAGTCACGACTGCTCCCACCAGCAAGAGCAGGCATGGGAGTCTGCCTTCCATCCTGAGTGTTTCCCACATCACCTTCAAATTGCAGGTTATCTCTAGAGACAGAAGATGTGGAACAAATCAGGTTTTCTGACTTAAAGCTATCGTTTCCTTCCTAAAAGTAGTAGTTACTCCTGCATGTAGTAATAGCAGCTCTTCAGAGGGCCGTGCTGATGAATCACGAGAGCGTGATTTAGATCATGAGTGTGTGATGTAGATGCTTTGAAGAAATCCAGCACCAGAGATCTGTTTTCTCCCTTCCTATTTAAAAAAAAAATAAATTAATGGCTTCTATACAGACCAAGAGCTGGGGGGAGCTAGAGTAAAAGGCAAGATAGAATTTCATCCCCAATCACTAGGATTGCTCTGCAGTTTCAAAACTGAGATAACCTTCAGGCACTGTCTCCCACACCGTCAGCTTTTCATTGCCTGCATTATATGACCCCTAAACAAGCAGAAGGCCACCACAATTCTTGCTGCTTCCAGAAATTAGGGGCTCAAACTCTCTTTCTGGATAGTCAGAGAAGGCAGCTGGATAATAGCTGGTGAGATTGGAGTATGACAGATGAGTGAGTCATAAATTGGGATCCAGGGCTATAAAAGGGAGAGACTTGGTGGGTTTGTAGGCTTTTGCTTTAAAGAATACATCAATTAAGATTTGTTCTAAGCAGAAGGCACAAGTACTCCAGTGTCCGAAGTAGAGCAGGATAGGTTAGGCTATGGTTTCTCATCATTAGACAGCACAAAGAGGAGTTTCAAGTTGCAAGTCAGGCTGAAAAGATTCACAGGAATGGCTTCTTGAGATCTTAGATAGTCCAAGTCATGTCCTGAGGTCACACCTTGAGGATGAGAGCCATCTTTTAATTTCTTTAAGGGCATTTTGGTCTTGGAGGCTGAGAGGAAAGGAGTCTCTGTTTTCAAAGCACCTACATGCTTTGAGCAGGTTTATCCCTTGTACCCTGCTGTACAATCCCCTCCTCCCCCTCTCCATGGGAGGATGCCTGGTGCTTGCTCTCCCACTGTGCATAGCAAATTAGTAACAGCTGTTGCCAGATGTTTGCTTTCAGTTTCAGGAAAGGTCACAAACTTAGGCCACTCCGCTGGAATGCTGCAGATAAGCCCTATCAAACACAACTCCTCTGGCTGTTTACAGAACCCTCCCAGTTGTGTGCTGCCTTAAACACTTTGTGCCTTCTGCCCTCCCTCACCCTTGGCTCTCTGATCCAAACCAGCCCAGCAGTAAGCCATCAGCCCTAGATGTGGTGTTCTAACATTTTGCTTCTATGCTTTCAAGTACATCAGGACATGAAGGTATACAATACCCTACATTTACCTCTGTCTTTTGGAGCAGCAGCAGGAACACCTTAAATCCCACATGGATTTGCTACTAACAACAGTTCTCTGAGCACCACGAGTGCATTACCTTACTGATGAGGAACAAGGGCTAAAAGGGATCTATCTTATCAGAGTTGAACAAAAAGTCATTAGTAGAAATTAAAAGTAGTTCTTCCTCTGACTTTATGCCTCCCAATAACCTCTTCTGTCCACTGCAGCATGCTTCTGATTCTGCTTCTCTAGCACCAAGAGCTTGCTGCTGAGCAGCTGTGTTCAGACAGTTCAAGCCAAAGACTGCAGATCCTTGCAGTTTTTGCTGCCTTGTGGAGAAAGTGCTTCTGCATTGCTCTTCCAAACAGAGCAGAGGAAAATCACACCCAGGCTACTGCTGTTTAAAATGCAACAGCAGGCAGACCTCTGCTTTGGGGAAAGGAATTAACACAGCAACACAAGCAAATGAAAACCAAATCAAACAAGACAGAACAAAGCCCCCAAAGTAAGATTCTGTAGTCTTCAAAGGCATCAGAGGAAATGGCTATTTCAAACTCTGGCTTGGCTTGGGGAATCATTCTCAATATTTCCTGTGGTTTTGGCTGCATTTGAAAGAAATCTTGTTTAGAGATAACTGAAGAGCAGCCCTCCTCTTTGTCCCTGCATTGTCCTGCTGGGCACCCTGGGGTGAGAGGCAGAGTCTGCTCTCCTCTCAGGAAGGTCATTAACCTCTTACTGCTAGCTCTCTGGGGCTCTCTCTTTACCCTCAATATATTTGTCTGCAACTCTTAAGCTCTTCTGCTAATGTTCTTTGTGCAGGAGCCCTCTGCCTGCTCACTGCTCAGACCTGAGCCTGGCAGCCCTTTTTCTCTGAACTAACTGAAGCTTTCTTGAGAGAGCTGAAAGCCCAGGAGCTTGACCCAGCATTCTGAATACCTTCAAAGCTGAGAGGCAATAGCTCTGCTTAGTTCATTACCATGGTGCTTAGGTGAGATTTAATAAATAACAGCAATTAATGCCAATGCCACTGATGCTGCAAAGGGAATTGCACTTTTTGAACAGGTGCAGAGCAGTACCTACCTTTGTGCTTTTTCTCGTCTGTATTCTGCTCAGATTTCCCTTCCAGACCAGCCTGGGTTTGTTTTCTGCGTCTCTGCTCTCCCTGCACAGCTCCTGTCCTACTTAAGGCTCAGCTCCAGGGGTGGAGACTCAGAGCCGAGGGCAGCAGGGCGGCTTCCCCCCGGCTTCCAGAGGCTCTGGGAGCGATCCAGGAACGGGTGGCTTGCATCCAGACCGTGAGAGAGGGCTGTGCAGGGCAGGAGCAAAGCTTGTTTGCTGCAGCGAGGGAGGCATGCTGGATTTTGCAGCCACTTTTGTTCTTTCTCTCTTCCAGTCAGGGAGCAGACTTGGTCTTCAGAAGTTTTTCCCCACTAAAAATCTTCAGTTTCAGTGACACTGAGATTAAGCTGGAAGAGGAGAGATTTAGATTGGAAACAAGGAGGAAATTCTTGACAATGAGGGTGGGGAGACACTGGAGCAGGTTACCCAGAGAGGTTGTGGATGTCCCCTCCCTGGAGGTGTTCAAGACCAGGCTGGATGAGGTCTTCAGCAACCTAGGCTGCTGGAAGGTGTCCCCACCCATGGCAAGGGGTGGAACTGAATGATCTCTAAGGTCCCTTCCAACCCAAACCATTTTATGAACCTATGATTTTGGAGGTGAAGTTGGAGTTGTAGAGGGTAATGAGGTCTCCTCTCAGCCTCCTCTTCTCTAGAGTGAACAATCCCAGGTTCCTGAGCCCCTCTCACAGGGATCCTTGTGCTAAAACTCATGCAGAAAGGCTAAAACAACAGAAGCAAGCATCTTTGACACAGACCTTGAAGGTTACAGGGTCTGAGCAAAGGCTTTCCCTAATTACCTGCAAAGCAACTCTTAAGGTGCACACTGCCAAAGAGGATAAAGCCTAACAAAGTGCATGCTAAACACACAGGACTGTTGCTCAACTCTCCACCCTAAACATCACAGACAGCTGGGATTAGGAAAACACCTCTGAGGAGGAGGAAGACTCCAGATCTAGAAGCAAAGGTCAACAGGCTCTGCTCCTCTCCCTCACCCAAGCCAGGGACAGCTTCTTCGATAAGAATTGTGCCTTTTGCTGCATTTCTGCAAGGCATCAACACTGCTGCAAAGCCCTGCACCGCCCATCACTAACTGCAGCTGGAGTTTTGCAGTTTGTGCCTTTCTCCCTGGCAATCCCCAATCTGCTGTAGCTGTTGCTTTAATAAATCAGAGCCACCTACTTCTGAACTCTGTGAGACTGTCTCAATGAAAGTCCTTCTTGGGGCTCTGAAAGAGGCAGAATGTTCACTTTGCTCAACAGCCTCAGCGAAAGGCCCGAGGGCTCTGCGTCAGACAAGAAGTTGACTTTGCTCAACAGCTTCAGGGGCTCTGAAACGGGCAAGCACCGAGCTCTTACCGGTAAGGCGGCAGCGGCGCGGCGGGGAGCGGAGCTGAGCAGCACATTTCAGTGCGTTTCGAAGATTTTAAGGCGGCTGCTGCACTGAGCCAGCCCCGGAGCTCCTCTTCCCTCCGTATCCACCTCAGCTCCCTGCCTCTAGGGAAGCTGGCAGCCGTCACGCCCGGCCCCGGCGGAGCAGGCTCGGCGGAGCGGCGGCACCGCGCACTGCTGCGGCTCCTTTAAGGGCGGGCGGCGCCGGAGCCGGAAGCGGCGGCGGACGCGGCCAGGCCCGGTGGTGCCGGAGCGCTGCGGCCCCGCCATGAGCCGGCCGCCGGCCCTGCAGGCGCAGACCTGCGGCCCCTGGGAGATGAAGGAGCGCCTGGGCACCGGCGGCTTCGGCAACGTCATCCGCTGGCACAACAAGGTAGGCGCCGGGCGCAACCCCCTCCGCCCGGCCCGGCGCGGCGCCGCTCGGCCCCCGCGCTCAGCCCGGGCCCTGCTGTGTCCGCAGGAGACCGGCGAGCAGGTAGCCATCAAACAGTGCCGGCAGGAGCTGAGTCCGCGCAACCGAGACCGCTGGGCGCTGGAGATCCAGATCATGAAGAGGTGAGGCCGGGCCGCGGCCTGCGCCGGCCGGCGTTAAGTGGCCGCCAGGCGGCGCTGCGTCACGGGGGCGGCCTCCGGGCGCGGAGCTAACGGCGGCGCCGGGGGAGGTGTTGGCGGAGGCTGCCGACCCCTGGCCGCTTCCTGCGGGACGGCGCCCGGCCCGCTGCGCGCTGGAGAAACCTCACCTCTTGTTTCGTGACACTCTCGGCTCTCAGGCTTCCTTCCCCTGCGGTCAGCGTCGGTGCAGGGCTGTCCTGGGGAGCTCTGGGAGGGGTTTGTGGGATGCCATGCGCTGGATGCGGTGCGAGGCTTTGCTGGAGAGTGGCACCAGACTGTGCCACGTTCCTTTGCCAGGCACCTTCCCGGAGCTCCCAGGTAGATCTCTCTGTGTGTGCCTTGAAGGAACGCACAGACTGCACGTGGAATGCACGGAGCTGGGATCGAGTCTGGGCCCGTGGAGGACCTTTAGAATATATAGAATAATAGAACAGGTTGGTTTGGAAGGGGCCTTAAAGATCTTCTAGTCCCAACCCCTGCCTCAAGTTTCAATCCTCTTGTCCTGTTGCTGCAAGCCCTTGTCTGAAGTCACTCCACAGCTTTCCTGTAGCCCCCTGCACATGCTGGATGGCTGCCACATTCACCAGTTCAGTTTATAAGAGGTTTGGAGCCCTTGTAGGACTTCGTGTGACAGCCAAGGGCACATGGATGTGCACAGCCATCACTGAGCAGTCGTCCTTAGGGCGTCGCTCTGGTTCCACTCATCTTGTGTGCTTGTCTCATTTCCTCTCCTTAGGCTGAACCATCCCAACGTGGTGGCTGCCCGTGACGTCCCTGAAGGGATGCAGAAGCTGGCACCCAATGACTTACCCCTGCTGGCCATGGAGTACTGCCAAGGCGGAGACCTCCGCAAGGTGAGGTCACTGGGGTGGTGACCAAGGGCTGCAGATCAGGTTTCTGTTGATGTTTTCTGGGCTCGAGTTGTGCCAAGGGAGGTTCACATTGGGTATTAGGAAAAAATGAGGTCTTGAGCAACCTGGTCTAGTGGAAGGTATCCCTGCTTAGGGCAGGGGCTTGGAACTAGATAATCTGTAAGGTCTTTTACAACCCAAACCCTTCTGTGAGTCTAAGAAATGCCAGTTAGGGACGGAGCAAGTGGAAGGAAGGGAATGGGGGCGATGCTGACTTCTTTCAACCAGGCTTTCCTCCCATGCAGTTAGACCAAGGCATGAAGCTATAATTGCTGCCACCAGAGATCACAGTCTCATAGTCTTTTGTGCTTCTAGAGAATGTCCTTGCTGTTATTGGAGCTTCTTGCAACCATGAGAGTTTGTGGGGCTGATCCTCACTCAGGGTACAGAGGAAGAGACTGTTCTGTGTTGTTTTCTTGCAGTACCTGAACCAGCTGGAGAACTGCTGCGGCTTGCGGGAAGAAGCTATCCTCATCCTGCTGTCTGATATTGGTGAGTGGCAGCAGTGCCTTCTCTTTCTCAGCTGTGGAAGCCCTTTCAGTGCTGAATCCACTCTGAGGACCTCAGCAGTGACCTTAATGACTCCACCTTGGACTGCTCTTTGAAGAGCATGCTTGTTTCAATCGTGTGAGCTGAGCTGTAGCTGATAAGAAATGGTTTGACTGCTGATCTGATATGTTCTGTTGGTGACACTCTTACAAGTGGCTGTTTCTGTGTCTCAGCTTCTGCTCTCAGGTACCTTCACGAGAACAGGATCATCCACAGGGACTTGAAACCAGAGAACATTGTGCTGCAGCAAGGAGAGCAAAGGGTAAGCAAGAACCAGATGTGCTTCATGCAGCTATAGCACCCACCCAGCTCTTGTGTCAGCTGGGCAGTATTCTGTGTACAGCTGAGATGAAAGCTTCTATTAGATGTCTGGTATGGTAGCACCTAAGATTTTGATGTTTAGCTCTTAAGGATAGATCCAGGCTGTACCTTTTAACCCAAGATCCAACTCAGCAGCAATGTCTCCAGGTCAGTGTGTGTCAGACAGTGCCAACCTTGCATATTTTGTCATTGTAGGAGTCTACAGGAGCTTATTTCTGCTTCCATCTTTTCACTGGCACCTTCCCTGCATAGCCTGGAAGAGCTGAACCTTTTCTTTCCCTGCTGGGTTGTGTGCTTTTCACAGGACTTCTCTCTGATGCTCTTGCTCTGGTTTATGTTTCAGCTGATACACAAAATCATTGACCTCGGGTACGCCAAGGAGCTGGATCAGGGCAGCCTGTGCACGTCCTTTGTTGGCACTCTGCAGTACTTGGTAAGGAAGGAGCTCAGCCAGAGGAGCAGCTGCCACTTTGCAGTGGGAGAGAGTTCCCTGTTGGGCTGGGCTGGAGCACACTTGTCCTGGTGCTGCGGCTGGCAAGGGCTCTGGGTTTTATCGGCACTGGATTTCCCAGTGCTTGCTTGCTGCGGCTGTTACCAGCCAGAAGCAGGGGTGCCAGTAACCTCTGCTGCTCATTCAGAGGGGCAGAGCACCCAGCAGCATCTTCAGTCTGTTGTACAAATGTTAATGAGCTCTTGGTAAGGAAGAGAGAGAGCTAAGAGATGGGTGGCTGCATCTCCTGTGTGTGTAACCTCTCAGGCTCCAGAGCTGCTGGAGCAGCGGAAGTACACAGTGACAGTGGATTACTGGAGCTTTGGCACGCTGGCCTTTGAGTGCATCACTGGATTCCGACCATTCCTACCCAACTGGCAGCCGGTGCAGTGGTGAGTGAGCAGGGGCCTGCTGACCAGAGTGCACACTGGGGCTGTCCTGTGCACAGGAGCGTGGGCCCTTGGTTGTTGGTATCGTGTTCCTGTGCTCCTTGCCCTTGTGGAGACTGACTCCTCTCAAGCATTCCTGATGCTGGCTTTCTAGGATCAGGACTGACTCCTCCAAGGCATGCAGCAGAAACCAAAGCAATATCTATATTAGATCCATCAGGACTAGCTTTAGGAGCCAACTACCATGCAGGCTGGGGGAGGCAGGTACTTATTTCACCACTGTGCTTGCTTGAATCCCTTAGGCACACCAAAGTGCGCCAGAAGAGCGAGCTGGATATTGTAGTTTCAGAAGACTTATCTGGAGAAGTCAAATTTTCTAGCAGTCTACCCTGCCCAAACAACCTGAACAGGTGAGGAGTGGGAAGCTGTTGTGCCACGCTGGGCTAAACCATCTCTTCTGCAAAGTGACTGAGTTGCTGTTGGCTGCCTTGCTGTGGTAACTGGGAAGAAAGGGAGTGCGTGGCACAAACCATGCCTGGGTGCCATGTCAGGCCAGGGTGGCTGTGAGTCTGCCTTCTAAACCATGACCAGGCGGGGTGGGGAGGTTTCCCAGCAGTCAAACACCTGCAGAGAGCAGGCCATGTGGGGTCTGCAGATGCTCTTTAACCTCTTCTGATCCTCCTCTTCTGGTCCTGCAGCGTTTTGGCCGGGAGGCTGGAAAAATGGCTGCAGATGATGTTGATGTGGCACCCACGGCAGAGAGGCACAGATCCTACCTATGGACCCAATGGGTGCTTCAAAGCGTTGGATGACATTTTGAACTTGAAGGTGAGCAGTGGGTCTTGGTTACCCTGAAGAGCTTTCCAGAGAGCAGCTGCCTGTGGTACATGAGAGAAGAGGCTTGAGTTTCAGACCTGGGAGGAGCAGCACAGAATCCCATTCAGCTGTCTCCTGACACTTAGTGACAGGTGCTTTCCTCTTGCCTCTGTGAGGAGCAAACAGCTTCTGTGTGTGCTTGGTTCTGTGTTCTGGCAGAGGATTCTGTGGCTGGAGCTGTTTTAATTGCCAGGTGGCCTCTTTCAGTTGATTGAGGACAAGGACTTTGGCTTAGTGCTGTGGAGTAGTTGTGAAGTGACTCCCTGAGCCCTGCGAGCGCTCTGAACACGTTCTTGGTGTCTGGGCTGGGATCTCTGCTCAGATGTGACCAATGCCCCTCTCATGCCACCCTGCTCTTCTTGTAGCTGCTTCATGTTTTGAACATGGTTACGGGCACTGTGCACACCTACCCTGTGACGGAGGAGGACACTCTGCAGACTGTGAAGGCCAGGATCCAGGCAGACACTGGGATCCCAGAGCAGGACCAGGAGCTACTGCAGGAAGCTGGACTTGCATTGTTTTCCCAGAAGCTGGACACTAAGCACATAGCTGACAGCAAAGTGAGTCTGGATACTCCCCTGCTGCTCTCCCCTGGGCAGCAGCACTCCCTGCCCTTCTGGCGCCTTTTGTGCTGGTGAGGACACTGCTGGCAGCCCTTGCAGAGCAGGCTCCCTCTGGCTTTTGGTGTCCATTCTGGCTGAGGAGGAGAATTCTCTTTATGGTGTTACTGAGTTTGCTTTTTCTAGCTGAGTCTTTTGCATTCTGCAGGTGAATGATGCTGCAGCTGCAGACACAAACCTCCTCTTCCTCTTCGACACGCAGAAGGTTGCCTACGAGGCTCAGGTCGCTTTGCGTCCTCATCCCGAGAGCGTGGACTGCATCCGTAAGGACCTTCCCCAGCGGGGCTGTGTTGGGGAGCTGCTCTGCTTCTGCGCTTCGACTCCATGTGTTCATCTCCCTCTGCCCTTCTGTTTGCAGTCCAGGACCCAAAGAGGACTCTGCACTTCTTCCAGCTGCGGAAGGTGTGGGGGCAGATCTGGCACACGATCCGGACGCTGAAGGAGGACTGCAACCGGCTACAGCAGGGGCAGCGAGCGGCCATGTACGGTGCTGCTGCCCCCGGCACGCTGCCCTCTGCCTGGGCTCCTTGGGGGAGGGGAAGGGCAGCAGTGTGGGACTCTGCTGGCACGGGGGAGCTGAGGAGTGGAGCTGTTAATGAGAGTTCTGTGCTCTGACACAGCTGCTGTCTGCCCAGTTACACCCTGGGGTATCTGCTTTAGATGCAGGAGGCAGTCTTCAGCTGGGGAGGGTAAGAGAGCTCTCTTCTGGTCCCTGCAGGATGAATCTCCTGCGTTACAACAGCACCCTCTCCAAGATGAAGAACTCCATGGCCTCCCTTTCCCAGCAGCTGAAAGCAAAGCTGGACTTCTTTAAAACAAGCATCCAAATTGATCTGGAAAAGTATAAAGAGCAGATTGAATTTGGAATTAGTGAGTATAGTAGCTGGCAAATAGAGGTCTGTTTTGTGCCTCCTATGCCCAGAAAGCATCTGCCTTTCACTCGATGAACTTGAGGAGCAGTCACTCTTCTTTCATTCCTGTAGCTTCTGAGAAGCTGCTGTTTGCCTGGAAAGAGATGGAGCAAGCTGTGGAGCTGTGTGGGCGAGTATGTGTCTGGAGAACTGCTTGTCCTAAAGCCATTTAGAAATGTGAATGGGACAGGAAGGGCAGTGCCAGAGGCTGTCCCATTGCTTGTGTTCTGCCCTGCTTTCAGGAGGATGATGTGGATCAGCTAGTGAAGAAGATGATGGCCCTGCAGACAGACATTGTGGACCTGCAGAGAAGCCCACTAGGTCGTAAACAAGGAGGAACCCTGGAGGACTTGTGAGTTGAGCTGCCTTGTACTGCAGAGGCAGGAGTGGTGCTGGCTGAGCTTGCTCACTGCAGGACAATGGAGGTGTTGCCTCTGCAGCCCAAGCTACAGGGATCTGAGAGCTCTTTGATACTAAAAGACAGTGCTTAACTCATTCCATGTCCCCAGTCTGAAATGGCAGACTGGTCTAGAAAAGATTGGAGTTCTTGGAAGAGTTGTTCTAGAGAAGTCCTTTGTGTGTCCTGTGCCTTTTTCTTGCAGAGAAGAGCAAGCCAGGGAGCTGTACCGGAGGCTGAGAGAGAAGCCAAGAGGTAAGAGACATTCGTTTACCCCGAGGTCAGCTTTGTGTGGCTGCAACTTTGGAGAGGCAGCGATGAGCTGTGAGGAAGCTTCCTGCATTCTAGGCCTGCCTGTTTGCTCGCTGCACAGGGACTCCACTGGGCTCCCTGCGTTTGGAGAGGGGAGTCAAGTTTTAAACTGGGCCTCTCTGCCTTCTGAGCTCCGCTTAAAAGTCCTCTGGAGCTCTTCTCAGCAAGCTGTTGCTGCCAGCACAGGCTGCTGCCTCGGGGGCGGGGGGAAGAGTGAAAGGCACAGCTGCTCCTTTTGAGCAGCTATAGACCTACCCGACCGGCTCTGCTTTGCAGGTCTCATGTTGAAGGTGGCTGAAGTCCAGTGCAGTTCATCCCACTCAAACTTGCATGCCCTGAACTTGGACTGTTGTGTAAAGCAGCCACTAAGAACCTTCTGACTTTGTCCTACAAGCCTGCCCCTCTTTATAACACTCTGACTCTCCTTTCAGACCAGAGGACCAGTGGTGACAGCCAGGAAATAGTCCGACTGCTGCTGCAGGCAATCCAGACCTTTGAAAAGAAAGTCAGAGTCATTTATGCTCAGCTCAGGTGAGCTCTGTGGAGTAGGCTGTTACTGAGGCTTGAGAGGAAGCATTTTGAGCAAGAGGGTTTGTTCTAGAGCTTTGCAAACCAGCACACAGCTGGTGAGAGTTCAGTGTGTCACAGGAAATAAGCTACAGAAGTATTTCTCCCTCACTGCAGCTGCCCACCTCTGGTCTAACTCGTTTGTTTTTTAATAGTAAAACTGTAGTTTGCAAGCAGAAGGCACTGGAATTGTTCCCCAGAGTGGAGAAAGTGATGAATCTGATGAATGAAGATGAGGAAACAGTTGTTAGGCTTCAGGAGAAGCGACAGAAGGAGCTGTGGAACTTGCTGAAAATTGCTTGTGTGAGTCCAAGGAAAAGAGTTTGTGGCACAGGTTGCTGCAGTCATGAGTAGTGAGTTGGGTTTGTCCTTGGGGCTTTCCTCTGGTAATTAGGACTCAAGTTCCAGGCTGTCTCATGCTCCTGGCTGCTGGGAGGCAGTGGAAATCGTTGCAAGCTGAGTCCTCTCTCTTGCCCTCAGAGCAAAGTTCGTGGTCCTGTGACTGGCAGTCCGGAGAGCATGAGCACCTCACGTCTTGCTGGCCCTGGCCAGCTGCTGCTGCAGCTCCCTTCAGGAACCTACAACTTATCAGAATCTGTCAGGAAAAGGTGAGGCAAAGTCTGGAATTCTGTAGCTGCTCATTCCAGCACTACAAGGCTGAGGCCTCTGCTTTGTAAGGTAATGACCCCCAGGTTGTGTTCGGCTTCCAGTAGTCTTTTCTACCTAGCAGCTGGGCTCCCTGGGGCTTGTGAGAAGGGGAATCAGGCAGAGGTTCACTTCCCCTGCCTCATAATTGAGGGTTTGGTTTACCTGGAGTGGTTGTGCTCACCTGAAGTGCACTGCCAACAGGAACTGTTGGAGCACTGTTTTCAATCCTCTGCAGCACACCTGCCAGGAATGTCTCTTAGAGATAGAGGCAGCATCACTCTAAACCAAGGTGCCATGGAAAACAGTTGTGTGGTAATTCATTGTCCCTTTCAGTGAGGAGCTGCTGCTGGAATCACAGAAACTCTGTAGCCAACTTGAAAATGTGATGCACGACACAATGAAGGATCAGGAGCAGAGCTTCATGGTAATGGTTGATACTCTCCTAGAAGTGCACTGGGGAAGCTCAGGGCTTCCAGCTTCTGCTTCTGTAGCTTTGCCACCACTACGTACCAGGGGTGATAGAGGTCTGCATATTCCTCTTTTGGACAAGGAGAGGCTGGGAGCTGTGGGAGAGAGGAAGCACTCAGTGCCCCCCCCCCGCCCCGAACTGCTGACTGACACATTCCCTGCGTGCTGGGGGCTGAAGCTGTGCCAGACAATGAAGGAGGGGAAGAGGTGCTGGGCTGCTGTACAAAAACACTGTGGAAGAGCACTCTCCAACCTGGGCTGGCATGGCAGGGGGGCTGGGACATTAATGGAGCAGAATAGTGTGGGGAAAGTATTGGACAAAATAAGTAGCTTAAGGGTTTCCTTTGCAGCAGGCACGTGGTCCATCATGCTTTTAAATCTTGCTTCCTCTCTCTTCTGGAGCAATCTGCACTGCAAGCTACTGGTGACCTATGGAGTTCTAACCATTTATTCCTTAGGCCTTAGACTGGAGCTGGCTGCAACTCCAGGTAGAAGAAACAAACAGTCCAGAACAAACCCAGATGTAAAGTCACTTTGGTTGCCTCTGAAGATGTGCTGCTTCAGGAAGCCAACTGTGAGAAGCTGCTGCCTCTGAGAAGGGAAGTTCAAGTGCCTCCTTCTATTGCCACCTGCTGCTTCTCTGACCCACGTGGCCTAGCTTTTAGTATCCACCTCTTGGATGCTTTTTCCACAAAGCCAGAGGAGATGCCTGCTGCAGCTGCTTGGGAGAAGGTCTGGAGCGTGCCTTAAGCCAGCAGACTCTGTCCTGCTGCATCTTCCCTTGGGCATCACCTGTGGTTTGTTTTGCTGCCTTTTAAGCTTTCTGAAGAAGAAAGGCAACACCTGCAATCAGCTTGCACAGTCAGTGGTAGATGTCACCTTCCTAAGAGACTTGAACTGTGAACTTGATTTCTTCACTTTGCTGATTTGCACTTTCCCCCCAAGTGTAATGGTTGTGCCTCCCTGATACTTGTTTCCTGTATGGGAACGAACCTCAAACATGTAAACTTTGAGTTTGCTTTTTGATACTCTCAATAACAGTTGAATGAAAAAAGCCTCTTGCACTGTGCAGCTCTCTAAAAGGGGAGACAGAGGGAGGGGAGCCTGGAGACCATGGAGGAGGTGGTCACTGCACAGCTGGAGCTCAGCAGGGGCGTTGCAGACTTTTACCTGTGCTTGAAGTTGCACCAGGGATAAAAACAACAATTGGAAGGGAGCCTGCAAGGGCATCTTGTCCACGCCCCCTGCACTCAGCAGGGACCCCCTCCACCTGGAGCAGGTTGCTCAGGGCCTCATCAAGCCTGACCTTGAATGTCTCTAGGGGTGGATCCTCATCACATCCTTGGGCAGCCTGTTTCAGTGTCTCACCACCCTCACTGTGCAGAACTTCCTCCTGCTGCCCAACCTAAATCTCCCTTCCTCCAGTTCCAAACCACTGCCCCTTGTTGTATACCTACAGGCCCTTCCACACAGTCCCTTCCCCAGGCTTCATGTGGGTCCCCTCCAGACACTGAAAGGCTGCTCTAAGATCTCCCTGGAGCCTTCTCTGGGCTGAACAGCCCCAGCTCTCCCAGCCTGTCCTCTTGGAGGTGCTCCAGCCCTCCGACCCTCTTGGTGGCCTCCTCTGGAGCTCAGCATTTTCTGACCCTGAGAGACAACACAAACCAAAATCATGTTCCAACTGTGACCAATTTATTTCATTCTGATGTAAACCAAAGTTTCCACTACAGCACAGAGACCACCTTTGATAACAGGTTGTGGAGGACATGCAGGATGCAATACAATCATGGGGGAGGTGGGAACTCTCTTCTCTTTGTAGGAACAGACTGAAAATGGGAGCAACCGGAGTGAAATGTGGCACAACCATCACAACTTCCATGCACCTCTTGGAGTAGCTCCCTCTGGCACTGGCACTCCCTGGCCCTCAGTGCTAGGCTGAAGCTTCTTTGGAAGAAGAGAAAGTTCACACTTCTGGGAATTTCAGAGTAATATTAAGGCCAAAACACACTGGGTTCACTTCCCCTTTATCTTCCAGAGCTCACCTGCTGTCTCACTTCAAGCTGCATTAAGCTTCCAGCTCGAATCCCAACCCCACTTTGTGCCCTCCAGCACTGAAGTTCTTGCCGTCAATCAGGCCCGAGAGGGTCAGCTTCACACCTGGGAAAGCAACAGAGACCCTTCAGACCCCCAAGCACTCTCAGCCTCACTACTGTGTCTTAGCTGCTACAGCAACTTCTGTCCATCCACATCCCTGGGTAAGGTTTCCAGCCCATTTTTGGACAGTAACATAACCTCTGGTGCAGTTCTAAAGCTGCTTGCTGGATACCTACCGGGTCGCAGGGCGTGAGTGTAGCCGATTCCAATCAGGCTGGCGTTGTTCACTTTGGCCTGCAGGGAAAAGAAACCACAGCAGTGCTACACTCTGTAAAGGTGCAGGCAGTGCCCAGAGAAGGTGGCATTACCTCAGGCCCCTGCAGAGTAACCTCTAGCAGAGGTGCACTCCAGTCTTTTCTCCACAAGGGTTTCCAGTTAAAGGAACAGCTTCAATCTCTGCCACACACTGTGACCCACCAGCAGCTACCACCCTGCCCTTCACTGCCCCTTCACAGCCTTTGCAGGGTTGGTTACTGCAATGTCAGCAGCCAGTGAAGTCTGCTCTTGTTCACTAAGTCAACCTTTGTTGTTTGGGGTTTTTCCCCCCTCCACTGACATTCCTGCAAGAATGTGCAAGTGTCCTGCTGGGAGCTCAGGTTAGAAACTCATTAAGTAAGAATTAAAGAGGAGAGAGCATAACTGCTGGAGACACAGCGAGCACAGGCTCCAAGCACAGACTGCTGACTCTCACCACAGCCAAGCAATGCTTCAGGTATTTATCATTTTCCCCAGCATTTCACAGGTCTGAGCTGTGAGACCCCAGTGTGAATCTGGGCCAGAAGCCAGCGTGCCATCTACCCTCCTTTCTCAGTAACTACTTAAAGCAACTACCTACACCACAAACACTCAGTGTCTAAGGGAGCCTGAAGTGCTTGTAACAAGATCCTTACCACAATAGAGGTCTTCTCATCCATCTGGTACTTGGTAGCAATCCCAAAACGTGTGTTGTTGCTGCCAGCAGTCCAGGCAAGATTGACTGAAGTCTCAACCTTGTTGTTAACCTTCTGATAAATGGAGCCACCAAACTCAGTGCCATCATTCCTGTTGGGCACAGAGGCAAGAGTGTCAAGCCCTGCCTTGGATAGGACACAGGAACCTTTTAGATTAACCTTGCCCCACAATCATTGACCACTGTCTCTTGCAATGCTCCAACACTTCCTTGGCTCCATGTTCCTCTGCTTTCTGGCTGGAGTTGACTGATGCCTGCACACCTTTTTGTTACCCAAACTGACTTTCCAACAGCTGAGACCTGTGATTTGAAGTTCTAACTAAAAAAGCCCCAGACAACCTGCATGCCTGAGAGTCAGGCTGCAGCAGCACAGGAAGGGACACATTCTGACAAGGGCTGGGAGTGACAGGACAAGGGGCAATGGCTTTGAGCTGGGAGAGGAGAGATTGAGACTGGAGATTAGGAAGAAATTCTTTGCAGTGAGGGTGGGGAGACACTGGAACAGGCTGCCCAGGGAGCTTGTGGATGTCCCCTCCCTGGAGGTGTTCAAGGCCAGGCTGGATGAGGCCTTGAGCAACCTGGGCTGGTGGGAGGTGTCCCTGCCCATGGCAGGGGGTTGGAACTGGATGATCTCTAAGGTCTCTTCCAACCCAACCCATTCCATGAATCTGTGAAATCCAGAAGGAGATTTAAGTCAGCTGTGGGAATGCTGAAGCTGCAAAGTGTTCTGCACTGCAGTTGTTTAATTCCACCATCCTCAGAGGCTCTCACTGGGATGAAAATAGAAGCACTCAAGCACTGTGCAGCAGGCAGCTCTCTCCTCCACCTCTGACATTTGTGAGCCAGAAGCTTTGCCTGGTGGGGAGCAGGGGGAAGCTGCAGGAGTTTAATGAAAGCTTTTTCCTCAGAACTGTCACAGGAGGGACAGTTTGCAGGTTCTGAAGTGCAGATGAACATTTTAAAGTTTTACACCACTGTCTATACACAAACCCCCAGACTGCCCTCAAACAAGGCCTCAAAAGACAGCCCAGGGTTGGGAAGCTGCTTCTGCTTTGGCTGCGCTAAAGATGAAGACACTGAACGTACATCACCGCAAAAGGAATCAGCAGCTCCTTCTACCTCCCACCTTCCACCTCACTGCCCACAGCCAGCTTGGCTCCTCCAGGCTCAGATGCTACTCACACATTGGTGTGCAGCTGGAAGTCTCCTGCCTTGTATCCAAAGGCAAAGTTATTTTGTGAAAGCTTGGACTTGGCTGTGTCGAAAGCCATCTGGTACCCAGCCAGCCACCCCTCATAGCCCAGCACTGCCCAGCCGTAGATGGTTGGTCCAGAGATGTCGATGTCTATGTTGCAGCCTAGGTTCACATAGTCTCTTTTGTAGGAGGTCTTCAACTTTCCACTCTTCTTCCTGCAGAGAGAAAGAGGCCAAATCAGTCCCTGGTGGGGGACAAGTCTGTGTTCCATGGAAGTTTATTGATGGATCTATGTTCCCTCAGACCACTTCATGAAATGACTCTAATGCCTACTCAGAGAGATTAGCAGCTGCTGAGGAGGCCATGGGGTAACAGATTTTTGTGCCGCTACTTTTTCCTCCACCATCTCAAGCTCTTTAAATCCTCAAGGAGACAAAAGCAGCTCTGCTGAATGCTCTAAACCCTTCAGACTCACACTTTGTTCTCCCCAAGTCAGTGCAGTGCACTATGGCATCATCAGTTTCTTCCAGGAGCATCCATGACACCCTGCACCCACTGCTGGCCTCAGATAAAGGTATCATGAAACATTTACCCTGTGTTTGGTACAAATGTAGTGTCAAGAGCCACCTTCAAACCTTCAGCCAGCTGCAAAGAGAAAGAGAGACACCTGCTCAGGACTCTGCTGAGGTGAGCTCTTACATTCCACTACTGCAGCTCCACTTCCAGTCTAAGGACCTGAGCAAAACATCTCCCCAGCCCCCACCCCAGCACTCAGGACGGTGTCTCTCAGCCTGCAGGCTCTGCAAACACACAGAACTCCTGTCCAGCACTCCAGACACTCTGGTGCAGCTCTCCCTCTCCAGTGTTTCCCACTCAACTCCACAGCTTCTCCTGTCAGCTGCAGAAATATCTGGAGAGTATCTCCTTCCTCTTACCTGATCCTCTATGGAAACTTCTGTCCCCAACATGTTGTCTGTGTTCCATTTCTGGGTCAGTGTGAGTCCATACTCTTTGACCTTATATTTGGTCTCTAGACTGCCTGAAGCCTTGCCTGTGTCTGTGTTGGAAGAACCAGTTGTAGTGAATTCCTGCCAAGAGCAGAGTAAGAGTTTCACCACTCTGATATTTAAGTACATTCACATCTTTCACTTGTCAAGTGCCAGCACTCACACTTTAGGCCCTTAGGCCTTTTGCCAGACCCCTCAAGATCTTCCTTCTCTTTCCTAGCCCCACAAAGATCTTGATTTTTGCACCACAACTTGGCTACTCCTTTGGCATCTCTGTTCTTTCTTTTACTGAAGGTCTCTCAGACAGAGAGGTCACACAGCTGATCAAGAGCTGTGGACACAGTCAGGCTCCACGACGTGGATGGTAACAGGACACAAACAATGGCACAGTTCATGAAGGACAAGCGTGCACCACAGAAAACCTCACCAGGCACAGCAGGACAGAAACAACACTGCAAAGGTCACTCTCCTTACCAGCTAGATCAGCATCCAGCAGGGTGGTTGCATGGAAAAGGAAAAGCTGATTTTAGAACTTAATTAGGTTGTTCATTTTCTGTTGTTTAGAAGCCAACATCATTAACCATTAGCAAATTAGTGGAGAATCAAAGCTTCCAGCCAGGAAAGCAGATCATGAGCAGTCAGTAACTAGCAGCAGTGACAGTGTACAGACTACACAGCTCCTGGGGCACAGTGCAAGCAATAATCAAAACCTCAAGTGAGCCAGAATGCAGCACTCCTAAAGGAGTGACCTCCACCATCTGTGGGGCCAGGGTGCAAGTGAAGGTGGAGCTAAGGCATATGAGGTCCTGAAGAAGGCTGAAAAGCAGCAGAGCTCACCAAGCAGAAAAGCATCACAACTGAGACTCAGTGTAAGGAGAGGCTTATCCAGCCCCCAGGATATGCCTGTGGCTAACCAGGGGGTTCTGAAATCCATTCCTGGGTTTGCCAGCCCTCCTGTGAAGTGCTGAAGAAGCTGCTCTACTCCATCACTGAAGGGGGAATCAGTATTTTGTAGTTACCTGAACTGCTAAAGCTTCACTCATGTCTCTGAGAGGCTCTGAGAGTCTACACAAAGGGTAGCACAGGAGGACTGGTTAGTTTATTGAAGTCTTGCACTGCAAGCACAGTGCAGATGAGGGAAAATGAAGCTGAGTGAAGCTGAGTCTCTTATTTGCCCCTTTTGAATAAAAGGGTCAGGGCTCAAAGTCTTGTCAAAAACAAGAGCTGAGAAACTCAGCTGTGTTCTGGAGCAGAACTGAGAGCAAGGTGGGGTGAAGAAACTCTTCTGCGTGTGATGTGGCACTGGGAATGGGGAGGAAAGCGTCAAGTCCACCCCAAATGCATGAGACTGACTGCAGGCTGCAGGAAAGCAGCCCTGCAGCATCAGCTCCACAGCAGGGCAGCCACACTCCAGTCAGCTACAGCTTTGAAAGGAGGAGTGCAGGAGAGAAGCAAAACCTCCTGGCAAGTGGTTGCCAGCAGCCAGCCCTGGCACGTGTCCTGCCACTGCAAAGCCTCAGTACTCACCACCCCACTCGAAGACTTGGTCTTCAGCTCCAACTTGACCAGTCCAAATCCTGGGAAGAGAAGAGCACAGCACCAGCCTCACTGCAGTGTCCAAGCAAGATCTGTTTCCAGCCCAGCCACAGCAGGTAGGGGACACTGACCTGAAGCAGCCTCATTCCGTGTTTCAACAGCTGCAGGTCTTAACTGAGCAATGACTGAAGGAACTCAGACAGCTCAAAGCAGGTGGCCTCAGTTTACAGGCCTCAGTCACCCATCACCAAATAGCTCCACCTTCTACAGCTAAAGCTCAACGGCAGAAGGGGCTTGGCCATAGAACCATAGAACCCTTGGGGTTGGAAGAAACCTTTGAGAGCAACAAGTCCAACCACTCACCCAGAGCTCACAATCCCACCACTGCTGCTCAATTCCTACCACAGGATACTTTGGGAATCTCCAGCCACAAATCCTTTCATTGCCATTTTCAAGACCTCCGAATAAAAAAGCTGAAAGGCTCTCAAGCCACAGCCTCCTTACTCACCATATCCCTTGTTGAAGACATCCCTGGCAGCCTTTCCCAAGTCACTGTACGCTGGTGGGACAGCCATTGGATCTGGAAAACATCGGGAGCCGTTGGAATCTTAGGTGTAACAGCATAAAACCTATGGGTGCAGGGATTCAATGATCCTTGCGTGCCCCTTCCAACTGGAGAGATTCCAGGATGCTGTGAATCCTGTGGGATTAGAGGACCTAACAGAGCTGGGTGTGACTGCAGGTTCCTTGGCAGAACATTAGTAAATCAAAGAGACACTTTTCAAGGTGTCAAAACCACCTGGGGGAAACTGCCATCAGTGAATCATAAACTGCCTCAAGAGACACAGAGAAAGCACTTGGGTGACTGCTAGCAGAGTTTAAGTTATTGCAACAGCTCCAGCAGCACAGGGGTGGAGCAGAGCTCATCTTTTGCAACACTGATTGGGGTTTTCATGCAAATCTCTCAAGTTTAAGTTTCAACTCATTTTAAATTCGGGGTGATTGCATCTGGGACTTTTTTTGCTGTCAGCTGGTTGGGTTTGGAGGTTTTGGTGTTTTGATTTTTGTCCCAATCTGTCTCTGGTTGATGTGAAGCAGAAAGGACTCAGCTCTACCTGTGAGAGCCGACAGAGTTTTGCTGTCTCCAGATGCTGCTCAGTTTCTGGGGCTGGTTTCTGACCGCCTGAACCTGGAGGTCACTCCGTCCTTAAGGGCCTCCTGCCCTTGCCCCGCTCCCAGAGGAGCTCACTGCGCGCTCATCCAACCGGGAGCTTTTTAACTCCATCCCTCCCACACCAAAGCGAGCTTCCCCTTCACCGGCGGCCACCGCGGCCGCGCAGGTCGGGGCGGAGGGCCCGGGAGCAGCGGTGCCGGCTGCGCAGCCCCGACCGCGGCCCGGCCCCAGCCTCTCCTCCCCTATTTGCGCCGCGCGTTACGCAACGGATAACGGAGCGCGGCCCGCCGGACCCCGCCGGACCCCGCGGCCGCCTCCGCCCCTTCCCAGCGGAGCGGCGGCGCAGCTCGTCCGCTGCCGCCCGCCGGTGCCTCCCGGCCGGGGAAGGAAGGCGTTGGCAAACCCCCGCCCGCCGCCGGCCCGCGCCTCGCAGGCAGCGCCGCCGGCAGCCGGCGGCCGCCTCACCGGGCCCGAGGAAGCGCACAGCGGCGAGCGCCCGGCGTGCCCCCGGGGCGGTGGCCGCGGCAAGGTGACCCGAGGGGCAGCGCCTCGCACCGGGGCCGGCAGCAGGGGCCGGCAGCGGGCTCCGCCCGGATAGGAGCGCCGTGAGACCCAGCCGCGGGGCCAGCCGCGCGTCCCGGCCCAGCCCGCCCCGCTCACGCCCCGCCGCGGCCCGCGCCCCGCCGCTACCTGCCGCCCGCGCTGCCTCCGGTAGAGGTCTCGGCGCCCGCGAGCCCGCATGCGCCGCGCACGCGCGCCGGGCGCCCGCCGGTACCCGGGCACCGCCCTGCGCGCGACTGAGGCGGGCCGGGGGCGGGCAGCTCCGCACCCCGCGGCGGGACCCCCGCGGCGCCGCGCCGCGCCCCGGCCGCTGCCGCAGAGCCTTGTGACCGCCGCTGGCGAGCGGGGGCAGCGCCGGCCGCGCCTCTGCCTCACCCGGGGAGAGAAGGGAAGAAAGGCAGAGCCGAGCGGGCTCGGGACGCACCCAGCGCTAATGGAAGCAACGACCTGAACGAGCCCAGCGCTGCGCCCAGACCCTGCGGCTGCTGCGGGAGCCCTGGGGCAGGCCCAGGCTGGCACCCGTGGCACCATGGCAAGCTTGTGCCGGTGCTGGTTTATGCTCTGAACATTACTGCTAAAAAAGAATAAAAAAGTACAGACTCCAAGAGGAGGGCAGAATTCTCCCTTTGTTTATTCCCAATGATTACTGAAGGACACATTCACGTTTCTACAACGTGTTCAATAAATACAGCACCCAGTTTGGTTTGTAAGACCTGGCAGCAAGAAGCAGCAGCAGCTTGGGCTGGCAGCTACCATCTTCAGCTGCTGGCACCGAGGAAGGGGAAACATTTTGCCTTTGCATTCAAACTTTCTGCTCCTCAGGGCTCAATCAGAAACCCAGCACTTACCTTCTAATCTCAAAACAAAAGGCAGTAGGCATTGTCCAAGGGGTCTGACTGCCATAGCACCTTCCCCACAGGGTTTTCTAGGGTTGCAGCCAGTTCAGTTAAGCACAGGAAGGGGTTGCTGTGGTTTTGAGAGCTCTGAGGGTAAGGAGGTGCAAGAGGGAGGGACGTAAGGAGGGAGAGATCAAAGTGAGATCTCACAGGATTAAACCTTCAGGACACATTCTGTGCTCGTGCCATGGACTTCTTTACACATCAGCAATGTGCCACTTGTCAAGAGCATCCCAGTGCACTTTGCACGTTCACAAGAGACCCCAGAAACATCTCCTGAGGTTCCTGGGCAAGGAGTCATTCACTGCGGTCCTTCGGCTCTCGGTACTGCCACTGGATGTAGTCAAAGATGTCTTTCTCACATTCCACGGGCAGGGGCTCCCCAGCAACCCCTGCAAACAAATGACAGATGCCATGTGGCAGCTGGGAGGTTTTCTAGCACACTGAGAGACCCCTAGGATGAGTTTCCCACAGAGCCTGGAAGCAGAAGGGATGCCCTGTGCAGAGCCCATACTGACCGGTGACCCCCAGGGCACGGATCGTGTACTCATTGATGGTGAAGCCCATTTCCAGGGCATGAGCCCTCATGTTCTTGTTGAAGATGTCACTTCCTGTGAAATACAGCACCCCACAGTAATACTGGTCTTTGGGGATAAGCCTAGGAGGAAGGGAAAGAAAAGGACAGGTTTAGAACAAATACATAACAACGAGGTACCAGCCACCGGCAGTGCAGCCACTGACACTGTGCTGGACTTACTTCAGGTACTCTGCTCACCCAAGAATGAAAGGAACTGCATGCCCAAGAAAGGTTCAGCACATCTACCCCAACCCAGAAGTTAGTTACTGGTGTTCAGCCACTATGTGATTGTAGAATCACAGGGTGTTAGGGGTTGGAAGGGCCCTCTGGACATCATCCAGTCCCCCAGAGCAGGGGCACCCAGGGCAGGGCACCCAGGAATACATCCAGTTGGGTTTGGAAAGCCTCCAGAACAGGAGCTCCACAACCTCTCTGGGCAGCCTGCCCCAGGGCTCTGTGACTCACAATAAAGAAGTTTCTCCTTGTGTTCAATGGAACCTTCTGGGTTCCAGGTTTGTGCCTGTGGCCCCTTGTCCTGTCACTGGACACCACTGCAAAGAGCCTGGCCCCTTCTTCTTGACGCCCACCCTTCAGATCTCCTTTCAGTCTTCTTTTCCAGCCCCAGCTCTCAGCCTTTCCTCATCAGAGATGTTCCAGACAAAACAAAGCAACCTTGCTGATAACCTGTTGTAGATACTGGCACTGTGCAGGCCTCCAGGAACCCTGTGAGTGCCATGTTCTGAACACTGAAGCAGAGATTTCAATCCCTGCTATGCAGCAGGCAGCTAAAGCAGAGGGGCTGGGGTTGTCTGGTGTCCATACCTGATGTCAATCCTCCTGTGTGGAAAGGCTGTTCCATCTTCTTTAGTGGGCAGCTGACAGACACCCTGGAAAGCAGGAAATGCAGAATGAAATTAAACAGATCTGAGATCAGTCTTCACCTCCCCACCCCTAGATAGCCTCTAAGCAATCCTCAGTCATCCTGGAGAGCAAAGTGAACTCTCACTGAGCTGATTAAAAGTGTTCCTAGGAGAGCTGGATGTCACAGCATGGCCAGCCACCATCTCACACTGCTAGGACTGCAGTCCAGAGCAGCAGATCACTGCTTCTCAAGCTGTTCCAAGAGCTGAGGGGTTCCTGCAGAGGGATCTTTCATGAGGGTGTCTAGGGACAGGACAAGGGGGAATGTTTGAAGCTGAGTGAGAGCAGGGTTAGCTGGAGCTGAGGAAGGAGGGTGGCCTTACCATGAATTTAGTTTCACCTTTAGACAGCACATCTGTGACAAAGTGGACTTTTTCCAGCTGTTCCACAACTTGACGCAGAAGCTTTGGCTGGGAAGGAACAGTGACAGCACAGGAGAAGAAATGAGAACAGACAGCGGCTTACAGGACATCACTGCACCTATTACTGCATCTGAGGTTTGACCCAGAAGGCACAAAGAAGGTAATGACAATTCTGAGAAGAGGCTGTGACATTCCACTTGTGCAGTGCAAGTCAGGCTGCTTTCACTGGAAGTGAAATACAAGAAGCTGCAGCACAGCTCTGAAGGTACAGACCCTGTGAATCTGAACATTCCCTGGAGCAATGCAGCAGAGAAACTCACCTGTTTGGATGATTCAGATGTGAAACTGGGATGGGTTAGGAGAACATCCATATCACCACTTGACTCTGCACCTAGGCAAGCAAGAAGCAAAGAAAAATCATGGAAGCACAGAACTGTTGAGGTTGGAAGAGACCTTTGAGATCAGCAAGTCTGGAGCCCAGAGCTCACAACGCCACCACTGCTGCTAAGCCACTGAACCACGACCCTCAGCACCACATCTATGTATTGAGCCTTATTAGCACAAAATAAACAGAGATCACAGAGCACCAACCTCGCCTGAAACTGCCACAGACTGTAGCGATGTAGCTGGGGTCCAGCTTCTTTACCTCTTCCAGCACGATCTCCTGTGCAGAAGGAAAGCTGTGTTTAGAGATGACAGCCACTGACTGCCCACCAGTGCCTCACAGCCTCAGTAACCCTTACCTGCATTTGCAGCATTTCTTCCCTTGGGATTCTTTTCTCAAAATCTTCAAAATATCTGCAGGTATGAAAAACAGAAGTGTTGAAGGAATGCCCAGAGCAGCATCCTCACATGTCAGTCAACTTGAAGCGTGTCAGAGGAAGGAATGTCACTTCTCTCACTTCCACAACACAAAACCCTCCCTGTTCTCACCAAACATCTTAGAAAAATTCTTGCCAAGCCATGGTGAGAGCTCACAGCTGCAGCTGGACAATGCTCAGGAGATGGTTTTGCTGCACATTATTTCCTCTGTGCACGAAGAGCTGCTCTAAGGGGACAGCAATATTCCTGTGCACCCTTACATGGCACCCTGGTGCCTGAAGGACTCATTAGGAAAGCCAAGCAAGCTTACTTCAGCCCAATCTGCTGGTGATGTGTCAGCTTGTGCTCAATTTTCCTGAGATCTGGAAGAATTAAGGAAAAAAAACCAAAAGTTACTCAAGGACTAAAGATCTTACCCCCATTTGCAAAGACACACAGGCCCTGGCAGGGAGGCTGGAGCAGGTATCTCCAAGGTCCCTTCCAACCTGAGCCATTCTAGGATGCTGTAAGAAGAAAACTGCAAACACAGGAAGAGGTTTGCAGAGAGCCAGGTGGGATGAACAGGAATGCACAGAGCACTTCCCAGTAAAGAAAGCGAAAGATCACTCACATCAAAGCCAAACTCCTTAGTATTTTCCATGTAATCCCTACATATTTCACTCTGGGTATCTATGTAATGCCTTTAGCCTGTGCCCTTCAGCATCTCACACACTCCCCTCGAAGCCCAGAGCATATCTGCTGTCATTGGAACCACTGCAGAACTGGCAGCTTGACGTGCTGGAGTGTGAACTCAGGAGCCACATTTAACACTTACCTTCTAAAGTCTTAATTCCTTCTTCAACAAACTTTCTAGCAGCAGCAGGACTGCAAAGAGACAAAGCAATCTGCCATCAGATCAGCAGGAATCTTACAGCACTGAACATCAGAATTCACTGCAGCTCTCTGGGTTCTTCAAGCAACTTCAAGAAGTTGCTTCTGATGCTTACTGTCAATCAGCAGAGCTGGCTCAGAATCACAGAATCAACCAGGTTCACATTTTGTAGCATTCCCAGAACTATAACCTAAGCCTCCCCTGGCCCAATTTCAGGCCATTGACTCTCCTTCCATCACCTGAGACTAGGAAGAAGAGACCAACCGCCTCCTCACTGCAGCCTCCTTTCAGGAAGCTGTAGAGAGCAATGAGGTCTCCCCTCAGCCTCTTCCAGGCTGAACACCCCCAGGTCCCTCAGCTGCTCCTCCCCAGCCCTGTTCTCCAGACCGTTCCCCAGCTTGCTTGCCCTTCTCCAGACCTGCTCCAGCCTCTTAATGTCCTTCTTGGAGTGAGGGGCCCAAAATGGAACCCAAGATTCGAGGTTTGGCCTCACCAGTGCCCAGTCCAGGAGCACAATCACTGCTCTGGTCCAGCTGGTGCCACTGACAAAGCAGCACTGTCTCTGTGCCCAGCTGCCCAACAAAAGCACCAAAGAGATTTCTCACTCCTCTGCCACAAAGTCTGCCATTGACAATTGTCAGTTTCTCCTCAGCCAGCCCTCAGTGTGAGCACTGCAGCATCAGCTCAGACCCATGCTCTTCATTATTCGCAACCACTCCAGTTCTGCTCAAAGCTCCTCCAAATAAACAGAAGGGGAAAAACCCAACCAGCCAAGCAGACCTTACCCAATGCCCGTGACCCGCGTCAGGAGGTTGATAGACGCACTGGTGTCATCCTGTCGGATCTGCAGAAACACAACAGCACAAAGCAAATCCTCCCAGGTGCAAGCAGCAGAGAAACCTTGACAAGACAAACCAGCTTGGCCAGACTCTCCTTTGGAGGCTTAGAATAAACAAGTGCAAAGTATCTGACTTCACTCACACAGAACCTAGAACACTTCCAGACATGAGATGTGTGGCTTTGGCTGAGCTTCTCATTCCCTGCTCTCTACTTGCCCTAGACTCCATGTCCATCATTCCTAAGACTGACATCAGTCCCTCCAAGGACAGTAACAGAAATTCCACTGAGCAAGCAGGGCCACTCTGCAGGTGACAAAGAAAAGCAACAAACCTTTTCCAGCTTGCGCAGCTTCCCGGTGGACAAGAACTCATCTATCTTCTCAGCTATTTTAGCTCCTACTCCATCCTAAATATTGGGGATAAGGGGAGACAAGTTAACTTCAAAAACACTTAAAACAATTAAGAGCCAGAGAAAAAAGATTCCCTGCATGGTGGAGGTTGGAAGGGACCTCTGGAGATCATCAGGTCCAACCTGTTCTGGTGCATGGGGCTGTCAAAAGGAAACCTCCCCCGGCAGAATACTTCTACAGGCAAAGAACCAGCTGAAGCCCCCAGGTCCAGGTGTGAAACCCCCACAGCAGCCACACCGCATCCCCGTTCCCGAGCCCCGGCACCGGGATTGGAGCAGGCACAGCTGGGAGCTGCTTCCTGGGAGCAGCTGGCACCGTGATCCCACTCCAGCCGCCCCAAGGACCTCCCGCCAGCAAACTGGACACCAGCACCTACCAGCTTCTTGGCTTCGGCCCCGCTCTGGATCTTGCTTGGATACCGGGAAATCACCGAGGCTGCTTTCCTGAGGAACAGCGCCGGTCAGCACCGGATCACGGGAGGAGCGGCCAGCCCGGCGGCGGACCAAGCCCCGGGACTAGGGCACGGGCGGGAGTGGGGAAGCGATACCTGTAGGCGTTGTACTTGTGGACGGCTCGGTTCACGTTGCGCTCGTAATTGGCCAGCTCTGCGGGGAAAGCACGGTGAGGGCCGCGGCTCTGCGGCCCCCGCTCGCCCTCCCTCCCGCTCGCCTACACCTACCCGTGAGGAAATCGGTGATGCCCTCGTTGGGACCCTCCTGGGGAGCCTTGCGCTTGCTCATGGCTAGCAGCGGCGCACGGGACCGCGGTACCGGGCACCCGATGGAGCAGCAGCCGGAACTGCCAGGCCGCCGCTTCCGGAGCTGCTTCCGGCGCGCCGCGCGTGACGTCACAAGGGCGGCGGGCTCGCGGCGGGCTCGCGGCGGGGCTCGCGGGGCTGCGCGCCAGGGGGCTCGCGGGGCTGGCGGGCCGGGGCCAGCGCCAGGGCCAGGGGCAGGGCCAGGGGCAGGGGCAGGGGCAGGGCCAGGGCCGGGGCCGGGGGCCGGGGGCGGGGCCGGGGCCGGGGGCCGGGGGCGGGGCCGGGGGCAGGGCCAGGGCCAGGGGCCAGGATGTGGTTTCTGTGGGTCTCAGAAAAGCGTTTGGCACCCACAGCATCCTCGCCGCTGAAGCGAGGCAGTGCGGACGGTCGGGGAGTGAGGTGGATGGGATCTGGTTGGGGGAAGGAGTCAGAGAGCTGTGGTGGGTGGAGCAGAGCCTGGTGGAGTCCCTGAGGGTCAGTACTGGGACCAGAGCTGTTCTGTATCTTCATCAGCGGCCCGGGTGAGGCCACAGAGGGCACTGCCAGCAGGTTTGCTGGTGACGCCAGGCTGGGAGCAGTGCCTCAGGCCTAAAGCCTTTTACCATCACTTTTAGAAGCAACATTTTCTTTCTGCAGGTGACCTTGAAAATGAGCCTTCTGGAATGTGCTCCTAGAATCCCCCTCCTCCTTCAAGGGAGCAGTAAAACCAAGCAGCATTCCAGCTGTTCCTGTGCTTCCACAGGTTACAGATACTCCTCTCTTCTGCTTATTTCAACATTGACTTCATTTTGAGTTGGGCTCCTGTGCCTAATTGCTCAGGAAATACACCTCTCAGTGAACAACCTTGCTGCTTGCTCCATGTAAGAAGCTGAGCAGCTCATCACAAAGACACATTGGTCTCCATAAATGCCTGTGTTAGAGCTCATTAGGCTGATATTTTAAAGTCATTTAAAATAATGTGGCTTTCTCTTTGAATAGAAAAACCAAATTGCTTTAAAAGGGAAAATTACATCATGGAAAATGATAATTTATGACTCCTGCTCAGGCAGGCTAGACATCAGTTTGATGTTCAGCTAGTACTGCAGTGGCATTAAAAGTTGCCTTCCCATCCCAAAACAACAAATGAGTTTTGATTTCTCTTCATTAAATGCATCGTTAATTCCTCCTCCTGCTTTCTGTTTGTTTTCCTTCCATACTGTCTTGTTCTGTAAATTTAATTCAGGCAGCACATCCATCACGTGCTTGTAATTAGCACTTGGAGATGGGAAGCCACAGAGTCACAGAGTGGGGCTGTTGGAAGGGACTTCTGGGGATCATCCAGTCCAAGCTCCCTGCTAAAGTAGGGTCACAGAGACGTGTCCGGTGGGTTTTGGAAGCTCTCTGGGGAAGGAGACTCCACAACCTCTTTGGGCAGCCTCGTGCAGGGCTCCAGCATCCTCACACCAAAGAAGTTTCTGTTTAGGTTCAAAAGGTCCTGGCTTCCAGTTTGTGCCCGTTGTCCCTTGCCCTGTCGCTGGGCACCACTGAGAAGAGCCCAGCCCCATCCACCCTTTAGCTCTTGATCAGCACTGATCAGGTACCCTCTCAGCCTTCTCTTTTCCAGGTTGAACATCCTCAGGTCTCTCTAATGCTGTAGTGAATTGAATCAGAATTACCCAGGTTGGACAGGGGACACTTGGAACACTTTGGAAAATATAGGCAAACCAAAAAAAAAAAAAAGATGATTAAAACCAAGTAGAACCCAATGACACTTGAGGCCTGTTGTGCCTGGGCTGGATGTTCTGACTGGGAACGCCTGGGTGGCACTTCAGGGAGGAGCAGGTGCAGGTCCAAATGGGGCAGACCCTGCTCAGGCTGCATCCCTGTTGCTCTAACTGGGAGCATGCCTGGTGTAAGCTTGTGTAGGCTTTCGTTACCATTTCATCTCTTTTGCTTCTCCTCCCAGCTCTGAAGATGACTTTCTGTCTCCAGGCACCAGCACTAAATATGGTCCCAGCTGTAATTGCTTCTGAGGGCGAGTAAATAAGCGGCAGCGTGGTGAGGACGAGAGGACAGAGTAACGAGGCCATTGCTCTGCCTGCAGTGATTCCTGGGAGCTTGGGTGAATTTAGGGTCTTGATTTAAGAACCTGCACCCTGTGACTCCATCTGGGCATTGCTGGACAAAGAACAAATAACTGCTGGTCGCCAGGCCCCACTTTATCTGTCCAGCTGGGTAATGAGGCTTATCTCCTCTCTAAGATCCTTCCAGACGTCCATTTGAGAAGCTTTATGTAATAAGCAGCTTTGATAAATTATCTCAGTGTTATATACATGGGGCTGAGATTCCAACCATGGAAGGTCAGACAGTGTGTTTGGTGCTTGCAGTAGAGTCCTTCGCTGTCACCTTAGCCGTGGGGATTTTTCTTTATGTGCTCCATGCTCCACTGTCTGCTGTGGCTCTGCACAAGCCTCTTCCTCTGATTCCCTCTCAGACTGCTTTAATGGTTGCCCTCATTCCCTTTAATGATTTTAAATCACTGCTTTTGATGTCCAGTTTATCTTCCCAAAATGCAGCACCCCTGACTGCAACAAATTCACTCCTTAATCCCCTTAGCCTCTCTGATCACTCAGGACCAGCGTTAGATAAACTCTCTCAGGTAGCCTTTGACGTCTTTCAAGCAGCCGCTGAACGCCGTGGAAGATCCATCATGCTTTCCTTGGTGTCAAAAAGGTTCTGCTGTTAAAGATTAGGGGGCTGGAGGTCACTCCAAATCACAGCATTGTTCACTTTATAAGCCCATTTTATCCTGTCATCTGGCATTAGCCTTTCAAGATGTTTCTGAGCAGTCCGTGGCATATATCAATTCCTTGCCCTTCAGTCCTTTTAAAGCCTGGGGTTTAAGCACTGATTGATTCATTGAATGTCCCCAAAGTCAAACAATTTCTCTTTTTCACTGTATTTTATTGTCTCTATTTCCCTGTGCCTGACTCAGGAGTGTCCAGCACAACCCTGAGCTCTTCTGTTCCCTTCACATTTTGACATACATGAGAAGAGGCACCTGCAAAGGCTGTTATCCAGCATTCAGCACTGCAGGTGACATTTGGGGCTTTTGGCTGTGCTTTTACAATAGAGCTGATTCCCAGCTGAGATTTTCACCCTTGTTCTTTTATTCAGCCTTAGTGGCCTTGTTTTGCTTCAGGTCTTTAACCCAGTTAAGATATGGGACATGCCTGTGTGTGTTTAGGTAGCTAATGGGCCAGAAACAAGCATCTGGCCAGCCTGGATCCATGGGCTGAGGTCAACGGCATGAGGTTCAGCAAGGCCAAGTGCTGCATCCTGCACCTGAGTCCCAACAACTCCATGAATGCTCCAGGCTGGGGCAGTGGCTGGAAACTGCCTGGTGGAAAAGGACCTGGGGGTGCTGGTGGAGAGCGGCTCAGCATGAGCCAGTGTGTGCCCAGGTGGCCATGAAGACCACCAGTGTCCTGGCCTGGGTCAGCAATGGTGTGGCCAGCAGGAGCAGGGCAGGGATCATGCCCCTGAACTGAAAGGAGGATGCAGCGAGGCGGGATTGGTCTCTTCTCCCTAGGATCACCTGATCAATAGGATGAGAGGAAATGGCCTCAAGCTGCACCAGGGGAAGGGCAGGTTGGAGATGAGGAAAAACTTCTTTGCTGCAAGAGTGGTCAGGGGTTGGCACAGGCTGCCCAGGGAGGAGTCCCCATCCCTGGAGGCGTTCAAGAAAGCTGTGGCCATGGCACTTTGGGGCCATGGTTTGGTGGCCATGGTGCTGTTGGGTTGATGTCTGGACTGGATGATCTTAGAGGCCTTTTCCAACCTTAATGATTCTAGAATTCTATGACTCTCCCACACAAAAGTCCAAATTAATGTGCTGGGAATGTAAAGCACAGAAGACTTTTCCCTGAGTCCCCTTGTTTGCTTTGCTGCAGTGGGTGTTTGCTGTGGGAGCCTTGACAAATGTGTGCAGCCACAGAGGCTGATAATAGATGATCTTATCCAGCCTTCATGGCAGGAAAATAAAACTCAGGGCTGTAGTAAGGTCACAAGCAGCCTTCCTGCCCTCACGTTAGTCATGGCTCAGAAACAGCTTAGCCAATGGGACAAAATAAATTTAGATTTTGATCCCAGTTTAATGGAATTCAAGCCCAATCTATCCATCCTCCTGAGCTTGCTTTAGTCATGTTTGAGGACAAGTGATGGGAGAGGGAGCAGCAGCTCTGACTTCTAAAATGCATTGCTTTTCAAATTTTCCATCAAGAAAATAGAATCACAGCACAGGATGGATTGGATTGGAAGAGGCCTTAGAGATCATCCAGTGCCAACCCCCGCCACGGGCAGGGACACCTCCCACCAGCCCAGGCTGCTCAAGGCCTCATCCAACCTGGCCTTGAACACCTCCAGGGAGGGGACAGCCACAGCCTCCCTGGGCAACCTGTGCCAGTGTCTCACCTCCCTCACTGGCAAGAATTTCTTCCTCCAGTCTCAAAGCCATTGTCCCTTGGTCTGGCACTCACAGCCCTTGTCCAAAGTCAGGGAGCACCTCTCCTATGAGGACAGACTGAAGGAGTTGGGGCTGTTCAGACTGGAGAAGAGAAGGCTCCGAGGTGACCCCATTGTGGCCTTCCAGGATCTGAAGGGGGCTACAGGAAGGCTGGGGAGGGACTTCTCAGGATCTCAGGTAGTGATAGGATTAGGGGGAATGGAATGAAGCTGGAGGTGGGGAGATTCAGGCTGGAGGTGGGGAGGAAGTTCTTCCCCATGCGAGTGGTGAAGCCCTGGAATGGGTTGTGCAGGGAGGTGGTTGAGGCCCCGTCCCTGGAGGTGTTTAAGCCCAGGCTGGATGAGGCTCTGGCCAGGCTGATCTAGTGTGGGGTGTCCCTGCCCATGGCAGGGGGGTTGGAACTAGCTGATCCTTGTGGTCCCTTCCAACCCTGACTGATACTATGATACTATGGAAGTCCCTGCCCAGCTCTCCTGGAGCCTCTTTAGGTACTGGAAGGCTACTCCAAGGTCCCCCTGGAGCCTTCTCTTCTCCAGGCTGAACAGCCCCAACTCTCAGAGCCTGTGCCCACAGGGGAGGTTCTCCAGCCCTGTCATCATCTTTGTGGCCCCCCCTGGACGCTCTCCAACAGCTCCAGGTCCTCGTGCTGGGGGCACCATTTCTACCAACACCATTTCCTAACACTTCTACCAAACATTGCTACCTGACGTAGCATTTCCACAAGAAGATCCTTTCACTAGAGGGGGAGCACGGGATTGCTGCTACATAATTAGCTGTAGAGAATTGAAACCCACAAATTTCCAAGTCATTTGTGTTTAAGAACATTTTATATGTCACAAGTTTTCCCTGAGACAAAGAACATGTGTGCATAGGATTGTCACTTAGTGTTTGTCACCAGAAAACCACTCAGGAAGCTCCATCCAAAGCTCTTCATTGTTTGTGAAGTATCATTTCAAACGCTACATTAAAAATCCTCTGCTTCAGGGGAAAGTCTCCAGGGAAGGTTTGAAACAAAAACATTTTGAAATGGCTGTCAAAAGGGAATCAGGAGTTTTGATCCTGTCTTTGTCTAATGGCTTTGCAAGCACAAGGCAGCACCTCCCCTTATCCCACTGGAGCACAGGAGGAGAAGGCAAGCTGCAGGAATCAGGCTTTCATCAGGGGAAATATTTCTTCCTTCCAGCAGTTTATCCTCCCACACTGTGGGAGTTATTCCCAGGCTGGCTTTCTAAATCTTCCTGAATCTTCCTGCCCTCAGGGTGCCCTGGGCGCACCTCCTGACCCTGCTGCCCCTGGCACAGTTCTCTGCAAACCCTTTTGGTTTTCGTTTGTCCTGGGAACCGTCTGAACAGAACTGCAGAGGCAGAGACAGGTACTGCAGCATCCAGCACAGTGCGCTGGAGTCGTGCTCTGGTTTGGGCTTTCAGGACTGGTTTGAGGCTGGAGGAAGAAACAGGCTCTTTGCTTAGGCGCTAGGTGGGGCTAAGGGACTGAAGAAGCAGCGAAAAGCAATGCCTGAGCCCAGGGCTCTGCAAACCCTCCCGCAATGCCCCGGCAGAAGCGGAGGGAGAAGCTTGCAGAGGCAATCGATGCTATTGAAGTCCCTTCACTCACTTGGCTTTGTGATGGAAGAAAAGAGAGCACAGAATCTGACTGCTGAGATATTGGTGTGTCAGCTCTTCTGGAAGGCCAGGGACGTGTTCTGAGGTGTGAGCTGTGATGGGGACACGGCTGGCAGCAGCACTCAGACACAGAACTTGCCTGCAAACAGCTCTCTCATCTGGGCCTGTCCCTGTGTGCTGTGAAGGGATGCACGGCCACAGCTGGATACTGGGCGCAGTGCTGGGCTCCCTGGTTCAAGAAGGACAGGGACTTGCTGGGGAGGGGACAGAAAAGATGCTGAGGGGGTGGAACATCTCTGATGAGGAAAGGCTGAGAGAATTTGAGCTGTTTAGTCTGGAGAAGAGCAGCCTGAGGAGGGATCTCATCAATGCTGATCAATACTTCCAGGGTGGGTGTCGGGAGGATGGGACCAGGCTTCATTCAGTGGTGTCCAGTGATAGGACAAGGGGTAACAGGCACAAACGTGAGCATAGGGAGTTCCATCTAAACATGAGGAGGAGCTTCTTGAATTTAAGGCTGACAGAGCCCTGGAGCAGGCTGCCCGGAGAGGTGGCGGAGTCTCCATCTCTGGAGACATTCAAAACCTGCCTGGTGGTGTTCCTGTGTGACCTTCTGTGGTGACCCTGCCTTGCCAGGGGGGCTGCACTTGATCTCCAGAGGAAATAGCATAATTTATTCTGAAACACAGCATCCCTTGTGTCAGAGTTAAGGATCTTAACTGCCCTTATCAGTCCTGCTGTAAAGATCTGCTGTCTGAGCAGCCTTTGCCCATGTCTGTCCGTGTGTGAGAGCAAAGAAATTCTGTGACTCTATGAAACAGCAGCCAGCTGTTGTCTCATTTGCTCCACAAACCCTGAATGAAACTGCTGAAGGTTTAAGGATTTGTATGAGGCAAAGGATGTTTTTCTGCCATCAGTCCTGGGCTGTTCTCAAATTGCTTGAGGTTGTAAACAGGAGAAAACACACCCAAACAATTTAATTTGAAATGCCTAATGTACCTGGTGAGAGATTGTCTGCTCTGCTTCTATCACTTCTTCTATTTTAAGTCTTGTAGCAGCAGGAGTTCCTGTTTGTTGCTTGCTTGTTTATGGCACAAATGCTTTAAGTATCAAATACTAGCATGGGGTGAAGGAATGAGGGGGTTGGAGAGAAGCACCAGAGAAATCTAGAAACCCTTTTAAGCCTGCAGGTTGGGAAAAGGTTCAAGGGGAAAGAGCACTGTGAGACGTGGGCAACAACCAGAGCTGTGGGCACCAAGGGAAGACTTGCTCTACAACTCATAAAATCACAGAATGGGTTGGGTTGGAAAGGATCTGAAAGATCATCCAGCTCCAACCCACTGCCATGGGCAGGGACACCTCCCCCCAGCCCAGGTTGCTCAAGGCCTCATCCAGCTTGGCCTGGAACACCTCCAGGGAGGGGGCAGCCACGACCTCTCTGGGCACGCTGTTCCAGTGCCTCCCCACCCTCACTGTCCGTGGCAGGGGGTTGGAGTAGATGATCCAACCTAAGCCATTCCATGATTTGTGACTCTTTGCTGCAAGCCCAATTTTCAAAGAGCATTTCTAAGAGAAATGAGTCTTGAAATGTGAGTCTTGCTGGGTAACTCACCACAGACCATGGGCCATTATTTAGGGTGTATGCAATCAAACTCCTGCTCACAGCAAAGATTTCTTCATATTTCCTTGCTGCTGCTGTACAGTTGATGGATCTGTAACGTGCTGCATAATTAACCATTGCAGAGGTGCTGCTTTGCAGGGGGAGCAAGTAATGAAGGGGATATAGTAAATTGGGGTGATTACAGATACAGTTGTTTAGCCCAAGCTTAGCAGGGTTTGCTTTGCTGATTAAAGGGGAAAAAAACCCCTATCTGAAAGAGCACAATTTTGATTAAGCTCTGCACTGCTCTGCTAGCCATGGATTAGGTTATTAAAGTAGATTTTCCCATTAATAAAACAAATGTTAATGCATTGTTTGATGCTAATAATGAAACCATTGTAAGAAGCAGAGCTACTTCCATTAACATTTATCACCTCTTTCACTACATCTTGTCAAGGCTGGGGATGAATTCAATACTTCCTTTGCTTGAGAAAGGTGAATTGGGAAGACACAGCTCCGTGGGAAGCTCCAGGCTGCTTTGTGTTTGCTGTGCTCCCTGGACAAAGCTGAGCCAAGGGCTACAGGGAGCTGAACTTTAAATACACCCCATCGAACCATCTGCTACAGCACATCTCTGGCTTCATTAAATTGTATTAATTCATAGGAGACTGAGTCAAGGAGAAGAACTGCCAAGCTCTTCCTGCTTCTCAGATCTGTTAGCAGGCTGTAAAATGCTCCACCTGCTATTGTGGTGCTACACAGATAAGGATCTGTGTGTCCTTTGGCACTGCAGCCTGGATTCTGCACTGGGTTTGGCTTTACCCTGGGCAGCAAGCCCAGCATGGTTAGGCCTGGCTGTCTTGCATGTGGGCTTGTGGGCATTGATCAGGGGATGGAGACATACCTTGCCCAGCTTTTTACAGAATCACAGAATGCATTGGGTTGGAAGGGACCCTTGAAGGTCATCTTGTCCAACCCCTCTGCAGCCAGCAGAGGAAGACTTGTGGTATCTTCAGCGGGCCTCAAACTGGGTGTTGCTCCCTGCAAGGAGAGGGTCTGAGCCTTCCTCTGTCCCTGTCAGAGGCAGTTGTGCATCGATCCTTTATCCTTGGCAACGCTGTCAGGTAGCTGGGGAGAGGACAGGAGATAAGGCACCTGCATGCTGTTTGTTCTTGCCGTCTAAAGCTCTGTGCAGACACTTAAACTGTAGACATTGCAATGCAAACAACTCCAGCTGCAGATAAACTCTGCGAATGCCAGCCTAGGAGAATGGCTGCAGCCTCCCCCCAGTGATTTTGGTGAGGCAGGCCGTGAAGTTTCCCCTGCAGCTGAGTTGCAGAGGGCACAGTGAGCTCTGCAGGGCTGCTGGCGCTGCTGTTGGGAGCGAGCTGCTTTCAAGGTCTGCTGGAGCTCTTGGAGCAGGGACACAGCACACAGGTGTCTGTCACAAACAGGATGTCAGCAGCTTCCATCAGAAATAAATGAAGTTGAAGTCAAGCTCCGTTCCTAGGTGTCTGAGGGCTGCAGCTCACAGCTGTGTCCTCTTTCTCCCGAGCAGCAATTCAATTCGTTGCGCAGGGCTGTGAGGCAAGCAGGGGCCCTGAGTCAAAGGCATCAATACTGGAACCAAGCAGGGTCAGAGAGCTGCTGCTGGGCTATTAGGGAGAAGATTTCTGTGTCCTCTAGCAGCATGACTCTGTCAGCTCTAAAACATCACAATTTATAGACGTGGCTCAAAGAGTAAACTGAGTCACTGCTGTGATGCTTCAGAAGTCTGGACAGACCTTAATGTGTCTCATCAGAGAATAATCTGTGGTGTCAGGACTTGGAAGAAGGTTTGATTAGAAAAGCAAGTGAGGTATGAACGCTGGCATCTGAAGAGTACAGGGGAAGCATTTGTTTGAATAATGAGGGAGTTGGGTAATGTGGAGCCTACTTAGAGCTGCATCACTGGCTCTTGTTCCAGCAGGCTTAGGCACAAACCAGGGCTGGTTATCTTCTGCTGCTGGGATTGTGTCTCTGCTTTATGGCATTCTCCAGGCTCTTGGTGTTGGAGACCAGACAAGCCCAGTAGGTCTTATATAGAATCATGGAATTGTCTGGGTTGGAAAAGCAGAGTGGTCAGGGACTGGCACAGGCTGCCCAGGGAGGTGGTGGAGTCCCCATGCCTGGAGGTGTTCCAGAACCCTGTGGCCCTGGCACTTGGGGCCATGGTTTGGTGGCCGTGGTGGGGTTGGGTTGATGTTGGACTGGACGCTCTTAGAGGCCTTTTCCAACTTCTATGATTCTGTGACATTTGGCATGAGGAATATTTTCTATTAGGCTGCAAAGGATTATTCCTGGTGGAGAACCCAACTCCCCCATCCCTTCCATACCTACCTGGGGTTGGAATGGTTGCCCACTTATACCTGCAGATCTTCTTTATGATCACCCAGGGCTGCTATTCCCTCAGAGTCCTGGGAATCCACTGCTGTCATTGAGAATCATGCTGGAGCAGGGGACTCCTTATCCCTGCTCTCCTGACAGCACTCTGCTGTGTGCTGGGCCACACTGATGCCAGACAGGATGGAGCTGAGCAAGTACAGCCTGCTTCAATCTCTGCCCTGGAATTGTGTACAGCACAGCTCAGCAGCTGGGCATAAACTAAGTTTTGACTAAAATATGAGAGTTTCTGCTAACAATAACTGCAGTGCTTGGCTTTATTTCCCTCTTGAGTAGAATATTTTTTTCTGAAAGACTTAAGTGGCACCATTTAGGTTTTATTGTTTGGGTTTTTTTCCTTTTTGGTTTCCCTGTATTCTCCAAAGTGTTCCAAGTGTCCCCTGCTCAACCTGGGTAATTCTGATTAAATTCAGTACAGCATTCAAGAGAGATGGAGCTGCTCAGCCTGCAGAGGAGCAGAGAGAGAGGGAATCTTCTCAGTGCTGATCAGAAGCTGAAGGGTGGAGGTCCTGAGGATGGGCTGGGCTCTTCTCAGTGGTGCCCAGTGACAGGGCAGGGGGCAATGGACACAAACTGGAACCCAGGAGGTTTCACTTGAACTTAAGGAGAAACTTCTTTGGTGTGAGGGTGCTGGAGGCCTGCATCAGGCTGCCGAGAGAGGTTGTGGAGTCTCCTTCTCTGGAGACTTTCAAGCCCACCTGGGCATTGTAATCCTGGGCAAACTGCTGTGGGTGCCCTGCTTTAGGAGAAGGTTGGCCTGGGTGATCTCCAGAGATCCCTTCCAACTCCCCCATTCTGTGTCTCTGTGATTCTGTGACTTATATTTCCAAGTACTCATCAAAACAAACAAGATGAGCCTCCGGATGCCCTGTGTGGAAGAGAAGAACCTCTGATGACTCCAGCTCCGCTGGAAACCAGCAAGTACCTTGTAACAAACAACTAGAGAAAAAGAAGTAAAATCCCTCTGAGACCTCTGATTACTTTTATGTATTTCCCAGTGTTCTAAACTGGGCACTTTGGACACTTAGATCCTGCAGTCCTGGCTGGCTGTTGTTTTACCTCTGGATGTGTAGAAGTATTTTGCCCATGAATGCTCACAGCAGCTGTTAGAAGAGCTTCAAGGTGATAGCTGCAGACGAGGTAGTTGTTAACAAGACCTGAACACTTTGAGAGGCTCATGTGACAAGCGAGCTCCTGAACACTGCAGGCAGTGGTTTGGAGTTGCTTTGTGCTGCTAAATACCTGCCCTTGGGTGTATTGAAGCCTTTCAGTCAGTTCTGATGCTGTAGGCACACGACGGTCCTGTTTCAGCATTTTAAACAGGCTCTGCTGGAGCTTATACTAATGAAAGACTTTCAAGCTTTGTGTAGTGACAACAAAAAAGCCCAAGAGATGTTTCCATGAAACCTTCATGCTTGCTCCCTGAGAACCCCGGGAGTGCAGCGTGCTTGATCTCTGCTCTGTTTGTAAAATTGCTCAGGATAAGTGGATTAACAACACATGGTGTGCCCCTGGCACTCCTGGGGCAGTCCAGGCCTCTCTTGCTGTGTTGGGATTCTCTGGGCAAATGTTGCAGCCAGTTTAGTGGCCAGGTCTGTGATTTTATAGTACAAGAAAGAAGAGGAGCTAAAACCTGCTGTGGCCATTCTGTGGGATGGTCCTTCAGGCTTTCAAGCTAAGAGTAGATGTTCAAGGGAAATATATCCTTGTTTTGTGGAGCACATGGGGAGGGATATCTGGGGTGGATCCTCTCATAGAGGTCACTTCTCCTGCCGGGGCAGAAACCTCCAGAACCAAGGTAGAACCCAGTGGGATGCAGTGATCTGTTTCCTGCAGTTAAGATCACACCTCTGTATGTTGGGTGATGAAGTTATTTGCAGCTCAGCTGCTTCCACGTGGTTGCCTCCTGTTTGTTCTTTAATAGTATATAGGGAGGGAAGATCCAAGGTCTTTCTTCTTCTTTAAATCTGTATTCCACTGCTGTCTCATCTGTTTAATACATTTCCTTTACAAATCTAGACTTATGTTTTAGCTTAATGCCAGCAAGAGCTCTGGAAGGATTTATTCCTCTGGACCCTAATGTAAAATGAGTAATGCTAGAACTGGCTCCCTTGGTAGCAGCAACACTTTTTACTACTGATTGTCAGAAACAATAAAAAAGGGAATATGTTGGTAGTTTCTGTGCTATTTGCTTCCTGGGATTTGTGTCCTGAATTAACCTCCCCAAATATATTGCATGAGTAACTTTGGAGAAGTTCTCAGCATGTGTGTGGGAGACAAGCAGGGAAAAGAAATCAAGTTGTTGGTCCAGGTTTTCATCACAAGCATCAAGGAAAGGAGACATTCATCCCAAGGCTCCGTGGCACCTGTTGCACAGAGGGTGTCAGGTGTCCCTCTGGATCCCTCAGGGGACAGAAGCCATCCGCTGGCAGCACCTTGGGCAGACTGCAGAGCTGCAGTAACTCCTGCTACAGCTCTGCCTTTCATGCAGCACACTCTGGGTGGGTGCTGCAGGCAAAGCCTGGATTTAAAGCCCCCTGAAGTCCAATTCTCTTAAAAGCTGTGATCTGTCATATTCTCTGGGCCCCAGCACAGGCTGAGGTCCCAGGGCCAGAGGGGTTCTTCTGAAGCAATGGTTAATCATCACTTGGCTCAGCAGCAGGACTCATCAGGAGCAGGATCTGCTTGACTGCTTCTGAAGTGCTCCTCCTTTTTCATAACTGGAGCAGAAAGAGCTTCCATTGCCTTGTTTGGTAGATGCAAATACTCTGAAAGCTCATTTGTTAATGAGTGTGACTGGGTGGGTGGAGAAGCCTTGGTGCTGAGTGTGCTCCAGAGCATTTCCAGTAAGAATCATGGAATTGCTCTGGTTGGAAAAGAACTCTGAGGTGGTTTGATGGCAGTGATGTTGGGCTGGTGGTTGGACTGGATGATCTTCGAGGGCTTTTCCAACATTCGTGATTCTGTGGTTCTCCCTCTGACTGCCATCAAAGGCTGAAGTGAAGTCAGTGTGAGAAGAGGTGCTAGGGAAAAGGCTTTTCCTTTGCCCTGTGGTGAGGGTGAGGGAAGCAGCACTCCTCTCCTTGGCCAGAAGAGGTTTTGCAGAGTTTTAAGGCAGGGACCTGTCACATTCTGATTGCTCTTCCATCTTGTCCTTAATGATCTAATCAGATGCCTGATGCAGTCTGCACCTTCGTTCCACCTCCAGCTCTCTGCTTCCTCTCGGATCTTGGTGGGGAGCATTGCTGTCCTGTCCCACAGCAATATCTGCCATTCCCTGTCTTGTGCTGCAGCCTTCTGTGATGGAGGTGCTAAGCTACACAAATAAGGCTTTTAGAGCATTTCCTTGGCTCATGCTGTACAGCAGTGCAGGTGGTGATGGTCTGGGGAGCAGAGCAGAGCTGGCCATGCTGCAGTTTCCCTGGGCTGTCCCATTAGGGGTCTTTTCTCTTGGCCTCCTGTTTGTGAAGTCGCTCTTCAGCAGCCTCGCTGTGCTGCAGAGGACGCAACAAGGATTCTACATTTGGTTTATGTTTGTTGGACTAAACTTCCAGAGGCTTAAAATCTAATATTCCACCTGTCCTTTCTGTCGCTGACTTGAGAAGGACGAGAGGCAATTAAAATCAGCGGCGGTGTCGGGAGCATGACAGGAGCTGACGTTTGGAGGTTGTGGAGCATTCCCTGCGATGGATGGCTCTGCAGTAATTGTCACATCTCATCTTTGTCTCCTGCAATCAGCTTTGCTTTTTCTGAAAACGCTGCTGGCCTTCCCAGACTGCAGGCCTGCAGCAGCCGCCGCCGCTTGGCTCTGTCGTTGCCCCTCGGGCTGGGGTTTCAGCTTCAGCTTCCAGCAAGGCTGAGGTCTTTCAGAAACACCGATGGGATGTTGGGGCTGGAGGTCCAGGTCCAATTGATTCAAGCTTTGGTTTATTTATTTGGAAATAGTGAGCTGCAAACTCTTAAGAGCTGACTTCCTAAATTGGAATAATTTTGTGCTCCAAATCAGCTGAAGGATGCAGCTTGTAACAGTAAACGATGCCTCCGGGAAACCTGATATTGCTTTTAGCCAAAGAGATTTATAGAGAGAACAATGAGTGGAGATAGATGCAGGGAACTTAGTCTTTGGGAACTAAGACTGATTTATAAGTTTGGGGTTTTGCAGTTTGTACCAGAGATTGATTTATAGTTTCCCAGAGCAAATTCATCATCATTTAGGCCAGATTTTTTATTTGATTTTTGCTTTGAAGAGGGTTGGATCTCACTGAAAAAAATGAAGCAACCTTTGGGGCTCAGAATGGTTGTCTATTAAATAACCCAAACAGATAAGGAAAGCCCCTGGCTGTGGTTTAACCCCAGACAGCAATTAAGCCCCACACAGCTGCGCTCTCACTCCCCTCAGTCCCAGGGGGATGGGGGAGAGAACTGGGGGGGGGGAAAGGTAAAACTCATGGGTTACCAGGGAGACACTTCAATAGGGGAAACAACAACACCAGTAACAATAACAACACCCAGTGGAATATACACAAGTGATGCACAGTACAGCTGCTCACTACCTGCTGACCAATGCCCAGCCAGTCCCCAAGCCACAGCGGCCCTGGCCAACCCCTCCATGAGGTCATGTTGTCTGGAATATACTCCTTGGTCAGCTGGTGCAGATGCCCTTCTGAACAGCGTCTCTCAGCAGAGCTTGGGCCCCCAGCACAAGTTATGGATGTGTGGAGCACAGCTCTGCCAACTGAACTGGAGCTGAGCTGTGACCCAGCAGCACGAGATGAAGCGCCTCTCTGAATTGCCCAGTGACAAAGCCCCAGGCAGGACTCTATTCTTTCCTTAATGCCCCTCTTGCTGGGTGGCTTCTTAGGTCACACTGACAGCAAGATGTGGAGGCTGTGGAGCTGCCTGAGTGCTGCCTGACATGGTTACTGTTAAACAATTGCTGGAGTCTGTTCTGTACAGCCATTCATTTTCATTTTGCCAGCTCATTGTGGGCTTGCTTCATCTCTTACCTGTGCTGTACAAAGCAGCATTATGTTTAATTAGCATTGGCTGACCTTATTATTATTATTATTATTATTTAGTCGGTAAAAAGGTTATTTAAGTCCTTCAGAAGAATTGCTACATCTAGCATTGACCTGATAATTGGTGCATTGGTGCTGGGGGTAATTGTGCTGGCTGGGGCTGAGGAAAGCTGTGTGCATACAGGTCACAGAGAAGACAGCAGGAATAAACTGGTAATGTTCTCTACAAGGGTCAAGACATGTAGTTAAGGAATAATAAAAGCAGTGACAAACCACTTAGCAGCTGGTGGGTTCTTAGGAGAGAGATTGACTCTATCAAAAGCATCTCCTTGTACCTTTCCCAGCAAACGTTCCAGTGTTCCTTCTGCCTGCAATTAGGGACGTAGGAGAGTGAATGCTTGGGGTTCCACCCGCTGCTGCCTGGCTGAGTAATTGCAGGGATTAATGGGGGAAATACCAGTGAGGCTGACCTAAAAAATGGCTCTGCTTTGGGTGCAATTATTTCCCATCGAGGTAAACCCAGCAGCCTGTGCAGAAGCTAACAGACAGCAGCAGACCGCCGTGTGCTGTACCTGCGCCGCTCTCGGCGCCCGTGCTCATTCTTGTGGCTCAGCTTTGCTCTTTTATTATCTTCAGTTTGCATCTCTGCAAAACAAATGCTGCTGTTTGCTGCACTTGGAATTGCCTGCTGTCCCCAGTGCCTGGCACAGCCTGCTCTGAGAAATGAGAATAAGAGACATGCATTAAAAGTTGATTCCCAGACCAGTCCGTGTGCTGAGCTGGCGTTCTGCAAGCTTCCCTCTCGAAAGCCCTGGGAAAGCACAGGCTTGAAAGGCTTCTCGAGGCAAGGTCTGAACCACAGCTCTCTTCAGTGTCTTTTCCATCAGGCTACAAACCATGGAGGTATCTTACTGCTTTGTTTTGTTCAAAAACCTTCCTGACTCTTTTAGGTACCAGCCATTAGCACACGTTCTGCAGCTTGCCTGTGTGTTGTCTTGCAGGATCCACACTGATCCAGCTGATAGAACCACAGAATTGTTTTGGTTGGAAAAGCCCTTTCAGATCCTCCAGTCCAACCATTCTCTAACTCTGCCAAGGCTGAGGCTAACCATGGCCCTCAGCACCACATCTCTGCAGATTCAAAACCCCTCCAGACATGGGGATCCAGCCACCTCCCTGGGCAGCCTGTGCCAGTGGTTGAGAACCCTTTCAGTGAAGAAGTTTTTACTAATGTCCAACCTAAACCTCCCCTGGTGCAACCTGAAGCCATTTCCTCTCATCCTGTCTTTTGTTCCTTGGGAGAAGATACCAATCCCCACCTGGCTCCATCCTCCTCTCAGGGAGCTGTAGAGAGCAAGGAGGTCTCCTTCAGCCTCCTTTTACTCCAGGCTGAACAACTCCAGGTCCCTCAGCTGCTCCACACAAGATTTGTTCTTCAGGTTTACCTTCAGATATAAAGTCACCAGAAAGTTGCATTATGGTTATGCAGAGCCTCCAATAATTACCTGCAGCATACCTTTGGGGTTACTGTAATAAAGGCTGAGTGTTTCCACTCTGCCCTTTAGGGTTAAGTGTGCTCAGACTATCAATCTGCTTTGCTGATCACAGGCCCTAACCTGATCAAGGATCTGCATTTGCAGTAGCATAAATCTGCCAGTGGTTATGTTCAGGTCTCCACCTACAAGGAGAGTTAATAGCCTTTTATGTTCCACATCCTCAAGGATACAGTGATAATGGGGTTCCAGAGAGCTGTTGAGGAGCAAAATGGATGGGAACTGGCTGGCTTTATGTTGATAGATTTCCTTTGGTTATGTTACTGCCTGCTGATGGATTGGGGTGAAAAAGGTAAATAATCCACACAGCTTGCTGGAATTCAAAGCAGCTCCCCCAGCCCAGCCCCTGCACCTTCCTGTTGCTTAGCTGAGGCCTTCACTGAGCTTTGGCACAGTGGTGAAAAACAAAGTAGGGACTTGAATCCTTCTCTGTCTTTCTTCCCTTCTCCTCCCACATCCTCACTGGCCCAGCAACCCTCTTGCAGTTCCAGAAAGTTGCTCTCATCAGGCTTTGACAAGAAGAACACAAATGTCACCTCACAGATGAGCAGCTCACAGAATCACAGAATGCTGGGGGTGGAAGTGACCTCTGGAGATCCTCTTTGAGGCCTCCTCTGGCCTCGCTCCCAACAGCTCTGTGTCCTTCTTACGCTGGGGACGCCTGAGCTGGAGGCAGGATTGGAGGTGGAGTCTCACAAGGGCTCCAAGTCTCCACACGGTCGCTGCACCAGCCAAAGGTCCCAGAAATCCAGGGGCAGAACTCCTGTTGCTGGCCAAGGCAAGTGCATGCTCGACATCCTTTTTGTCAGGAGGTTTCATCTGGAGGCAGAAACTTGCTCCAATCAACTCTCCAAATCTCTGGGAGGCAAGAAAATGTTGCAATGGAAAATACATTTTGCTGTCCGCAGTGTTTGGTTCAGCATAATTAACATGAATAATGCAAGACCATTTTCTGATAGTTATTATATTAGAGAGCTTAGCTGACTCATAACTGCCCCCATGACAGAGCCAGAATGCAAATGCCGTGGACAGAAATAGCACCGAGCCGGTGTGATTAAAACGTGAGACAGAGTTGGAATGAAGAGTGTGCAGGGTCTGGGGGATGGCCTCAGTGGCGTTTCCATCGCTCCCCTCCAGCCACCCAGGGGTCTTGTAGAATCACTTTGAGACAGCTCTTTTCCTTCCTTTCCTTCCCTTTCCTTCTCCCTCTGGGAATTGACAGAAGCTGCCACTCCTGGGAAACCAGGGCTCAGGGCCTTGTGTTTTGTTCCTTTTCTGAGCTCAGCTACAGCAGAATAATGATGCAGCATCTGGTCATGGTGCTCTCTGAGGGGCTGGCTGCTTTCTCCCGGCCTCAAAGGTAATGGATCTTAGGCATGACCACAAGACTGCAATCCTTGGTGAGAACCAGACCCATCTCCATGGCTTTCTCCCTGCAGCTCCCAGAAGTTCCTGGCTGTGATGAGCTGCAGAACCATAGAAATATTTTGGTTTGAGAAGACCTCTAAGATCACCCAGTCCAGCTGTCAACCACCACATCCACTAATTGTTATCCTGAAGTGCCATGGCCACAGCTTTCTTCAACACCTCCAAGGATGGGGACTCCACCATCTCCCTGGGCAGCCTGTGCCAATCCCTGACCACTCTTTTGGGAAAGAAATTTTCCTGATCTCCAACCTAAACCTCCCCTGGACCAGTTAAGGTGCTCCTTAAATCTCATTTCTGCAGGCAGACCCCATGCCAAGTGCCTGTCACGGCTTAGGTCCTGCTCCTGCACTCTCCTCCTCTGCTCTCTGAGCTTTTTTTGATGCAGTATGGGGGAACAGATGTGTGATTAAAACTCTCTTACAGAGACTTTTTCTATTTCTGTGGCCCAGAAACTTATCTTTCCTCTTCCTATCCCTCCCTTCATCCATTACAGAGCCTTTGCTTTTGACCCTTTTATTTGTCTTTCCCTTTTTTGATACCTGGAGATGTGTGATAAGGACTTATCAGTTATCACTAATCCACCTTTATCTGCAGGGATGCTGCCTCAACTCATCTATTAATCTGTGTGCCAGGGTCTGTCTATTATTCTTCCAGCTGCTGCTGTTTGGTGTTACTCTGCTTTTGTACGGTTTTGGGGGAAATTTAGCTGGAAATGAATGCCAGGATTCCATAGATGGTTTGCAGGCTGAGCATTGAAACGTGGAAAATGTCCAGCTTTGGGCTGAATTAAACAAGAAGAAGGGAGGCCTGGCTTTGAAATAGGTGATGCAATATGACCACTGCTGGATTAAGAGGCAGTTCCCCCAGGGTCATCCAAGGAGTTGTCAGCACGACTGGGACTGAGGTAGATGTTGTGCCTTGGAGCTGCTTCCCATTGGAGTGATGCCTCATGGGCTGCATCTAAAGCAGTGGGGCCAGCAGATGGAGAGAGGTGATTCAGCCACACTCTTCTGGTGAGACCCCATCTGGAGTAGTGTGTCCAGCTCTGGGGCCCTCAACACAAGAGAGACATTGAGCTGCTTGGGAGGGACAAGAGGAGGACCACAAAAATGATTCAAGGGCTGGAGCACCTCCCCTGTGGGGACAGGCTGAGAGAATTGGGGCTGCTCAGCCTGGAGAAGGCTCCAAGGAGATCTTAGAGCAGCCTTCCAGTAGCTGAAAAGGGCTACAGGAGAGCTAGGCAGGGGCTGTCAGCAAGGACTTGTAGCACTAGGACAAGGGGCAATGGTTTGAAGCTAGAGCAGGGTAGGTTTAGCCTGGAGATTAGGAAGAAGTTCCTTCCTGCGAGGGTGGTGAGACACTGGACCTGGTTGCCCAGGGGAGGTGCTGGAGGCCCCATCCCTGCAGACATTCAAGGTCAGACTTGATGGGGTTCTGAGCAACCTGCTTTAGTTGGGATGTCCCTGCTTGCTGCATAGGGGCTGGGCTGGAGGTCCCTTCCAAGCCAATGCATCCTGTGATGGGACCTGCTGCCTTCAGGCAGGGCTTGTGTGGGAGCCAGAGGCTGGGCCCTGCTGTGGTCCCTGCCCCGGCGCTGCTCGTGGTGAGCTGCTGGCTCTGGTGTGTAACTCCACCTGAATGTCACTCTGCAGGAGGTGAGGTTTTAATTTCTGCGCCACTGCTGCTGTGCTTCGTGCCTCTGGCACAGGCAGAGGCAGCGACTGAGCTGTTCCCTGGTCTCACCAGCGCTGTCTGCAAAGGGCTTGCTCTGGAGGCTGGTGGGTGCTGTATCAGCCAGCCAGCCTTGACATGCAGAATCCTGGAATGGCTCAGGTTGGAAGGGACCTCAGAGATCACCTCCTCCGTCCTCCCTGCCATGGACAGGGACACCTTTCAACTAGACTCGAGGCCCTATCCAGCCTGGCTCGTGCTGTGGACGCGCTCTTGCCGTGCCGCAGAAGACAGCAGCCTGGCCTTCCCCTTGCCACTGCTTGTACATGCAGAGAGCTCAGGGGGGCACCGTGCAGGGAGATGTTTCTCAGGCCTGAGAGCAGCAGAGCATCACAGGTTATTAGCTGCAGGGAGCCGCGGTGCTGACATGGCTGTGCAATTTGCTGCTGGATCTAAAGCGAGGCAGACAAGAGCAATCTGTCTCCTTGCTCATGTTTCCTGCTACAGCTTCAAAGGTGTTTGATTTTCTTTCCTATTTGTATTGGATTCTTGCTTTTCCAAGATGCTAGAATTGTTGCAGGGGGTGTCAGCTGCTCGCAGGAGGGCAGAGAAGTTGAAATTAAAATAAATAACACTGCAGAAGCAGAGTTACAGCCTGAAATAGGAGGGGCTCCCCCCAGCACATTCCAATACCTGGCAGACTAGCTGCAGGCTCCTTTGTGTGCTCCTCAGCAGAGTGGGAGTGTCTCCATGCGTCCTTGGGGCTGCGAGGCTCCGAGGCTCCTCAGCCATGCGTTACAGTTAGCAGTGTAAATGCCTCAGCCTGTTAGCCCAGCACTGAGTCATGGAGTCCTAAAACCTTTTGGTTGGAAAAGCCCTTCAAAACCGTGGAGTCCAACCATACCCTAACTCTACCAAGTCTGGTGCCAAACCATGGCCCTCAGCACCCCATCTCTGCAGCTTCCAAACCCCTGCAGGGATGGGGATCCAGCCACCTCCCTGGGCAGCCTGGTTTGAGAAGCCTTTCAGTGAAGAAGCTTCTTCCAATATCCAACCTAACCCTCCCCTGGTGCAGCTTGAGGCCATTTCCTCTCATCCTATTGCTAGTTACTTGGGAAAAGAGACAAGGAAGCAGCATCTTCAGTTGTTCTGGGAAAAGGAGATGAGCAATGTGTTGTGTCAGTGCAGGTGAGCAGTGTGAGACTGCTTAAAATGCTGTAGGAAGACCTCCCTTACTTGACTTATTCCTTCGGTGTTGCAGGGATGGCTCTTTGTGGACAGGTTAGCTGCCTTCCTCAGGAGCATCTCCATGAAAATTGCTCCTCTAGGATCTCTCTGGACTGTTGTATTCTCTCCCAAGTGACGCAAAGGGAATTCTTCACATGAAGATGTAATAAAATTGAGTTAAAATAGGGGAGATGAAGAAAAAAAGGCATTTATTGAAGCAGAGTGGAAAATAAGAGGTCTGGAAAACTGAGCTGCCTCTGAAAGCAATTGAGGCAAATGCCTGCAGATGCCAGCACAATAGATTATGGAAATTAGTCAGAATAAATAGGTCTGGATGGCTTCAGCAGCACTGTTGTGTCAACTGACCTCATTGAATATGCTCTGCAGCCTGTAACTGTTTGTTTCTCTGCCACATGCCTTTTTCCACAAGCTGAGGAATGAGCTTGAAAATGATACCTGAATTAATTTGTAATTTCCTCTAGGGTCTTGGTGTCCAGTGCAAAGAGCAGTGGCGAGGCAGATCACACCATGCCGCTGCTCCGCTTCAAGGGGCCCTCATCAGTGATGCCAGCAGGGTTGGGGTCGGATGGGACCTCTGAGGATTAGCCACTCTGCCTCCCCTGCCAGGCCAGGAGCACCCAGAATAAATCACACAGGAACACATCTGGATGGGTTTGGAATGCCTGCAGAGAAGGAGACTCTGCCACCTCTCTGGGCAACAGGGTCCAGGGCTCTGCTACACTCCGAGTGAAGATGTTTTTCCTTATGTTTTATGCATAACTTCCTGGGGTCCAGCTGTGTCCACTGCCCCCTGCCCTGGCACTAGACCCCACGAGAAGGGTCTGGCTCCATCCTCCTGACACTCACCCTTTAGCTAGGTCCTGTTTGTGATCTGTGCCACTGGACTATGGTAAAAAGGTTTCAAAACCCCCCAAATGGCAGAAATCTGTCACTTGCAGAGAGGCTATGGAGGGCTGGAGGTCTAAGGTTTGATTAAGGAAATGAAAGCCTTGAATGGATCAAATCCTGCCCTGCTTTGACCTTCATGGCATTGGCCACCACTATGCACTCACTTTGCATTCTCATTTCATGGTTATCAGTTTCTGGGTTGGAGATACCTGCAGCTGTTTGCTTTGGCAGAAGAGTTAAGGCTTAGCCCAGGAGAGAGAGGAAAAAAAACTCTTCAGACTGAGCCCAAACCCTTCAAACGTCCTCCTCTGGTTCCTGCACGTGAAGTTCAGTTACTTCTTGGCTGTGTCCTCCTCTGCCAGCCCCAGCTCCCTGGCTAAGCTGTGCAGCTCGTGATAGATCACAGAGCTGAGCTGCTGTGGTCTAATTCTGTTAGATTTTGCTGTAGTAAATCAAGAGAGGTTTAATTTGGAAATTTAATTTAGACATGCCTTAGGGAATGTAAGCCCAGAGATAGTGCAGTGATGCTTCTTCATGTGTAGGTAGACATATGCATCCCTCAGCTTCTCAGCCTGATTCCTCCCCAGTGAGAATTTCAACTCCTCTACCAAAGTAGACTTTTTTGTTGTTGTTTCTTCTTAGAATAGAAACCCAAAGTTGTGTTGAAACCCAGGGCTTCCAAACCCATGCAGGTGCCTTGATACAGGTGAGGGCTTGATCTGCTGGAAAGTAGCTCTGGGGAGAAGGAACCTGGCAGTGCAGGTGGGCAAGTTCACCTTCAGCCAGCAATGTGCCCTTGTGGCCAAGAAGGGCAATGGTCTCCTGGGCTGCATGAAGAAGAGTGTGGCAAGCAGGTTGGGAGAGGTTCTCCTTCCTCTCTACTCTGCCCTAGTGAGGCCACAACTGGAATCTTGGGTGCAGTTATGGGCTTCTCAGTTGAAGAAGACAGGGAACTGCTGGAGAGAGTCCAGTGGAGGCTGGGAAGCTGCTGAGGGGCCTGGAGCAGCTCTGTGAGGAGCAAAGGCTGAGAGCCCTGGGGCTGAGAGCCTGGAGAAGAGCAGCCCCAGCGGGGAGCTGTTGAGTGCTCAGCAAGAGCTAAAGTTGGGGGCAAGAGGATGGGGCTGGGCTCTTTTCTCACTTGCACTGATCCATGGGGGTTGCTCTTCCCCAGATGCAGGACCCTGCACTTGCTTTTGTTGCATTTCTCTCCAGCCTGATGCATGTTTTACTCTTTTGGAATGGAACTCATTGTTCTGATATTGGCACAGATGTAGAAGCGGTGTCACCACCAAACAGACCAAGATAAGGAGCCTTGCTGAGAAACAAGTTGTACTCTGAAGGTGGATGTTGGTGGTAGAGCTCATTCTCCATCCTGTGTGGGAACAGAGCCAGCTTAGCATGTCAAGCACTTGCTGAGGGAAGCCATATGTATACAAGGTGCTTGCTATCAGCAGAAAAATATCTTCTGGTGTCTTTGCTGAGTGGAGCAGGGAGGGTTAGTCTCCTCCAGAGGACTGAGCTGCAGCTATACTTGTAAGTGTTGCTACCATGGGATGCTGACATATGTCACTGTAGCTGCTGAAAGGAAAAGGAATCCAGCAATACTGGTTTATTTCACCTCTACCCACAAGAAGTTGAGAACAAAGCAAGCACAGTCCAACAGCACAGCTTTAATTCCTTTTCTGCCCTTCAATGCACAGCTTTATTTTTTGGCAATGGATGGTTTTTCTTCCAGCCTCATGCTCTTTGGTTATTGGGGCTAAGCAACATTTTTACAGATGTCTTGGGTCAGATGATGCACATCAGGATGAATCCTCCTTCTAAGGGAAGATGAAACTTAGAAACCTAAAATCTGATGAATTGGAGTTCTTCTCCTGACAGCCTTGAGGTTCTCAGTGGTCCCTGCATATCCTCCACGACAAGAATCTTGTGGTGAAGAATCACAGAATGGAAAGGCAGGAGGGCCATGGGCTCTTTTCAGTGGTGCCCAGAGACAGGACAAGGGGCAGGAAGTACAAACTGGAACCCGGGAACTTCCACCTCCAAAGGGGGAAAACTTCTTTGGCGTGAGGGTGCTGGAGTCCTGGAGCAGGCTGCCCAGAGGGGTTGTGGAGTCTCCTCTCTTTCTGCATCTCTCCTGGACTCTATTACACACCCATTTATCCCACTGCAAACCTGTCCCTCACTCTGCTGGGAGCAGATCTAAGTATGGGCTTAGGCTTTGTTAGATGGCAGAGGTTTACCAATCAGTTTTGCTGCCTTCCTTTCCAAGCAGGGAAGGCTGCAAAGTGAGCAACGTTTCCAAGATTTCTTCCATACGTCATTTCTCATCATGGTACTTGAAGGGGACAGTAATTACTTAGAACAGCTTAATTATCTTGAAAGCAGGGCACCACGGCTATTGTCTGCCTCCACATCTCGGTCACAGCACGAGGGAGGTTGAGAATTCCTTAGGGCAATGCTTGTTGGCCCTTCCTAGCCAAAATTTCAGGCTGGGCACATCCTTGGTGGTGCTCCTTAGAACGGTGCTGAAGGCCTTCATGCGCCAGGAGATGTTAAAATCAAGGGGAAGTTGTAGCTGTGAAGTGACAGACTCTTTGTCCTTGTCACTCACAGCTCTTGGAAGCAGCTTGATGGGAGGATGTGGACTTGCAGTCTCAGCGTTTATCAGCTCTTCAGACCAGCAGGATTCTGTGATGCCTCTGCCCTGCCCTGCCCTGGTGAGGCCACCTCTGGGATACTGAGCACAGTGCTCCCCACTGCGAGAGAGACAGGGGCTTGCAAAGGGCTGCGAAGATGCTGAGGGGACTGAGGAAGAAAGGCTGAGGGGACTGAGGAAGAAAGGCTGAGAGAATTGGGGCTGCTTAGTCTGGAGAAGAGCAACCTGAGGGGGATCTCATCAATAGTCAAAGGTGTGTGTCAGGAGGATGGGACCAGGCTTCATTCAGTGGTGCCCAGTGACAGGACAAGGGGGAACAGACACAAACTTGAGCAAAAGAAATTCCATCTAAAGATGAGGAGGAACTTTTGATTCTAAGGGATGCACAGATGCAGTTCTGAGAGCTTCCCTTACAGTTCTCTGGCTTGCCTGGAGATGGCAATGTGGCTGTATCGTTGTCACGCCGTGGGCTACTCCCCGGAACACAGGGAAATGCCATTAAATTAATAACACAAAAAGAAAGCTTAGGTTTGGGCCGGCTCTGCAGAAACACAGGCAGTAAATACATTGGGAACATACAGATAACACAGCTGAAACACAGCTGATGTCACTCGGTGAGGAGCTTTGTGAACAGCAAATTAATTTTTGATTGCCCCCATGACACCCAACACCCTCTGAGCATCAGGGAACAGCCCCTGCAGGGCTGGGTTGCAACCGGCACCGGCAGCCACCCTTCCCTGCTGCAGCTGCTGAGCCATGAACACTGCCCTGAGCTCTCCAGGCAGACCCTGCCTGATGCTCCCGGGCCTGAGTCAGGCAGCCAAGGGGCTTTGGTTATCAGTTTAAGCATGGAAGCTTAAATCAGTTTCTTTTTCCTTTGAGGCCTTGAGCAGCCGAGTGTAGCTGAGAGGTGTCCCGGCCCATGGTGGGGAGGTTGCAGTAGATGAGCTCTGAGGTCCCTTCCAGCCTGAGCCTTTCCAGGATTCTGTGGTTCTTTTTCAGAACATTTTGGTTGCTTGTGGCTGAAATCACAGAAACCTCAGCAAAAGGAACTCAGTCAGCGTCTGTAACGTCTGTACCTGAGTGGAGTTCAGTGCAGCATCCCCTTGGGTCATTTGGATCATCAAGAACACAAGGGAACTGGGAGATGATATAATGTGGGAGCCCTCTTTTATCTGAAGCTCCAGGGACTTTGGACAGCTGTTTGTGGATGTTTTTTTACAGGAGACAATGTCAGCACATTAAACACAGTGGATTTGCTCACTGAAATCTCCTCCCTCCTGGGAAGCAGCTCTGCAGAGAAGGGCCTGGGGTGCTAGTGGACAGCAGCATTGTGCCCCCATGGCCAATGGTCTCCTGGCTGCATGAGGAAGAATGTGGCCAGCAAGTTGGGGGAGGTTCTTCTCCCCTTCTGTTCTGCCTTGCTGAGGCCTCTTCTGGAGTATTGCGTCCAGTTCTGGGCCCTTCAGTTCAAGAAAGACAGCAGAGAGAGAGTAGAGCAAGAGGCTGTGAGGATGATGAGGGGACTGGAGCATCTCTGATGAAGAAAGGCTGAGGGGCTTGGGGGATCTCATCAATGCTTATGAAAACTTCAAGGGTGGTTGTCAGGAGGGTTGCCCTGGCTCTTTCCATCAGTACCCAGTGACAGGACAGGAGGCAGCAGGCACAAATTTGAACCCAGGAAGTTCTCTCTAAACATAAGAGGAACTTCTTTCCTTTGAGGGTAGCAGAGCACTGGAGCAGGCTGCCCAGAGAGGTGGTGGGGCTCAGTCTCTGGAGTCATTCCAACCCCCTTTCCCCAGATGCCCTCCTGTGCAACCTGCTCTGGGTGATCCTGCCCTGACAGGGGGGTTGGACTCAACCTCCAGAGGTCCCTTCCAACCCCTGCCATTCAGTGCTCCTGAGCTGTTGCAGCACCGTGCCGGCGGTGCGGCTCAAGCCCCGGCTGCTCCGTGCTAATACCTGCGGTGAGCGCAGGCGAGAGCAGCGTAAATTGTCACTTCGACATCTTCCACTTTGTAGTGAGCTGAATAATGCATGGAACAGGCTGTCAGGATGTACCTGCACCCTGCCAAACGCCTGAGATCCTGCCTGCTGGGGTTGTACTTCAGGAGGTGGCTATTTGTTTACGAAGCACTTCTCGCTCCGGGAGCTCTCCCTTGGCACAGCTGCCATCGCTGCAGATACTGAGGGAAGGGCAGGGGGGACGTTGGAGCCGGTGGGGGGGTGGCCCCACAAAATGAAAGAGGATGGCTTTGCTCCTTTGGCTCTGGGACCAGGCTGCTCAGAACCCCATCAAGCTTGACCGTGAATGTCTCCAGGGGTAGGGCCTCTACCTCCTCCCTGGGAAACTTGTTCCAGAGTTCCACCACCCCTCTGTTATTGTTGGGAGGCTGGGCAGCAAATCCTCCTGTGCTTGCCTTTGCTCAGGCTGTTGTTTGAGCACCCACGTCCAGATAAACTGGCTTAGGTGGACTATTGGATTGACCTTCAGCTGGACTTGCACTTTCACGGGCAGAAGCTGTTGACAGCTCTATTGTTCTTCTTGTCTCGTGGAGCTGATGGCTCTATCTGTGTGGAATGGGGGAGCTTTCTCTCCTGAAGTTTGAAAAGCTTTTGAATCCTTGCACAGCATTTGGTACAAGAGGGCTTTTAAAATGCAGGTCATCATTGTTCTGTGTTGAGCTCTGGGTAGCGAATGTGGCTGTGTTTCCTCTTCAGCAAGTTCTATTTATGCTGCAATGATGCTGCAGGGCAATTTCTGTATCATTTCTGTGCATTTATCTTTGTTGATGATGGTTTATTTGAAGAGGTCTGTCTTTATATTGTCAGTGACTTAATGGTGAGAATCAGAGCTTTAGGATTTGCAGGAGAAAGGAAGCACTTGACAGGCACTGCTGAAATGGTTTAGCCAATCTTTCATTTTAACAATAGGGAAATAAAAGAAGCCAAGTGCAGCAATAGCTGTTTTCGAGGCAGAACGTAATGCTCATCAGCATAGATAAACACAGCAAGGGCTGGTTCAGAGCCGTGTCAGAGAGTCATGTTCAAAAGCCACGCTAAAAGCAATTGGAGAGGGCTCCTTCTGCACCTTCACTTCCAGAATGGAATGAAAGGGCTTTAAGAGGAAAAAAAGAGTAGTGTCTGGAGGTAGGAGTCTGGAAGGGCTTTTTTATGGAATCACTGAACTGTTGTTGGGAAAGACCTCTGAGATCGTGGAGCTCAACCTTCACCCTGAGACCACCGTGGCCATCAAACCATGTCCATACAGATCTGAGGGGTGGGGGTCAGGACAAAGGTGCCAGGCTCTTTTCCAAGGCCTTCTGGGAACTCCTGGAGTCCTGACCATTGAATCTGTGCAGATGTTTGTAGCTGGGCTTCCCAACCCCCAGTGACGCTGTTCTGTCACTTCTTGGGTCAGTCCAGCCTTACATGACCTGCGTGTTTATGTCCCTCACCACGAAGAGCAGCTTCCAAACCCTTGCTTAGCAGCTTTCCTTTCTTTTCCATTTTAAGCACCAAGTTGCTGAAGGTCAGTGTGCTCCAGCATGACATCAGATGTGACACCACTGCTAATCTAATAAGAGGAAAACAGATGTGGGAAGCTCCTCTGATTTCCTGCTTATTAAGATCAGATTTGTCCTGTGATTATGAGTTTTGGTGGTTGGGTTCTTTTTTTTTTGCCTTCTGGAGATGTGGATGTTTAGACAATGCTCTTAAAGATGCATCTGAGAATTATTAAGAGCTGCTTTGGCACAGTGTCTTCCCTGTCTGCTCTTGGCACTGCTTTAGTAATGAGATAAATGTTATCCCCTTCCGAAGTAATTAGGACAACTGTTTTATGTGTGTGTGCATCTCAGACAAGTGGGAAAATGCTGCAGATTTCATCATCTTTGCCATTTTTACCTTTTTTTTTTTTTTTTCCTGAAGACAATTATCTGGGTTAAGCAAACTCCTCCTGTCTCAGCAGCCAGACTTCCCAACAATGCCTGCCTGCTTCTGTTTCTTATTTACTGCTGCACACCACTGACGTCTTTCTGTTTGCAGTGTCCTATTTTTCACACTTGATTGGATTTTTTTTTAAGAATATTCCTGTTTCCAGACACCTATTTATACCTCTGCAGTTAGCAGAGCTGGTATGGTGGTGTCAGTCTGCAGAGACCAGTTTATTTGGCTGGTCACAAGCCCTACAACTCATTCACAGGATGGACTGGAGATCTCTCTTATTGGTGTTATGGATTCGTTGGCTCCTTCCCTTGTTGTGATAGGATGAGAGGGAGTGGATTTGAGCTGGGAAAGAGGAGATTGAGACTGGAGATGAGGAAGAAATTCTGTACAGTGAGGGCGGGGAGACACTGGCACAGGTTGCCCAGGGAGGTTGTGGATGTCCCCTCCCTGGAGGTGTTCAAGGCCAGGCTGGATGAGGCCTTGAGCAGCCTGGGCTGGTGGAGGTGTCCCTGCCCATGGCAGTGGGTTGGAACTGGATGATCTTTAAGGTCCCTTCCAACCCGACCCAACCCATTCTCTGCATCTCTAAAGCTGTGACAGGCAGTGTGTTTATCCTTTTTTGGTGTCTAATAGCACTGACAGTTACCATGAACCTTTAAACAAGAAATGCCAAAGGTTCACTGGTTTTCAAACCAAAGTGAAAGCCTGGGCTGAGCTGATTCTCTGAAGGATGCCATAAGGGTGGCCGGGTGAGCGTGAAAGCACAGCAGGGGGTATTAGCTGAATCCCCAGAACTCCAGTCTGCCCACATGGGTACGCTGCCAGCAGATGTTCTACTGCCTTCACTCAGTGTGGTGCAGCTGTTGTTCAAGCCTTGGAAATATCAGCTCCTGAGATGAACAATGAAATCCAAGGTTGAAGGTAATGATGTCTGAAAACACACCAGAAATAGCAGGCAGGGCTGATGACAAAGAACACAGGGATGTCCTAGCAGTGGTGGGCTCCACCTGCCAGCCTCAGATCATTTGAAACCCAGCCAAAAATTCATCGCTTGGAAGGTGGCAGAGCCCTGGACCAGGCTGCCTGGAGTGGCTGTGGAGTCTCCAGCCCTGAAGAGATTCCAGACCCACCTGGACATGTTCCTGGGTGATTTACTCTGGGTGATCCTGTTCTAGCAGGGGGCTTGGACTGGGTGGTCCCTTCCAAACCCTACCATGCTTTGATTGTGTGCCCACTTGCATGTTTCCCGTATCCTTCCCTGAGGATTTAAGTGCTGTGGTGTGGGTAAGGTGGAACAAGGAGGATGTGAAGTTGCTCACAGGATTTACAGCCTCAGTCCCTGCTGTCTTTGTGGACCTGCTCCAGGCTCCATCAAATTGCTGAGGAGAGTGCTCTGAACTGAGTCAAGGCTGGAACCCAAATGAACAGAGCTGCTCCAGGTCTGTTAGATGATCAGGAGTCAAGAATTGAAGGATGCTGTTGTAGTCCCAGAGCTTGCCTCTGGCTGCAGCATCTCTGTGTTCATTGAAACAGCAGCACAAAGCACTTCTTCAGGCTTTGACTCTTTTCATCAGAGACTGATGGGACACAGATGGCAAACACCAGAGTTCCTCCTTGTCCCAGTGTCTGCAGGGAAACGGGTGCTGTGCAAAGGGGCTGCAGGGTCAGGCCCCTGCACTTGGGTAGGGTTGAATCCTCAGCTGGAATTGCATCTGCTGCACTCCATTGGTTTTACTTTTGCTTAACAGACCATAAACAATTTGTTTACATAGACAGCTTTTCATCTTCCACAGTGAATCATAAGTGAGCTCTCCAGGGATCAATCCCTGGTCTGGTTGTTGCTTTTCATTTATATACCAGGCTTGGATGATTTAGATGATCAGTGTTTCCATCTGAATTCAAAGGCAGCTGGTTTATGTCTTTTTGCTTGCACAAAGGATCTTACTAAAAAAATCTACATTATGGAGCTGGCAGATTAAGCCTTGCTTTGGAATACTCTGCTGTAAACTAGGAAAGAGTTGTTATGACCCATTTGCCAGAAAGGAGAGAATCCCAGTCCATCAGTGCTGGAAATACAGGCCCCTCTCTCCAAGTGCCTGTACTTTAATGGTGCTCTGCTGGTGATGATGAGCTTTTACTCTGTATTGACTGAAGGATCAGAAAATGTGTGCTGCATGGGGACAGTGCCTCACAGAGAGAGATAGAAAAAGATCTGAAATGACAAAATGGGCTGAGGTGATGCCCTAAAGTTCACCAGGTGGGCATTAAAGTGTATCTGAGAGTTAACTCTTGGCTGTGACTGCACTTTGCCTTACAGTCTTCTAACAACATTCACCTGGAGTGCTGGCTTCAGTTTTGGGCCTCTCACTCCAAGAAGAAGGGCTCCAAGAGGGGCTGGAGTGTGTCCAGAGAAGGGCAATGAAGCTGGGGAAGGGTCTGGGGAACAGGGTTGGGGAGGAGCAGCTGAGGGAACTGGGGTCATTTAGTCTGGAGAAGAGGAGGCTGAAAGGAGACCTCATTGCTCCTACAACTCCTCAAAAGGAGGTTGGAGTGAGGTGGGGTCCATCTTTTCTCACATGGAAGAAGTGATAGGATAAGAGGAAATAGCCTCAGGTTGCATGTGAGGAGGTTTAGGTTGGCTATTAGGAGAAATTTTCTTGCTGCAGGAGTGGTCAGGGACTGGCACAGGCTGCCCAGGGAGGTGGTGGAGTCCCCATGCCTGGAGGTGTCCAGGAAACCTGTGGCCGTGGCACCTGGGGCCATGGTTTAGTGGCCATGGTGGTGCTGGGTTGATGGTTGAGCTGGACCATCCTAGAGGTCTTTTCCAACCAAAATGATTCTGTGCTGTATTGATACCTCCAGTGGCTAGAGGTTTCCAAGACGACTACCAGCTGTCCGTGTTTCACATGTCATTAGCTGTTTAAAAACTAACCTCTGCTTCTGCAGGAGCCCTAATAATGCATGAATCTTGATTAAAAGGCTGTCCCCTGGCATGCCACTGGTGGGGTGATTTCCTTTGCTCCATTGCAGAGGTAACAAAGATTAATAGCCCTTGGTGTTGGTATTAACCACGGAGGAGAGCAGATGCTGCAGCTACTTAGCTGTGAGCAATGCTGGGTGAAGCTCTGTGATTATTCGTTGCAACTGCACCAGACCTGCTTCAGCCAAATTAAGCCTTTGGAGGTTCTGCTTTTCCCTGTCAAGTTGTTTATTTAAAAAACCTACTTTGGAGCAAATAATTCATTGCCTTCTCACCTTGCATGTGGTGATTGCTTAGAATAAGAGTCCACTTTGAGCAGCAGTTGGCTTTCTTTTCTTCATTACACATACAGAGACCCACAGAATTTTTCCTAGCCCAGCAAACATAATTTGTGCTTCACGACACGTTATGAGTTCCTCGTTGTATGAATGCCTTAAAATGAATTTATAAATAATTTTTATGGTTCAGTGAGAGAAGCCATTAAGGTGTTTAAAATGTTTGGAGGTGCAGGGAGTTGGAGGAGTGGTTTGATGTATATGGTGCGATGGGAGCCGGGCGCCGCGAAGGAATGCCGGTGCAGTTCAGCGCAGAAATCTAGAGGGCTTCAACTAGAAATGATTAAATTTACATGTGGTGGAAATAGGAGAGAAGAGAATTTAAAGATGAAAGAACAGGGCCAACATTTAGCAATAACAGCACCCAGTTCATTTACTTACTGTAATCTGTTTAGATCTAGGTAAATGTTAAATGCATTTGGAAACGTTTAAATAAATATGTGCAGGTCTGCAGAAGATCCAGCTGGAAAAGCATGGTCAGCAGCTCCCTCCCCCACACCTCTGCAGCTCTCTGGTGTAAGGAATCACAGACTCGTGGAGTTGCTGGGCTTGGAAAAACCTCTAAGGTCACCCAGTCCAACCAGCAACCCAGCCCCACCACGGCCCCCAAACCATGGCCCCAGGTGCCATGGCCACACCTTGCTTGAGCACCTCGAATGCAAAGATCTGGTGGTGGGGCTCCAGGCTCTCCTGTCAGCTCTTAGTGACTCTGGACAGCAGGATACTCAGGCAGCCAAGAAGGCCAATGGCATCCTGGCCTGCATCAGGAACAGTGTGGCCAGCAGGAGCAGGGAGGTCATTCTGCCCCTGTACACTGCACTGGTTAGGCCACACCTTCAGTCCTGTGTCCAGTTCTGGGCCCCTCAGTTCAGGAAGGAGGTTGAGTTGCTGGAAGGTGTCCAGAGAAAGGCAACAAAGCTGGGGAGGGGTTTGGAACACAAGCCCCATGAGGGAAGGCTGAGGGAGCTGGGGTTGCTTAGCCTGGAGAAGAGGAGACTCAGGGGTGACCTTATTGCTCTCTACAACTCCCTGAAGGGAGGTTGTAGCCAGGCAGAGGTTGGTCTCTTCTCCCAGGCAGCCAGCACCAGAACAAGAGGACACAGTCTCAGGCTGCGTCAGGGCAGGTTTAGGCTGGATGTTAGGAAGAAGTTCTACACAGAGAGGGTGATTGCCCATTGGAATGGGCTGCCCGTGGAGGTGGTGGAGTCACCTTCATTGGAGGTGTTCAGGAGGAGACTTGATGGGGTGCTTGGTGCCATGGGTTAGTTGTTTAGGTGGGTTGGATTGGTTGATGGGTTGGACGCGGTGATCTTGAAGGTCTCTTTCAACCTGGTGTATTGTATTGTATTGTATTGTATTGTATTGTATTGTATTGTATTGTATTGTATTGTATTGTATTGTATTGTACCTAAGAGAAGCTCTGCGTGGTGTGAACCCTGGAACCTCACAGCGAGTTTCTGTTCGCTCATTCCCTTTTTTATCTCCATCGTAAACTGCTAAATTCGGTGCTAAATTCCAGGGCAATTTGTGTAAGTTGAGTGAATGAGAGCTGAGCTGCATCAGCTTCCCACAACGAACTGCTCAATCACCCTCCTTTGGAAAGAGCACAATTAATATCAGATCTGAATGGCTCACACGTCCCAGGGTAAGGTTTCTTAACTCTCTTTTTGGACAGCATTTTTAATTAACTTAGAATGAGCATTTGCACATAGAAATATCAAAGCAAACGTGTGCAAGCAGCTTTATGTGTGCACCCAGCTGCCACCCGCTCCACACAGGGATTTGATTGGATCCTGCTTGGCTCTTGCCAAGTTTTCCTTGGGAAGGTGCCGGCAGGCAGGAGAGGGAGCAGGGCTGCAGCACACACCCAGCTTCCAAACAACCCCTACCCATCAAACCCCATGAGGATGAATTCTCTAAGAGAGATTTGGTTAATAATCTAAAGTGCACTGCTTGGTCTTGGCCCAAGAGGGACTCTTCCTAAGTGTCTACCAATAGGACAAGATGGGGAATGGTTTGAAGATGAGGGAGAGTCGGTTCAGACTGGATCTCAGGATGTTCTTCAGTATGAGGGTAGTGGGATTCTGGGTGTCCAGGGAGGTTGTGGCTGCCCCTTCCCTGGAGGTGTTGGAGGCCAGGTTGGATGAGGCCTTGAGCAACCTGGGCTGGTGGGAGGCGTCCCTAGAAAGCTTACAGATCACGGAGTGGGTTGGAAGGGAGGGACCTTCAAGATCATCCAGTTCCAACCCCCCTTCCTAACCTGCCCTCTTCCAGCTCAAATACTTTCTTTCCATTTTGGTGTTTCTCATGAAGGAGTTGAGTTGGTGTGGTTGGCTCTGCAGGGCCTTGGCTCTGCGAGGGTTCCTGGCGGGGGTCGGAAACTTCTACCTCATTTTCCAGGACGTTTGCCTGAGAGCAGGGCTAGAAAAGGAGAGGCTTTCTCCATTGCTGGAATTCCACAGCAAATGTCAGTATGAATAGAATTAGAATTTTTATATATCACCGCCCCTCTCTTCTGCTGCAGGTAGGCAGCAAAAATACATGTGCTGGCTGCTGGTAAAATGTCATTGCTCTGCTGTAAGCACTGGTGGGTATAATCCAGATGTGGGGCTGATATTTTGTCTGCTAGAGGTTAATTTAGAAAAGGGCATGGAGAAAGAAGAGGAAGGGAAAGGGCATCCTGTGTGCTGGAAATGATGATAGGAGGTTTGTTTGCGCTGGAAAACCAGCGTTTAAGTGAGGCTGGTGTCGCCGAACAGCTTCTTTCCACTTCAGATTTAGATAAATTGATATAGAAAGGTTTGGGGGTTGTTTTTTTCTGCACTGGTAGTGTGTTGCTGTGGGAACAGGAGCTGCTGCCTTGGTAGAAAGTCTCTTCATGAGCTGAGGTGCAAGGGTGTGGAAGCCCTGTTTGTATAGCTAAAGATTAATAAGGTTATTGTAGCTGTGAGGAGGAGGTTCTTCCCCATGAGAGTGGTGAAGCCCTGGAATGGGTTGTCCAGGGAGGTGGTTGGGGCCCCATCCCTGGAGGTATTTAAGACCAGGCTGGATGGGGCTCTGGCCAGGATGATCTAGTGTGGGGTGTCCCTGCCCGTGGCAGGGGGGTTGGAACTAGCTGATCCTTGTGGTCCCTTCCAACCCTGACTGATACTATGATACTATGATTGAGGTGACAGCAAGGGCAAGGACTCAGAGTGACAGCAGAACCGCTCCTGGGTTCACAGTGGTGGGGGTGGAAGGGAGCTCCAGAGATCATCAAGCCCAAACCCCTGCTAAAGCAAGGTTCACCTGCAGCAGTGGCAGGTCACCAGAGTTCCACTATCTCTTGGTACCTCTGACAGAGCCAAATCTTATGATTTGGTAACAAATTCAATTGTCGTGATAGGGAAAGGAAGCACAGGATCAGAGATCGATGGAGGTTGGAAGGGGCCTCTGGAGATCATCCAGTCCAAGTCCTGCTGCTAGCACAGGTTCACCTAGATCAGGTTTCACAGGAATGTGCCCAGGCAGGGTTTGGAGGAGGAGACTCCACCACCTCTCTGGGCAGCCTGTTCCGGAGTCTCCCCACCCTCACTGTTAAGAATTAGGTTTCCATCTTAATTATTCCTGACATTTTCTCTGGGATGCTGTGCTATACTTCGGGGATTTTCAAGTTTAACATTCAAGTCATTTTTTTATTGCATGGAAATGTGAGCAGAATAAATTGACAGGGGCTGGGGTTCGGTTGTGGGGCTTTTTGTTGCGAACTGTTTCATTTTGGATGATTGCATCAAAGGGCAGGAAAGTTTTTACCAAGTTAATAAAGTTTAAATTGAATTCTCCTGTAACCACTGCACTTGAAGGATGTCAGCAGGGCTGAGGGGCTGTTGCTCTTAATTGGGATAGCCTGATAAGGAAAAAATTGTGTTCCAGGTATTGATTCAAAAGGACACTCCTGGTGAAATGGAGAAACTCACATGATGTCAGGAGCTAATCTGAACGAGTCGAACAAGCTTTTACCCTCCAGTCAGATAAAAATCTATACAAAATAATACGAGATTATGTCGCTGGCTAATGCAGTTTAGTGAGGTTTAGGGCAGTTCCTGCACAAATGATGCTTAGGACTCTGTTCCGTGTTAGACTAGAGTGGTTTGGGGTAGGAAAGACCTTTCAGATCACCCAGTCCAACCCTTAACCCAGCACCGCCAGGGCGCTACCAAGCCATGGCCCTCAGCACCACATCTCCACAGCCCCTGAAGCCCCTCCAGGGATGGGGACTCTACCACTGCCCTGGGCAGCCTGGGCCAGGCCTTTGCAAACCTCAAGGGGAAGAAACTGTTCCTCAGGTCCAACCTAAACCTCCTCTGGTACAACTTGAGGCCATTTCCTCTTGTCCCGTTATATTTTGTCTTGCACTCATGTAGAACATCTTCAGCGTAATGGTGCATCCATGGTAAGGAGGTTCTGGCATGCAAGATGGATTTGAGTCTCTATTAAGTGCCAGGTCTGATTGGATATTCTGTGCAAGTTTTCCAGGAAAATGAAAATGATGCTGTCAAATGTTGATTTTCCTACCAGGTAAGTTAATAAGGAAATGGATTAAGTTGCTAAATTCCAACCTGTTTGGAATGTAATGAAGCAAAATGTTCTGTTTTCATTAGAAAGAAGAAATGGATGGTGGAATGATTGGAACCAGGCTTAAAATTCAGCTTGCAATACCCCTGTTTGTGCCCACTGCCCCTTGTCCTATCCCTGGGCACCACTGAAAAGAGCCCAGCCCCGTCCTTGTGATCTCCACCCTTTAGCTCTTGCTGAGCACTGAGAAGATCTCCTCTCAGTCTTCTCCAGGCTAAAGAGCCTCAGTTTCCTTCAGCGGAGATCCTCCCTGTGGCTCTTTGACTTTCTACCTTTCCAGGGGCCTTTTTCTGAGACTGCCTTTCATTACTTCAGAAAATGAAAACCCCCAAACCATGAAGCAAATCAATCCAGCCTCTGCAGCTGGCCTGAGCAGCTTCGCAGCATTGGATTTTCATGAGCTGCTCCCACTAATTAATGGCTACAGAAGCAATCTAATTGGGGAACAGGAATCATATCACTTGATCTAGCGAGGCAACACAGTGCACATGTTCAAGAAGAGAGAGAGAAGTTTTATAGCTCACTTAAAAGGGAGGGGGAACCCAAAGCCTTCAGGAATATTACAATTGCCTCCTGTTCAGAGACATGCAATTAGATAAGCAATTAGTTATGGATTATTCACTCGGCTTGACTGGTGGATACTTGAGCAGCACGTTAACCTTGAAGTGTCTGCTTTTATAGCCCTTATTGTTCACCAATAAATTAGATCTGCATTAAAAAAAAACCCCAACCCACCCTGCCTGGGCTTCATCTTGCAAAGAAATTTTGCTGCTGGGAGACCAAGACGTCACAGGTACGAGCTGGATGTGCGTGTGGAAGGTGATCTTCCGTGCCTGAAAGGGTTTTAAATAGCTGGGGGGAGGAGAGAAGAGACAGGGCAGTTTCCTTTGAAAAGGACAAAGCTTGGCAAAGAACTCAAAGATCAACTGGTTCTCAACCAGTCAGTCTCTGTCAAAGTGTAAATCCTTCCTCTGGATCTCACCAAGTTCAGCACCCAAGCGGGAAGTCCCTTTTCTATCTCACGTTTTTCAGAGTTAAGGCTGCTCAAAACCAGACAGGAATCAGCCTCCTGGAATCACAGCCAGCCTCAGGTGATGCTAGAAAGGGTTTTATACAAATAGTTTCACCTACCTATTGCAGCAGAGGAGAGAAAACATGGCACAAGGCTTACTGATATGAGGAGAGGCTGAAGGAGCTGGGGGAGTTCAGCCTGGAGAGGAGAAGACTCCAGGGGAACCTTAGAGCTACCTGCCAATAGCAGAAGGCATCCTGCAGGAAGGCTGCAGAGGGACTCTTCCTGAGGGTGTCTAGAGCCAGGACAAGGGGGAATGGTCTGAAGCTGAGGGAGAGCAGAGTTAGACTGGAGCTGGGGAAGAAGTTCTTCAGTAGGAGGGTGGTGAGGCTCTGGGCATGATCAGCAGTCACTGGAGCCTGCACTGTCTGTGCAGTGAAGGACGGGAACCTGCCTTGAACATGTTCCACCTCTTTGGATGTTCAGTGGCAGGCTCCCCTGGTTTAAGTGTGCCTCCAAAGTGGTACCGTGCAGCTGTGTAAACTGGCCATAACTGGCAGGTATTTTGTCAGATGAGTGCAGTTAGATCAGACTTTTGCTAACTTCTCCCTTGCGCTCCACCTGCTTTGTGCTGGCCCACAGCAAAGCCAGCTTCAGCTGCAGCGTGCTGGCAGCTCATTTTTCTCCCTGCCTTCCCTAACCAGCTGCTGCATTTTTTTCATTGCTTGTTCTCAGAAGCCTTTGCCTGACCCAGACACATCTGCTTGGGCTCTGGCTTTTTGTTTTAAGGTAAATAAATAGGAGAAGCAGGAGGCAGCTCAGAGATATTGGCTGCTGTCTCACACCGAGCCGTGCCTCTGCCCTGTTGCCTGACTCCATTACTGCATTGCCCTGGTACAGAGCAGTGTTTCTGTCTGACTGCACAATCGAAGGGGATGGCTATTAAATGCCTCCTTGCATTTCTCAATGCAATCCATCACCAAATAAATTCCAGATGCAGTCAAACAAAATCTAAAGCGAAGGCAATTAACTGTGCAAAGCAACTGATACAGCATCCACCTCCAGCTGCACTCAGTGAGCTTTGAGGACCAAAACAATACTGTGATTCCAAAGCCCAGGACCTTCAGTGGGAGACTGGCTCACGTTGGACAAGAAAGCCAACAACGTCCCGGCCTGTATCTGGAATAGTGTGGGCTGCAGGTCTAGGGAGGTGACTGTCCCCCTCTACTCAGCATTGGTAAGGTCACACTTTGAGTCCTGGGTCAGTTTTGGGCCCCTGACTCTGAGAAGGACCTTGAGGGGCTGGATGGGGTCCAGAGAAGGGCAAGGAAGCTGAGGAAGCCTTGAGAAAGAGAAGCAAGGCTCAGCAGTGTGATTCCCCCAGTCCTCCATCAGCTGATGACATAAGGAACGGAGAGCAGTTTTCATTGCTTGAAGGAGGAAGGCTGGTATTTGAATTCAGAATAAATCAGAAATATTAATGTGTGTGAGGAATGAGCTTAATGATGTGTTTAAAAACTATTAACTGAGTGTTTCTCATTAGTGGCACTGCCTAATCGTTCCTCGGAAGCAGGGGGAAGAAAGGGAAGCTCTATCCCGGAAGATCAAATAGTGATTCAGAATTAATTAATCCAGCATTCTGGAAACCAGGTGGCTTCAGTGGAAGTACTACCTGAGCACCTACGTCTTGTGGGCAAAATTAAAAAGAAAAATGCCTTCATTAGTGCCTTTTCATTCAATCCAGCTGACCTATTTATTTTTAATTGAGCTACAGGGTGCTTAGCCTCCTCCGAAAGTGATAATTGCAGTAGTAAACTTTTTAACATATCCCTCTGGACTCAGTACCTTGTTTTGTGGAGAACGTCTCAGATTAGTGCAGAGAATTGGCACCTTGCTGTGCTGGGAGCTGCCCTTCTGTTTCTTCTCCAGCTGCTGACCTGCTTCACGTTGTGTAAACACCTTCTGGGCCTTGTTACCCATCTTTGCTTTGAGTATACCAACATTTGCTTTGCCTGCCAGGGTGTGTGAGGTGGCTGAAGGAGCTGTTTGGATGGACAGTACCCTAAGTGCCCCCACACCAGCCCAGGCTGCTCTCAAGACCTCATCCAACCTGGCCTTGAGCACCTCCGCAGAGGAGGCATTCACAACCTCCCTGGGCAGCCTGTTCCAGTGTCTCCCCAGCCTCGCTCCCTGTCCAGAACCTCTTTTCCAGAAGCAGGCTACGCTGTCCTGCAGCAGTTTCATTCTTAAGAGATAAATGAGAAAGGGAAAGCAGCTCAGAAACAGAGTGAAAAGAGGGACTGGGACCTTTTCAAGAGCCTCCTCTTACGCACTGGGTGATGTTATCACCACCAGTGAAGGCAAGTGGAGCTGAAGGGCTGCTGGTGGTGTCACACAGTGCTGGTTTCCTAACCTTTCTTCTGGAGACTCAGAGGTTACTGCATTTTCCTCACACTAATCCCCAGAAATGATTCTCAGCATTGCAGCCTGAAGAATAGCTCCCTCCAACTGGACTCTCCTCAAGCTTTCCCATGAAGAATTAAAAGCTAATCTGAATGCCCAGTGCTCAAGCCTCCAGTATTAGCATCAGTTTGGCAGCTCTGAGGTGAAGCTGTGAAAGCAGATTTGTTAGAGACTGTCTGAGAAAATATCAACCCCCCCCCAGATTAGGTTTGTGCTGTCCCCGTGGTGGTTTTTAATGAAGATCAGTTTGGTGTCTAAGCCTCACAGTGACTCTCATTGTGGGGAAAGGAAGAACATCCTGAGCCTGCCTGGCTCCTCTGGTGCTCAAGAGTGTGGTTAGTTGCTGGTGTGCAAGCAGTCAGCTTGCATTAGTCACTTGGTGTCTTACAGAACTGAACCCATAGATCTCCTTCATTCTGCAACAAATCTTTACTGCTGGGTCATAAATGTGATTCCATCTGGCTGACAGCATTTGTTGGCTCCCTGCAATGCCTCTGTGCTCATGCCCATGACAAACAACTGCTGCAGGGAGAGTGACCTGTAACAGGATGACTAAAAGCAGCAAACAGACAGGAATTGTGGTTTGGATTCTCTCTGGTTGTTTTCTGCCTGCTTCTCTGCCCAGCTGATGCAGTGCGAAGGAATTAGTCAAGTGAGAGGACGAGAAGAAATGACCTCAATTGCACCAGGGGAGGTTTAAGTTGGACATTAGAAGAAAATTCTTCACTGAAAGGGTTCTCAAAGACTGGCACAGGCCTCCCAGGGAGGTGGTCAAATCCCCATCCCTGGCGATGCCTTAGAACTTGCTTTCCAAAGGTGGCCATGGTGGTGTGAGGCTGCTAGTTGGAGTCACTGGCCTTGGAGGGCTTTTCCAACCTTTCTGATTCTGTGACTCAGGTGTGGCTCCGGGCTGACATCCCTCCCTGCGAGGCAGAGAGCTGAGGCACTGAACAGCTAACTTGATGCCCCTTTGTGCAGGGCATTGCTTCAGGTCCGGATCCTGTCAAGCACTGTCACAGTATCTAAAGCAGATCTGGGGTTAATTCAGCTGCTTTTGGGCCATTGCTGACTTTGGCAGTCGTGTTGTGTGCTGACCTGGGGTGAAAGGTGCTGGAGCAATATTTGCAAAGAGCATTTTGGATCGTTCCTGCAGTTTCAGTGTGGTGAGGTGGTTGTGCGCTGGGAAAGGACCTTTAGCAACGACTCAGGAGGATGAGGTGAATGTTAAGAGGAGTGGACATTTAAACCCTCGTTGCTATTTTAATTATCCTGAGCTTTAAGCCCAGGATGACATCTCTGCTAATACATTGAAGATGTTTAGTGCTATTAATTGACTCATAACTGGGTGGCAGTGAATTGATGATGTCGCTTAAAATACCGACTGGCGTCTCGGAGCTATTTCTGCTTTGCAGTTCCATTAAATGCCAACTGCAATTTGTATTACAGCCTGCTGGAGACCTGACTGGTGATGAAGTTACCTACCAGTGTGGGCTTAATATCTGTCACTGAACATCTAGTGTAAACTGGATGATTGTGGAGGGCTCCTCCAACCAGAAATGTTCTGTGATTCTGTGAACACAGGAAGGACCTGGACCCGATGGAGTGGGTCAAGAGGAGGCCACAAAGATGATTGTGGGGCTGGAACACCTCTGCTACAAGGGCAGGCTGAGGGAGCTGGGGTTGTTCAGCCTGGAGAAGGCTCCAGGGAGACCATAGAGCAGCTTTCCAGTACCTGAAGGGGCTTCCAAGAAGGGGGACTCTTTGCCAAGGCCTGCAGTGATAGGCCGAGGGACAGTGGTTTGGAATTAGAGACAAGCAGATTTAGATTGGTTTTGTGCTTTACACTGGAGCACAAATGATGGAAAATGCTTTTAATCTGGCAGCAGCCCAGAAGCTCTTTGCCCGAACCCCACAGTGCCCAAGTGCAGCTGGGGTGCATGGAGAGCTGTAAGCCATTCACCACTGCCCTGCACACAGCTGGGTTTCAAGAGCTGACCCAGGGACCAGACACTTCTGCCCAGCACAAACAATAACTTATTTGCTGTTGATCACCCTGCAGAGGGGAGGGAGAATTGCTCTCAGTGGAGAGGAAGAAAGAAGGTGCCAGTAGAAATTGCAGGGTTTCAGGCTTCCTCCGATGAGCTGAGGCCTGGGGGAGGAATGCTAATTCCTGGATCTCTCACACGCCTGATCAAATGGAGTGTCTTGAAATAGAAACTGTGCACTAAACAACTTCAAATGTCACCATGTTTGCTTTGTGGTATTAATGTATTGATTCTCACGTCCTCTCACGCCCAAGGAGCATGACTCCATTGATGGAGTGGGAAAGCACATTTCTGATTGCTTTAAATGTCAATATGGTCACAATGCTGCACCAAGGAAAGACAGGACAGCCCCTTGCTGTGCCTCAGAAACAGATTGCAGCTCTGTAAGGGAGGGCAATGCCTGCCCCTCAGACCATGAAGTTGAAAGGGAACATCTGAAACATGAAAGCCTGAAGAGGCAGCTCTGAATTTTGCTGTCATTTGTTTGCTGTCTGTCAGCTTTCAACAGATGAGGCTGAACCTGAAGAAAAAGTCTTTCAAGGAGAAAGAAATTGAGATGGAAATAGAGTCTAGACAAACTTGGAGCTAAACTGTGTTAACCAAAGAGAAAGGAAGAGTTAGTCCTCACAGGTAGATGGAAATGTTAGCAAGGGATGAGCTGAAGTCTTCACTGCCTCTGCAGAGAGGGCAGCAGACCACCATGACATCGATATCCCTGGTGACATCCAGCTGCTTCACCTGGGTTGTAGCTACCAGAAGCCCACACAGCTATTGATTGACACTAGGATTTGGAGTATTAAGAGATTAATTTTGATTTCCAGGCTCAGCTTGGACCACAGCTTTCTGATCCCCCTTGAAAATCCATTAGGCTGCTAGGAAAAGTAGAGGACTTGCAAAGCATCCATGCAGCGTCAGCACAGCGCAGGGCTGAGCTGTGCTCTGGAAACAGGAGATCCTTCCATCTGCTGTTGTCTCCACTGCCATGTCTAATCCTGTCGCTGTGAAGGTCCACATCTCTCTTCCACAGCACACAAGAGGAGCTCTTAGCACAGCTTCTCCATAAGCTGAGCTGCTTCCCACAGCTGGGTGGAAATTTATTTCTTCCTCTCAAAAAGATGCTTTTCAGTTGCAGACAAAACTGGGTTTGTCAGCTGGATGGATTTGATAGTTAGATAAATGTGGTTTATCAAGGGAATGGATTAGGCTGTTTGCATTTTGTCACCACCATCTCAATCCATCCTGCCAATAAAACATATTCCATCAAAGCTTTCGGCCACCCTGCTCACAGAATGTGTTTTGTCAACAGCCTAAATCCATCCTGTCAACAAAATCCATTCCGAAGGAAAATAACTCAATCTCTTCTGTCAACATCAGGAGCAAAATCTTGGTTGTTAGTGTATAAAAAACAAAGCCAAAGCACACAGTTAACAAGCCTTATTTTCAGGCCAAGCTAAGGGGAAAAAAACCCTAACCCCAAAAGTCTTCATCAAGTTAGCGTATGGAAATGGAGACGTGGGGAAGCGTCAGCTGAGGAGATGCTGAGGGGACTGAACAGCTCTCTTGGAAGAAAGGCTGAGGGACTTGGGGCTTTTTAGCCTGGAGAAGGCCGAGGGTAAAATCTGCTCAGTGCCAGGGGGATGGGGCCAGGCTTTGTTCAGCGGTGCCCAGTGACAGGGCAAGGGAGAGCAGGCACAAACCTGAGTACAAGAAGTTCCATCTAAACACAGAGGAACTTCTTTAATTTAGGGGTGATGGAGCCCTGCAACAGGCTGCCCAGAGAGGTGGTGGAGTCTCTGTCTCTGGAGCCATCCCAAGCCTGTCTGGACACCATCCTGTGCAGCCTGCCCTAGGTGACCCTGCTCTGGCTGGGGTGCTGGATATCTCCAGAGGTCCCTTCCAACCTGTACCATTCTTTGATTCACTCTATCTGGAGATCTCCTGAGATCAGGAGCGCAGAAGCAGACAATAATTAGGTTGAGCTTCAGAGGACACTGGAGGCAGCTGTTTGTGCGTGCACATGCAGTGATAGCTTTGCACAGCAGCAACTGCAGGGCACACTCAGTCCTGGGCTCCCCCTGAGAGCCGATTCGTGTGGCACTGGGGTTTTTGCTCCTCCTCTCCTTCCCCTGCTCACCTCTCAACAATATAACATTCATTTTCAAATTTTATTAAAATAGTCTCAAAGCAAGACTGCAGATATTAAAGTGTGATAGCTCCAGCTCCTCTAAAGTGCCTCCCTGCTCGTTCCAAAGTGTGGTGAATGCTGGCAGCAGCTTTCATTTAAGGGACAGAAATGTGATACAATACAATACAATACAATACAATACACCAGGTTGGAAGAGACCTTCAAGATCATCGCGTCCAACCCATCAAACAATCCAACCCACCCAACAACTAGACCATACAGCCAAGCACCCCATCAAGTCTTCTCCTGAACACCTCCTGTGAAGGTGACTCCACCACCTCCACGGGTAGCCGATTCCAATGGGCAATCACTCTCTCCGTGTAGAACTTCTTCCTAACATCCAGCCTAAACCTGCCCTGGCGCAGCCTGAGACTGTGTCCTCTTGTTCTGGTGCTGGATGCCTGGGAGAAGAGGCCAACCTCTGCCTGGCTACAACCTCCCTTCAGGTAGTTGTAGAGAGCAATAAGGTCACCCCTCAGTCTCCTCTTCTCCAGGCTAAGCAACCCCAGCTCCCTCAGCCTTTCCTCATAGGGCTTGTGTTCCAAACCCCTCACCAGCTTTGTTGCCCTTCTCTGGACACGTTCCAGCAAGTCAACATCCTTCCTAAACTGAGGGGCCCAGAACTGGACACAGTACTCAAGGTGCGGCCTAACCAGTGCAGTGTACAGGGGCACAATGACCTCCCTGCTCCTGCTGGCCACACTGTTCCTGATGCAAGCCAGGATGCCATTAGCCTTCTTGGCTGCCTGGGCACACTGCAGGCTCATGTTCAGCCTACAATCAACCAGTACCCCCAGGTCCCTCTCTGCCTGGCCACTCTCCAGCCACTCTGACCCCAGCCTGCAGCACTGCCTGGGGTTGTTGTGGCCAATGTGCAGAATCCGGCACTTGGATGTGTTAAATCTCATGCCATTGGACTCTGCCCATCTGTCCAGCCTGTCGAGGTCCCTCTGCAATGCCTCTCTGCCCTCCAGCAAATCAACTGCTGCCCCCAGCTTGGTGTCATCTGCAAATTTACTGATGATGGACTCAATGCCCTCATCCAGATCATCAATAAAGATGTTGAAGAGCATGGGGCCCAGTACTGATCCCTGGGGCACACCACTAGTGACAGGCCGCCAGCTGGATGTGGTGCCATTCACCATTACTCTCTGGGCTCGGCCCTCCAGCCAGTTCCTAACCCAACGCAGTGTGCTCCTGTCCAAGCCACGGGCTGCCAGCTTGGCCAGGAGTTTGCTGTGGGGAACGGTGTCAAAGGCCTTGCTGAGGTCCAGGTAGACCACATCCACAGGCCTCCCCACATCCACCAGGCGGGTCACCTGATCATAGAAGGAGATCAGGTTGGTCAGGCAGGACCTGCCCCTCCTAAATCCATGCTGGCTAGGCCTGAGCCCCTGGCCATCCTGTAAGTGCTGTGTGATCGCACTCGAGATGACCCGTTCCATAATCTTGCCTGGCACTGAGGTCAGGCTGACAGGCCTATAATTCCCCGGCTCATCCAACCGGCCCTTCTTGTGGATGGGCACCACGTTAGCCAGCTTCCAGTCTTCTGGGACCTCTCCAGTGAGCCAGGACTGCTGAAAAATGATGGAAAGTGGCTTGGACAGCTCATCTGTCAGCAATCTCAGCACCCTAGGATGGATCCCATCCGGTCCCATGGCCTTGTGGGGGTCCAAGCGGCTCAGTAGATCTCTAACTTCCTCTTGGAGCAGTGGTAAACTATGCAGCTCTCTGGCTCCTTCTGCCAGCTCTGCAGGCCAGCTGTCTGGAAGACGTTCTGCCCTGCTAGTGAAGACTGAGGCAAAGAAGGTGTTAAGTACCTCTGCCTTTTCCTCATTCTTTGTTACAACGTTCCCCTCCGTGTCAACCAAGGAGTGGAGGTTGTCCTTGCCCTTCTTCTTGCTATTGATGTATTTATAGAAGGACTTTTTGTTATCCTTCACAGCAGAGGCCAGTCTAAGTTCTAAATGGGCTTTTGCCTCCCTAATTTTCTTCCTGCACAACCTAGCAACATCCCTAAACATTCTGTAGGTTGCCTCCCCTTTCTTCCAAAGATGATACACCCTCTTTTTTTCCCTAAGTTCTATTAAAAGTTCATTGCCCATCCAGGCTGGCCGTCTGCCCCGGCGGCTCATCTTCCGGCACACCGGCACAGCCTGTTCTTGCACCTTCAATAGTTCTTCCTTGAAGTAGGTCCAGCTCTCCTGGACCCCTTTGTTTTTAAGGGCTGATTCCCAAGGAACCTTCTGAATTAGTTCCTTGAGCAGCCTGAAGTCTGCCCTCCGGAAGTCCAGAGTGGAGGTCTTCTTGCTGCCCCTCTTGGCTTGGCTGCATACTGAAAACTCTATTATGTCGTGGTCACTGGTGCCTAAACACCCTCCGACCACCACATCACCCACCAGCCCTTCCCTGTTGGTGAAGAGGAGGTCAAGCATAGCCTTACCCTGGTAGGCTCACGCAGCACCTGGGATAAGAAGCTGTCCTCCATGCACTCCAAGAACCTCCTAGACTGCCTCCTCTCTGCTGTGTTGAGATCCCAACAGATATCAGGCAGGTTGAAGTCACCCATGAGAACGAGGTCAGGTGATCTTGAGACAGCCTTAAGCTGCCTATAGAATGCCTCATCGACATCCTCCTCCTGGTTGGGTGGTCTATAACAGACGCCAACCAGGATGTCTGCCCTGTTGGTCTTCCCTCTAATTCTCACCCACAAGCACTCAACCCGATCATCCCTGATCTCCATCTCTACAGCATCCAGTGCCTCCCTGACGTACAGGGCCACCCCTCCACCCCTTCTTCCTTGCCTGTCTCTCCTGAAGAGCCTGTAGCCATCAATTGCAGCGCTCCAGTCATGCGAGTCGTCCCACCACGTCTCTGTGATGGCAACTACATCATAACTTTCTTGCTGCAACAAGGCTTCCAGCTCCTCTTGTTTGTTACCCATGCTTCGTGCATTAGTGTACATGCACTGCAGCTGGGCTGCTGGTTTCACCTCTAGCTCTAGCTTATCACCTCCAGACTCCTGCCTAAGGGCACTGGTTTCCGACCCTCCCCCTTCGAAGCTAGTTTAAAGCCCTGTCAATGAGACTTGCTAATTCCCTTCCCAGAATCTTTTTACCTTTGGGGGACAGGCCATTCTCATGTATTATGACCTTTCCCCTCAAGCCCCAGGTCAATAAAGATTGATTGTATCATATCATAAAAGTCAGATGGGTTTTAAGGAAGGTTTAGTGGCTTTGGGTGCCTACCTCCAGATGCTGCAAGAGGGAAGGGATTTCCTAAGCCCTGTGCCTGCTGTCAGACAGGACGGGCTCGGCCCGTAGCCTCCAGCTGGGCATCTGCCCCTGTTTGGCCCTTATCTGGGGCTAAACTACCCCCAGCAGAGAAGGGGGTTGGGAAAAGGACAACCCAAATGCGAAGTTTATTTAACAATGAGATGTTTGCTTCTGTCTGTGTGCAAGGGAAGATTGGCCACCGTGGGTCCTAAAGCCTCAAACATCAAAGGCAAAAGGACTTTTCTCATTATACTCGAGTGAAGAGTCAGGTGGCTGGAACCAAGTGCTTCATTCTGTCGTTCTTGGGGTTGATAGCATCAGGATAACCTTAAGCAGGGGAAGGTGATGGAAGAGATTTAATAATCAAAGGCAGATAAACATCTAACAACTCCTTATCTTTTCCAATAACTAAAGAGAATATGCAGAGAGCATCCCGGGGCCGCTCCAGAGCGGGTTTCAGCCTGCAGCCCGGCCCAGCCGCTGACGTGAGCACAAATAAAAAGCCTGGTGACAGATGCTGCTGGGAGCTGCATACTCAATTAGAAATCCATCTTGAGCAGCAAGGTGTCACACAGCTCACTCCCAGCTCAGCATCAGCACATTGATTCCAGTTCTTCAGTGTTCCTCTCCTGCAGGTGAAATTCCGCTATTTGAAAACTGGCTTCAGCTTCTTACTCACAGAAGCCTTCCCTTCCTCCACGTGCTCTGTGCTAATTATCAGCCTTTTGAACTGCACTATTTTGGGATGTATTGTGAAGCGAAAAAGATTCCTTTTCATCACACAAAGCAGGATAATAAAAATGATCTCCACAGGGCATTGCACAATGGGCTTTTTTTTGCACCTACAAAATACTCTTAAGTGTTTAATGATTTATTGATGTAGCTGCTTTGGCTTCCTAAGCTTTCATTTTGTTTAATATGCAGACTGGCTTCCAGACCCTTGATTACACCACTCTCCTTGATCATTTACAACTTCAGATCAGCTTAGCAGGCTCTTCCCCAGCTCTGTTTCCTAACACTTGGCAAAGAGAAATAAACAATAGCAGCAGGTGTTTGTTTTTCCTATTAATACAGGGCTCGGATCTTGCATTGTGGCTCTGGAAATGGGATGCTGCACCCTCATCAAGAGCAGCACTAAGTTATTCAGGGCAGGGATCACCTATTAATTACATGCACAGAAACTGATATCACTGCAGAAATGTTGTCCTCATCTGATCAAAATAAATGACTTCTCTGCCTGCCAAATTCTCATCTGGGTCACACAAGCACTAATCCATTGACAGCTTGGCAGAATGACTTCAGGATGAGAGGAAATGGCCTCAAATTGTGCCAGGGGAGGTTTAGGTTGGATAGTAGGAAAAAAAAAAAAAAATTCTCCTGCTAGAGCGGTCAGGGACTGGCAGAGGCTGCCCAGGGAGGTGCTGGAGTCCCCATCCCTGGAGGCATTCAAGAAACCTGTGGCCATGGCACTTGGGGCCATGGTGGTGCTGGGTTGCTGCTTGGATTCAGCGATCTTGGAGGCCTTTTCCAACAGAAATTATTTCCTCTTGTCCTATCATTTGTTCCCTGGGAAAGGAGCCCAACCCCCACCTCACTGCAGCCTCCTCTCAGGGAGCTGCAGAGTGCAAGGAGGTCTCTCCTCAGCCTCCTCTTCTCCAGTCTGAACAACCCCAGCTCCCTCAGCTGCTCCTCCCCAGCCCTGTTCTCCAGACCCTTCATCAGCTTTGTTTCCCTTCTCTGGGGCTGTTGCACTCCTTCTTGGAGTGAGGGCAGTGAACCCAGTGCTCGAGGTGAGGCCTCAGCAGTGCTGAGCAGTTTGTTTCACCTGCTCCTTCTCTGGACTAGTCCAACTGCAATTTCCCTGTGACCAAATTTCCACAATATTTGGAATAAAAATCCCCACAGAAGAGCATCTTCATCATCCCCACAGCCAGAACAAGTAGGTTATTTTACTTCTAAGCAAGAACCTGCATGCAGCTCCTGCTCGGCACCTGTGTGTTCCTAGTGCAGGATTTCTCCATTTGCATTTTTATTAAAACCTTATCAGGGCTCAGGCCTCCATTTGTCACAGTAGAGTTGTCTGAGGCTGGAGATTAGGCAGGGTCTCCCACAGCCTGTTTTTGTAGGTGTTTTATCATGTCCTGGTAGTGGTGGCATTCATCAAGACAACACCAAACAGCCCTCCCTCTCCCAGCCCAGGCACTAATGGTGACTTTGCTCCTGCTGCCCATTACCTTTGCTTTCCCACTGATGCTTTCTTGGCAAGCTGCCTCTGCAGAGCATCAGGGCTGCCATTAGACCTTCAGCCATGTGATTTCTCCTATTGCAGGAGGGCTGGGTGGAACAGGCTCTGATTAGAAGTGAACTCAAATAGAAAACATCCAGATAAGGAGGCAAGGGAATCACTCTCAGCCTTTAATCCCAGCAATTTAAAACACAGAAGCAGCAGGTTTCTAATTCATGGAAGCTTTCTCCACAATGGCAAAAAGATACTGCAGGGCCCTGCAAAATCCAGGGCATCCATCCAGCAGCCTGAATCTTCTCAGCTTAGGCAAAATTCCCCTTTTCTGAGGAAAAAGCCCCCACAAGCAACCAAAACCAACACAAAAGCTCTGTGATGCTGTTTGCTTCCTGAAATGCTCTCCTGGAAGAGGGATCCAGCAGCATAAACTCATCCATTCCTTGGGATCCTGGACCGCAGCTCTGCAGGTGTCTCTGCTTTCTCTCCAATGCATTTCACACTAAATGAAAAGCCCTTTCGTTTCCCCACAACAGAAGCAGCACCTAAGCTGACTTCAGTTCCCAAGGCACTGGCAAGCTTAAGAGCTTGTTTCAGCCTTCACACTCTCCCCTCACAGAACGACGGGGGTGTGGGGGTGTGGTGTGTAGGAGCATCGAGACAGAAGATCAGACAGTGGCCAGGTGTCCCCCCCAGGGAAACTTCCATTCTTGTAGGTTCATGTTATTAACCTCAACACAGTTCCAAACCATGTGCAGTACCAGAGAGTCTTAACTCCCAGTAAAGTCAATGGGGAGGCTTGAACTGAAGTTATTAAGGGAAGAGCTGGGTGGGCCCAGTTCCCCTCTCAGTTCGACGCGACTCCTTTCAGCTCAGCTGAGTAACTCCCAGGTGCATCGGAACTGCCTCTCTGACGCCTGCTTGCCCCACAGAGCAACTCCATCAAAAGGAGACACAATAAGAGGTGGCAGCAGCTGCCTCCTGCAGAAGCTTTACCGGCTTGCTCTCAAGCTTTCTTGGTTCAGAGAGCAAAGATCTCTATTACCAGGAGCTGGAAATAACTTAACAGACGAAATATTTCAAAGTGGACCTCTACAGATAGATAGCATCATTTTTATTCTTGAATTCTCTAGGGAAGAAGCCACCTCTCACCTGAGCTATTACCTAAGCTTAATGAAAGAGAGAAGTGGAGAGGAAAAACCAAGACTGTGTGTCTCTCCATTTGTAAGTGTCCTTTTATCCTTCCACTGAATCACATTGGAGGTACTGGGCAGAGCCTCGGAATGACACCGGGAAATGATGAAGAGCCAACTCCCCTCCACACTTGCTTTCAGCTCAGAAGGAATCTATTAGTTTCATGCAGAGACTTTCCTGGATGGGAAAGAGATGCAAATTGGTCCAGCTGATGGGACTGGGGAACAGCAGCAGGGTGATGTCTCTTCTGTCTTCTCATTTCAGTTGCAAGCGTGCTGCTGCTATTGGTATCATTTATTCTAGCAGTATGGAATTCATTGTAACAATACACGGGGCCCTTGACACAAGGAGGACATGGACCTGAGGGAGAGGGTCCAGAGGAGGGCCACAAAAATGATCCAAGGTCTGGAACACCTCTTCTACAAGAACAAGCTGAGAGAGCTGGAGCTCAGCCTGGAGAAGAGAAGGCTCCAGGAGACTTCAGAGCAGCCTTCCAGTACTTGAAAGGGCTACAGGGCAGCAACTGTTTCCAAGGGCTTGTAGCAATAAGACAAGGGACAATGGTTTGAAACTGGAGCAGGGTAGATTTAGGCTGGGCATTAGGAAGAAGTTCTTTAAGGGTGCTGGAACAAGTTGCCCATGGAGGTAGTGGAGGCCCCATCCCTGGAGACATTCAAGGTCAGGCTTGGTGAGGCTTTGAGCAACCTGCTCTAGCTGGGAAAGTCCCTGCTGACTGCAGGGGGTTTGGACTGGATGAGCTTTGAAGGTTCCTTTCCACCCCGTGCCTTCTGTGGTTCCATGATTCTCTCAGCCGTGGATTAACTCTCATTCCCTTAACCTTCACTTGCAAAGCATCTTCTCTACTTCCGGCTCTGAACCAAACTCTCCAGTTCAGCAAAGTTACTTTCCAGGTGAGCAAATGCTCTTGCACCCTCCACAGAAAATCTGCCACAGATCCACGAGGCAGGCTGGTGGGGCTTTGAAGCAAACAGTGGCTAAATCTTTAGGAGAAGAAAAAACCCTCACTTGGCATAAAATATCTTAAGCAGCAGAGGCAGTTTCCAGCAGCACAGAGCAAAAGAGGCTTAAAAGCCCAAGTGGAACATTCCCAGCACCGTAAAAGCTGGACAAATAATGGCAACGTTTCTGCAAGTCTAAAGTCACCTGGTGATAGATGGGAGGATTAAGCTCTGTTGAATAAGTTATCCTCTGCAGAATATACTTCAGCCTCACCAGACTGCCTGACAAATAAAGGACAGATTGACTGCCGGCAGTTTGCAGAGGCTATTGTTTCCTAGGGTGGTAAACTACCCCTTTAATGCACACCCAACCCCCCACCCCCACGCTTAAGAATCTTCATCTTTACAAAAGAACACAAGGCAAGTAATCTGCATCAGCTCCTAAACTGGAGTCACTGAGCTGTATTAAATCCCCATGAAGGCTGTTTGTTCAGTGCACTTTAATATCCTTCAATAAATGGAAGCCGATAAATTGACCCAGGGCTACTCCGAATCTGGAGGAGAATTAGCAAGGTGCTTTCTGTGAGTCACTCCCAGGCTCAAATTTCTGCTAATTCCACCAAAAAAAAAAAAAAGGGAAGAAAAATTATATTTAAAAGTCTTTTAAAAGGCTTCTTAGTCTGCAATGTGGCAGTGAGGAAACTCATCAGGAGCTGGCTGCTGTAAGCTTGACTTCATTCTACGTAGTATCACAGTATCAGTCAGGGTTGGAAGGGACCACAAGGATCATCTAGTTCCAACCCCCCTGCCATGGGCAGGGACACCCCACACTAGATCAGGCTGGCCAGAGCCTCATCCAGCCTGGGCTTAAACACCTCCAGGGACAGGGCCTCAACCATCCCCCTGGACAACCCATTCCAGGGCTTCACCACTCTCATGGGGAAGAACTTCCTCCCCACCTCCAGCTTCATTCCATTCCCCCTAGTCCTATCACTACCTGAGAGCCTGAGAAGTCCCTCCCCAGCCCTCCTGTAGGCCCCCTTCAGATACTGGAAGGCCACAATGAGGTCACCTCTGAGCCTTCTCCAGACTGAACAGCTCCAACTCCTTCAGTCTGTCCTCATAGGAGAGGTGCTCCAGCCCTCTGCTCATCCTCGTGGCCCTGCTCTGGACACCTTCCAGCACCTCCAGATCCCTCTTGTCATAGGGACTCCAGAACTGGAGGCAGTACTCCAGGTGGGGTCTCAGCAGGGCTGAGCAGAGGGGGAGAATCCCCTCCCTTGACCTGCTGACTACACTTCTCCTGCTGCAGCCCAGGAGCTGATTGGCTTTCTGGGCTGCAAGTGCACACTGAGAGCTTCTGTTGAGCTTCTCCTCCCCCAGCACCCCCAAGTCTCTCTCCTCAGGGCTGCTCTCCAGCCAGTCACTGCCCAGCCTGGATTTGTGCCTGGGATTGCCTTGACCCAGATGCAGGACCCTGCACTGGGTCTTGAAGCTCCTGAGGTTGGCTTGTGCCCACCTCTCCAGCCTGTCAAGGTCTCTCTGGACCATCCTCATCAGACAACCCAGAGACTCTAGAAGGTGGTTCAGGAGGTTTCCCTTGAACTTAAGGAAAAACCTCCTTGCTGGGAGGGTGCTGGAGGCCTGGAGCAGGATGCCCAGAGAGGCTGTGGAGTCTCCTGCTCCGGAGGCCTTCAAAACCCCCTTGGAAGCATTCCTGTGCAACCTGCTCTGGGTGACACCGTGTTAGCAGGGGGCTGTGACTAGGTGATCTACAGATACAATACAATACACCAGGTTGGAAGAGACCTTCAAGATCGTTGTGTCCAGCCCATCAACCAATCCAACCCACCCAAACAACTAAACCATGCAACCAAGCACCCCATCAAGTCTCCTTCTGAACACCTCCAATGAAGGTGACTCCACCACCTCCACGGGCAGCCCATTCCAATGGGCAATCACTCTCTCTGTGTAGAACTTCCTAACATCCAGCCTAAACCTGCCCTGGTGCAGCCTGAGACTGTGTCCTCTTGTCCTGGTGCTGGCTGCCTGGGAGAAGAGACCAACCTCTGCCTGTCTACAGCCTCCTTTCAGGTAGTTGTAGAGAGCAATAAGGTCACCCCTGAGTCTCCTCTTTTCCAGGCTAAGCAACCCCAGCCAGAGGTCCCTTCCAACCCCTACCGTTCTGTGCTTCTGTCTTCCTAAGCCCGAAGTGCAGCAGTGACAGCTCTGGTAGGTGCCTGTGCTGACCAGGGAGAGAGGCTCTCGGCAGGACTTGGCCCTTATATGCAGCACTGGCGTTCGGCTGCTCTGTTGGAACCCACTCGTGTTTTGCCTCCAGGGTTGTAACCTCTGCAGCTCGGCAGTATCACAGTATCACCAAGGTTGGAAGAGACCTCGAAGATCATCGAGTCCAACCTGCCACCACGGACCCCATGACTAGACCATGGCACCAAGTGCCACATCCAGTCCCCTCTTGAACACCTCCAGGGACGGTGACTCCACCACCTCCCCTGGGCAGCACATCCCAATGGTGAATGACTCTCTCAGGGAAGAACTTTCTCCTCACCTCCAGCCTAAACTTCCCCTGGTGCAGCTTGAGACTGTGTCCCCTTGTTCTGGGGCTGGGTGCTAGAGAGAAGAGGCCAACCCCTTCCTGGCTACAACCACCTTTCAGGTAGTTGTAGAGAGCAATGAGGTTGCTCCTGAGCCTCCTCTTCTCCAGGCTAAGCAACCCCAGCTCCCTCAGCCTCTCCTCACAGGGCTGTGCTCCAGGCCTCTCCCCAGCCTTGTTGCCCTTCCCTGGACACCTTCAAGTCTCCATGTCCTTCCTAAACTGAGGGGCCCAGAACTGGACACAGGACTCAAGGTGTGGCCTAACCAGTGCAGGGTACAGGGGCAGAATGACCTCCTGCTCCTGCTAGCCACACCGTTCCTAATGCAGGCCAGGATGCCATTGGCCTTCTTGGCCACCTGGGCACACTGCTGGCTCATGTTCAGGCAGCTGTCAATCAGCACCCCCAGGTCCCTCTCTGTTTGGCAGCTCTCAGCCACTCTGACCCCAGCCTGTAGCACTGCCTGGGGTTGCTGTGGCCAATGTGCAGCACCTGGCACTTGGACTTGTTGAATGCCATCCTGTTGGACTCTGCCCATCTGTCCAGTCGAGGTCCCTCTGCAGAGCCCTTCTGCCCTCTGACTGACCAACATCTGCTCCCAGCTTGGTGTCATCTGCAAATTTGTTGAAGACTGTCTCAATCCCCTCATCAAAGAAGACATTAAAGAGGATGGGGCCCAGCACTGATCCCTGAGGGATTCCTCACGGAGGTGGTGGTGGGGTGTCAGCTGTGGCTTGGGGAGCACAGCTGCTTCACTGGAGATGCAAAGAATGAAAAGATGTGTCCAACATGGAAGGCCACATCCTTTCTGCAGCACGGGGATGTGCAGGTGTGTGAGAGCAGGAAGAAACACATGAACATTTCTGTTCTGGTTACCTGAGGCCCTGGGAAGGGTTTGTAGGCAATGGGTAAAACCTGGGAACAATCAGACCAGAAGGAAAATATTTCAATGCCAATCTTGCTGACAGTCAGCAAGACAAAATGAAAAGAGAAAATGAGCCACAAATGCTTTCATAACTACTCAGTGCTCCACTGTGCCTAAGGGCAAGGTCTGGCTCTGCCTATGGAGAGCTTCAAAGCTCCAGCTCCTCTGGTTTCCAGCATCCTTCCCAGGAGGGGACTCCACAGAGCAAGACATTGCCAGCGACAGGCAGGCTGCATTTCTCTTTTCATCACATTGCTTCCAGCTGTTATGTTTTGCTATTTACCAGTCCTGGCAAGGTGCTAAGGTCCTCGTTGTTGCTCTGCTGTGTCTCCTCTTCCTTTGGTGTCAGAATGGGTTCACCTGACCTGTTCGAGATGCTGTTTGTCCTACCATCCTCACTAATTACACTGACATGACTGGTGAAGAGGGTGCCAAGCACCATGGCATTAGCATTCAGAAGCATTTTCTCTGGATGAGAAAGGAAAGAGCACAGAAAGAAAAGGAAAGGAAGAGATAATGAGGGAGACAGTGACCTTTCTGAGGTCTTATTGCCAGAGACTGCTGTGTTAGCTCAGCAGCTGTGCAATTAGCTCCTGTCAGTACTGTACGGTGGGACCAGGGAAGAGATTGTGCTCCTTGACTCAGCACTGGGGAGGCTACACCCTGAGTACTGGGTTCTGTTTTGGGCTCCTCACTACGAGAAGGACATGGAGTGGCTGAAGCAGGTCCAGAGAGGCATCATGAAATAGGTGATGATCTAAAACCCACAAACAGCAGTGGGCAATATAATCCCTTGGGCAGCCTGGGCTAGTCAGAGGCGTCTGTGGCAGGGGTTGGAACTGGATGATCTTTAAGGACCTTTCCAGCCCAACCCATTCTGTGCTTCTGGTAATAAAAGTCATGTGGAAAGCAGGCAGTTACAATACAATACACCAGGTTGGAAGAGACCTTCAAGATCATCGCGTCCAACCCATCAACCAATCCAACCCACCCAAACAACTAACCCATGGCACCAAGCACCCCAGCAAGTCTCCTCCTGAGCACCTCCAATGAAGGTGACTCCACCACCTCCACGGGCAGCCCATTCCAATGGGCAATCACTCTCTCTGTGTAGAACTTCCTCCTAACATCCAGCCTAAACCTGCCCTGGTGCAGCCTGAGACTGTGTCCTCTTGTTCTGGTGCTGGCTGCCTGGGAGAAGAGACCAACCTCTGCCTGGCTACAACCTCCCTTCAGGGAGTTGTAGAGAGCAATAAGGTCACCCCTCAGTCTCCTCTTCTCCAGGCTAAGCAACCCCAGCTCCCTCAGCCTTCCCTCATGGGGCTTGTGTTCCAAACCCCTCCCCAGCTTTGTTGCCTTTCTCTGGACACCTTCCAGCAAGTCAACATCCTTCCTGAACTGAGGGGCCCAGAACTGGACACAGGACTCAAGGTGTGGCCTAAGCAGTGCAGTGTACAGGGGCAGAATGACCTCCCTGCTCCTGCTGGCCACACTGTTCCTGATGCAGGCCAGGATGCCATTGACCTTCTTGGCTGCCTGGGCACACTGCAGGCTCATGTTCAGCCTACAATCAACCACCACCCCCAGGTCCCTCTCTGCCTGGCTGCTCTCCAGCCACCCTGACCCCAGCCTGTAGCACTGCCTGGGGTTGCTGTGGCCAATGTGCAGCACCGGGCACTTGGATGTGTTCAATCTCCTGTCCTTGGCCTCTGCCCATCTGTCCAGCCTGTCGAGGTCCCTCTGCAAAGCCTCTCTGCCCTCCAGCAGATCAACTCCTGCCCCCAGCTTGGTGTCATCTGCAAATTTACTGATGATGGACTCAATGCCCTCATCCAGATCATCAATAAAGATGTTGAAGAGCATGGGGCCCAGCACTGATCCTTGGGGCACACCACTAGTGACAGGCTGCCAGCTGGCTGTGGCACAATTCACCCCCACTCTCTGGGCTCAGCCTCCAGCCAGTTCCTAACCCAGCGCAGTGTGATCCTGTCCAAGCCATGAGTTGATGCTGGACAGAGAGTTGAAAGGCTGGGCTTTAATTTTGGGTTTCCAACTGCTAGCTGTTGAATTAATTTATATTTCTAGCAGCATTCTTTCCTTGTTTAGAGACTAAAGAAAAGTTGGCTGTGAGTTTTACACAGTGATCAGATCTATTCTGCAGCTACCTTTTTTAACTGGTGCTGCAGTTACCACAGCAACAGGAAAATGACTTGGTTATGGTATGAAAACTTTCCCTACAGAAGCAAACCTGACAGAGTGTCATGAACAGTCTTGAAGAAACAAGGATGTTCCAAGAGAGATCACTCATTTTGGGATTGCTGGAGCAGTACACTGACAGCTCTAGAGAATCATTAAGGTTGGAAGAGACCTCTAAGATCATTGAGTCCAAGCATCAATCCAGCACTGCCAGGTGGATCTGGAGAGTTTCCATCCCTTTTAGCCTTCTCAACCCATCACCTTCCCAAGGGCAATAATGCACAACAGCATTTTCATAGCTAAATCACAGACAGGAGGGGAGGAAGGTTGAGGCTCCTCTGGCACTGAGGTTTTGCTGCTCAGAGAATTGTGCTGTGCCTGCATGTTGTGGAGTTTTTAATGCCACCTATTCCCATGGGCAGGTGCAGGGAGCTGCCTCTCCCCTCTGCCTTGGTGAAGCCTCATCTGGGGAGATTGTAACCAATTAATTTCAATCTAACCTGGCCAAATTGCCCCCAGTGCAGACTTTTTACACTCCCTGTGACAATCTCATATAATCTGGTTACTACTTGAGGCATCTTCATCTCTAATGTAGTAGCAGGTTTGTACCTTTTTCAGATGCAAAGCTCGTGGCAAACAGCTCAAGAGTTTGTATTTATCTTTTTTTTCTCCTGTGCTTTTCTTCCTTCAGGCACAGAGTTAACATTTTTCAGCTAACCTCTAAATAGCTTTTTTTTTTTTTTTGTTTAGGGACTTGTTTGAATACTCCAACTGAAAAATGATTTCTTTCCTTTGGTTGCTGCTCTTCCAATGCCAGCTGGCAGAATTAGGTAGCTGGGGAAGAGCTTTTGTGCTGCACGACCTAAAGGGAAGAGGAAGACTTCTTTGATTTCTGCAGCAGGGATGTAATTCAATTATTGAGTTCAATGAAAGAAAACTAAATAAAGTACATTTGTTAGGTTTTTGCTGGGGTTTTTGTTCCTTTTAGGGTAATTTTTATGCATGTAAAGCCAGTGGTTGTAGAGCTGCTTGCTGCATCCCTATCCCCACGCAATCTCTTCTCCACACCGAACTTTTGTGGCATCAGTCTGACAGTAAAATTGGATTTCAAGGCTTGCTGCTGTCAAAATGCCCTTTTGCCTTGGTGAACTTGCACACAGTGATCAGGAAAAGAAATTTTCAGCCCAGCCAGAGTGTGACACCTGCAGTAATTACTAACTGTGCAGGTCTGGGGTTAAGCAGAGGACAGCTCATTAGATATGCAGAGCAGCGCAAACAAGCAGCCAAAGGAAGAATTGAACAGAGCAGAAAAATGATTTCTGGGCTTTGCTGTGCCTTTTAAAAATCAATGAGTTCCCAGCCTGATCTCCCAGTGCAGGGCATGTTCAAACAGAGCTAAGGATGAAGGTCGCCGGGGGAAGGCTTGAGCGTCAGATCTAGGGGCTCAGGTTGTACCAACAGCTCTCGCTGTGCTCTGGGATGTCAGACACAGACCTACAGCTGGGCAGGATCCTCCAAGCATCTCACAGAAATGTATCCTGCTGTGTATTGCTGGCCATGTATCCCTCCCTCCCTCCCTCCCTCCCTCCCTCCTCCTCTGATGTGAGCAGGGTTTCAGTGTGAATAAAGTGAGATGCACTGGCAGGTGGATAAAGATCTAACAGACGCTGGCTGACACCATGTTGAGCGCCGGCAGTGCAGGCTGCAGCAGCATCTGCATGCACCTTGGTAACCCTCCTGCCCCTCATCCTTTGGCACTTCTGGGGTTACTTTGCCCTTTAACCCTTGCAACCTAACACCACCACAGTCACCAAAACATGGCCCCAAGTGCCATGGCCACACAGTTCTTGAACACCTCCAGGGACGAGGACTCCACCACCTCCCTAGGCACCCTGTGCCAGTCCCTGACCACTATTGCAGCAAAGAAAATTTTCCTCCTCTCCAACCTAAGCCTCCCCTGGCACAATTTCAGGCCTTTCCTCTCCTTCTATCACCTGAGACTAGGGGGAAAGACCAACCCCTCCTCACTGCAACCTCCTTTCAGGGAGCTGTAGAGAGCAATGAGGTCTCCCCTCAGAAGATAGATAAAAGTAAGTGTAGGACCAGGCATGGAAGCTTAACTAAATTCTCTCACCTTGCAGTCTGTCTTCTCCTCCTCATGCAGCCCTGGAGTTAGGATTGATGCATGTTTGGGCAGCATGAACCCAATTACTGCCTTTTAAACCCAGCAGCAGTTGCCTTTCTCCAGGTGAGCCTTGTGGGTTTGATTTTTTTTCTCTTCTCGGGGTCTAATTTCAGCCCAGGAGCTCGGAGCAGCTCTCCCCAGCTGCAGGAGCTCTGCCATGATCTGTACCTCATGGTGTCAGTGCACTGACAGCCACAGTCTGCAGAGCTGTCACCCCAGCCACTGCCAGCAGCCTGCATTCTGCTCTTGCTTAAATTAATGTTACTGTTGGTGCTGCCCAGCACTCAGAAACTTCTTATTATCAAAGTGATCACTGCAAGGGGTTTTTCCTCACCCATCACACTGTCACTGCACCTCTCTCCCTTTTGCCACAGCTGCTTTTTACTCTTTTTCCCCTGAGTTTTTACATGAAACTTCTTCTGCCAAGCCCTTTGTTTTTTTCCTGAGGTAATTTGGTCACCTCTCCAGAGCTGAGGGATTTCTTGGGAACCACAGCTGCTAATCATTTAATTTCCATAGGTTTGGGAAGAAAAGGTTTAGTGGGTGAGTGCAAGTCTGTCTGGTTTGCCAGCGTTCAAGGAAGATGTGGCTGTGGCACCTGGGGCCATGGCTGAGCGGCCATGGAGGTGCTGGGCTGGTGGTTGGACTGGATGAGCTTAGAAGGCTTCTCCAACCTGAATGATTCTGTGATTCTATGGCAGGGCACCTGTGGGTTATCAGACACAGCCGTCCACTCTTTGCACTGAGGGTGCTGAGACTCTGGAACAGGTTGTGGATGTCCCCTCCCTGAAGGTGTTCCAGGCCAGGCTGGATGAGGCCTTGGTCAAGCTGGGCTGCTGGGAGGTGTCCCTGCCAGCATGGGGGGCATGTGCCAGTTGTCATCTGATAGAATCACAGAATCATAGAATGGTCTGGGTTGGAAGGGACCTCCGAAGGCAAACAGAGGCATCCTCAACTAGATCTTCTCCACCTCTGAGAGCTCCTGCAAACGCTGGGGTGGGATTGTTCTGGTGGCAAGTTCAATAAATAGTGAAAAACTAGGAGGAAAAGATGGAAGTAGAGCTGCCACCAAAGGCAAGATAACTCTTGGGCTTGCAGGGGAATAAAAACTAAGCTGTCTCACAGGTTTATTATTGCCATTGATCACATTTATGAAGATGACATGAAGTTGCAAACTCTTCTAATACCAAAGGCAGGCATTGCCAGCAATGCAAAGTGGTCTATCACGGAGTGTGTGTGACAACTTTATTACCGCAACGGACTAAAACTGCAGTGGGGAAATACAGGCCCCATCAATTATCTGGAAACAAAACACAGTAGCCAACATGTTACTGTATAGCATTTCTTATATTTTGGTTTTTTTATGAGCCTTAATGATTACAGGGAGCAGTTACCAAAATGTACAGACAACAGGAAATAAAGGGAAATGTCACAGCCAGAGCAGCTCCTTTTTGTTGTGTCTCTTGCCGTCATCTGAGGCATCTGTTAGCACTTGAGATCACAGGGACTGAGCCAGCTCCAGCTGATGCTGAGGAAAGAGTATTTGTTAGTGAATCACAGAGTTGGTAAGGTGGGAAAAGCCCTCTAAGATCATCCAGCCCAACCTCCAGCTCACTAAACCATGGCCCCAGGTGCCATGGCCACATGTTCCTTGCACACCTCCAGGGATGGGGACTCCACCTCCTCTCTGGGCATCCTGGGCCAATCCCTGACCACTCTTGCTGGACAGAAATTGTTCCTCATGTCCAACCTAACCCGCCCCTGGCACAGCTTGAGGCCATTTCCTCCCTTTCTGTCACCTGATACAAGGTGGAAGAGACCAACCCCACTTCACTCTGACTGTACAAGGCGCAGCTCTTATCGCCAGCGAGGGAATAATAACAATAACAACAACAACAATAACAACAATAACAGCATTGCAATGGACTTTCAGATGTGTATGTAATGATCTGCTCTGCAACTGAAGAAATGTTTGATGTAGTTTTGTTTTGTTTTGACATTCTTTTGCAATGCCTTCATCTGGGGCACTGAAGCCTGAATGTGTACAGTAGGAGCTGCTCGTATCCAAGGTGAAGAGCTCTGGACATACAGCCTCAGGTCCTGACTGGCTTCACTTGACTAATTCATATCTAAACTCTCTCCCTGCCTGCCAGGTGTGGCCATTAATACTTAGACAGGAGGAGGATTATAAAACCATTGCTGATTGTGAGATCCTCGAGTGGTAACTGCTGTTGAAAAGGTGGATGGGGAGTGGAAATGCATCAGACATCCCTTCGCTTTTTCAAACCCTGCTTTGCAGAACAGGAGCTGGAGGCTAACTTAGCATGAAATTTATTATTCACTTAAATACTGCACTGCTATTTTGTGTTCCAACTGAACAGTGTTTCCTACTGCTTGCTATCTGAGGGAACAGTCTGCTGCAACTACTCCATAATTGTTCTACTAATGTGTACTTTATTAAACTCCTGCTGTTCCCCTGACTGCTTTATCTACTAAAAATAGGCTGATTAATAAAATGAATGTCTGATGGATCCATCTTTATGTATTTTCCCATGGAATCAGACGGTATCGAACAGCAATTCGATCCCATCCCCCTCCTCAGTGTTAAGGAGTGTCAGTTCTTCTCTGCAGCAGTGCCAGTGGCTTGCTGGTAGGATCTTCCAAATCTGAATTCCAATCAGGTTGGCAGTGCTGGGACCTCGGGTGCTGCTGGGCTGCTGCATCATGGCAGCCCTGGAACAAATGACAGTGCAGAGAGCCCAAGTGGACTGTGTCTGCACAAGGCTCTTCCCTTAGATGTTAATCTTACAAAATCTGAGAACAAACTTGGCTGGAAGCCCTCTTGAGAGCCACCTCTGCATCCTTTCCTGCTCTGTGTTTTAAGTTCCCTCGGCAGTGTCAGGTGGGCACAGGACAGGTTTGTGAGTCTGTCCTTCTGTCCTTTGCCTGCCTCTCTCCAAAGCACAACTGCAGCAGCATTTCCCTGGCTGTTTTCAGGCTGCAAAGACATCTGAGCAGAGCCCTGGTGGCCGTGTTTGTGCAGGTGTAGAGCAGCATTTTCCTCTTCCCCCGTGTGCTGTATTCAGATGTTAATGACGTGCTGTTTGGAAGTGACAGCCATTGCCCAGGGTGTCGGTGCAAGGCTCTTCACTAAACACTTCAGCACCGCCATGCACTGCACAACACGTTTGCCCAGCTCGTTTGGGCCTCATGCTTGCTCCCTGCAGGGCTTTGGAAAGAGAAGTGGGTCATTGCAGAAGGCTTGGTTGTCTTCCCACCAGCAGCCATGTCCCTGGGTTGATTTGATGGCAGCCCCCCGGTCTATGACGCTATACATAAAAGGAGGATCAAGAGCTTACAGAAACAGCGTGTTAAATGAATCCAACAAAGTCACAGAGCCATAGGATCATTAAGGTTGAGTCCAACCATCAACCCAACACAGCCATAGCACCTGGGGCCACGGCCATGCATTTTTTGAACAGCTCCAGGGGTGGGGACTCCAACACCTCCCTGGGCAAGTCATTGAATGGTTAAAGTTGGAAAAGACTTCTAAGGTCAAACCAAACTGATCATCAGATGGTCCCTTTCCTTTTCAGTGTCACTACTCAGTGATATTTTTACCTCCCAGACAAGAATCCTCAGCTGGATTTGAGGCCAGCCTGCTAACAGGGGTGCAGCAGTCCCACTCACAGCTGTTATTGCACTCAGGTACACAAGGCTCCAAGTACAGGGAAGGAGCTTGCTCCATGCAGCAGGAAGGGCTGTGGAGTGCAGTCAAACACAAGGCTCAGCAGCCCTCCTCTAGCTAGGGCTTGCTTTCTCCTCAAGAGTTTTAATCTTTCCTTCCAATGGAGGATTGCAGCCTGCTCTTCAGTTGCTGATATGCTTAATTCACTCCAAGTGCCCACGGGGAGAGCATATTTCATACTGGCTTTTGACATTTTATATTTTAATTAAGCTTACCCTGTAGGAAATAAGATGCTAACAACCAGGCTTACCTCAGTAACACACCATGATGCCTAGAAGGAAATCTGCTCCCTCTGTGCCCCTTCCAAAGCCTCTGCTTTTGTTGTGTGTAACATCTCCAGAGAGAGCAGGCAGGCTGTGTGCAGCCTCCGAGTCATTACCAGGGCGTGCTCCATGCTTGGTGGTGGTGGTGGTGGTGGTATTATTATGCACTTGGTAATCTTAGAGGTCATAGAATTGTGAGACCTCTAGGATCACAGATGGTTGGATTTGGATGGCAGATAGAAAGGGTTCCAGCAACTTGTTCTATTTCTAGGCTAGTCCCAGAAGACGCAGAAAAACAGGCAGAAAACTTCTAGCCTTGAAGAGCTTATGGGCAGTGTAAAAACCAAAAGATGAGAATCCAGGATAGAGACAGAGGGGGAGCCCAGAGAAACAGTGAGACAGCTCTGCCTGGTGTGAGCAGGACTGATTCCAGCCTGGCTTTCTGAAAGAGGAGAGGAGGAGGCAGAGTTGTGTGTTAGACTCTGGCATTTTATCTCCTGCTTGCTGCAGTGATATTGCTTTGTTAACATTTGTCCTGTTGTATCTCCTGGAGCAGGAGAAGTGGTTAAGGAATGGTTTATCTGTGTGTGGTTTACAATGTTTAGCCCTTTCCATCCAAATCTATTGTGTTTTGAAGGAGTTTGGAGGAAGCAAAAACAAATAAAGTGCCGTGGCAGTGAGGGATGAGTCTTTCTAGGCTGGAATAAAACCACCCTGTGATTGTGTGGTGTTCTCCATTTGCTTGATGGGAGAAGAGCAATCTCCTGTTGCAGGAACAGAGCTAAATCACAGGTGGCCTCAAAACAATTTCCAGCTTTGCCAAATATTTTTATGTAGCAGATACATTATTGCAATATTTTCTTTGCCTCCCCTCTCCATTTGCAGTGTATGCTAATAGCTCCTTGCAACATGGAGAGGCTGGAGATGTGAATGCATTAATATGTGCCAGAAGGGAGTGTTCAGGTTTGGAATGAGAGCAGGGTAGCAATGCAGACACTGCTGCTGGGGGGGCTGAGATGCCTTTTCCAGGAGCAGTTAGGAGAGCAGAGCTTTAACAGCCAAGTGCCTCTGCTGTGACCAGTGTGGCTGTTGGGTATTTGTTTTTCCCCTTGCCGTTTGCTCAAGCTTGGCTTTAATTGCAGACTGAATTCAGTGGGGATGCAGAGGTTTGTGACACTGGCATCTTACCCTGACAGGCTCCTTTGAGCTGCTTCTGGTAGCTAGAGATCCTCTGCTCCATACAAGGCATCTGAGGCTGACCATTTACCAAAGCTGCTTCTGCCGGTTTAACAGTGTCCTCAGAAGACACAACCACTTTAGTGTGAAGGCTGAGCTGCATCATTTCCCTGCCCTCTTGAACTTGTTTTTCTGATGCTGGACTGCTTTGTCTTTCATTTCTCTGATGAGAAACACTCAGGTCACAGGCGTCCGGGCTGTGATGAACAGAAGCTGCCCAAATGCACAGCCCTATTTCCAGCACCATCCAGTGTGACAAGTTGATTTAGATGTCCAGGTCAAACCATTCTTTGCAGCTGACTGCAGCAGCCACCCGGGGTGCAGTTGTTATCTTCTGCATTAAGGCTTTGTCCTGCAAGGTGCTGGGTGCTTTTTGTTATCTTGACTGGAATGGAGGAGGCAGTTAGGACAATGCTTCACCAGCCTATGACTAATGTGTGTCACACACTTGTTGTCAGGATGGGACACAAGGTGCCTTGCCCAGCCCTTCCCAGTGCTGTGTGTTTAATGCAGACAGATGTGACCTGGTGTGCCCAGGAAGAAAGACAGCAGGACAAGTCATTCCACAGAGGTGCTTCTGGAGAAGAGAGACTCAGACAATGCTTTGAAAGAATGAAAAAAGGAAAATATGAGACAGAGAAGTGAGTGTAATTCTCTGGTGCAGGAGTGCAGAGAAAGGCTCTGATCCCTGCTGGAGTTAAAATGACTGAATCAGGGCAGCCTGAATTGACCAAGCACCTGAACTGCAAACATGATTAGTCCTGTCCTGGCTAGTCAGAACCCCAGAAAAAATAGTTCCTATTGCTTCCATAGTGCCTCACTAGAAATAGCATCCAGTGGTTTCTATGCAACAGCAGTTAGCAAACTTAATAATGTGCCTGCTGTTTATTAAAGATGGTGACTCTCCAGCCTGAGCAAGCTGGGCTCACTTCAGGCTCGGTAAGAAAGGAGCAGGAGATCAGTGAATCACAGTGGGTTTCCTTTTCCTCGGTGCAGTTTGAAGTCTGCACACAACTGAACCCTTATGGCTCTGTCATTTCTGTTTGGGAGGGTCCAGGAAGGACAATTTCATTGCTCTTGCTCCTGATGGCTGCTCTCTGAGTCACAGAATGCACTGGGTTGGGAGGGACCTCTAAAGGTCCAACCCCCCTGTAGTAAGCTGAGACATCCCCAACTAGATCAAGTTGCTCCTAACCTTGAAGGCCTTCAGGGATGAGGCCTTCACCACCTCTCTGTGCAACCTGGTCCAGTATCTCACTACCCTGCTAGTTAATAACTTGTTCCTAGTGTCCAGTCTAAATCTGCCCTGATACAGTTAAAACCATTGCCGCTTGTCCCAGTGCTGCACTGTCAATAGTCCCTCTTCAGCTTTCTGGTAGGAACCCAGCTCCCTCAGCTGCTCCTCCCCAGCCCTGTTCTCCAGACCCTTCCCCAGCTTGGTTGCCCTTCTCTGTGGACTCACTGCAGCCCCTCAAGATCCTTCTTGGAGTGAGGGGCCCCAAACTCTTGGTCTCCATTCTGTAGCCATTTTTGTCTTTACTTCTTTGTGTCATTACCTTGAGTGCTCTCCTTTCCTTCAGACTGAAAATGAGACCTGCACATTCTTGTTGCTTCTGAGCCTTGGCTTTCTGTCAGGCCTTGGTTACAAGCACCCCTCACACAGATGGTGTTAGCAAGTTAAATTTCAATTTTCCATGGCTGCACTGGCAATTGCTGAATTTAAATCTGGAATAAAGTGGTGTTCAATTCCCAAAGCCCTGCACAGTCTGTTAGTCTCTGCTGTGTTAATATTCATTCATTAAACAGCATTTCCTTGAATAATCTGTACTGAAAAGGTCGCTGATGGTCCATCTCTGTGCCCCTGCTCTGGTGGGAAAGTCACCTAGGATGCTACAGGTTTCTCCCAGCTTTCATTATCTCTTCTCTACTGTATCTACAGCTATAAAATAACCCCCAGAGGTCTGTAAAGGCTTTGAGTGATGGTCTTCCATTAAAGCATGTTTTATACAGGCGTTGCTGAAAGCAATAACGCAGTGAGCTTTATTCACCCCAAGCAGCCCATAAATAGTGCAGTGTAATTTTCAAATGGCCTCATCTATATCTACAATGCCAGTGCAGATAAACTCCATGGCTGCTCAGATAAGCTACAGCACAGGAAGCAATTGCTGCCAGAAGTTTGCATGTAGCAATGTTTTGGTGGCACCCAAAACACAACAGAAACTGCTGTCAGAGAAACGGCTTGGGAAAGACCTCCAGGATCATCGAGTCCAACCGGGACCTGACTCTATCAAATTTGATGCTAACCCATGACAAGATGAGAGGAAACTCTTTCGTTTTGGGCTCCTCACCCCTAGAAGGACATTGGGGAGCTGGAGCGGGTCTAGAGAAGGACAATGAAGCTGTGGAAGGGTCAGTGGAACAGAGCTGGAGAGGAGCAGCTGCAGGAGCTGGGGGTGTTCAGCCTGGAGAAGAGGAGGCTGAGGGAGACCTCACTGCTCTCTGCAGCTCCCTGAGAGGAGGTTGGGGCCAGGTGGTTGTTGGTCTCTTCTGCCAAGAAATTAGCAGAAGGACAAGAGGCAATGGCCTGAAATTGTGGGGAGAGCAACCCCCACCTGGCTCCAGCCCCCTTTCAGGAGCTGTGAGAGCTCTGAGGCCTCCTCTCAGTTTAGTTAGGACTGGTTATTAATTATTTTTTAATTTCCCTTCAAGCTCCAATCTGACAGCATCCCATTGGCACTGGGGGGAGGATTTTAAGTGCAGGCTTGTGTAAGAACAGCTTGTTGGCAAAGAGGAAACCCATGTCTTGGAGAAGCAGGTTGCCAGTGATACAGATGTTTGCTGCTGCCTTGTCCCAACTTTGATTTCTCTGCAACATGAACTCAAAGAGCAGCCCTCGGAGAGGGAGGCTGGCACTTGCGACTCCTCACCCAGAGTCATTATGCCTGTTCTGATTTCAGTACCACACACTGGGGAGCTTCTCACTTTAATATCAGGCAGCAGCACGCCTGAGCTGAAGGTACCTGTTGCTGTGCTTGCACGGTGAGGCACCATCTGTGCAGGGTGGCTGCTCTCCAGCTGCTGTGGAGCAGGGCTCTGGGGGCTGGTTGGCCTGGCTGGCAGAAGGAGAGTCACACAAAGCCCAGGACCGGTTCCATTGTAGCTTGTGAATGAGCTCTGCTTGTTCTAGGGGCAAAGAGAGCTGGTTATGCACTTGTCCAGCGCCTTGCGAGGGCTTTGCTGCTCCCCTTGGAGTTTTAGGGCTGCTGCTGTAATGCAAATAATGTTCTCCTCCATTGTTTCCTCTCTGCCCCCAGCTCCCTTCATCTGCTTGTTGATCTCACCTCACTTGCTGCTTTCCTTTGTACTCCTCGTTTTCTGTTTTCTCTTCAAATGGTCTGAACATCAAAGCCGTGTTCACCAATCCTCACCTTGCCTGTACACCCTCAAAACAAATCCCATTTGGAACCAGCAGAGCAGTTCCTTCCTGAATGTTATCTCAGGGCTTCAGCCACACAGTTTGGCTCCTGGACGTGGTGCCAGTTCAGGTTTTGGCAGCTCAGCTGGTATAGATTCCTGCTTTTGATGATCCCTGCAAGGCAGGGGCTGGCATACAGACACACAGAGCAGAAATCATTTGTCTGACATCCCTCTCTTTCTGATATGTGAGGGGACACCAGCAGCCCTGCTCAAGTCTGTCCCCAGCTTTCTGATCAGCCTCTTTGAGCACTGAAAGGCCCCAAGAAGGTGTCCCCAGAGCCTTCTCTTCTCCAGGCTGAACAACCCCAACTCTCTCAGTCTCCTCTCTCATCTCTCAGATTGTTGTGCAGAGAGCCCAACAGCTGCTGCAGCCAGGGAGCTGCCGCTGCGCCCCCACGCTGCTGCGCTCAGCCCCACGCAGCGCTCTGCAAAGCAGCACATTTAGCAGCTCCATGCTTCCACCTTGCTTGGTCCAGAAAGAGCAAAACATCCAAAGCAAACAAGCTGCCAGGAGCCTGCTGTTGCTGTGAAAGCTGCAGCAGCTGTGTGAGGAGCAGAAGCAGGAACCATTTTGGGAGTGCTCTGACATGTCAGCAACGGAGACTGAAGCCAATACGGACGACCAATATGACGTAGTATTGTTCCTTTACTGTTGCAGTGTTGCACGAGTATAGTGTGAGCATAGCACTGTATAGTGCTAATTTAGAGCTAGTATGGAGAGTGTGTATTAAGGGAACCTTTACAGCTGACATAGGCTGGGAGAGCATCGTTGGCATAGCTTCCTCGGCTCCCCACGAGTGACCACACGCCGCACTGCTATAGATTATTGGTCAAGCTACTAATGGCACGCGAGGTGTGCGGCCTGTTGTTCCCAGGTAACTCCCTGTGTTCATAGCTACCAGTGCCCTGCTTTGCTTACCTGCTGCAGGCACAGCGCTGTTTTGCTCGGCTGCTAGTTACTTCTGCGCTGACGCTGAGCATGGCCCACCACCATGTCAGGCTCCAGGCCTGCACTGCCAGACTGCTCACACTGCTCATCGCTGGCATTGCCACACTGGCTTGCATCCTTCCCTTTGCTCTTAGGAGCACCATGCACAGCTCAGCTCATTCTGAGCCATTCCTCCTTCGTTGTGCACACAGCCCCTGGCCCTGCAGCCCTGGAGCACTGGAATGGACCTCCAGGTGGCAGCCCTTGCTTTGTGCCAGTCGAAGCTGCACCAAAACTGGCCTCAAGTTGCACCAGGGCAGGGTTAGACTGGAGATGAGGGAAAATGTCTTTGCTGTAAGGGTGGTCAGGGACTGGCACAGGCTGCCCAGGGAATTGGTGGAATCCCCATCCCTGGAAGCATCCAAGAAACCTGTGGCCATGGCACCTGGGGCCATGGTTTAGGAGCCATGGTGGTGCTGGGTTGCTAGTTGGACTGGATGATCTTGGGGGTCTTTCCTAATCACAATGATTCTGTGATCCTAAGTATCCTCATTTGCCTTGGGGGAACCTGGCTGTATGATTTGGGGTTTTGTCACATGTGGAGCTTACTTTTTCCTTCTCCTTCTCCTTCTCCTTCTCCTTCTCCTTCTCCTTCTCCTTCTCCTTCTCCTTCTCCTTCTCCTTCTCCTTCTCCTTCTCCTTCTCCTTCTCCTTCTCCTTCTCCTTCTCCTTCTCCTTCTCCTTCTCCTTCTCCTTCTCCTTCTCCTTCTCCTTCTCCTTCTCCTTCTCCTTCTCCTTCTCCTTCTCCTTCTCCTTCTCCTTCTCCTTCTCCTTCTCCTTCTCCTTCTCCTTCTCCTTCTCCTTCTCCTTCTCCTTCTCCTTCTCCTTCTCCTTCTCCTTCTCCTTCTCCTTCTCCTTCTCCTTCTCCTTCTCCTTCTCCTTCTCCTTCTCCTTCTCCTTCTCCTTCTCCTTCTCCTTCTCCTTCTCCTTCTCCTTCTCCTTCTCCTTCTTCTTCTTCTTCTTCTTCTTCTTCTTCTTCTTCTTCTTCTTCTTCTTCTTCTTCTTTTCAATTTTAGTTCATTTCCTCCAGAAGCAGATGCTGGGTTTGAATGGTAGCCTGGTATATTAATTACTGCACGTAATGAATCTCAGGGAATGTAATAAAGGACTAATTGGTGTCAATAAAAGTAACACTGACAAATGCTGCCTTTTACAGTGCAAGCAGTGCTGGGTATTGCATAAGCAAGAGGGGGAACAACTCCACCTCCCCTGGGGGATACTCTCCCGTTTGATTTTTTTCCCCCTCTGCAAGAAAGGCTTTATGAAGAAATGCTAAATAAATAAGACAGTGAGCATATGAAGTACAGGTGTTGATCAGCCTTGCTGGCTGTTTGCATTTGATGTTATTGATTCCTGCCCAGGAGTATTTGTTTTCAGCTCAGGAGGATGTGAGCTGTGACAGTGTGATATTGAAACAGGAGAGGACGGCACCCTGGCTGCTGGATTTCTTCCCTGCTGTAACAGAAACAGATCATGGGATGCTGTCCTGCTCTACACTCCCTAGGCAGACAGAGTGCTCAGGGAATTCCCATGGCTTCCAAAGATCCTGGATGTGTTCAGGCACACCAACCACTGGACCTAAACCCAAGGGGGGTCTGGAGTGTTGGCTGACCCTGCACTTGCCCACCTGGAGTTTCTCTGCTGAGTTTCCCAGGATCGCTCTCGAGTTACGAGGATAAACTTATGACCAGGGCCACAAGGTGCTGAGAGCTCATCTCCTGGTGAAGCACTCACCTGGTGAGGCAGCATCTCAAATACTGGGGCCAGTTCTGGGCCCTCACTCCAAGAAGGCCATTGAGGGGCTGGAGTGTGTGCAGAGAAGGGCAGCAAAGCTAGGGAAGGGTGTGGGGAACAGAGCTGGGGAGGAGGGCTCTTTTCTCCTGTGTATCAGCACCCAGCTGCCCTGGCTTCCTTACACCAGCCTCTTCTGCTCATCAGGCTCCTGTCGCGGGATGTGCTGATAGCTTCAGTGTGAGTTATCAAGGTCAATGTAAAAGTTCTGCTGCTCTCCAGTGTGGAATTTCTTGTTTTTCCTGGCGGCACTAATCAAGGCTCAGTCACAGCGGCGCTGCCTCGCCTGCCTTCTGCTGCCATCATCTATCTCACAGCTGAGGGTGATGGTTTTGACATGTTCTTGAGTTCCTTGACTTAAGGCTCGTTCTTGTTCCATTTTCAACAAGTTTCTCTTGATGTTTCATTAGTCCTGATGTCCATCCCTGCTCTCCTCCTCTGTCCTTGACCTGCTGTTGCCTTCCATCTGTTTGCTCACCTGCTCCTACCTTTAAATCAAACCTTGTCACCTTGATGAGATTCCAAATAGGGTTTGCAAAGAATCACAGAATGTTAGGGGCTGGAAGGGACCTCTGCAGGTCATCCAGTCCAACCCCCTGCCAGAGTAGTGTCACCCAGGGCAGGTCACCCAGGAACACATCCAGGCAGGTCTTGAAAGTCTCAGAGAAGAAGACTCCACAACACGTGCAGAGTTTCTTTATTCTCGTATTGATGCCACTGCTCAGTGATGCAGATAAACTAATTTAGCAAAACCCATAATATCCAGGAATGGTTATTTAGCATCCTTATGGATGTTCAAAATGCTTGGTGGTTGGGTCTCTAATTTTGTCTGTAGCCTTTAGCTACAGGAGGGTTATTAATAAGCTCCATGTCGTGTGTCTGCAGATGTTCCAAGATCTCTTTTCCTGGGGAGTTATACAGCATACTAAACGTGCATGCACTGCAGCCTCTCCACCACAAAGGTATAAAATGAGAACACTTGGATCAATCCAGGCAGGCAACTGAAGGAATATGGTTATTTTAGGCAATAACTTTAATAGAATGGGAATATACACAGCGATAAACGGCCCCTCGACTTCACAATGAGCATGGCAAGGGTCACAGCACAAGGTGTTTATTACTGTAAGAGTCATTAGTGCTGAAAAGACAGATTCCAAGGCATTTGGATTGGCACTATCAAATGTCATCTTTGATATAAAAATGTAAATTTCACCAGTGCCTGTCGCCTCTTTGTTCTGAGCTGATGATCAGAACAAGCACTGCTTCATCCGGCGCTGCTGCTCGCAGCACGCTGAGCAGGGAGGCAATTAGCAGCTGCCAGATTCTCACTGATATGGACTGCTGCAGCCTCTTCCTTTCACCAGGTACTCGAAGTGCTCTTCCCTTGCGGGGGAACTTCTGGGGTGCTTAACATAGGAAGGACATGGACCTGATGGAGCAGGTCCAGAGGATGCCATGAAGATGATCAGAGGCTGCAGTACCTCCCCTGTGGGCACAGGCTGGGAGAGGAGAAGGCTCCAGGGAGACCCTACAGCAGCCTTCCAGCACCTGACGGGGCTCCAGGAGAGCTGGGCAGGGACTGTTCCCAAGGGCTTGTAGCAGTAGGACAAGGGGCAAGCCTTAAGAGGTAGCGGTTGAAAGTGTGGAGAGACTTCTGAAGCTCAAGGGTTCATCAGGAAGGGTTAAAAAAGAAATCCTTTCTTATTGGTCTTGGAGATTCTCTGCCACATGCAGGAGACTGAGCTGGATGCCTCACGGAAACGAAGCCAAACAAGTGGCAGTAAAAGTGTTATCCACACAAGTGCCTAAGTGGCACCTGGCAGAAGCTGAGTGACAAAGTGTAATAAATATTTGACATGTCCTGTAAAGCTGTGACACTTGGTCAGAATCCATCTGAGTCACAAAGCCTCTGGGGCATCATAAAGTCTAATGGCACCATTTCAGCTTCACCCATTTGCTTCTGATGCTTTATTATTGGCATCTTTCAGCTCCCGATGTTTGAGCTCTAAATTCACGATTGCAGGCAGGGGGCTTCAAAAACCATCAGGGGACTGAGTCCTGTAGATGGGAAAGATTGATTTTTGTCTCCCAGTCTTTATCATTTCCCAGCCTTTTGGCACAGCTACGACTTGTGCTGAAAGCTTTGCAGTGAATCAGCGGGGAAGGGAAGGGAAGGGAAGGGAAGGAAGGGAAGGGAAGGGAAGGGAAGGGAAGGGAAGGAAGGGAAGGGAAGGAAGGGAAGGGAAGGGAAGGGAAGGGAAGGAAGGGAAGGAAGGGAAGGGAAGGGAAGGGAAGGGAAGGAAGGGAAGGGAAGGGAAGGGAAGGAAGGGAAGGGAAGGGAAGGGAAGGGAAGGGAAGGGAAGGAAGGGAAGGGAAGGGAAGGGAAGGGAAGGGAAGGAAGGGAAGGGAAGGGAAGGGAAGGGAAGGGAAGGGAAGGGAAGGGAAGGGAAGGGAAGGGAAGGGAAGGGAAGGGAAGGGAAGGGAAGGGAAGGGAGAGTTGTAAACTCTGTGGTCTCATTGGAGCACCGTGAGCAAGGTGTGCAACTGGAAGGGAGAGAAATCAAGTGGGAGGCACCCAGAGAAAAGTGAAACTTCTTCGGTGTGAGGGTGCTGCAGCCCTGCAGCAGGCTGCCCAGGGAGGCTGTGGAGTCTCCTTTTCTGGAGACTTTCAGGCCCCACCTGGACATTCTTTTGCAACCTGATCTGGTGCCCTGCTTTAGCAGCGAGGTTGGGCTGAGTGATCTCCAGAAGTCCCTTCCAACCCCTACCACTCCGTGATTTTATGCTTCTAAGTCCAAATGTTATCCCAGCACTGCCAGGTCACCACCAAACCACGTCCCTCAGCACCACATCTACACCAGGGCTGGGGACTCCACTGCTTCCCTGGGCAGGCTGCTCCAGGGCTTGACAATCCTTTTAGGGAAGAAATTGTTCCTCATGTCCATGTTGGTTTATTGCATTGTAGCAGGTGAGAGCTGGATGAACTCAGTGATTTGTGCAATCTGATATCTGACTGGTGATCAAAGAAAGCAGCAGGAGCTGATTTTGCAATAACTTGCCTACAGGAAAAAGTTCCTTAGCTCTCACCCTTGAGGTTGATAGAGGTCATAAGGGATCTCTGTAGAGGAAGGGAATGTAGGCTTGGCTGGGATTAATCAGCTGCTGCTTTCCTGGAGAAGGCTGTGATCAGCTCACAAAGCAGAGGGATGCTATGGGGAAGCTCTTGCAGGGACAGCAGGGGGGTTGAGAAAACAGAAATAAGGAGGCAGGAGCTGCTTTAACTGTTTTGAGCAGAAGGTTGATTGATGCTGAAACAATAAACACCCCCTGGAGCCAGGGACTGAGACTCAGATATTGATGTGCTGCTCTGTAGATAAAACAGCTTGTGAGGGGAAGAGCAGAGGCTGCAGCAGGTCCTGGTGCTGTGGAAGTGTTGATCTGCAACAAATTCCTGTTTGCTCTTGGAGGGCCCTCAGACTGTAAGGAAATATTCTCCATCGGTCTGTCTGCCATCAGCATGCCAAGAGGTGCCACAGAGCAACAGTGTCACACTTTATGCTGACTCCCTTTGAATTCATTTTGGATGCTGCTTTTCCCATAGCTCCCTTCAGCTGAGTAGCTCCTTGTGCCTGTGCCTGCTGTGAAACACCAGCTGGGCTGCCCACCCTGGGCTCTTTACTTGGGGGGGTTGCAATAAGGTGCAGGTAATGTTGACAGTTTCAAATGTGTGCACAGGGGCTTTATCCCATTTCATAGAATCACAGGATTATTAATGTTGGAAAAGCCCTCTGGGGCTTCAACCCAACCCCACCATGGCCACCAAACCCTGGCCCCAAGTGCCATGGCCACATCTTTCTTGAACCCCTCCGGGGATGGGGACTCCACCACCTCCCTGGGCAGCCTGTGCCAATCCCTGAGCACTCTTGCAGCAAAGAAATGTTTCCTAATATCCAGCCTAAGCCTCCTTTGGTGCAACTTGAGGCCATTTCCTCTTGTCCTATCTCTCGTTACTCGAGAGCAGGGACCACCACTCGCCTCCCTACAAGCTGCTTTCAGGCAGTTTCAGGTGTCTAGGGACCTGTTTCAGCTGAAAATCCGTGCAAGGCAGGCAGGAATCCCACATACGGGCTTCAGCTGAAAGGGTCACAAATCTAACAGAGCATTTGTGAGTGGTCTGTGGGGAAACTTTGCTTGCTTGCTTTTAGCAGTGCAGTTCTTCTCCTCTTCTGGGTCAATTATTCACACAGTAATAACAAAAAATTCTCTTTACCTTAGCAGTGGAAATAAGTCAGAGGAAGATGTGGCTGAGGAGCTGGTCACAGTGCCAGGGCAGCGCTGGAGCTAGTCGACCATTATAGGGAGAGCAGCTGGCTCAGTGCTGTTTGCTGTGAGCTCCTAGGGCTGGTTGGTTATTCTGGGCATGCCTCTGTCCCTGCACAATGAGATGTGTTTGCCCTTGTTCTGTTTGTGAAGTAGCCAAGTGAGGTTTAAATTCTTCCTGCCTCGGCAGCTCATTGCCAGTGTAACTAAGCCTGAATGCAAGGAGTAGACTTTGATCAAGTGCTTGGAGCCGATTATTTTTAGTTGACCTTTAGGGGCTTTGACCAAGCTCAGTTCCCAGTGGATGTTGCCCGTGTTACAAAACCGAGCCACAACTGGCACTGCCGGGGGCCCTTGTGGCAGTCACCACAGCTTCCAACCATCCACCGCCCAGATCTTCACACCTCATGATGAGCAAACGCTCATCAAGCTCTGCTGGCGCAGGGACTCCTTCAGCAGAGAAACTTAGATGAATGGCTGAGGAGTGCAGCGAAAGCAGCAAGAGGAATTTGGGTAATTTCCCTGTTTGAGAAGCTAAATGGCAGTGTCACTGCCGTTAATGACAGCCCTGCAAACGCCGAGCCTCCGCGGCGGCGGGGAGGGACGTTTTCCTCTGAGGGAGCAGCCGCTTTGCTGCTCTCTTCTGAAGCCGCTGGAATTTGCGTGGCCAGGGAAGCTGTTGGTGTAACAAAACCTTCTTTCTCAGTTTGGTAACTTCTCTCGGTCCCTTTGGTTTCCGCTTGCTTTATTCCAACAGACTTTGCCACGGGTAGGGGGAACAAAAGCGCCCAATTTCCTGCTGCGTGGCTCTGGGTTGTAAGGCAGTGGCAGATTTATTGATGCTCTCCAGCAGTGTTCCATATCCTTTTATTTATATTTGTGCTCAAACACTGGCCAGGTACCTGGTAACTGAAAGGATACTTAAGCAAATAAATGTCACCTTTGCCTAGAAAGAGGAATAGTACTGGGAAGAGCTTAGATTTATTCAGATCTGTGGATGATGGATAGGAGATCCTCACGGGCTTTGGGGTTTTTTCATTCTCTGCAGTCTGTAGGCTTAGACTTGACAAAAAATATATATTCAAAATACTCTTTGCAAAAGTAATTGGTCCATATTTCTAGGGCTTGGTGATTAATAAGTCATGAATCATGTCACAGGTGGCTTTAGGTTGCATATTAAGTACTTAGCAGTCGTTTATTTAAATAAGTGTCAGTAATTTATCCACGGAATGGGTGATGGGCAGGGAAATATCTGCTGATCTGCTTCCAAGTGAATTAACAGTTTTGAGAATCCCCTCCCCAAAAGTGATTTAATCTTCAGAGCCCGTGTCGTTTTCATTAAGGGAAGAGGCAGAAGGCAGAGGCAGCTCTGCAAGCTGTCAGCGGAGCTGGGGCTGTGCTTCGGAGAGAGACTCTCCAGGGACAGGATGTACAGGAGAGAGGAGGACATCAGCAGCAGTTCCTCTGCCTGCAGACAGTGCTGTGGGAGGGCAGGGACAATGAACTAATCTGTGTGCATTTGGGAAGGAGGTGGAGAGGAGGCATTAGCTGCAGAAACAAGCGTGGCCAGGTTTGTTAAGTATTAATTGATTGAGGGGATGAAACACATCTGTACCTTCAAGGGAGGGAAGCAGCTGTGCTGGAGCAGGGGGAAGAGTGGGCCAAAGGATATCAGGGGGTAGGGTGAAAGCACTGCAGATGTAAATGAGAAGCTGGGAGGATATTTCCCAGACTGCTGTGGAGGAGGAGAAAAGCTACAGGAGGGAAGAGGAGTCCAAGGAAGACAAAGAAGATGAGTCACTGGCAGGCAGTGTTCTACTGGGAGAAAAACCCAAAGCCCACTGGAGATGGAGACCAGAAAGGGGCAAGGCTTGCAGAGTGACTGCTGGTGAGGAGTGATTGCTCTCAGCAATGCTGGCAAAGGTTATTTATTGCAAGGCCCCACGGGGTAACGTGGAGAAGGTTAATTAAGAGCTATCCACTCTTCAAGCTGGAACTGTACATTAAGCAGGCTCAGGTAGTGCAAGCTTAGCTTTAGAGGGGGTCTCAGACAGCAGCTGCTTTTCTTCTTCCCCTTGGCTCTTTCCTTGCTATGTTTTCCAGTTGCTTTTTCAACTGTGCCTTCTTCCTACCCTGCCTTTAAGAGTGAGCCCAATTAGTGCTGTGATGTGTTTACATACACAAGAGCTCCTCTTATTTCCCAGTGATCCCCCGGGCTCTGCGTTGCGCTCCGCGTCCAGGCTGGCACCGGGATGTCTTGCTGCGGTGCATTGCCATGGAGATTCACATTGCCATGGCAACTTGCACCTTTCCACAGGCAGCAGACCAGGCTGGGGCTTTGCAAAAGGGAAATAGTAAAATCTCAGGATCTGATATTTGGACATCAAAAAGAAGCCAAAAATTCTCCTGGCCTGGCATGCTCTGCTTTGAGGGCAACCAAAGCGTTAAATGCTTTTAAAAATGGAGTTTTCTTAGCTTAGGCATTAGGGAACAAGGAATCTTTGGAGCAGGCTTGGCCTTCGTGCAGGGCTTAACAACCCCCAAGTATATTTAGGCACAGGTACTGCAGAACAGCTCTTGCTGTCCAGCTTTCTGCTGCCAGTGAACCAGACCAGGTAATCAGTCCAGCAGATAACCATGAAACGCTGTAGCGTGGAAAGAAGTTTCTCCTGTTCAGGTGGAATCTCCTGGGTTCCAGTTTGTGCCCATTGTCCCTTGCCCTGTCCCTGGGCACCACTGTAAGAGTCTGGCCCCAGCCTCTTGCCCCTCACTGGTCCTTTAGCTCTTGCAGAGCTTTGCTCAGGTCCCCTCTGGGGCTGCTCTTCTCCAGGCTCGCAGCCCCAGGGCTCTCAGCCTTTGCTACCCACAGAGCTGCTCCAGGCCCCTCAGCAGCTTTGTAGTCCTCTGTTGAGGGAAAATAATTTCAGTGATGGAAAAGTCAAGGGGACCTGGCCTGGCCTGCTGGGATCCAGAGGCACTCTTGAGCCTTCAGCCATGGTAACAAGTTGACAGTGGGACCCAGCTGGGCAGAGGAGAGGTGCCTGGGCTTGGCCTCTCATCACTGTGGTTCCAAGCTGGTTTTCTCTCTTCACCCTCCTCACTGTTGCTATTTTTCTTTCTCTCTCCCTCACTTCTTCTTGGCTGCCATGGTACAGTAATAGGTATAGTAATATCTTACCAGCCCCTTCCATAGGTCCTGCTGGCCCTTTGGTGGGTTATGCAAAATGATCGAATTGGCTTCAAAGCCTTCTCCTGTGGAGGACTTCATCCTGAGTGCCGCCAGGGTGCTTCAAAAAAGTTTGCTCTCTCCTGGCCCTTGCTGCAGCCCTTTCAGTTCAAGCATTCAGGCTCCTGGTGAGTGATGAAAGCTTCCACCATTTAGAAATCTTTAGCACTTAATTCATGGGAATTGCAGATGCTCAGCAAATGTTGTGGTGTGCCCTTTATTTGGCAATCAGAAGGCAGCAATAAATTGCTAGAAGCAGTTCAACTGGGGAAAAAGAAAGGCAAAGTCCCCCTCAGTCAAGAAATGACTGTACACAAACCCACACATTTCATCTCCCTCCGAAGATGTATTTCAAACCAATTGGGAGAGATTAAAGTTGGTAACTTTGCAATAAGATTTTTTCCCCCTCCTTTAAGGTAATAGCACCACAGATAAAGCTTGCTCTCGGAGAAGCCCAGCTCTGTTCCCTTCCCCTTTTGAGTGGTGCTGTTTTGAAAGGTACAATCAGCTGCTTTTGTGGCAGGCATCTCAACATGTACTTTCTTCTGCGAGTTAAAATCAATGGCTGATATAATCTCTGTTGGAAGTCAGAAATGGAGCTGCTGCTTGCAGCTACTAAGCAAAATTTTGTGAAGATTCACTCTGGCAGCCTTCCCTTCCAGATGTCTCAACATCTGAAGTTTTATCCCTAACACAAGAGGATAAAATAAGTTTTAAGGGCCTTGAGCTGCTACTGAGAAGTTTGCACTTCGGTTCCCTACCTTGATGTCCTCCCTGACTGTCATATTTCTGCTCTTAAAATGCTGCAGTGATGACTGCTGGGACTTCTGCAGACCAGAAGTTGAGGACCTTCCTTGGACCTTCCTACTCCACTCTGGTGAGACCCCACCTGGAGTACTGCCTCCAGTTCTGGAGCCCCTATTGCAAGAGGGATCTGGAGGTGCTGGAAGGTGTCCAGAGAAGGGCCACGAGGATGATCAGAGGGCTGGAGCACCTCTCCTGTGAGGACAGACTGAAGGAGTTGGGGCTGTTCAGACTGGAGAAGAGAAGGCTCCGAGGTGACCCCATTGTGGCCTTCCAGTATCTGAGGGGTCCTACAGGAAGGCTGGGGAGGGACTGCTCAGGCTATCAGGTAGTGATAGGATTAGGGGGAATGGAATGAAGCTGGAGGTGGGGAGATTCAGGCTGGAGGTGAGGAGGAAGTTCTTCCCCATGAGAGTGGTGAAGCCCTGGAATGGGTTGTCCAGGCAGGTGGTTGAGGCCCCGTCCCTGGAGGTGTTTAAGCCCAGGCTGGATGAGGCTGTGGCCAGGCTGATCTAGTGTGGGGTGTGCCTGCCCATGGCAGGGGGGTTGGAACTAGATGATCCTTGTGGTCCCTTCCAACCCTGACTGATGCTATGATACTTGTGGGAAGCTGCTCAGTTATTTGTTTGCATTCATAGAACCAGAGAATGGCTTGAGTGGGAAGGGAACTTAAAGCTCATCCAGTTCCATCCCCCTGCCACCGACAGGGCCACCTCCCACTAGCCCAGGTTGCTCAAAGCCTCATCCCAGCTGTGACCGGTTTAGGCTGTGCCTTTAAAAAAGGGACACTTTCTGAACACTCTGGCTGAATGTTTTGGTATATAAATGAAAACAAAGATATGCTAAACTAATTTCGTTGGTAGAAAGCAGCTGTAAGTTCTAGCTTTGTCTATTCAGTCTGGGGGCAGTCAGTCTTCTTCTCCCCCCCGTACTATGAGCTGGCCTGTTTCTCTCTCTGAAGCAACAGCTTGCTACGCAGGGACGATCTTGCTAACCAGATAAGAAAACTAACTTTTGCATTCGCTTTGAGCTTTAACAAAGTTTTCCCCCTTTTAATTACCTTCCTTTCTCTTTCTCTCTAACCCTTTTGGGAAAAAGGGGAGGTAGGGAGGGAGAAGGGAGGGACAGGCGAACCCCCCTGGCCGCAGGGGGGTTGGGGAAAGGTCTCCTGTATATGCCTGTATATATTGTAAATATTGTATGTTTCTGTACATATTCATTGCGTTCCATTTTCTGCTTGTAAGTATAGCTTTCATCTGCTTCTCCGGCTGAGTTAGCTGTGGATTCTTTTGTGTGTGTGTGGGGAACCTTCCTACCCCACCACACCAGCCTGGTCTTAAACAACAACTCTGGACAGCCTGTTCCAGTACCTCACCACTCTCCGAGTAAAGAGCTTCTCCCTGATGTCCAACCTGAATCTACCCTGCTCTAGTTTGAGAGCGTTGCCCCGTGTCCTATCACCAAGGCAGAAGCTTCCTCTCCTTTGGGTTGTAAAAGGGATTTGGATTAAGCCCCTGAGGGCAGACCTTGGGCTGTTCATACTGAAAGGTGTCTGATAACAGCAAAATTGCAGCAGTGGAGTCAGTGGATGGGCAAAGGGTCACCATGGTTTCCTGGGAGGAGAAGGGAGCCTGGTTTCTCCAAGGCAGTGTAGGACCTTGTGGGAAAGGCCATCTGGTAAGCAGCGTCCCTCAAACCTTCGCTAAGCCAGTGCTGAGCATAGCTCACCTTTAGTAGCTGCCCTTCAGAAAGAAATCTTTCTTTAACAAAATGAATACATAAATAAACACAAAATCAAGCCACCTGCCAGGGTGTTCTAAGGAGACTTGCAAGGAAAAAAAAATTACAGCTGGTCAGATCCCTAATTTTTTGCCTGCAGCCTGGCCAGCCAAAGTGCAACGATAACATCAGCTGGAGCCCGAAGAGCAAACACAATAAATGGCTATTTTACAATATGTAAACAATTACAGGATGACATTTGGCTTTAGGTTAATTTCTCTGCCTGCGCTGGAAAATTGCCATCTGTAAGCAAACAGATTGACTCAATTATTTCCAATGATAGGGAAAAAAACCCAAACCAAACCCCAAGGAAGGGCTAAAGCAGCAGCGGTCAGATAACGACATCAGCGTCGGGCTGGACCTCTGCTGGCTTCAGTGGCAGCTGGAGAAGTAAAATTGATCTCCTGTGCTAAGCTGTGCTGCATAAATAAAGAATTCTTTTTTGGGTTTTTTTTTTGATCTATTGATTCCTTGTGGATTGCTTTGCCAAGAAGATGCTAACATCAGCTTATCTGAATTAATAGATGGTATTAGAGGAGGAGACCAACATCAATATCCCAGCGCTTCGCAGACCACAACCTGCATGAAGTCATGATTCAGATTTCTTGTTCCATACTTGCTGTCCTCATAGCCCTGGGGCAGTGGGTATTACACCTGGAACACCTGGCTGGGGGTCTTGGTTTAGGGTTGTGGTAGGACAGGAGGGAATGGATTGAAGCTTGAGAAGGACAGATTGAGACTGGAGATTAGGAAGAGATTCTTGACAGTGAGGGTGGGGAGACACTGGAACAGGCTGCCCAGGGGAGGTTGTGGCTGTCCCCTTCCTGGAGGTGCTCAAGGCCAGGCTGGAGGAGGCCTTGAGCAGCCTGGGCTGGTGGGAGTTGTCCATGCCCATGGCTGGGGGCTGGAACTGGAGCAATGCAGCTACCAAGTGAAAAGGCATCAGGTGTGCAAGTACCAGACCATGGAATGGTCTGGGTGGGAAGGAGCCTTCAAGATCACCTAGTTCCAACCCTCCTGCAGTCAGCAGGGACACCTCCTGCCAGACCAGGCTGCTCAAGGTCCCCTCCAACCTGCCCCTGAACACTGTCAGGCTTCCACATCTCCTCTGGGCAACCTGTTCCTGTGCCTCACCACCCTGCCAGGGAAGAATTTCTTCCTAATGTCTACTCTAAATCCAGCTGCTTCCAGCCTGAAGCCATTGCCTCCTGTCCTGTCACTCCATGCCTTTGTAAATAGCATTAAAACCTGATGGAACTCAAGTATTCCAGTCATGCAACATCCGTAATTTAAAGAGGGTGAATCTCCCACGTGAGAGCAGCAAAGCCACTTCAAAGCTGAAAGCTGAGAGAGAAATGCGTTTTGAAGGTCTAGACAGTAACAGAATTAACTCCTAAAGAGCAAGATCTAAAGATAAATGTTTTATTCTCTTTCAGCCCAGGGCTGCTCTGCCTGGCTCAGCATTACCCACGAGAGGCAGGGCTGCGTTTAAGTGCAAGCCCACCAGGAAGGGGAGGAGGCTTACAGCTCGCTCCCGTGGTTGTGCTGCAGGAGCCGTTTGGAGATTGTCTTTGACTTCTTGCTCCATTTCATTTGCAGGATGTAATTTTTAAAGCAAAGCAAAGCAAATTGCCATTTCTGGATCAGCAGCAATGAAGCTCTGAATATTTTAACATAAGGATAAAAAAAACCCCAACCCGAACCAGAAAAAGGAAGCCGCTGGAGCATGGTGCTTAGCAGCAACCTGCTCACTGATGCTTGGTAAATTGGGTAATGGTTTTCAGCTCCCCTCCTTTGCTGCAGCTGTTGGCTTCAATCTGCCTTTGTGGTTCCATTAAAATAACTTCACTTTGAGTTTTTAGTACCTTGTCAATTGCCCGGCGCTGGATCATGTAAATGAACTCAGCCTTTTGTTCTAAGCTGAGTCAAGTCCTTGGATTACCTGGGAGTGCAGATAACTGACAGATAACAAGTGACAAGTGCAGTTCCTCAGGGATCTGCAGAGAAGACTCCGGGGGGACCTCAGAGCTGCCTTCCAGTACCTGGAGGGATCCTCCACAACCTCTCCGTGCAGCCTTCTCCGGGGCTCCAGCACCCTGGCAGGAAAAAAAGCTTTGTGTTAAACTCAAGTGACACCTCCTGGGCTCTGGTTTGTGCCCCTTGCCCCTTGTCCTCTCGAGGGGCACAACCGAAAACAGCTCAGGCACAGCCTCTTGCCCCCCACCTTAGCTCTTGCTGAGCATTGCTCAGATCCCCTCTGGGGCTGCTCTTCTCCAGGCTTTCAGCCCCAGGGTCTCAGCCTTTGCTCCTCACAGAGCTGCCCCAGGCCCCTCAGCATCTTCATGGCCTCTGTTGGACTCTTTCTAGCAGTTCAAATTTCCTCTTGAACTGAGGGCCCAGAACTGGATCCAGTGTGGCCTCACCAGGGCAGAGTGAGGGGAAGGAGGAGAACTTCCCTCAGCCTGCTGGCCACACTTTTCCTCCTGCACCCCAGAATACTCCAGTCTGGTTTTACACAAGCAAACTGGGCTTTCTGGGGCTGACATCCATTTCAGAATTAACCAGGTTGGAAAAGACCTTCCAGATCATCAAGTCCAACCTAAGCCCGTTTATTTCAAACCCACTTACCATGCAATGGGCAGGAGGGTGGGAATGTGGGAATGCCGAGTGGGAGAGCAGGGAAGGAACCATCCAGCGCTGCCCTGAATGGATTGTGTAGGCTGTTGCTGGTTAACTTCTGAGACCAGGGTCTGACCTGTAGTTTGTCAGACACATTTGTGGTTCCGTGTTTGTTATACTGCAGTCACTTAGGTCCTCAAGAACCTTCCTGGCAAAGGGGAAAGCATCAGGAAATTGGGATCAAATGGTGCTTTAAGCACTGATGGAGATAAAAAGCTCTTTTAAATTTATGCCAATTGTCAGAGAGGAAATGGCTTTGCCTCTAGCGCTGCCTTTGAGGACCCCTCTGAAATATTCCAAGTGGAAAGCTGCTGTTGGAGTTCTGGTGCTTCAATTACAGTTTCAGCCTCCATTTTTGTTGCTCTCATATTTCAGCACAGCAGAAGTATTGATGAAAGCAGAGAAAGTATTGGTGATTCATCTTGAGGCACTGCTTCCTGCATCTGTCTTGTGTTGAAGTATTCTAACAAACATTTTGACACGGAGCCGTTGAGTTGGCTGATAAATACCTGACAGCTTCTCTCTCTGCTAAATGTCATCAGCCCAGTGCACAGCACAGCTCACTGCTGACGTGGGGCTTGGCTGCAGCAGCAGGGGGAGTGGGCTGCGGGTTGTTGGCTGAGATGGGCCCCGGGAGTGCGGGTGGACAACAAGCTGCCCATGAGCCAGGAATGTGCCCTCCTGGCCAAGGCCAATGGGCTCCTGAGGTGCATTAGAAGGGCTGTAGCCAGGAGGTCCAGGGACATTCTCCTCTCCTACTCCAGGCATGGCCCTGCTGAAGGCACACCTGGAGTATTGTGTCCAGTTCTGGGCTCTCCAGGTCAAGAGGGACAGGGAACTCCTGGAGAGAGTCCAACAGAGACCCACAAAGTTGTTGAGGGGGCTGGAGCAACTCTCCTACAAGGAAGGGCTGAGAGCCCTGGGGCTGGAGAAAAGCAGCCGGAGAGGGGATCTACTCAATGCTCAGCAAGAGCTAAAGGATGGAGGGTAAGAGGATAGGGCTGGGCTCTTCTCAGTGGTGCCCAGTGACAGGACAAGGGACAATGGGCACAAACTGGAACCCAGGAGGTTTCACTTGAACTTGAGGAGAAATTTCTTTGGCTTCAGGGTGGTGGAGCCCTGGAGCAGGCTGCCCAGAGAAGTTGTGGAGTCTCCTCAGGAGACCTTCAAAACCTGCCTGAATGATTTACTGAGTGAGCTTGCTCTAGGAGGGCAGTTGGGCCAGATGATCTCCACAGGTCCCTTCCAGTCCCTGCCATTCTGTGGTTCTGAGTGAATCTGGAATAAAAACAGATGAGGAAGGGAAACAAAGTCTGTTGATTCCACCTCACTGCAGCCTCCTTTCAGAGAGCTGTAGAGAGCAATGAGGTCTGCATTAGGAACAGTGTGGCCAGCAGGAGCAGGGAGGTCATTGTGCCCCTGGACTCTGCTTTGGTTAGGCCACACCTTGAGTACTGTGTCCAGTTCTGGGCCCCTCAGTTTAAGAAGGACATCGAGACACTTGAACGTGTCCGGAGAAGGGCAACAAGGCTGGGGAGAGGCCTTGAGCACAGCCCTGTGAGGAGAGGCTGAGGGAGCTGGGGTTGTTTAGCCTGGAGAAGAGGAGGCTCAGGGGAGACCTCATTGCTCTCTACAACTACCTGAAAGGTGGTTGTAGCCAGGAAGGGGTTGGCCTCTTCTCCCTAGCAACCAGCACCAGAACAAGGGGACACAGACTCAAGCTGCACCAGGGGAAGTTTAGGCTGGAGGTGAGGAGAAAGTTCTTCACCGAGAGAGTGATTCGCCATTGGAATGGGCTGCCAGGGGAGGTGGTTGAGTCGCCGTCCCTGGAGGTGTTCAAGAGGGGACTGGATGTGGCACTTGGTGCCATGGGCTAGTCGTGAGGTCTGTGGTGACAGGTTGGACTCGATGATCTTCGAGGTCTCTTCCAACCTTGGTAATAGTGTGATACTGTGAGGTCTCCCCTCAGCCTCCTCTTCTCCAGACTGATCAATCCCAGCCCCAAGGCCCCATCTGACCTTGGCTTTCAACACTTCAGGCTTGGAGCCTCCACAACTTCTCTGGGCAACCTGAGTCAGCAGGGGGGAAAAATGCAAACAAAAAACAGAAGAAAGGGAAAAAAAGCAGTGGTATCAAGAAGAGAAGGAATTAATCCACTGAAAACACTCAATACCCAAAAGTTGAACACCTGCAAAAAGGAAGAGAAGAGTTGGATGTGGCAGGAGCAGCAAGTTGAAAGGTAAGTCATTTTGGCCAAAGCATTGAATTAGCTTGCTGTGGTGGTGATGCTTTGTGGCTTAAGGTTCCTTAAGTTCCACACAAATTAGCATTTTGCTTCATCTAGCCTCTGTGCTTAATGAATATTCTGAATTGCTGAGTTACTAATGTGCCACCTTAATGAGTGGATTAATTAATAAATAAATAAAGGCTCCAAAACACCTTTGAATTGTGCTCCTTGCCAGGCAGCCAGCGAGGGGGCAGAAGGCTCCAGTCAGTGAATTCCTAATTCCCTTCAGAAAATAAAAATCCAAAGTAATGGCTGCAGCTATTTGTGTCAGCCATAAAAATGGATCTAACCTGTGGTAAAGCTCCTATTGGGTATTATTACAGGTGATGGATTTCTTCCCCCCCCACCTCCAGTGGAGCTGGTGAGGTGCTCACTGTACAAACAACTCCGTGGAAAGTCAACACGGTTTACAAGTCAATAATTTACGGCCGCTCTGCGCACTGCAGAGTCGTATTTTACATTAAGTGACACTAATTAGGGGAGAAATATTCAAATGGGGAAGGACTGGGAGCTGACTGTGGCAAAGAAAATTTTGTTGGTGGGTTGTTTTTTTTTTCCCACTTGCAGTCTAAATGCAAATCAGAAGCTCCCAGAGTCACGAACACGTTGCTCTTGAGGGGGAAATAATTCCCCACTAAGTAGCCAGGTCTGGAATTACTGCCAGAGTTTGGGAGCCTGCACCGAATCCCAGCCAGGACAGGCTCAGCCCTTGCTGTCATTGGAAGGTTTAGATGAGGTGTGGATCTGTTTTAATTAGAAGTGAGACAGGGTATGGTGTGGATGATCCTTAAAAGGTCTCTTTCCAGCTCAAAGAATTCTGTGGCTCTCTATCTCACAGTCCTGGGTCTTAATCTCCAGAGGTCCCTTCCAGTCCCTACCAACCCGTGATTCTGAGTGAACCTGGAGCAAAAGGAGATGAGGAAGGGAAGCCAAGCAGAATTCCTGCACCAAATGTTGCTGCACCTCCCTAAAAGTTCAGCTGAGGAGAGCTGAGCTGTGGTGTCTGTGCTGCATTTCTGCTCTAGAAACCTGCCCCGGCTTAAACCAGTTTCTGCAGCCAACTGGATAAAGGGGAGGGGGAGATGAAATTGGACCCTATGAGGTATGATATAACCCTGTGTAGAAAAGCACAGATGTGTGGAAAGGTTAAAATAATAAAGGGCAGCAATCATAAGAAGTAATTAGAAACCTAAAAGAAAAATTTAATGGGGAGGAAGGGCTCTGGCACTGGTTTGGAGGGGGGAAGAAGCAAGCATTTGCGGTTGGAAGCTTCGTTTAGCTCTTCAGTTTCTTAGTAAGTACCATAAAAAGCCACCCAGCAGGTGTCTGAGCCAGTGACAGCAAGACCTGGGCAGCCGATTTCACATGCAAAGCCCTTTGGGTTGGCTCCCCCCTGCCGTGTTTCCCAGTAGCAAGTGTGCAGGAGACGTGCTCCAAGACGGGCTCAATTGAATTGAATTTCAACTTCAAATTGCAGGATTCGGAGCAGAACACCCCCTCCCCCCGAGCATATCCCTCCCCTTCTTGTTATGTGGGGATGCAAGAGGCGATTGGACGTGGCACTTGGCTCCATCCATGGTTTAGTCATGAGGTCTGTGGTGACAGGTTGGACTCGATGATCTTTGAGGTCTCTTCCAACCTTGGTGATTCTCTGTGTGTGGTTTGTTCTGTTTTGGAAGTAGCTGCAAAGCTAACCAAGCAGCATCCTGCTCCACCGCAGCACTGAGGCTTTCGTCAGGACTTTCTTGTCACCCCCTGCTCTCACAACTTGTTCCTGAGTTGAACAAATGAAGACAATTGCCTCTAATCAAGGTAATGAGCCATTGATGGAGCACAGAAGATGGCTTTCTCTTGGAACTGGGAGGGAATATTGAGGACATCTAATTTTCTCACAAGCATCGTGACTCATCTGGGTAATTTACGTTGGGATTTCCTCGCTCTCTAAACTTCACTCAAAGCTTTCATGTGTTAGGCAGAAATTAATTCTAGTAGCTTAAAAATAAACACAAACTAAGGGGGGAAAGAAAGCCCTAATATGGCTGCTGCTAATTGCAGCTAAGTAGCCTCCTCCTTCTGCACTTAACTGGGAGCTGCTGCTCTTTGTGCAGGGCGAGGGTTTGGGTGCTGCCTGCAGAAGTGATTTCTGTTATGAATGATTCTATCAAATATCTGCAAAACTGGCAGGGTAATGAAGTAACTCTGCTGCTGCCTGACATGCTGCAGAAGCTTCTCCACGCTGCCTTGGGCTGACAGAGCTGCTGCAGAATGCTCTGAGAGGCTGCTGGCTCCTTAGTTAGCTGGAGGCAGGGTGTTGGTGGAAGGGGGGAAATGTTTTGGGGTGAGCAGAGGGTTAGAGCACCTCTCCTGTGGAGACAGACTGAGAGAGTTGGGGCTGTTCAGTCTGGAGAGGAGAGGGCTTCGAGGAGAGGGCTTCAAGGAGACCTTATGGAGCAAAACTAGAAGTGGGAAGATTCAGATTGGTTGTTAGGAAGAAGTTCTTCCCCATGAAGGTGGTGAGAGACTGGCACAGGCTGCCCAGGGAGGTGGTGGAAGCCTCATACCTGGAGGTTTTTAAGGCCAGGCTGGATGTGGCTGTGAGCAGCCTGCTCTAGTGTGAGGTGTCCCTGCCCCTGGCAGGGGGCTGGAACTGGCTGAGCCTTGAGGTCTCTTCCAACCCTGACAATTCTATGATGGAATGGTGGAGATTTCATTGAAGCCCCTTTATGCCAGTCCTGCAGATCCTTCTCTGATGATGCCTGATTTATTAAGATCAGTGGGAAGGGGTTGGCTGAAACAGAGAGATTTGACTCTGAACCTTTAACTTGGTAGCTTTAAACATCTCTTTGGAAAAGATCATTTGAATGTTCTGAAAATGTGCTGTGTACAAGGCAATTAGGCTGAAGTGCTTCGAGGTGTGTGGATGGTAGATGGGCTCTGCTGAGCTGCTTGATCATGACATCCATAAAAATATTTATGTTATAGAGAGAGTATTTGTTACCTCATGTAGCTACTTCTCTTTTTGCAGTGCTGGCATAACTTGAACCATGCTTAATGGAGCAATTTCAGCACTGCTAGGGATGTGTGAGCTGCCTTTGTAGCTCAGAATTGGATATAAAAGCAGTAAGTTGATGTTAATTAGCAATCAATGGGGAAAAAAAGAGAAATCACTGTTTGAATAATTGATGGAGAGAAAAGTTCGAGAGGTCCTAAGCTTTGTGCAGTTAGGCAGCTCAGTGAAAAGCCATTGCACTGTAACATCAGATCAGAATAAAAATGATGTAGACCCTTTTCAGGGCTATAAATAATCTCACAAGGTTTGAGGCGGTGAAGGATGCTATGGAAAAAACCTTCTGTAAGCTCCTGAAGTGTGAAAATTAATCACTCATAAGCATTTGACAGCCAGGGCTCCATCCTGACAGCCAGAGACTTCACCTGCCACTGAAACATTTATTAATGTCCAGTTCTCAGGCCCTGCTTTGCTGATGCTCATTCATTTGCCCTGGCTTTTGTGTGGTGTTTGTGTAGCGAGTTGCTTTGCAATGTTCATTGACAACAGCAAAATCAGACTGATTATGCTGAACCTTCTAGAGCCAGTTAAGAGCTCCTTATGTGCCTCTGGTTTTGGGCCAGCCTAAATAATTTGTGGTTTTATTCCTTCCTAGGTCTACATATCCTTTGCTGTTGAGTTGGCTGAGGATCATCTGCTCGGCTCTGCACAGCATCTGATTGAAGTGCTGGGGAAGATGAGCACTTCAGAGAGCACCTGGCATTGTGCAGAGGAAAATAAGTCTTGCCAATTAACTGCAGAAGCACTCTTGCTAATTATTTTCTAACTATCCATTCCAGTTTATTATCCACCACCACCACCACCAGAAAAGAAGAGAGGAACTGTACAGCATCTTGTTTATAAAGCAGCAGCACTCAGCAGGGAATTGAACTGTGTGGTTCTCAGTGTGCTTCTGGAGAAGGCTCCAAGGAGATCTCAGAGCAGTCTTCCAGTACATAGTATCATAGTATCAGTCAGGGTTGGAAGGGACCACAAGGATCTTCTAGTTCCAACCCCCCTGCCATGGGCAGGCACACCCCCACACTAGAGCAGGCTGGCCAGAGCCTCATCCAGACTGGGCTTAAACACCTCCAGGGACGGGGCCTCAACCACCTCCCTGGATAACCCACTCCAGGGCTTCACCACTCTCATGGGGAAGAACTTCCTTCTCACACCCAGCCTGAAGGGGCCACAGGACACCTGGGGAGAGACTTTTGACAAGGGTTTGTAGTGGTAGGTGAGGAGCAATGGATTGAAACTGCAGCAGGGTAGATTTAGGTTGGAAATTAGGAAGTCCTTTACTATGAGCAGTGTAAGACACTGGAATGGGTTGCCCAGGGAGGTGGTTGAGGGCCCATCCCTGGAGACATTCAAGATCAGACTTGATGAGGCCCTAGCTGATCTAGTTGGAGATGTTCCTGCTGACCTTTGAGGGTCCCTTCCAACCTTGATGCAACCTGTGATGCTTTGACCACTGCCCCAACCCAAAGCAGAACAGCATGAGGCAGACGCTGCGGCTTAACCGTGATGGTTCCCAAGGGAGCAGCATTGCCTCACTGCAGCTGATGGCTTGGAGCTGTGTGTATTAGAATAAAGAGATTATTCCTATTAAATTAGCCTGAGCATCTCTGGGAAGATTCATCATGCTCCACCATCCAGCCTGCCTTTGGAAGTACAAGAGGAATGGGGAATGTCAAAGGCAATTTATTTCTCTGTAACATGTTTCTGAAGGTTGTGTCTTGAGTTCTTTATATCCAGAGTTTGGCTGCACAAGGTGATATAATGATGTGGCTGCTGCCTGATGTCAGGGAGAGAGTCTTTAGTTCTAGGACACTGTGGAGAGCAGGAGACAGCAGCTGTTGTCTTTGCTCTTTGTAGGGCTGTTTGGGAGGCTCTGCCTACTGGAAGGTGCAGCACTCAATACAACATTTGGTGCTGCACTTTGCTGACCTCTTCACTTTCTTTACAAAGCATCTCCCATCCAGGCTCCTTTTGCTACCTGTGAATGCAGAGGTGGAGCTCTCTTATTGTGCACCCCTAACTCTGGGCCCTAAGCAGGTGCTTCTCTTACCTTTAGATCTTTCCCTTTGCATCCTATCAAAGCTTTAGTATTTTGACAAAGCCTTCTGGAAGGAATCAAAGCAGCATTTTATAGCATGGAGAAAAACAGGAGAGAGATTGCCTGTTTTTTTTTTTTTCCCCTCTTCCTGCCAGCATGAAAATCTGTTCCTCAGCTTTTCATTTCCTTGCCCCCACTAATGACCTTCCTTGTGCTGCCAGCTTCAAACTCTTGACAGCTCGTTAGATCCAGGAGAGACTTTGCATGATCAGAGTGATAATTTTCAGCTCACTTTGTGGCTGAAAGTAAGTTTAGGAGCATTATTTATTCAAATTACAAGCATGAAGGCCCACATGGGAAATATGGAGGAGTGCCTTCTGTAAATGACAGCTTAGGGAGAATTCTCAATTGCAGGAGACAGCTGTATCCCAAAACTTAATCCAATTACTGGAGTGTAGTGAAAAATGTCACCCTGAATAAAACTGATACCATCATATGTGTTCATGGGGAATTTCTGGCTTACATATGGCTGGCTGGTTGGGGTTTGGGTTGGTTGGGTTTTTTTATAACCTTTAAATTCTAATCCAAACCTGGGGCCCGTGGAGTGCTTGTGGAATGAGAGGGATTTGAGCACGTGGAGTTTGCTTGAGGAAGGCAGCTTTAGACTGCAAACTGGGGAGAAATTCTTTCCAACGAGGGTGGGGAGACACTGGAACAGGTTGCCCAGGGAGGTCGTGGATGCCCCCTCCCTGGAGGTCTTCAAGGCCAGGCTGGATGGGGCCTTGAGCAACCTGGGCTGGTGGGAGGGTGTTTGAACTGGGTGATCGTTAAGGTCCCTTCCAACCCAACCCATTCTATGAGTCTCTGAATTTCTTCCTTGCTCTGAGCTCAGCTTGCAGCTGAGCAAAGTTCAGATTAGCCCTTTCCTGGAACATATTCTTCCCTCCACCTAGCGTGCTGTAGAAACCTTTGGGTTTGTGTCCTTTTGCCAACCTCATATTTCAAAGCGTTTTCCAGGAGCTTTTCAGGGACGTGAAGGGAGGGGAATCACTCGGGGAGCGCTGGCGTGCCGCCCCATATGCTGCTTCTGTTTTGTTGCCCATGAACAATTGCATGAGGAGAGGCAAAGTTGACTTTCTGGAAAACCTTCATTTTCAGCTGCTGGTGGATGCCAATGAAGCTGAATATTAAATCAGATGGAAAGCAGCAGCTTGAAAACATGCAATCTGCTCCGTGCTGAAATGCACATCTGGCTGATGTGTACTGCAGATCCTTGGCTCCCGCAAAGGTTGTTTGGGATAACAAAAGAGGATGTTTTGAAAGCTCTGAGCAGCTTTTTTTGGGCTTTTTTCTTTATATATATAATATATATATAATATAATTTTTTTTTTCATGTGTAAAATGCTGAACTGACTGTACTGGAGCCAACAGCTTCTTGATTTTCCACTGAGCCAGATTTAGCTGAAACTAGAGCTGCCAGCTTTCCTTAGCCTGTTGAACCAACATGCTCCCAACCTCTTGTACCGCCAGCGCCTTTCCTCCTGCAGTGTTGTCTCAGCTAAAGATGGTGGGGAGAAATACAAATATCATTGACTGTCTGTGTCTGCTCATTCCCCAGTGAACTCAGGAGAGCCAAGGGCATGCTCAGCACCTCAAGGGCTGATCTGAAGGGGAGGAAGCCAGCAGGCCCCGCATGCATCGCTTCATGAAGAACTTGGGAACTGATTTCTGCCAGCAACAGGTAAAGGCTGCCAAGGATCATTGCTTGCCTGGGAGAACCCACAGCCAGCTGCTTGGTGACAGACAGAATCATAGAATTGTCAGGGTTGGAAGGGAGCTCAAGGATCATCTGGTTCCAGCCCCCTGCCATGGGCAGGGACACCTCACCCTAGACCAGGTTGCTCAGAGTTCCATCCAGTCTTGCCTTAAAAACCTCCAGGGACGGGGAAAAACATTTGCATGCAGCAAGAAGGGAGCAGAGCTGCATTTCAAACTGCTGGGGAAGCCTGCAGGCCAGGCTGGCCTTTTTAATCAAAGCATACTTGAAAACTGGAGTTGGTAGAGGTGTGTGTGCTCAGACTGCATCCAGTGCTGCTGATGTCCTGGGGCTAGCAGAAGCTCAAGTGGCTGTTGAATATGCCCCTTGCATAATTGAATTGCTCATGTAGATGTGGACTAGGAAAAAGAAACTCTGTAGAAGTTTCCTGCATTTAGAGTTTTAAAAATCGTCATCTGGATTTCTGCAGAGCTCTTAACAGCTGGTCCAAGGACAACCCCCCCAGGCTGATGATCTGCACAAGGGGACTGAGGCACCCTCAATCAGTTTGCAGGTGACACTGAGCTGGCTGTCAGTGTTGGTCTGCTGGGGGGTAGGAAGGCTCTACAGAGGGACCTGGCTTGGCTGGGTGGATGGGCTGAGGCCAATGGGATGAGGTTCAACAAGGACATGTGCTAGGCCTTGCCCTTGGGTCACAGCAGCCCCATGAATGCTCTTCTGACCTGAGGCTGTCCCTGAAAAGTACACCTTGTATGGCTTTTTTGTTCCTATTTATATTGACCTGGGGAGAAAATGTGTGTTTGGGTTTTGATAACTGAGTGCTTCCATGGAGCTGTGTGGATATGTCCAGAGACAACTTCCCCTCAGAACACAGCTAGCAGTGAGGACTTGGTTTGTGAGGGCCCCTGAATGTGGTTTGGGAAGTCAGTTGCTCCAACAACTGTGCACTGTTGTTGTTCAAAGTGTCTGATATGCAAAAGATCAGACCTTAATTATTAGTCTGTAAGCACCACTGACTTCTGAGTTATCTGCTCCAGGCATCATTTGTTTGGTGCATCTCTGACCTTGGCTCATTTGACCGATAACAGTCTTGGGGAAACAGGAAAAACAAAAGCCCAGTGACTAATTAACATCTGCTTAATAACAAAATTATTTATGGGGAGCTGCCTCCAGGGCAGGTAATGGCTGGAGAGAAACTCTTGCCTAGTGGTTGAGGTGCAGCCACCCCAACCTGCTTCCAGAGCTTGCTGCCTGCTGCGGTTTTGGGGCGGGATGCTCAGCTGGTGCTGGTGGGCTCCAGCCATGGAGCTGAGCTCATCTACACCAAGTGGCCTCTCAGCTCTGAATCTCAATTGCTACCTGCAGGACAGGTTCATCAATAGTGTTGCTTGATGCAGCTCCCCTCTCAGTGTTAATTATGCAGTTCTCCTGGAGCAGGAATCTGTGCTGACTTTGAAGATAAATTAATCACCCCTGCACTTGCCGTCGGCCTGCGCCTGTCGGTTAAGGGTTATCTCCTGCCCCCTCTTCCCTTCGTGCACCAGAAAGTCAATGAACTGCTTCCTCACCAGCCTGGAAATCTATAGGGGAAAAAAGAAACAAAATCAAACTTTTCTAAAGCTTGGCCTGGAGTTTAACCAAATTTCTTTCTCCTAACTTTGCAGCTCAGGGCAAGCCGCAGAGCTGTGGTGCTGAGGAGCATAGTTCAAGAGCAGCCTTGGTAGAGGTAGAGAATGGTTGAACTCGGTGATCTTCAAGGGCTTTCCAGCTGAAATGATTCTGGGATCCTATGACTGAGGAGTGCTCTCGAGCTGTCTTACAGCAGTGGGATTGCAGAACAAGGTTTGTGTCATTTCTGTGCAGTCTGTAACACGACCTGGAATCCAGACCCCACCTTCTGAGCCTCATTCCAGTGTTCCAGGCCACAGGATGGTCCTTAGCGACATCTTGGAATCACAGAATCACCAAGGTTGGAAGAGACCTCAAAGACCATCAAGTCCAACCTGCCACCACGGACCCCATGACTAGACCATGGCACCAAGTGCCACATCCAATCCCCTCTTGAACACCTCCAGGGACAGTGACTCCACCACCTCCCTGGGCAGCACATTCCAATGGCGAATCACTCTCTCAGTGAAGAACTTTCTCCTCACCTCCAGCCTAACCTTCCCCTGGCACAGCTTGAGACTGTGTCCTCTTGTTCTAGTGCTGGTTGCCAGAGATAAGAGACCAACTCCCTCCTGGCTACAACCTCCCTTCAGGTAGTTGTAGAGAGCAAGAAGGTCTCCCTGAGCCTCCTCTTCTCCAGGCTCAGCAACCCCAGCTCCCTCAGCCTCTCCTCACAGGGCTGTGCTCAAGGCCTCTCCCCAGCCTTGTTGCCCTTCTCTGGACACCTTCAAGTGTCTCGATGTCCTTCTGAAACTGAGGGGCCCAGAACTGGACACAGGACTCAAGGTGTGGCCTAGCCAGTGCAGAGTACAGGAGCACAATGGCTTCCCTGCTCCTGCTGGCCACACTATCTCCCAACAGCCTTTGTCTTTTCCAGTGGTCTGAAGTGCATTTTGGATCCATCCTTTCTGCTCTAAACTCCAGTTGTCACCTGGGCTTTGTGGGCCAGCTGGATCTCTGCTTCAGCTAAGCTGAGGATAAGCTGCTTAGCCTTTAGCAGTAATTGAATCAAAGCCAAATTCCCAGTCCCAGGCAGTTCATCCCTAGTTCAACAAAGAGAGCCGGCACGGCGCGCGTGTCTGCTGCCGAGGAGGAGCAAATTAGTCCTTTGAAAGCGAATGCAGCAGGGAGGTTGGATGTCTTTACAACTCCTGCCTTCGCCAGCAAACCCTTTCCTCGGGTTAGCTCAGAAAAGTGCTTTACAGGAGTCTGTCAGCAAGACTTCAGGGGGAATAAATCCCAAGTCATCAGCTCCACGGGGCGAGGTTTTGCCTTTTGTGGCCACTTTTAGTCATCCTAATTTTCCAGCAGAATTTAATTTATCTTTGAAGTAGATAACAATCTGGAGTCAGCCTGGCACCTGTCCCCATGGAAAAGACTCTCTTCAGTGTCTCAGTGTGGAAGTGAAAGCGGAGAGCAGAAGCAAGGAAATAGGGGGGTGGGCTAGATGACCTTCAAAGGTCCCTTCCAGCCCAATGCATTCTGTGATTCTATGAACTCAAGGATTTGATGAAGCTTGGACCACTGAGTCCCTGCTCTCTGTGCTGTGTCCCTGGGGGGGTGTCAGATAAATGTGAAGCCATTCTAAGAAAGTGTAGCAGCTAAAATAGAAAACCTACCCCATTTTTGGTTGATTTTGCTCCACCTTTCTTTCTAAATACCAAACCAATAGAAAAACCAAGGCTGCCAGATACTGAGATACTGGCTTCTCGGGTTTGACCTATCAAAGCAGTCAGGGACTGGCACAGGCTGCCCAGAGAGGTGGTGGAGTCCCCATCCCTGGAGGTGTGCAAGAAAGGTGTGGCCACGGCACCTGGGGCCATGGTTTAGTGGCCATGGTGGCGTTGGGTTGATGTTGTACTCAGTGACCTTAGAAGGATTTTCCAACCTGCATGGTTCTGTGATTCTATTCATTTGTAATCAGTTCTTGCTCCAAATGCATTTGCCTCCTGAACTGCTACTGAGACCTGAAGTTTGCTTTCCTGGGTTCCAGCAGCTCTGCAGCTTCTGGAGCAGAGCTGACATCCATCTGAGGAAGGCAGCGTGGAGCTGGGGTGCGCTGCAGTGCAGCCAGCGCGGGATGTGGTGGTGCTGGCTGAAGGTGGGAGCTCTTCTCCTCTGCTCAGCACACACACACAGAGTCAGTTCTACCTACATGTTTCTCCAAAATATCTGGTTCTAATCATCTGTAATTATGAAAATGTTCTGCTTTTTGATTGTGTATCTGCTCAGGAAAGCCGAGATGAAAGTCAAATGCGGGGCCGCTTTCCTTTCAGTTTATTCATAAGGCCTCAGGAAACTAATGAGATTTATTCTGTGAATTAGTTTATAATTGTGCTTTAACTGCACTGTGACATTTAATAATGTCAGAACGATTTTGCTTTAGGCAGAGTGATTTCAGCCTCTGTAGAAAATTAATTACCACTTTCTGCAAAACTACTTTTTATTTTCCCGTGCGTGAGCCAAGCAGGAGGCTCAAGGTTAAGCTGCTTTCTGATATTTTGAGGAGGGAGAAAAAAACTGCATTGAAGATGTGGATCTGGCTGCCTGGTTCACACACATGAAGCTGACTGTGTTAAGTAATCACAAATCAGAACCTGTTATTATCAGCAGTGTTAGATTAGGTTTTTTCCAAACGCAGCCTTAATTACGGTGCTCTGCGGCGCCCAGACTCTGCGTGCCCGGCTTGGGGAGCTGCAGAGAAACCTGGGGGAGCTTTGGGGGAGCTCCTGGCACCTGCAACCCCCCCGACCCGCTCACATCACCCTCTTTGTTCATACATTCCACTGCTTTGCTTGTTCAAAGCCTAAAGGAGACCCCAAGCCTGTCCTGTGCAAGTCCCGCCTTGTTCTGATGCACTTAGAGGGCAGCTCCTTATTCTCTCTCCTCCTCTGGAGCACCAGAACCTCAGTTCTGCTGCCACAGGGGACCTAGAAGCAGCAGCGTCTCCTAAATGTGCAAATTTTATTTCACAGAGTCAGAGGTTAATGAACTATTTCATTTGTTGTGAAGTGTGGATCGAGGTAAAGATAGATCAGGCTCTTAACTATGGGTAGGTAGGAAAAGTAGCCAAAACTCGTGGGAACAACTAAAAGCTTGCTCTCTGGGGTAATTTTGAGTGTGCCTTTGTGCATGCAGTAGCTGATAAAATGGCACAGATGGAGGGGTTTGGCAAAAGAAAAAGAATATGGTTTGGGGGTTCACACGTTGCTGCAAGCTTTGAAGTATATTTCTGGTTTTATCTCCTCATAAGAACTGCTGCAAGTGTGGAAGGATTGCTCTGCTGGGGTGGCAGGAAGAGATCTTTGTGTTGGAGGGGTGGTGGTGTTGCAAGAGTAGAGCAGCGAGGCAAAGGAATTTAAGCCATCCAAAGGGCAAATCAGAGAGATTAATGAGCTCCAGAGTGACAGCTGCAGTTACATGCCTGTTAGCCAGATCACTTCAGATCAGATCCAGTGCTTATTGGAGTCAATGGAGAAAGTGACCTTTGCTTTCAGACAGTGTGCAGGGACAAATATTGTCTTGCATTTGCCTGGCAATCACTTGGATTTCTAGTGCTTTGTGGGTTTAAAGTTTGGATATTTGTATCCAAATACATTAAAAAAAAAAATTCAAAGACTCGAAATTGCTGCAAAGTTTCAGAGACTTGCAGTGCCAGTAGCGTCCCTGCTCACTTCTTCTGTGCTTGGTGCTTCCACTCACAGCTTCCAAAGTCCTGCTGCAGAAGAGGAGGCTGTTGGCGACCTTCTGGCTCTCTCCAACTCCCTGAAAGGAGTCCCATGACAAAGACAAGAGGTGCTGGGGACAAGTTATTGCTGGAGAGATTCCCATTGGGCTCCAGAAGAAAATGTTTCCCATGAGCACAGTCAGACACTGGAATCACCTCCCAAGGGAAGCAGTGGAGTCCACTTCACTGGGCAGTTTGAAGCCTCAGCTTGCAGGGTGCTGGGCCCAGCTCAGTGCAACTCTGCTGTGAAAAATTTCTGTGCTGCAAGAGTGGTCAGGCAGTGGAACAGGCTGCCCAGGGAGGTGGTGGAGTCCCCACCCCTGGAGGTGTTGACAAATGTGTGGCCATGGCACTTGGGACTGTGGTTTATTGGCCATGGTGGTGCTGGGTTGCTGGTTGGACTTAGAAGGAAGGAAAGAGAGTGACAGCTGAGTACTGAGTGTTTGCAGCATCCCGGCAGAAACAACAGGAGCACTTCCATCTCAGGCCTGTGTGTTGGAGACAGCCAGGTGCCGACACTTCCCCTTGGTGCTGGAGCTCCTCAAGAACAGCAGCACTGTCCAAACTCCTCAGCTTCTCATTAGCCCCTCCCCCCACACACTTTAAAACAGATGATTTCTCCCAAATATTTAATCATTAGAAGTTTCATTATAATAACAACTTGAGGCTTCTTCCAATTAACTGAACAATAACTGTACCTTGGGCTAATAAATGTTCAGCTGTGGGCCTTGAATTTATTGGCCCAGGAAAATGGTTATTGCCTCATAAACAGGAAGCACCTTCAGGTGATTTAATGACTCATGTTTCTTCAGCTTAATCTCATAAACAGTTGAGATGAGAAAGAGATTAAAAGAGGAGAAAAAAACCCCACCCCCCCACCCCCCAACTTTCCACTGGCAGTGACTTAAAGACAAGACTCTGTTCATACATCTATGAGCAGCCAGGCCCCAGCACTGCAGAAGGATCTGCAGTTGTCACTCAAGTCATTCACACAACGTTTGCTGCCTTCTATTTGATTCTGGGAAGAGCTGAATAAATAATTGTTATGGTAATCCACTGCCTGTGCCACTAACATGATGTCCTACATCACCCTTCAAGGACTGCACCTGAAGACATGCAAATGAGTTGCAGATTCTTAATGGGGAGAGCAACCTGCTGGTGTCATCAGGCAAAATTTGATGGCAGGGCTGTGAGCTGCTGCTGTTCTGTTTCAGTTTTTAAATGCTGGGTAGAAGGTTGCAAAAAAAATAATCATAGACTTGTTGTAGTTGGAAAAGCCCTCTCAGATCATCAAGGGGCAGCGTGGCACACACTGGAACCCAGAAGGCTCCATCTGAACACGAGGAGAAAATTCTTTGGTGTGAAGGTGCTGCAGCCCTGGAGCGGGCTGCCCAGAGGGGTTGTGGAGTCTCCTCTGGAGACTTTCCAGCCCCACCTGGATGTGTTCCTGTGTGACCTGCCCTGGCTGCCCCTGCTCTGGCAGGGGGCTTGGACTGGATCATCTCCAGAGGTCCCTCCCAACCCCTGACACTGTGATTCTGTGCCTCTGAGACCCCCTGCTGTAGAAGACTTATTTCCAATTAATATCTCTTCTGTCCCTGAAGAATAAATGATACCTTTCAGAGAGTTTCATTAATATTGATGAGCTTTACATATGGCTAGTTAGTATTCAAAGTATTTCAATTTGTTAAACAGAAAGAGTTTCAACCATTAATTATGTTCTGGCCATTCAATTTCCATCAAATTGAATAAAGTAATGTGTTGGAACAGGATGATGCGTTGGGACCAAAAATATCTTCACTCTTTCTGCCTTCAAGCAGATCGAAAATGTCTTGTTCAGCCTTCCTCCCCCAACCTTCTTCTACATTTGCATGGCTTGTGTTTCATGTATTTATTTTGCTTTGCAAAAAGACAGGGCAGTACACTGCACAGAGCAAAACTCCATGGTGTAATGCAGGACCGTGGTATCCTGGAGTGGCTCAGGTTGGAAGGGACCTCAGAGATCACCTCCTCCAATCTCCCTGATTCTCAGCTGGACTCCTCATCCAACCTGGCCTTGAACACCCCCAGAGAGGAGGCAGCCACAACCTCCCTGGGCAGCCTGTTCCAGAGTCTCACCAGCCTCCTGCTGCCTGCAGAATGTCAAGGTTTGGGTTTCATATAGAGAAATATCTTCATGTCCAATGGAAATGGACAATGTTGGTCACAACAACCCCATGCAGAGCTACAGGCTGGGGGCAGAGTGGCTGAGAGCTGCCAAACTGCCAAACAGGACCTGGGGGTGCTGACTGACAGCTGCCTAAACATGAGCCAGCAGTGTGCCCAGGTGGCCAAGAAGGCCAATGACATCCCAGCCTGCATCAGGAACAGTGTGGCCAGCAGGAGCAGGGAGGTCATTGTGCCCCTGGACTCTGCTTTGGTTAGGCCACACCTTGAGTCCTGTGTCCAGTTCTGGGCCCCTCAGTTTAGGAAGGACATCGAGACACTTGAAGGTGTCCAGAGAAGGGCAACAAGGCTGGGGAGAGGCCTTGAGCACAGCCCTGTGAGGAGAGGCTGAGGGAGCTGGGGTTGCTGAGCCTGGAGAAGAGGAGGCTCAGGGGAGACCTCATTGCTCTCTACAACTCCCTGAAGGGAGGTTGTAGCCAGGAAGGGGTTGACCTCTTATCTCTGGCAACCAGCACCAGAACAAGAGGACACAGTCTCAAGCTGTGCCAGGGGAGGTTTAGGCTGGAGGTGAGGAGAAAGTTCTTCACTGAGAGAGTGATTCGCCATTGGAATGTGCTGCCCAGGGAGGTGGTGGAGTCACCGTCCCTGGAGGTGTTCAAGAGGGGACTGGACGTGGCACTTGGTGCCATGGTCTAGTCAGGAGGTCTGTGGTGACAGGTTGGACATGATGATCTCTGAGGTCTCTTCCAACCTTGGTGATTCTGTGGTTCTGTGAAATCCTTGCTTTGGCCTGCATTTCTGTGTGCACACGGAAGGGCTTCCCAAGGAAGCTTCACCTTTGTTATCCCAGGTGGCAGAAAGGAGCTGGAACTGCATTTTCTGGGCTTGAAAACCAGAATATGAGTCTTTGAATTCCACACTGCTTTGGCAGGGTGAGTTTGCTTCTGTTCCAACAGATGAAAAGACATCGAAGTGCTCAGAGAGTGAATTGCACAGAACATCATCTCCCAGGTACAAAAGAAAGCAAAGGCACAGGGAGGGGAGGATCTTTGCCAGCCTTCCCTGTCAGCACTGTGGCCAATTTGGAAGCATCTAATCTGTGCTGCTTTGAATGTTTCTGTTACACACGTGAATAAACAGCTCAGTGTCATGTGGCTCCACCACACAGGGAACTAATCCATCCCACCCTTTGTGGCTGAGCAATGAAATCAGCCATGAAAGACTATTTTGATTGAAGCCCAGCAGTTTTGCTTGCTTTTCAGTTGTTAATGGCTCACAGAATCACTGTGGTTGGAGAAGACCTTGAAGAACATTGGGTGCAACCATTGGATGAATCCTAGAACCACTGAATTGTTTGGGTTGGAAGAGCTCCCTAAGATCACCAACCCAGCACCACCATGGCCACCAAACTATGGCCCCAAGTGCCATGGCCACACATTTCTTCGACTCCTCCAGGGATGGGGACTCCACCACCTCCCTGGGCAGCCTCTGCCAACTTTGGCTTACCGTGGACCAACGAAATGGGTATTTGGGATACTGGGAAGATGGTGGTGTTCAGACTTAGGGATCATTTAAGCACTTGTAGAAAGGTTACCCTAAATTAGCATTTTATGATGCCTGCTGGAGCTATGCAGAAAATGATCCTTTCATTTTTCCTTTCCCTAAGAAGATGTCACTTCAGAGACTCAATAAATGCCTAAAATAAGTCTTCTGTAGTTACTGCTAAAGTGCTTCTGAAGTGTCAGCAACGCTCTGTCATTAGCCTGGAGTGAAAATGGAGCTCCTTGCCATAGTGTCTCTCAAAGTATGCCTTGTGGGCCCCAAGAATTGCTCTTTGAATGGGTTTTTATTGGGGGAAGGGAGGGAGGTGGATAACGAATCTTAGGTTTTCAGGAGGAATTTTCTCCTTTCAGTGTTTCCCTGAATAGCTCAAATGCTGGTATTCACCACAGGCATCATTAGTGCTGCTAACTCTGAGCCACTGCCACATTAAAAAAAGCAGTGCAGAATTGACTGCTGATTGCTGGAGAGCTTTACCAGTGCACAAATGGCCCAGTGCAGGGGGCTTCCCCCAAAATTAGCTCAGTGCATTGCCAGACACTGAGAAGCCTCTCTGTGCCCCCACCCCGATTGATGTGCTCTCTGTGCATGAGTCTTTGGGCTGATACCACTGCCGGCTGCTGCTCAGCATAAGAAGAGGAGCTAGAAGGCGGCAGTCACTGCCTTTTGGAGAGCAAAGATCTGGACAGAAGTGGTTATCCTTGCTTGGAACAGGGGGCCTGGATCTGATGACCACCTGGACACCTGCCAGCTGTGGATGTTCTGTGACTGTGCACTGGAAAAGGCTGTGGTGGGACATGGCCACAGAATTGCTGGAAGTGGAAGGTCTATGGTTTCATTAATTAATGCCAGAGGGATGTCATCCAGGGGGATCTGGGCAAGCTGGAGAGGTGTGCCCAGGTGAACCTCATGAGGTTCTACAAGACCAAGTGCAGGGTCCTGCACCTGGGCCAGAACAATCCTCATTCCCAGTCCAGGCTGGGGGATTCTTTGGCGGTGGTGGAACAGTGGAACATGTTGCCCACAGACACAGTGGGGGTCCCATCCTTGGAGACCAGGCTTGATGTGGCTCTGAGCAACCTGACCCAGTGGAGGATGCCTTTGCTGACTGCAGAGGGGTTGGACAAGATGACCTTTGGAGGTTCCTTCCAACCCAATGCATTCTAGGGTTCTGTGTAAGCAGTGTTTCAGCAGCTCAGCTCCAGCTGACTGGCAGTGAGGAAAGGCAATGGCTGGAAGCCACCCACCTCCTAGGCCTGCACATCCAGAAGCCATTTGTCTTCTTTAAGGGCTCTAATGAGCTAATTGAAGACATGAAGGACTACAGTTAGTTACTGTTAAAATTAAGCACTTTTGAGACAACTGGGGCTAAATCCAGGTCCTCAGCCAGAGCAGGCTGCCTGTCACCAGCCATTTGGGACTGCTCAGAAATGGGTTTTGAAGAGGAAAAAAGGCTGCAGGATCACTTGCATTCAGCAAGCAGGATAATCCCCTGGCTTTGGTAGCGACTAACTTTGATGTAGCATTACAACAAATTTGCATTTTAATGCCCAGTTCTCTGGGTTTCCTCTTTGGGGTAATCCTCTATTTTTGGAGAATTAATTGCTTTTTGAAGCGTGCTTTGGCTGCTTGTCCCTCTAATGAGAGATGGAATCAATATGTTACAGAAAGGCTCTTAAGATCTTCGGAGGATCTTAGGAGGACCTTAACCTCACATCACTCTTAAGATCTTAGGAAGATCTTAGGAGAGATGATCATAAAGATCTTAAGAGAGATGTGAGGTTTAACTCCCTGCATCCTGACTCTGAAATGTTCTCCTTTATCCAGACACTCCCAAATAGTTTCTCCTGGGTCTTGAGCACTCTGATCTAGCAGGAGGTGTTCCTGCCCACGGCAGGGGAGTTGGAACTAGATATCTTGAAGGCCCCTTCCAGCCCAAACCATTCTGTGAATCGGAAGCGCTACCTGGGATGCTTTGATTCTGGGGTTTTACTGTTAATAAAGTGAGGTTTTCCCCAATGATTTCTGACTTCTGTTCCACCACATTTTATTCCCAGTGGTGTCCAAAACAAAGGGCAACTTTAAATTGCCCACACTGGTCAAATGATGCCATTTTTGTTTAGCATGGAGAGTCCTAGAAGCTGCTGAAATACAAGATGTGGTTCCACAAGCACTTGAGTTTCCCTTGTGTCCACCGAGGACACTTCAAGCGTTGTAGCTGACACAGTACCATGGAAACTGTGGTTTTATTCTTAGGGTCAGGGCTTGCTGAGGGCAGAAGTTGGGCCAACAAGTTTGACACTCTATTAATGGACCATAAAATAAACTTCAGTGCCTCAGCTCTCCACTGAGTGCTGCACAGCAATCAATACCTTGTTTTTATAGCACAGAAAGCTCTTTAAATCTTCAAGAACATGAAGAACAAGAGATCAAAGGAAGCATTGGGAAATGACATGTACAATGAGAGAATTTAGAGCTAAAACAGTGCCAGTGATTAGATGTGCTGAAATACTGAAGGCCTGGGTGTAATTCTGCTGGAGCTCTTGGTGCAGCAGCTCCTGAGCTTGTCCCAGGAGCACCTGCTGCAGCTGGGCCCTGTCTGACAGCAGCCATGGGCAGGAGGGACGAAGAGCCTGGCCAGGATAGGCAGTTCCCAGCTTATTACCATTTTATTAGTGCTGGACTTTTCACTGTCTTTTCAGTCCTGTTATCAGGTAGCCCAAGACAAGGAACATTCAAGGGCACAAGATGAAACAGATGATTTTATGTCTTCTTCTTCTTCTTCTTGTGCATGTTGAAAGGTGATTTTTTTTTCCTTATTTTTTATTTTTTATCCCATGGAGCAAAGTAGTTAACTCCTTCTTCTGAAGAGAATTAAAATGGGCAACATCTGAGCAAGAATTACAGAGGTGTGTAATAATTGCCTGGCATTTCCATACGCTCTGGAAGCAGTCTGAGCTTTAAAGCAAGCATATTGTCCAATTCATCATCGTGCAGGCAGCCTTTTACTTTTAGCAAGGGACATACATCACAGGGCTCAGCAAGCTTTAGGAATGGATTCTCAACGTGGACAGATGGTGCTTAAGATGCCTGATGAGAGGCCTGACTTTCTCAGAGTGTGGCAATGTCAGAGGAGAAGACAGCTTCTTGGGCTCTTGTCTCCTTTTCCATGAGTGACCAACGTTGGAAGTGCTGAGCACTGAGCTGCTGCACTCTGAGCCCAGCAGAAATTCCTCAACAGGCTCGAGGCAGGATGGATGTGAAGCCACCAAGCTGTGAAGCCACCAAGCTGTGTGCTGGCAGAATTCCTGCACCAGGGCCACAGCAACCCCATGAAGGCTCTGGGTTGGGGCAGCATGGCTGGAAACTGCGCAGTGGAAAAGGACCTGGGGATCATAGTATCATAGTATCAGTCAGGGTTGGAAGGGACCTCAAGGATCAGCTAGTTCCAACCCCCCTGCCATGGGCAGGGACACCCCACACTAGATCAGGCTGCCAACAGCCTCATCCAGCCTGGGCTTAAACACCTCCAGGGATGGGGCCTCAACCACCTCCCTGGACAACCCATTCCAGGGCTTCACCACTCTCATAGGGAAGAACTTCCTCCTCACCTCCAGCCTGAATCTCCCTACCTCCAGCTTCATTCCATTCCCCCTAATCCTATCACTACCTGATATCCTGAGAAGATGCTGGCTGACAGTGTATGAAGATGAGCCAAGGTGTGCCCAGGTGGCCGAGAAGGCCACCAGCATCCTGGCCTGGATCAGTAATGGTGTGGCCAGCAGGACTAGAGAAGTGATTGCCCCCTGGTGAGGCCAAACCTTGAATCTTGGGTTCAGTTTTGGGTTCCTCTCTCCAAGAAGGACTTGAGGGGCTGGAGCAGGTCCAGGGAAGGGCAAAGCTGGTGATGGGTCTGGAGAGCAGGGCTGAGGGATGTGGTTTAGCAGTGGACTTGGCAGTGTTGGGTTAGTGGTTGGGCTCAATGATCCTGGAGGTCTTTTCCAGCCTAAGCACTCTGTGATAACTTGTAGCTGCTCCCTTGTTCCTCATGTGTGCTGACATGGGCTTAGAGATTCAGCAGCAGCAACCACAACTAAGTGGAAGTGAGCAGAGCTTCCGAGGAGCTGCCACTTCAAGGTGTTGTCTCCAGGCTGAGGTACAAAGAGCTTTTTCATAATGCAGATCACAATATAGCTCTTAATTTTCTATCTGAGATGCTTTCTGCTGTCTTAGTCATTAATAAAAGAAATTAACTTCAACTCTAAATAAATATAAACTTTTAAATCTTAATGAGGTCACTGAGATGGAAACAAAGGAGCTCTGAATGTAGCAGTGGAGCTGGGGGCGTAGTGCAGCAGGGAATCACAGAATGGTTTGGGCGGCTGTGTCCATCTGCCCTGAGCAGTGCAGGTGTTCCTAAGGCTAGGCAGGCTTCACCTTTCAAGCCAACTCCTGTCCTCAGCCACCCTTCCCCAAATAAACCAAGCCCTATTTTCATTAAATTGCCTTTTAATTTGCCATTAAATTTCAGCATCATTCAGGAACAGCAGAGGCTGGCAGAGCCTTGGCTCTTCTCTTCCTCTGTGGGCTTGGGAAAGGTTAAACATCTGCATGTCCTCGATGTAATTATGATGGGATGGGACAGCATCTTCTTCCCACCAGCTGCCAGGGAGCCTTGCATGGCTCAGGCAGCCCTGAAATGCTGAGAAGGGTCAAACATTGTATGAATTCCATTAAAAACCATATGCACAAGCAAAAGCTTTCTGCTGTGTGCCGAGTCCTAAGGACACACCATGACTCTCAGCTGGCCAGAACTGGACGTGGTTCATCCGTTTTGTGCATTTAGTGCCAGGGATTAGGGAATGTGAGCTGAGCTGGGGCAGCTGAGAGCCTGCCTGAAATGCAGAGGGAAGAGCTGGGTAGATTAAGGGCAATTGGATCAGTGTGACCAGGCCACCGGGGTGGCAGAGCAGTCCAGATGGCAAAGCCTCAGAGTGAAGCCATGAGAACATTTCCAGCAGCGTCAGCTGGGTGCTTGGTCCTGAGAGAGTCTCCAGGTGGCTGAAAACAAAGATCTTGGACTGAAACTGTGGCTGTGTTGTGGGGCTGCTTGGCCTGGAGAAGGGCAGCCTGAGAGGAGATGTTCTCAGTGCTCAGCCGTCTTTCTGCACAAATCCAAGTTCCTTGCTTCACCTCCTCACTGAGCAGGACGGAGCTCTCAGGCTGAGTGAAGTCCTGCTGGAGAGTAAAGACAACACAAGCAAAGCCCTGGAGCCTTTCAGCTGCAGAGTGCTGTGTGGGACGTGTGGGTCTAGGTGTCAAATTAATTAGCTGAAGCTTAATTAGCTGTAATCGAAGTGACCTGTAATTTCCTCTTACTTGACTGGAGTACACTAACGGAAGCCCTTTGCCTGGCCGTGTCTGCCTGCCGTCCCTCACCAGAGGCGCTGCTGCTGGTGAGCTCTGTGGAAGCAGCAGAGCATTAGCAGCAATTTCCGCACCTCTTTCAGCTGATGAACGATGTGAGACCCTTTGACTTGGAGGACATCAAAGCAAATCAGGTTCTGGCCCTTCTGTTCAGAGATGAGTCTAATTAGTGCTAATAAATAGAGTGACTTGTGGTGAACTGTTATGAAAAGATCCTACAGCTCTGCCCCGTGGTGACAAACTCCCCAGAGGAGTTCTCCCACCCCCCCCCGCTCGTTCATTTGTTCTCTGTGCCGAGTAAGAACCTTTCCTGATAGGAGTGGTGTTGCCTTTCTTGTAACCACAGAATCATTAAGGTTGGAAAAGGCCTCCAAGCAACCCATGGCCACTAAACCACGGCCCCAAGTGCCACGGCCACACCTCGCTTGAACACCCCCAGGGGTGGGGACTCCACCACCTCCCTGGGCAGCCTGTGCCAATCCTGACCACTCCTGCAGCAGAGAGCTTTTTCCTGATCTCCAACCTGAACGTCCAGAGTGTGTGGACTCTTCTCTTCAGTGGTCCATTTGACCAAGGAAAAACAACTTTTGGCCACCCAAATGCAGGAAGTGTTTGAGCACAGTTAAGGAATTGATGTTCTCCTGGCTTTCGTTCCATCATTCTTGCTGCCTTCTGGTGATGAATTCTGCAAGAAGCACTCGCAGCAGCCCAGCCTCTCTCCTGCTTAATTTGCTGTGAGGATATCATCCTGGCAGCCCCACCAAGAGCCTCTGCTGGCAGCTAGGCTGCACTGGGATGCATTTGTCAATATCTTCCTCGATATCAATGAGTGGAGAAGCAGCAGTGGTGCCTGTGTGGTCCAGCAGGTAAAGTTGTAACCCATGACAGTATCAAAGGGGGGCAATATTTGCCCAAAGGTGCACAGAGCCCTAACCCCCCAGGCTGCCACAGCTGTAAGCACTCAAAAGGCACTTACCAAATTAGAGAAACTAAACAGGATTTGGCTCAATTAGCAGGGAGACCTCCGGGGAAAGCCCAGGTGCTGCAGATGCTTTGTGTCAGCAGGTTCTGCTCGCTCTCTAATCAGATATTTAATCAGTGCCCCGGGGGGAGCTGGGAGTAGAGGTGGAGGCTGTTTGTGTCCCGTGGTTGTAGGAGCAGCTCCAGCGTTTCTGCCACCCATCAGTTGCAGGTAAGTTGTGTTCAGGTCTCTTAAATGTGCTTCTGCCTCAGCTAGAGTCTGCTGAGTGCTTGGAAGTGCTGGCGTCTGAAGGGCTTTGCTGGACCAAGCTGATCCCTCCTCTTGAGAACAGCCTGTGAAGTGCTGCTTTGAGAAGTGTGTTTGGGATGGGAAGAGGTCCTTGCTATTTGCGCTGGTCTGTGGTGGAAGCTGAGAGTGCTGGCAGGCTGCCCTGCTGTGGGCAGGGGGCTCCTGCTGCTTTGGAAGCACTGTGATGGCAGCGACTGGTGGTGGCGCAGCGTGAGGCTTCCCCTCGGCTTTGGTGGTGTTTGCCATCTTAAGAGCCTTCATTTCCCCCCTTGCTCTGCTTGAAGCCTACAGGAAATGTCTCTTAAAACAGAGGGAGAGTTCTGAGATTCCTCCTCATTTATCTCAAGTCCACTTTGCACCACTCCTGGCAGCACTCAAAGGCTGTCTGTAACGGCTCTGTGATGGGTTTAGAATGCAGGAGGGTGAAATTGAGTCCTTCAGATGGGAAGGTTCATACCTGGCCTGGAAGTGGGATCACTTCCTATGCTCTCATGTAGATGTTGGGATCCCAGGTCGCATCCTGCTGGCCAGGAGCTCGGTTAGCAGTGGGATCTGCCCTCCTGCCCTCTTGATGGCCCCTATGAAACTGGCAGCCTCACAGAGCAGGTGTGTATCAGTCAGGGGATGAGGAAAGACACCTTTCCTGCCACCCCTGGCACAACTCCTTGAGCTTCTCTGGGTATATTTTGTGGTGCTTTGCCATGCAGAGGTGCTGGAGCTTTGCTGTTTGAGTGTAACTCAGCCATCCTAAACTTCCACCCAGCACTCCCTGCTGCTGTAAAGTCTGCTGCTGACAAATGATGTCAGGAGTGGTTTGTGCCACCCAGACTGGTTGTGGTTGTGCTGCTCTCAGGGATCAGACAGGGTCAGCACCTCCGTTTCAAGCACCCGTGTAGTGCTGAGGTTGAGCTGTGCCTTCCTGTCCTGCAGCAGGAGGGAACTGCCGTTCTCCATCACCTCTAACAGGCCCAGAGAGGTTTGGTGCCTGGTTTGTGTTTCTTGTTTTACATCTCTTGAGAGGGGGCAACATGAGGCACTCTCCTGTGTATGTGAGCACACAAGTCCTCTCCTTTCATCTCATGTCTTCAGGTGAACTTCCTCTTGCTGTAATATTTGGTCACTGTTCAGCTGCATTAGTTCCTGGAGAGATCAGTAGTTACAGAACAGACGGAAACCTAATTGTGGCAATCCCTCTCTGTTGTGGGGATGTTTGCAGAGGAGAGGAGCAGCAATAGGATCTCCTCTGGATTGATTGCAGCAGAGGGCAGGAATACAAATGCTGCAGCAAGCAGGGAGTCTTGCAGCTCAGCAGAGAGGAGCAGCAGCTGCTGCATTGCTTTTGTGAAGTGGCGTTGTGTAATCACAGGGCAATAGTCGCCTCTTGACAATGAATCACTCCCTTTTATTTTTCCCACTCATTTTTGGGTGCTAGGAACCTTTGCTGTGCACTACAGCAGCATCACACTGCCAGGTTTATAATGCCAGAGATCCCCTCAGGGATGTCCAGTTTTATGTTATAGAATCACAGAATGGGTTAGGCTAGAAGGGACCTTTGAGACTCCAAGCCCCCTGCAGTGAACAGGGACATCTCTAAGCTATGTAGACTCATTTTATGAGGCTATAAAGAGCCTCTCACTCCAAGGAGGACTCTGAGGAGCTGGAGTGTGTCCAGAGAAGGGCAACAAAGCTGGGGAAGGGTCTGGAGAACAGGGCTGGGGAGGAGCAGCTGAGGGAGCTGGGGGTGTTCTGTCTGGAGAAGAGGAGGCTGAGGGAGACCTCATTGCTCTCTGCAGCTCCCTGAGAGGAGGCTGGGGCCTGGAGGGGGGTGGTCACTTGTCCTAGCTAACAAGTGACAGAACAAGAAGAAATGGCCTCAAGTCGCCCTGTGGGAGGTTTAGGTTGGATGTAAGGAACAATTTCTTCCCTGAAAGGGTTTGCAAACCCTGGCTCAGGCTGCCCAGGGCAGTGGTGGAGTCCTCATCCCTGGAGGTGCTTAAAAGCTGTGTAGGTGTGGTGCTGAGGGATGTGGTGTAGTGGTGAGAGGATGCTGAGGAGCACTGAGTTCCCTGCTGTTCTGGAGCTGCAGTGAGGCTGATGGCAGCCAGGTGCCTCCATGGCCGATGCTTGCTGCAGGAATCCCAACCCCTTCACAGAGGCACAGCTGAATTTCATCCCAAGCCTGATTGTGCCTCCTCTTGCAGCTCCCTCTAATCCATCAGCCTGTAAATGGGAGTGCCAGGAGATGAAAGCCGTGTCTGAGGGTGGGGAGGGAGCGTAGCTGGAGCCTGAACCCCTTGCAAACGGCAATCAAACCTGGAGCATTCCCTGTGCTTGAACCCCACGGGGTCCCAAACAGCCTGGCGTGGGGAACGTGGCAGCATGCTTTACTGCAGTGCATTTCCCACAAGGTGAATTAAACCCAGGATTAAAAAGCCCTTATAAATCAGATTTTTATAGCTGCCTAAACCACCTGCGAACTGTTGGTACTTGTTTTCAAACCCCACCATCATTCTGCTGTCAGCTTGATTTGGGTTTCATTAGCAGAGCTGGCATGGCCTGTGCTGGCAGGGTCTGCTGGCTGCATAAATTACTGGGAGGGTAATTGTAAGCAATGTCTTAATTTTGTCAACAGCATTCCAGAGTGCCAAGGATCCCCTTTATGAACTAGTCCTTAATTGTCTCAGCTGGATGGTTTTTTCCAGAAGATTTTACCTCAATGGGAACTAGCAGAAAGAATCAGGTGAGGCTGGAGCAGTTACCACAGGCAGGGAGATGCTGCACATGAAACCCAAGAAGAACATTTACCAAAGGACTCTGCAGTATTTGTAATCAGCTTCTAATTCAAAAGGCAGCTTCTAAAGCACCGAGTGTGAGTGCAGGAGCATGTCCTGCCGGCCCTGTGTAGCCCAGAGGCAGCAGAAGGTATTGGGAGGTTCAGTGAGAAGCTAGAATGCAAGCTGACAGCAGAAGCCTCGCTGCAGGGGGGGATCAGAGTGGTGGGGGTGGAAAGGACCTCTGGAGCTCACCCAGTCCAACCCCCCTGCTCCTGCATGTTCCCTTAGAGCAGGATGGCAGTGTCCTGGTGGCTTGGGCTCTCCAGAGCAGGAGCCACTGCCCCTTGTCCTGTCCCTGGCCACCACGAGGAGCCCAGCCCCATCCTCATGGCCTTTAGACAGTTACCCATTCCTCACTGAGGTGAAACCTCACTTGCAAAGCCAGCTTGGACACGCTCCTGTGCAAGCTGATCTAGGTGAGCCTGCGCTAGCAGGGGGTTGGACCCAATCTCCAGAGGTGCCTTCCAGCCCCCACCGGTTTCTGCTCCACGAGGAACCATTTATTTCTCTTTAAAAAGCAAAGGTAGAGCCAGGGAATTTTCCAGAGCTCTCCAAACCTGGCTGCTGTGCTCCAGCCTCTCTCCCTTTAAAATCCAGGCTGAGATGTCCACTGCAGGAAGAGCTTTGCACATCCATCAGGACTGGATTCTGGTTGCCAATACAGAGAGAGCCAATTTAGCTGTCTGCTGCAGTGTGTGATCCGAGGCACACTGAGGTTAAAGCCTTATCTAAATCCTGTTAAAGCCAATACTAAGACCCCATCAAGGTAATTGGTTTGAGTGTAGATCTACTTTATGGATTTCTTTTTGTGTCTTAGCACACTTGGAGGTTTTTTTTTCCTTTGAGCAGTGAGCACCTTCTGAGAAGCTGTAGTGAAACTTCTGTGCTTTAATAGGTAAGGGAAAAGTTTGCAAGGTGATAGTGCAGGACTCCATCTGTTCAGACTGAAGGAAGCAGAGGACAGCTTTCCAAGGGTGAACACTGAAGGTGTTGTTATTGCTCTTGCTGAGTTTAATTGCAGAGAATAGGGACCGATAAATATGTCCCCAGGACACATTGATTGCTCTGAGGATGCCTTTCAAGAGATGTGCCCAGAGTCAAAGAGCTTTCAGCTGGATGTGACCCATCAAGGGAAGCATGGATCTGGAGGGGACTGTTTCTGAGGCGCACAGTTCATTGTGTCCTGCATCCTGCTCTGAGCTACTTGGAAAGGTCACTCTGCACCAGGTGTCCTTCACCGTGGGAGGGAAGAGGCTTCTGGAGATGGTTTAGGTCTGACCCTCCTGCTGGAAGCAAGGTCAGCCAGAGCAGGCTGCTCAGCACTGTGCCCACGTGGGTTTTGGAGACTCTGCAGCCTCTGCCAGTCTGAGCACCCTCAAAGCAAGGCACCTCTGCTATACCTTAAGGTGGAGTTTCCTCTATTTGAGCTGTGCCCACTTCCTTGTCCTGCCTCTGGGTAGCAGGTAGGAATCTGGCTCTGTCCTCCTTGCCCCCATCAGGTATTTAAACACACTGAGATCCCTCTGAGCCTTCTCTTCTCAAGGCTGGATGATCCTTGCACCCTCAACTATAATCCAGAGAAAAACCTTTACTGCAGTTTAACTACCATTAATCCCCTTCCCCAAGGAATTCTGCCCTCGAGGACCCAAATCAATCCATATCCAGGACAACTGCCACAGTGGAGCCAGAAGCCTCCTGAACAAAAACCTGCTTTAGTCTCTAAGATGCTTAAATGTTGATTGTTTTTGCCAATCCTGCAATAAACTCTTAATTAACCTCTCTGGCTACAAAGAGTGAATTGAGCAAAAATAACAAATTTCCCCAGTGAGACCCAGGCTCAGAGCTTGGGAAGTGTTTCCTGATCACTTGGCACAGGGCAGTAGTTGTATGTTTTAGCAGCAATCATTTCATCCTTTTCATTAAACAAATCAAAAGGCTGAAAATGTGACTTAAAAAAACTTCAGTTATTTTTTTCCCCCTTTTCCTCAGAGGTTTTTTTTGGGTTGGGTTTTTCCCTTGCCCTGCAGGAACTCCATGCCCTAAAGACACCCAGGCTTGCTGATCCAATTATGGCTGCTCTCCTAATAGTTTTTAAGATATTAATTTTTAATGATTTTTATGCCTGTGGAAAATGCCAGCAGTAGTGCTCATAAATCATTGTCCTTCCCTTTAGCTCTCCTGGATTAATATAAATTCACTTTAATTACAGCTCGACTTGGAGCAACTGCATTTAATCCTACCTGCTGGGGGGGGGGGGAGGAGCTGGGTTCAGCACAGCTCATTAGAGTGGTGCTGTGGGTCAGGGTCATGGGTGGGGGTGCTGGGGGAAAGGAGTTGGTGCTGCTGGAGGCTGCCTGGAAGCAGTGCCCTGCAGCCATGCATGGCTGTGCTGATGGCTGTCTTTGGGTAGCTTCTGCTTGGTACCATGACTGCGGGTCAGCTTTGTGCAGGCTGCTTCGGGGTCTTCAGGTAACTGCCCAGAGTTGTTTGGTTGGAAGACAGCTCTGAGAGCAAGTCCAACTGCCAGCCTAAGGCCACCACATCCATTAAACCAGGTTCCATAGTGCACATCATCCCCCAGCCTGTGCTGTTGATGAGGATTGCCCTGACCTAGGTGCAGGAACTTGCACTTGGCCTTGTTGAACCTCATGAAGTTCACCTGGGCCCAGTTCTCCAGGTCCCTCTGGCATATGGAAGAGGTAGAGCTGGGTCAGCACCGTTTGGTGTTACTGCTCCTGTGTCTTTTGGCCATGTACAGAGCTATACTGAACCCCAGCCCTCATGTGCAGGCAGCTCCTCTGCCATCATTTCATCTCCATGCTGTGCTAGGACAAATGCAGGGGAAAATCAGCTGTGACTAAGCTGTATTGACTGTAATAAAAGTGCTTTTGATTTATATTCATGGGGAGTGGAATCCAAATTGAGCCCAAAGGTGAGAACAGCTGTGTAAAAGCCTCCCCTAGCCCACTGCCTCTTTAAGAAAACATCCATTTCTTTTGCTAAATATCAGTCTGGGGGAACAGGACCTCTGTGTGTTTCATTTTTCTTTGCTGACATTTTGATGTGATTAAATTCATGGTGTTGGGAAGAAATATTGCCAAGCCAACCTCGGGGCTGAAGAAATAGTGCAGCCTTCCTCCAGAGCCAGCACGAGCACAGCAGCTTTCTCTTTAGCATAATTAGTGAAAGCAAGAGGCCTCTCTAACCTCTAAATCACTTTCTCTGCATGGGGCACTTCTGCTAAACGCTGACTGTCTCCTCTCAGCCGGCACAGCTGAAGAGACAGGAATGTTAACACCTTCACCCTCGGGCAGATGTGGGCAGTCTGATGTAGATGTGTGACCAGCAGAGAAACTCTCCCTGGGTGCAGTCATTTCAGCACAGAATCGTGAAGGCTGGAGAAGACCTTCATGATCATCAAATCCAATTGTTGGCACTGCCAAGTCAACCGCTGCACCATGGCCCTCAGCATCTCGGGGTCTCTTAAGCACCTCCAGGGATGGGGCTTCAGCCACCTCCCTGGGCAGTCTGTTCCAGGCTTTGAGGAACACTGCAGGGCAGAAGTTTCTTCTGATGTCCAACCTAAACCTCCCCTTGGGCAGCTTGAGGCCATTTCCTCTCGTCCTGTCACTTCTTACTAGGGAGAAGAGACCAAACTCCACCCGGCTCCATCCTCCTGTCAGAGCAAGGTGGTCTCCCCTTCAGCCTCTTCTGCCAGACCTCAGAACGCTCCTACCCAGAACTGGACAGACCTCTGCTCCCTGCCCCTTTGCTCCTGGAGGGTTCGGTGTCTGGGCAGGGGTGGCTTAGGAGCTGGAGAAGGCTGTCTGGAGCATCCACCTTTCCTGACTTTGGGAGAAGTCACCAAGCCACTTACTTTTTCAGTACATCACATAAAATGCAAAGTGAGTTTGATGAGGAGCCACTTACATGGCTCTTTACAACTTGCAGACAGAGTTATGAGGCTGGGCAGTGGCTTTGTTGATGGAAGAATAAAGTGGATATTTTATTTTTTTCCCCCAACCCTTCGAAATGGGCAGAATAAAAATTTTAATTACTTGTTTGTCTATAAATAATTGCAGGCAGCCACGGGCTGTGCTCAGGCACGGGCACACAGGAGCTGGGTGCATAGCTGGGGCCAGAAAATGGCTCGAGCCTCTCGCAGGTGATAAATCCTCCCTGTGCTTCTGGCCGGCGGCGGCCGTGCCCACGCGTGCTGGCAGGGAGGCCGTGCAGCGAGGTGAGCAGCAAGGGGCAGCAGCAGGGAGCCCTCTCTCCTGAGAAGGTAACCAGGCATCAGGTTCTCTCTGCATAGCTTTTCCTGCAATGAAGTAGGGACCACCCCCAAATTTCTCACCTTGACAGGCTGGAGAGCCTGGCAGCCACTCAGCAGCAGCTGGAGGTAGGGAGATTCAGGCTGGATGTGAGGAGGAAGTCCTTCCCCATGAGAGTGGTGAAGCCCTGGAATGGGTTGTCCAGGGAGGTGGTTGAGGCCCTGTCCCTGGGAGTGTTTAAGCCCAGGCTGGATGAGGCTCTGGCCAGCCTGATCTAGTGCAGGGTGTCCTTACCCATGGCAGGGGGGTTGGAACTAGATGATTCTTGTGGTCCCTTCCAACCCTGACTGATACTATGATAAGCAGCAGATGCTGGAGTGTGCCCAGAGGAGGGCAACAAAGCTGGGGAAGGGTCTGGAGAGCAGGGCTGCTGAGGAGCAGCTGGGGGTGTTCAGTCTGGAGAAGAGGAGGCTGAGGGGAGACCTCATTGCTCTCCACAGCTCCCTGAAAGGAGGCTGCAGTGAGGTGGGAGCTGGGCTCTTGTCCAAGTTACAAGTGAAAGGGAGGAAAGATCCTTGGGTTGCACCAGGGGAGCTTTGGGTTGGCCGTGAGGAACAATTTCTTCCCTGAAAAGGTTGTCAAGGCCTGGAACAAGCTGCCCAGGAAAGTGATTGAATCTTCATCCTTGGAGGTGTTCAAAAGCTGTGTGGATGTGGTGCTGAGGGCCATGGTTTAGTGATGGACTTGGCAGTGGTGGCTTAATGCTTGGACTCAGTGATCTTGGAGGTCTTTCCCAGCTTTTGTGATTCCATAGAATCACAGAATTGTTTGGGTGTTGAAGAGCCTTCTAAGCTCATCCAGTCCAACCAGCAGCCCAACACCACCATGGCCCCAAGTGCCATGGCCACACCTTGCTTGAGCTCCTCCAGGGATGGGGACCCCACCACCTCCTGGGCAGATGTGCAGCTACTCCCTCACGCAGGCACATCTCTACCCAGCCCTTTCCCTCTCCCCACATCATCCTCAATGCTTCTTTGGAAGATGAAGTGTGAAGGAATGTGGAGGTGAAATCAGGTGACTGTTGAATACAGGAAGATTGGTAATGGAGCATTAGAGGGAGGTGGAGCTGGAATGAGGAGAGGGAATTGTCTATCGAACCTGTGAGTAGGAGCCAGCTACCTGTCAATAGAGACCCTCTGCTGCCTGCTTGCTTTGGGAAGAAATGAGATTGAGTCATATATCAATTAACCTTAAGCCAGATAAATGGCTGAGGATTAATTTACCAGATAATGCTGGGATCTGGGAGGGTGTGGAGGATTTGTTGGAAACTATTTAAAGTATAATTAATGTTCCTTTTAAATATACAGAGGTAGAGCACAATTAGTTATGGAGAGGGGGAAATAATTTCATTAGAAACTGGAACATTTTCCAAGGAAAAAGAAATGTTTGGTTTTCAGTGGGGTCCTGAGCTGCTTCAGCTTCTGCTGGCTTCCCTCTCCCAGGAGTGAGGTGCTGGGAGGAATTGTCAAGCAGGTCTCTGTTTACCCTTTGGGGCAAAGTGCATCTTCAAAATATGTAAATATTTCAACTGCTAATTTATACCTTTGGCATTCAGGGTGACTTTTTCAAGTGACTGATGTGCTGCTTGATTAGCTGCTGGTGGCCTCATCATTAGCTGAAATGTCATTGACGTTGCTCTGCCTCGGTGCCTGTTCTGTGTGCACACTCGGCGGGGAGGAGAGCACTCGGATGGATACGAGGAAGGGAAGTTCACCGTCAGCCAGCAATGTGCTCTTGTGGCCAAGAAGGCCACTGGTGTCCTGGGCTGAATGAAGAAGAGTGTGGCCAGCAGCTTGAGGAAGGTTCTTCTCCCACTCTGCCCTGGTGAGACCACTTCTGGGTTATTGTGTCCAGTTCTGTGCTCCCAGGACAGGAAATGACTGGAGAGAGTCCAGCCATGGGTTCCGTGAGGGTGGGGCTGGGCTCTTCTCAGACAGGTCAAGAAGGGTGAAGAGGTGTGAGGGTGGAAGATGTAGTTCACCATTGATCCAAGTCACTTCCTGCTCTCAAATATCTCCTCTTCAACTCCAGCTTTGCCTTTGGAGTTGTCTTGCCCTGACAAGGACTGGAGCCTGCCCAAGAGGCAGAGTCAGGCCAGCAAGAGCTCGGAATGGATCATTACTGCTTAAATAAGCATAAAATATCCCTGTATTATCCTGTAGTTCTGCTAGGGGAAAATAAAAAGTGTCTGTTTGCCCCTATTTACTGTGGTGGGTTAGTGGCAATCACCATTTATGAAGTCACTCATAAGAAAGTAATAGCCTGAGTGGTGCTTTGGGATTAAAGCACATCTTTAAATGATGCTAGAAGGAATCATTTCCGTAATGCAACACTGATCTGTAGCCCTGAGATGGGTTTACATCCCAGGATTGACCAAACATTGCTGGGTTTATTGCCCATGATGATGTGTGGTGTTCTCCTATCTTTTATTCTGTGGAAAAGCAGCTTTTGAGGCTGGTGAGATGCATGGGGCAGGCAGCGAGTGGAGCTGTCCAGTGGCCTCCCCGGTGATGGAAAGCTCTGCTTGCACCACTTCCAGATCAATACTGGGTTCAGTTTGTGCCAAGCGACTGCCTGTGCCAAAGGGGAAGGCAGCTGTGAAGGGATGAAGGTTAAGAGCTGGGTAGGTGAGAAACTGGAAGATATCCAGTTGTCATTTTTCTTTTCATGGGCACAGAGGAGGAAATTCAGTGGCAGTGTCACTGAAAGGAGCTGCCTCAGAAATCACAGAGGCTGCATTTGCATCCTGGGATGCCAGGAACCAACTCACAGAGCTTAGGGCCCTCCTGAGCAGGTGCAGTACAAGATGAATTAAAAAATAATCCAATGGCTTTGTGGCTTAGAGGATGCAGCTGTGGAAAGGTCAGCATGTGGGAGAGAGTTTGGGAGAAGAGGTTTCAAGTGGCCAAGAAGGCCCCCAGCATGCTGGCCTGGATCAGCAGTGGTGTGGCTGCAGGAGCAGGGGAGTGATGGTGCTCCTGTACTGGGCACTGGTGAGGCTGCACTCAAATCCTCACTCCAAGAAGGACGTTGAGGGGCTGAAGCAGGTTCAGAGAAGGGCAACGAAGCTGGGGAAAGGTCTGAAGAGCAAGGGGGAGGTGTAGCTCAGGGACTGGGGGCATGGAACTGGAGAAGAGGAGGCTGGGGAGACCTCCTGTCCCTCCAAGGTCTCCCCAGAGCCTTCTCCTTATGTTAAGAGCTTCCAAGACAGCACAACTGTAGGACAGTTCTGGTTTCTTCTGCTCAGCTTTGATTAAAGCCTCTTCCTCTCTCTTTTCTTGGAGCATCACAAGGCTCTTGCTCGTCGCTAAATTTAAGCAGGATGACTCAAAGGGGATGCTGTGGTCCAGGCTTTGAGGAATGAATCAGTCAGACACTTTAGGCACAATTAAATCCTACTTCATATTTTCCAAGCTGCCAACAAATGTAAACAAGCAGCAATGCAGATAACTTGTTGTGGGCCGTGTGCTCAGGCTGGCACACGCTGCTGAGGCTCCGAGAGCACCTCGCAGCCGGGCGCTGGACCAGCGCCTTCCGGAGCGATTCATCTGGGGGTGACTCTGTTTGCCTCCTCGCTTGGACTTCTGCTGCTCTGCTGAAGGAGACTGGCTGGCATCATTGGATAGTAGGGATGCCAAGGGACCTCTGGAGGTCTAGTCCACCCCCCTGTACAGCAGGGTCACCCACAGCAGGTTGCACAGGATCACAATGTGTGGGTGGGTTTTGGAAGTCTCCAGAGGAGACTCCAGACCCTCTTTGGTCAGTAGGTCAAGAAGGGGATTCTCCCCTCTAGTGATGTCTATTGATGCACCATCTTGCCGTACTGTGTCCAGCTCTGGAGTCCTCAGCAGGAGGAGGAGGACATGGAACTGTTAGAGAGGGTGCAGAAGAGGCCACAAGGTGATCTGAAGGCTGAGGCATCTCTCCTATGGAGGCAGGCTGGGAGAGCTGGGACTGTTCAGCCAGGAGGACAGAACTCAACCATGTCCCCGAGTGCCATGGCCACACCTTTCCTGAGCACCAAAGGGCAGGAGGCAGCTATGCCACTTTACAACTCGGTTCAGTGAGCTCTGGGCTGAGCTTAGCAGAATTCTGCATTTGCAGCCCTGATGTTCTTGGCAGCCTGCTGATTCCTGCTGCTGCTTACATGCAAGAACAGATTTACCACCTCCAGGTAGCTTGGAACTGACTCTGGTCTAGCTGGCTGCTTTGGTCTGTGCTTAGAGGGGTTTGTGCTGGGGTCGAGGGCACTAATTGGCACTCACCCCCTCTGCCCATGACAACAGCCTGTCCATGGCAGGTGTGTAGCAGGAGCAGACTGACCCGGGCCACTTGCCACCTCCTGGGCATACACAGCACCTTTCCCTGCAGGTCATGCCCAGCATTTGGTTGCCTTGCTAGCTCCATCTGGGAATGGTGGTTGTAGGAGCAAAGGTCAGGCCATCAGCTGAAGTGGCTTCTGCTGCGGAGGTGCAGATTAGCCCAGGTTGTGCCTCTGGAGTGTGCTGGAGGTGATCAGTGCAGCCCTTGCTCGGCATCTCTGCCTTGGGCAGCTGCAGGAAGGCTGCACTTGAGAGCAAGATGGAGTTGGGGAAAACTATTTTCTCTTCTCTTGACTGTAGATTCACAAAATCTGAAGCTTGCAGAGCTCTCTGCCTGCCAGGACGCCTCTGGAGCAGAGCTAACCTTGGCACAGCGCTGCAGGCGTCACCTGCGCGTCCCTGGGCGCTGTCAGCCCCGGCCTGGCTCAGCCCCTGCAGGCAGACAGCGCCGCTAAATTCTGTCCCACTGTGACTGCTGCTTTATTACCAGGAGGACAGGGGACCGAGCAGACGCTGCAGAGGAAGATATTTCAAACTCCTCTTCTACCTTCAGTCTGGAAATTACATTTTTGCCATGTAGTTTTTAATCTGTCGGCAGAGACCATAGCGAGTGACAGGGGAGCATGATTTAATTTTATGATAGCACTGCATTAGATGACCACTTTATGTTGCTGTAAAAGAGGGATTTGAAGAGCTTCCCTCTTCCATCCACGTTTGAGATTCTTGTTTCTTGATTTCTGGCAATAAAATGTAGAGAATGTTAAGAGCAGCTTGGCTGCTGTCTCCTGCGGTCCACGTGGAGCTGTGTTTGGTATCGCAGAGCTGCTGAGTTGTTTGCATCGTAGAACCGCAGAGTGGTTTGGGATGGAAGGGACCTTCAAGCTCAACCAGTTCCAACTCCTTTTCCGTGGGCAGCTCCTGCTAGCCCAGCTTGTTCAAGGCCCTATCCAGCCTGGCTTTCAACACTGCCAGGCTTGGACCCTCCACAGTGTCTCTGGGCAACCTGTTCCAGTGCCTCAGCACCCTCCTGGGGAAGAATTTCTTCCTAATGTCTGGTCCCAATCCAGCTTCTTCCATCTTAAATCCATTCACCCTCATCCTATCACTCCAAGCTCTTGAAAAAGTCCCTCCCCATCTCCCTTGCAGCTCCCTTCAGGTGCACTTAAGGTCTTCTTGGAGTCTTCTCCAGGCTGCACAGCTCCAACTCTCCCGGCCTGTCTTTAGAGGAAAGGTGCTCCAGTTCTCAGATCATCTTGGTGGCCTCTTCTGCACCTTCTCTGACAGTTCCATGTCCTCCTCCTCTTCCTGCTGGGAACTCCAGAGCAAATCAAGACTTGTCAAAATGTTTTATAATGAAGATCAAGCTCCATCCCCTATTTCACAGATGGGAAAACCCAGGTCCAAGGAGCGTAAGCAATAAGCAGATGGCCAGGATCCAAATCCCAGTCTGGTTATCTGTCTGTGTTTGCACTGAGCAGTGGAGCATAACCCAGCTCCTGGACATGGCTCATCCATGTGCTGCAGCCAAGAACTGCCCGGGAGCACCAGCCTCAGTCCTGGAGGCTCAGGAGGGGTGGCTGAGCCCCAGCCCCACATGAACTCATGGTGTGTGGCTCCTGATCCTGGGCTGCCAGTGTGAGCGTGGGCACCTCTGCTTGGAGCACAGCTGTGCTTACTGGAGGTGATCTAGCTCCAGAGAGCAGAAACATCAGCAACCAACTGCTGTCTCAGGCTGATTGTCCTCTTCACTCATCTGCCTCTTCTCCCAAACGACAGAAAAATGGCCTCAAGTTGCACCAAGGGAGGTTTAGGTAGGACACAAAGAACAATTTCTCCCTCTTGAGGTCTGTCAGGGCCTGGCCCAGGCTGCCCAGGGCCGTGGTGGAATCCCTTTCCCTGGAGGGGTTTCAGAGCTGTGGAGATGTGGTGCTGAGGGCTGTGGTTTGGTGGTGCCCAGGCAGTGCTGGGTTAGCAGCTGGGCTTGGGGATCTTTTCCAGCAAACTTCACTCTGTGGCTCACTCAGTTAGCAGGAACCCCACACGAGGGACAGGATGAAGCGGGGGCCAGGCCAGGCTGTTCCAAGGCTGCACATCTTGCAGCTGGGTCCAGGTTGTCTTCCTTGTAGTGCTACAAATTCCGTGCCTGTAGGCAGTGGTGGTTCCTTCCATCAGCACTGCAGCTGTGCAGGAGAACAGAAGTGGAATTGTTTGGCGCATTTATATGAAGAACAAACCACAGAAAACTGGGTTTAGTTTCTGACCCTTGGGTAGGAAGGAGAAGGATATCTTGTCTTGTATAAATCCAGAGTAATGCAGCTGCTGTCACTGACTTTCCATCTTGATAAGGCTGAGATAGGGAAGAGCTCTTGCTGCCGTGTGTGATCCTGCTAAAGCCTTGTCCAGGAAATTGTTTACAACACCAGCAGCTTGTATTCAAAGAAGATAAAACTGAAGCAGATGCAGAGCAGAGGTTTTAGGGTGATTGAGGGAATGATTAGCAGGAGATTAGAATAGTCATGCTTCATTAGCTTATCAGAGGAAACTGAGCATGCAGCTTGTGGGCAGACACCAGGGAAAAGCAGGAATGTGCAACAGCTCAGGCTGAGGGTGGCCGAATCTGGAGCTCAGAAGTGTCCTGATTAGAGCAAGTTCACAATTCATTTCAAACAGCTCCCTAACAGGAGGGCTGCAGGCAAACCAAAATCACTTTTTTTTTTTTTTTTTTTTTCTGAGGGTCTATTAAACTGAATTAAAACCCCCAAACAGCCAAAGCAATAACAGCAGGATTGCAATCTTATCGTGATGCTCCTCGGTTTAATTAATGAGCAAATCGCTTTAGTCTCTTCCAAGTCTCTGACACCAGAGCAGTCCAGACCACCTGAGGATCAGATCCTGAGTTTCCAGATGTAAATGAATCCATTTTATCTCTGCATCATCATGGGAAGGGAGAAATGTTCATGCAGAAGGGGAAGGAAGGGGGAAGTGGAGCTGTAATAGGTGTGGGCCCCCAGCCTCCCAGCAAAGGAAAATGAAGGACACAAACACCAAGCTTCTGGGCTGGCTCCCGATGAGCAGCGCCAAGCACCCAGCAGCTCCGGGTGATCCTCGTGCTGCCTGCTCTGTTGCACCATGGAAAGGGAATAAAGTCCAAGGTGAGAATCCACTTAAAGAGTTCCTAAAGGGTTTCTTGAGAACGTGCCAAATTCAATACATCTTCAGGTGCCTTAAAGTTCATGCAGAGAAAACAGACTCTGCTGCCAAGGTTTATTAGACTGGGCTGTTATTGGAGCTCTGAGGACAACTGCTTAGGAGGCACTGGTGTCTCAGGCACATCCTTCTGTGTCTTAATTATTGAAGTGATGGAAGTCAACAAGGCTAATCTGATTTGTGGGAGTAATTGAGGTCAGCGTGCAGGGAAGAGGGGAAGAAAGGGAAGAGGTTTGCCATCTAATACTAATGAAATGAAAACTCTCCCTTTGATAAGCAGAGAGCAGCCTGGAAACAAGGGGAGTCAATTTGCCTTGAAAAATTTATAGGGCTTTGAAGATTTTAAAAAAAAAAAAAAGTGAAGGAGAAGAGAGCTCCCAGGCTCCCCACGCCTGGAACACTCGGCAGGAGCTGGGGAAGGGGCTGGGCAACAGCTCCGCTGAGGGAGCTGGGGTGGTTTGGTCTGGAGAAGGGGAGGCTGAGAGGAGGCCTCCTTGCCCTCTGCAGCTCCCTGAAACGAGGCTGGAGTGAGGCTGGGCTTGGTCTCCTCTCCCTACTATCAGGGGATAGGGTGAGAGGGAATGGCTCCCTCCTAGGGGTTTCTGATGTGTGCTCAGGTTGTCAGTGCTGCTGGCGGGGTGCCAGCTGGGATAATGCTTCCCACACCCAAGTGCAGTTGCAGCTTGCAGAGTTGCCTCTGACAGGGCAATCACAATTTTCTGCACTGCTGACCCAGGGCAGGCAACCTGCTGCGTGTTGGGCCCTGGCCAGCTCTGGAGCAGGCTGTGATACCCCTTCAGGTGTGCAGGACTTGAGGGCTACATTGCCCCCAGGTTTCTAACTTTGATAGACCTCATTCTGCAAGGTGTTTTTGCTGCTGACTATGGGGGGGAAACATCAACTCCCCTCTTTTTCTAGCTTTTTATTATTTATTTTCAAGCCTCTGAGATGATTTAAGAGGTGCCTATTTGCCAAGGAAAAGGAGTTGCTTTTAATTTGCTTTAAAGTCTGCTTTTTAATGCTTTATCCACAGGGTGGGTAGAGCAGCCTCCAAGTGCTTTCCTCTGTGTTCATGGCTCCCAGCCTGTGCTGGAAGGACAAAGGCTGGGCCAAAAACTTGCCTGGGGCAAGAGTGGCTGGTTCTGGTCAAGTGGTACACAGTGGGAAAGGGAAGAGTCCCTTCTCCTGGGAGTGGTGGGATGGCTTGTGAAGAAAGAGGCTTGGGGAGAGATGCAGGATGCTTCAGTCATTGAAGGCTCTTCCTAAGACCAAGTCCAACCTTCAACCCAACACTGTCATAACCACTAAATGATAGAATCCACCACAGCCCCCGGGCAGCCTGTTCCAGAGTCTCACTGCCCTGGCACTGAAGAACAACTTCCTCAGCTCCAGTCTAACCCTGCTCTGCCTCAGCTTCAAACCATTGCCCCTTGTCCTGTCTCCAGACACCCTCAGGAGCAGTCCTTCTGCAGACTTCCTGTAGGATCCCTTCAGGTACTGGCAGGCAGCTCTAAAGCCCCCTGGAGTCTTCTCCAGGCTGAGCACCCCTAGCTCCCTCAGCCTGGCCTCACAGCAGAGCTGCTGCCCTTGGATCATCTCTGGCCTTTTTTTAAGCCCTCCAGGGACGGTGCCTGCCCCTGCCCCGGTTCTGTGGAGCTCTCAACTGCTGTGGTCAGTGCCAGCGGCAGTGTTTCAGCCGGAGCCGGCGGCTGTGCTTTGCTCCGCAGCCTCCCCTCGGCGCTGGGCTGCGTGGCAGCAGTGTCGGCGCCTGCTTGATCACGGCGCTGCCGAAACATGTTGGAGTTGCTGCTGTGCTTTAAATGTAAATGGGAACTTGCTAAGCTAACAAGGACGCTTCTGTTCATGCAGAATTCATGAATGCAGCTCCAACGCTGCTATAAAAGGACACTTCTTGTCTTCAGCTGCACTGACAGCCACTGGCTGCGTGCTGCTTGTGCTCAGGAAATGAAGACACACGATGGTCTCTTTTTCACTTAAGGAAAAGAAAAAGATTTGTTTTTAACGTCTGAAGGAATATCTCTGCCATTTGCTGTGATGTTTCCTTTCAAGAGGCGCTGCTTTGTTTGGGTATCTAACTGTTGCTTTGCTTTTTGTCTGTCTTTAAAAACACAAATTTCTGTGATGAGCCTCCCCCCTTCCCTCCCACTGTCAGTCAGAGGCTTGTTTAGAGTTTAAACATCACAGTGCTGAGAGACAAGTTGCCCAAAGAAGAGATGTGAAGGGAAAGTTGTAGTGAGCTGGGTTCTCATTATTCTTTTTGGGGGTGTTTTTTTTGCCTTTCCCCCTTCATTCATCTCGTTGGGCTCTGTGCCCCTGAGTGCAATACAATGAAGCAAAAGTTGGTTTAACTGGACAGAAATGAGGCACGAGGGAAAAGGGGGAGGTGGGAATCCATCTGCTTTTCATCAGCAGGGGTTTTCTCCCTCTTCAGTGATAAGAGATTCATTGCAGCACCACTTAATGTCTAAGCAGGTGACTGGCAATGATCAGCTGCTTTCTGCTGGAGCAGGTTGTGCAAGTGGAGCTCTGCCCTCAGACAGTCCTCGGTGCACACACTGAGATCCTTGTTGCAGAGCTCTGCTCCTTGCAGGGACCATGCACACTGGGTTTAAACAGCTCTGGCTAAAGCCAGCCAGCTTCACTCTCAGACCCATTCTCCGTTAAGGTAACTTGCCTGCTTGCTCCTCCAGGCAGATGGTGGAGCACAAACTTCTCTGCCTGTAGATCTTTGAAGGAGGTAACTTCCAGCCCAAGGTTATGCTGCAAGGCAGCAAGATGCTCACCCACCCTGGCCACTGACAGAGCAGATGGCTTCCCCTCACCTTAGCAGCAGTGCTGGGATCACTGGGAAGTCTGGACTGGAAGGAGTGTGTGATCCTGTCTGCTTTGTGCCCTCCTACCTTGCTGAGCAGACATGAACCCCTTTCTGTGAGTCTATGGAACAGGAAACCACTCTCTGTACATTTGAATTAGAACCCCCTGGGGTTCCCAGCCTGCAGATCTGCCATACAGCCTTGTGGAGCTGAGCTGCACCAGCCCAGACAAACTCTTCTCCTTCAGCATCCCCGGTAACGCTGCTCTGAGCAAGCAGAGTTTGGCCATGCTCATCATCTGGGTCATGCTCATGAGGAAGGATATTCAGAAGGAGATGTTGAAAGGCTCTCTGGTTTTAGAGTGTGGGACTGACAAATATTTGTGTCCCCAGACTGAGAAGAATGTGTTGTAATGCCTGAGTACCACAGGATGGAGTTCCAGACTTAACTTTAGATGTTCTTGCTTCTAACCAAACTAGGAATGGTTGGTGTATTATGGTTTGGGGGTCTGGGGTTTTTAGTACCCTGTGCTTACAACAGCTGTCTACAGCTCTGCTGGAGCAGTCTTTCACACAGCAACAGGCAGAGCCACAAATCCTGCCTCTGTGGTACGTTGAGGGCACAGCTTGTGCTTGGTGCTTGCATCATTGCTCTGTGTGCTTCGATCTGCTGGGAGTCAGTAGCCAAGAAAGATTGACTTGTTCAGAAGCCCAACAGGCTCTGTTAGGAGTCTTGTTGAGCTTCCTGCTCCTGCCTGAGAAAAGAGGCTGAGAACAGCAGTCCCTGGGGCCCACAGACCTGGTGGCAGCATAAGTGATGGTGCAGCAGGTTTGGAGGGCCAGCACAGCGTTGCTGAACTGTGGGCTGGAGGAAATCGTGAGCTGCAGGCTGGAGCTGTAATGGGAGATCATAGACTCATACCATTGTTTCAGCTGGGAATGACCTCTAAGATCATTGAGTCCAACCATCTTCAGGAGGGATTGCTGCTGGCAGGGGAAAGCACAAAGGCAGCTTCTGGGGCTTTGTTTTCTTGGGTTTTGGTTTGTTTGGGGTGTTTTTGTAGATTCTTGTTTTGCTTGTTTGGTTTTGTTTTGCTGTTGAAGGAAGAGGCTGTCCTTTGAAAGTAGGTGCTCCTGAAATTCTCCCTCTGAAAGGAGACCTGCAGTGAAGCTGAAATACAGCAGGTCCTGGAGCTGGTGCTGCCAAACAGCTCATAGCTGCTGCTGCTGATTGGGAGAGGCATTCCCAGAGGTTTGGTTTCCAGGCAGCCAAGCTAACCTTTAGCAGAATTAGTATTCTTCAGCTCCTCTGTCTGTAGAAAGGTGATAGGATTTAATTACATACTAAAAAGAATTATGAAACTGAATCTACTCATGTTTGCAAAACACTTGGAAACCTTCAGATTGTAGGACTGGCAGGATTAGTAATTGCTATCTACATCACCCTTGCAGCTTGCTGCCTGCCAATCAAGACCCAGGAGCAGTTTCTCTTGGAAAGCTCAGAAATGTCCTTTGTCAGGAGCAGAGCTACTGGAAAGGAGGTGGTTGCCCATTTGTGAAGGTCTGTGAAGCTGCCTTGGTGTGGAATGATGTGAATCTTGTGCAGTGATGTCAGCTGTCTGGCTTCTCCTGTCTCACTCCCTTCCCAAACGTCATGGAAATCCCACCTGTGCCAGAAGCCCTGTCTGCTACTGAAGCACTTGGATAACCTCAGGTTCTAGGAAATGCACTTAATTAAAAGCTAATAAAAACCTTGCTTAGAGTTTTACAATTTTTCAAGGCCTTTTTCAATGCCACCAAAGATTAATTTGTGTGTGGGGGACGTATCTGCCAGTGTGTATTTGTGAGAGGTTAATTCTGAAGGCAGGAGGTGCTGCAGCTTCTGAGCTGTTGTCTCCTCTTGAGACAGCTTCTTTTTTCCTTTCCCATCCAGTGAATTAATAAAATATTAAGCAAAGTCTTGGGCACTGTGCCCTTTGCTAGAGAGCTAACCTGGAAAGCTGGATTTGGTAGGCTTCTGGACTCCTAGATCCTCATGAAAGAGTGAAATGCAGGGAATCTTCATTGCTTGGAACTGTTTTCTTTTGCTCTCTTGCCTTGTCAGTTTTCATCAAGTGAGGCAAAGCCAGATTGGGTCAATACCTGGATGAGAAATCTGACAGGAAAGGAGTTGACACCAGTGAGTGCTGCTCTCTGACTCAGTGTCTTTCATCATGGGAGCAGCCAAATCATCATCCTTGGGATGAGGTCTTTGAGAAGCAATGTGGGTCTGGTCGTGAAAGGAGAAGCACAGAGCTCCAGCAATGTCAAGACTAAAGGCTGTGTGCTGGGGGGGGGGTCTCATTCATAACAGCCTGGGAGTCCTTCTCAAATGATTCTCTTCTCTTAGCTCCCACCAGGAGGGATCTCGGTTCAATACCAAATGGCTAGTGGCTCAGTTTGCTTGGAGGCCACTTTCCAAGCCATGTGTTCTTCCCTGCAGCATTGTCAGCTTGTCTCTTCCCACCTGCCCCTCTGCTGCTGGGAAGGCTAAGAGCAGTGGTGACATTTCAGTTAGCTTTCAGAATTCCTTTTAGCTGAGTAACATTTTCAGCCTTTGTGTCATCTAGAAACCCCAAGTGAATGGAACTGCTGCACTGGATGGGATGCCATGGAAAAACTGACAGAATCATTCTGGTGTGAAGCTGGTACAGATGGGAGCAAACCCTCTCCATAAATAACCTGATTGCACGGACATTAGTGCTGCAATGTTGTTCTGCTGCTAAGCCATGCTTGCCCCAGATATCCCAAACTTTCATGTGGAAAGCTGCCCTTAGAAAATCAATGACTGCTGCAGACTGCCTCAGGTAGCACAGCTCTGGAGGGTGGGAAATTGCCTGGCATTCATATGATGAATTTCTTCACTTGTGTGGCTCCCCAGCAGATAGAAAAGCAGGAGCTGAGCACTGGGTTGTGTTATGGCTTGGATGTGCCTTAAGGGTGAGTGTTCAGAACAGAATCATAGAATGGGTAGGGACTAGAAGGGACCTCTGGAGATCGAGTCCAACCCCCTGCTGTAGCTTAACAGACCTGAGCAATCATCATGGCAATATTTGGCACCATCAGAGCACCTTCTGGAGTGCACAGTGGTGGCATGGCACAGGAACACAGCCATGTGCCACTTGGGCTGGAGCAGGAGGAGCTGAGAGTCAAGGGGCAGAATCCCTTCTCTGGCCCTGCTGCCTACACCTCTGGCTGCAGCCCAGCACACAGCTGCCTTCTTCGCTGCATGAGGTAACTGCTGGCTTTTGGGGAGCTTCTCAGCAACCAACACCCCCAGGGCTCTTTCTTCAGGGCTGCTCACAACCCATCCTGGCCTGGGTGTTCAGAGCAGGCTGGTGGGTTTCCCTTTGCCCTGTTGAAGCTGTTCTGTACCGCTCTGTATCAAGTGTCTGAATAAGCAGAAGAAAGTGACAGAATTTGTATCACTGGATCCACTTAAAATGAGGGTGGACAAAAAGTTTTCAGCTCAATCTCCTGAGCAATATTTTCATGCCAGGACATGGCAGGCAGAGCTGAATATGTGTCTAGATCCTGTCAGAATGATTCAAGTGCGGAAATTTTCATGTAGCGGCTGATAGGAAAAGCTCTTTGGGACATGATCTCAGTAAAGCATGTCTGGAGAGGCTGATGTGCAGGAGACAGGGTGACAAGTACCCTTGTGCTCCTCTACTGGTCATGCCAGAAGTAAAACCTGATGTTAGATTTGCAGTCAAATACTCTGTTTGTATGTTCTGCTGTCTTGTGCTGCACACGATGGCTTGAGTTGTCCTACCGTGAGACAGAGCTACATAAACAGCGTGAGAGGAGGTGGCCTCAGCTTGCCCCAGGGGAAGCTTAGGTTGGACATCAGAAGAAACTGCTTCACTGAAAGGGTTCTCAAGGACTGGCACAGCCTGCCTAGGGAGGTGGCTGAATCCTCATCCCTGGAGGGGTTTCAGAGCCACAGAGATGTGGTGCTGAGAGCCGTGGTTTAGTCCCAGCCTTGGCAGAGTTAGGGAATGGTTGGACCAGAGGATCTTCACGGGCTTTTCCCAACCTAAACAAAACAATTCTGTGATTCTCTGAACAGCACTGAAAGCAGTGATGCTTCTGATCCATGCAGCACACACAGACCCCAGGAACTCTCTCACCTGTGTCCATGCAGGTTCTGTGTGTGCAGAAGCACCTGGGCAGCCTAATGGAGCACAGCTGTCTCCCCAAAGAGCTAAACCTCCTCAGCTGCACAGGTGGCTACCTCCTGCTTGGTCGGGTTTGACACCAGCTGTGTTACATCCCCCTGGTGAACACCAGACAAAAACCTGTGCTCTGAGCGAGTTCTCAGCTGGTGCAGAGTGCTACAGCAGTCAGCTCAGGTGACAGTGACTCAAGGAGCTGGCTCTCCATCAGCTGAGGGGGAGCTGGGAACACATCCACTTGTGTGTGCCTTGCACAGTCCAGCTCCAGCCTGCACACCCAGGGTAGCAGAGGGGGTAGATGGGATCCAGAAGCCAAAGAGGCTTTATTAACAGGCAGCAGTTTCTTTGTATCATTTCAATTATGCTGCCCTGTAATGAGTTCAATACACTGCTGTAATGTCACCATAAAGCTGCCTGTGGGATGGCAGCAATATATGGTGTGATGTTACAACCCTTTCATAACATCCCAGAGTAATTAGGACATAAAACTGAGCTGAAACTTTTGCACACACTCCAGCTCTGCTCTCTCTCTGTAGATATTACTTTTCAGCAGGCGAGGACAGTAATTTAATATTGACTTCTGGCTGCAAGATTACCATATAATCTAAATGCTAATAACAATTAAAGCACAGCATGGTGATTAAAGTGTCTCCTGGAATATTGAAAATGCAGGTGATAAATGGTGTGAGGAGGGGGGAGCAAAGCTGGAATTCCAGAAGCCTTTCCTGGAGGTCTTTGAGAGAAGCAGGTCGGGCCGCAGGAAAGTTTTCCTGCAGGCTCTGTGTACTTCTTTCCTGCTGAGCCCTCAAACACACAATTGTTTTGTCTGATAGATTGTTATTCCAGGCTCCAGCACGTGGAAGCCAGGCCTTTGAAGCTCAACTCTGTGCTCTTGATTTTGTTGTGTGGTTTTTGTTTCTCTTCCTTTCCTATAAGCAGCACTTGGTCTTGGGAGGGGTGGAGGCAATGGCGTTGCTCACAAATTGAGAGAGAGGAATATTTTCTTTTGCAAGCGAGCTCCTGTTAATGAAACACACACTTCAGAGTTTTCTGGGAGGCAGAACAACCATGAAAGGCAGCTAAAACAAGAAAGAGATGAAATGCATGAAAGCCTTTAAAACTCTGCAGCCATATGTGCCAGCGGGAGGTTTATTAGGCAGGATGCGTGCAGGGATAAATGGCACAAAGGTCTCCTGGCTCAGCTGTTAGCTCTGCCGAGGCTCTGCTTGTGTTTAGCTCCTGCTCGTAGCTGAAAGCAGCAGCACTTGTTCCCTTGACATGCTGAATTCCATGGGTTGTTAATGGGCTCCTTCACCCTACTGGGATGGGTCTGGAATATCACTGCTGGAGCGATCAGGGTCCTGGATCAGGACCTGCCTTGATCTGAAGGCTGCCTGGGCTGCAGCAGCAGGGGAGGTCTGGGAGGGAGCCTGGTGACATGGCTCGTGCCACTGGATCCAGGATCTGTCCTGAGGATGGGGAGACACTGGCACAGGTTGCCCAGGAAGGCTGTGGAAGTCCCCTCCCTGGAGGTGTTTGAGGCCAGGCTGAATGAGGCCTTGAGCAGCCTGGGCTGGTGGGAGGTGTCCTTGCCCATGGCAGGGGTTGGCACTGGATGATCTCTAAGGTCCCTTCCAACCCAACCCAACCCCTTCTGTGATTGCTGTCTCTGCTGCATGAGCTCATTGGAAAAGAAAGGATTTTGCTTCATCTGAGGCTAACAGAGCTGAGGGTCTCTCAGTTAAATTCAACAAGATCTTAATTTGGGCTCAGGAAATGGCACCTGACACCAGCATCCGTGTGCCTTAGAGTGTCTCAGCTTGGCATTGTTTTTCCTTGGACAGACTGAAGCTGCCTGCTGGATGTTGCTTTCCTTTTCAAAACTGTTTCTGGTATTTTCTTTTTTACTTCAGCATTTCATTTTCACTTTGCTTAACCCCTGGCATGTTGATATTCTTAAGAGGAGTAGCAGGATGGAGTTTGCAGCTACTTAGGTCTGGAAAGGTGCAAAGTTTAACTCACCAGCAGCTGTCCCTGTTCCTCACTTATTAGTTTTAATTGATTTTAAGAGCACCACTTCCACCTGTAGGACTCTGGACCCATGCATGTGAGTGGATTTATTTCTGTCCAGTCTCACAGCTGGGTGTGAAATGCTGCAGGTGAGAGGCAGCAAGGTGGCCCTGACATGCCCCTTGCTGTGGGCTCCCCCAGTTCACTGTTCAGAACAAAAACAATGTTTTAAAACACCCTGAAAAGCAGGAGAGACTTTGTACTAAAAATAACCCAGGCTTTCCCGTTTAGCTGCTGGAGCTGAGGGCTGTTGTTTGCTCTCTGAGATAATTAGCAGCCAGCTCTCTGAATGGCTTTGTAGCCCTAACTGACAGTTTAAAAACACAGAAGGAAAGCAGCCAGGCTACTCAGAACATAACACAAACTAGCAGATTAATGACTCATCTCCCAGGCTGATGGGAGAAGAAAAGTCTTGAATAGGAAGCAAAGCTCCTCCTGTGGTAACATCCATGGCTGCCTGCAGCTTGGTTACCATCAGGACATCCTCCTCCCTGCAGGCTCCCCTGGCATCGCCATGTAAATGCTGAATCTCTCTGGTTGGAGCCAACACTTCAAAGATCAAACCTGAGTGGTTTTGGGGAGCAGGAGAGAAATTTCCCTCTTTAGAAGGCTCCTGTGAATGTTCTACACCCAGCCAGGCAGGCATTGAGTAGCTCCAGTAACGCAGGCAAGTGCAGCTTAAAGAAGTACTCTGGTGTGTATTTTTAGCTGAGAAGTCTCTAACTCCTGTGCTTTATTAAAAATACCAACTCACCATCTGCAACAAGTGATAGGCAGCTACTCTGAGGCTGATCTGATTATGTGAGGCCAGAGCTGCAAATGTTCACACCTCAAAGTGGTCATGGCCTGGAGCTCCATGACAACCCAGCTACCTTCCTTTGGTGCTGCTATGCTCCTGATTGGCTTTGCCTCATCAAGCTGCCAACTGCATTTCTCTTCATTTAATTTTTCATTTAAGTAATTCAGCAAAGTTGGAGTTTTGTTCCATTCCTGACTCATTGTGCTTAGTCCTAAAACCACAGCAGCGTCCCAGCTTCTCCAGCTTTTCTCCCTTTTGTTAACCAGGATCAAGGTGCCCAGTCCCAAGCAGCCTGTGGCTTTATCTGGCCAGGCTGTGGGGCAGCTTGAAGTGCAGGGACTGAAGGGGCTGAGCAGAGAGGTTCTGGCCTGTGCTCGTACACAGAGATGAGCTTACAATGGAAGTGAAAGTGAGTGTGCACAGGAGAGGCCCTGGGAGGAACTCACAAATTCCAAAATGAACATCCCCTGTTGCCTGTTTGTTTGTTTGCTGTGGTGACTGCCGATTCTGACCAAGATCATCAAGCTAGATGCTGTACAAACATTCACTGAATGACAGCTCCTGTGGTGCTGCACTTAGCTGATTGGAGAGAGAAGGCACAAAGGAGAAAAGCATCTCGGAGCTGCTCACACAGCTGGTCAGCAGCAAAGCCCAAAGGATGAGGCTCACTGGGGTGTATCTCTTGCCAGCCTAGATTCCTGCCCTCCCAGAGCTCCAAAATGTAGGAGTGTGGAAGCATCAGAGAATTGAGACCCAGGAGATACGAAACAGCAATGACAAAACACAACAACAGGCAGAAACAAACACAGCATCTCCTTGGCAGTGCCTGGAAAAGAGGAAGGTTCTCTTCTCTGGAACAGAGCCCAAAAGGCAAAAGAGTTCAGCTTGATCCTTCAGTAGGGAGAGCTTCCTTCTGTTAGGACTTGCCAAATATGGGGACTTGGGAGCACTTCTGAGCTTTGTGGTCTGGTATCCTCATGACCATGTCGTGACTCAGGGCTGGGGTGAGACCAAAATCCATCCTGTTTCCAATTCACCTTTGACTCTGTGGGAAACAAACTGCAGTAGGGATTCAACACAGGGTTATGTCCGTGGAGGTCACTGTGGTGTCCATCTGGTGTGGTTGAGGAGGCTTCTGCTGAACCAGTGCTTGAGTCTGTGTGGCTTAGAACAACTACAAAAGATTTACTCTGATTTTAATGATGTTTTTTTATTATTTCTGCCCCCAAGAACTTTGGGCATGCAGTAGATTTGCTGTGTCTCCTCCTCTCTGGAGTGCTGCACTCTCCTGCTGGGTTTCATGCTTTCTGTAGGTGTGCACTGAGCCAGAGCTGTGCTTTCCCTGCTGCTCCCCAGCAGTGCCCGCACTGTACCGGCTACTGGAGAGCTTCTCAGGCAATATGCAATTCAAATTGGTACAACTGGTGTCAAACTGCATTGAATCTCAGCCTGATTGCACTATGCCAAACGTCGCTGCCCTTTCTCTTGTTGCTTAATAAACCAAATACTCTTCACTTGCAGAGGACCTCTGTGGTTGGAAACAGAGAAGTCCTGATGCTTAGAATTCAAAGCAAGATCAAACTCGTTGTTCAAGTACAGAAAAAAATGCCTCCTTTTGTGTTTTTGTTTCCCCTAGAGGGCTGTGGCTGAGTGAGGAGGGTAGATTTCATTTCAAAAGGAGGCTAGGGAGAAGGCTTCCTCACCAGAGTCTGGGTTTCTAGCAAACATGTCATTGATCTGCTTGTTTATCATCTACCCTTCGTAAATGTCAAGTGTAATAACAAAAGGTTTTAATAAACTTGTCAGACTTGCTTGGTGTCAGGCTGGATGAAAAGGTTATGTATAATGATAATAAAAACAAGCCCTAAAACAATGCTCACTTCAGCTGCAGGAGCAGCCCTGCTCCGCCTGCCCCTCCCCAGAGCTTTGTGCTTCACCACTGCAGCGCTTAGGAAAATAAATTCTTTTGTAAGGTGCATTAGAACCTCCATGTGAGTGACACACATGCTCAGTACCTGGCAGCAAGAGGAGTATTTTAAGCTCGTCCTTTCGGTGCTGATGACTCCATCTGAGGAGCTGCTGACAAGTTCCCTTTCTGAGAGATGTCAGACAACGAGAGAGAGATCCTGGCCCCTCCGTGCTCCCCGGAGCGCTTGGGCTTCTCTGAAGGCAGCGTGGATGAGAACAGCTTTTTGGCCCAAGCTCAGGAGAGTCAAGTAGTTGCCTTGCTGCTTGACTTTAACTGGCTGTGTGCAATTTGTTGCTATTTATTAAAAGCACAGGGTACATCTTATCGCTGAGTGAGCTGCTGTCCTCCCACGCTTCCTCCACTGCATTTAATTCTCTCCCTTCCATCCGCCTGCATAATCATTCCATTACAATTGCTTGGGAAAGAAGTAATTGGTTTCAAATGTTCCTGGTTGACCAATTTATATCTGAATACTCAGCAGGGGACCCTGTGTTCTCAAAGGAGTGCTTGATGTTGCCTGTGTATTACTGATGGTTCCCTGAGTGCTCATCTTGAAGATTTCCTTCTCGCCATGCTACTATTTTTTGCTTGACCTTGCGCAGGCATATTCATGAGAGGATGTTGTTGTGAAGATGTTCTGAACTGAATGGCTGCAATAAAGTATACAGACTGCCCAGCTCAGATCAGCCATTAGCTGCTATAATTACTGCTCTTGTCCATTTTACTGCTATTTAATGATTTGTAGGATGTTCCTTCCCAGAAGCACGAAGTGAGGGCCCTGACGCGCTGCGTGCTGACTGTGCGTCTCCCCAAGGCGCCTGCATTAACTCCGCAGGCAGGAGAAACGATAGGTCAGAGGGATGGGTAAGGGTAGAGAAGCATCTGAGACTCCACAGTTTGTCAGTGGCAGGGCTGGGAGTCGCCAGCTTATGATTTAGGATGCTGCTTTTCCCCTATTAGCGGCAGAATTGCTCTGCCCTGCGTGGCAGCAGCTGGTGAGCTGGGCAGGAGCAGCTGTGTGAGGTGCAGGAGCTGTGCAGTGTGTGGAAAGGAGCTGGAGAGCCCTTCAGAGATGTGCAGTTTCCAAGCCTCTCACTGCTGAGAAATAACTTTCTGCCTGTGTCATCCTGCTGCTCCTATGCTGCGCTCTCAGCTTTCCCTTCCGCTCCTCCAGCTGCACTCCTCAGAAGAAGAACGGTGCCTGTGCCTGGGGAGCTGCCCCATTCCATGTCACTGCCCCCTTGCATACCAGAGTGTGAACTACCCTTCCGGGACTGGAAGGCTGCTCTAAGGTCTCCCTGGAGCCTTCTCTTCCCCAGGCTGAACACCCCCAACTCTCTAAGCCTGGCCTCACAGAGAAGCAGAGTCCGGGAGCAGAAAAGAGTTTGCAGACTACGCAAGATGTTCATTGCCTACAATTGCTGCCTTCATCACTCTTCCCACCCTGGGTGCAGTCCCTAGCTGCTGTTGGCACACACCTGCCCTAAACCATTTTCCTCTTTAAATATTTCATTAGTCCCATCATTAGGAAGCGCTCACCCTGCTGCTGGTGTGTGTTTGAATTCAGGTGTCCCAGCAGGCAGGTGCTGATCACCAGACTGCTAAGCAGAATAAGCCAAGTCATACAGAAGCCTTTGATCAGACATGAAGCAGTGGTTGTTCAACAGCTGTACAGGAAGGAGAAGCAGTAGATGCCAGTGACTCAGTCTCTGCTAGTTACACTCTTGGGCTTCATTTTTCACTAGGGCCCTGGGTAAAAAAAGCTCATTTGGAGCTCCTCTGTAATGAGAGAATCTTCCCTGCCTGGCTGCTGCTGGCCTTACCCAGGGAATGGCAAAGCCTTTGCTCTGTTTACAGTGGCTGTGCCAGGGCTGTCACCACTGGCAGCTAAGGCATGGTGAAGGCCTCTCTGATTTTTAACCTGGTCAAGCTGGGTGACACAGCTGCCACTCAGCCCATGCTAGTGCCTGACTGCCAGGCAGAAGCTTGCACTCAGCCTTTCTTTGTAGTCTCTTCTTGCATGAAGAGAAATAGCTGCAGAGTTTCTTGGTGATTTATGCTCAGGCACTTTTCATCTGGGAACTCCTGAGAATTGTTTTAGCACTGTCACACTTCTCCAACTCATTTTCTTTGGGAAGTTACTTCTAGAAGGCTAAATTGTTGGGCAGAGACGTAGCGGGAGAACAGGAGGGGATGTGTTGGTGATGAGAGAAGCAGTCCCATTAGTTTCCTGACACAGATAGTGCTTTTCCATGCTGCTTACTGATAGACCAAGCTCAGAGCCTCGTATCTTCTGACTGCCTAGGGCACGAGGGGTCCAGCTCTGCCACCAAATGTTTCTCCTGGGTGTTATTTTTCTCACGTGCTCTGAGATTTCAGGGAACCGAGAGTTTAAGTTTTGAGGTTGGGTTTGCATCTGCTGCATCCTACTTCAGGAGAGAGCAGATGTGTTTGTGTGCCAGAGGACTGCCTGGTGGCTTAGGCAGCAGGCAGGGATTTAGGTGGAAAAGGGAAGGTTCTCTTGCTGTGGTTTAAATTCCAGTTCATGCCCTGGGGGTTATTGACCCGGAGAGTGATGCTGTTGTGAGTTACAGAGTTGGCTACCTTGGATATTATATCTTGGTTCCAGTTCTTTTGAAGATGTGGGAGCAGGTCTGCAAGTAGAAAATCTAAAGAATAGCCAGGAAAATCTGGGTTTAACTTTAAAAGGAATTGTGTGGTTAAAGCACTCTGTCTAAAATCCCAATAAATCTTCAGCCTCTTACCTTCTTTTGACCTCCTAGGCAAACCGATCAAGGGATTCTGTACTAATGCCATTGCAGCTGATAATTGAAGGGAATGTCTTTATTTTCTGTGGAGCCTACCACTGGCAGCATGCAGAAGGGATGGCCTCGTGCTTCAGATCAATAGATATTTTCTGCTAGGGCTGATTTAGCTTTGACTGGAAAGGAAAGCAATGAAGTCAGGCGTGGAGAATTTGTAGGTGTGCCTGGATGTGCTCGTGGAGCTGGCAGCTAGTGACCCACTTTCCATGGGAGCATTGAAGTGGGAATGTGCTTCCAGTCAGTATCAAATGCCATCCAGTTACCATAGTAATGATAGATTTGGTTTGAGTCAATCAAATGAATATTCAGTTGATCCAGTTAATTCCCACCAAGGTACTGGGCACTCATTTCACGCCAGTCATGGATGATATCCAAGCACAGATTTCGCTGCAGTTGGCCAACAATTCTTTTTTGTTTCTTCTTTAAAGCATTTTGGCTGAGGATGCAGTCATTGAGCACTGGCCACTGCACTGCTGCTTCAGGACAGTGTTCAGAGCTTGTTAGTTTGCTTTATGAAGATAAACATTCAGTCAGTTGGGCAACAAGTCTTTAAGAACCCTGCTGAGGGAAGAGTTACAGCCTAACCTCTTTTTTTTGGAGGAAAGCAACAGCACAGGACTCAATCTGCAGCTGAGTGTCTCTTGTTCTCTCATGTTTCAGAACACTGCCATGTGCAGCTGCATGGACAAACTGGTTTGTTCAGGACTTCCCTGGAAATTTCCTGGATAGTCTTGGTCAGGCTTCTGTTCTTCAGCTTGCATATTCCTCTTCCTTACGAGATGCAGAGCCTGCACATGCTGTATGGCTTTAAATATCCTCTGCCTAGGATAAAGACAGTGCCTGCAAGCAGAATGTCTTAGGGATGGCAACGAGATGGATCTGCCTTCTGTGGAGGTATTGTGCCCCCCACCCATCCAAGTCCTTCCTGGCCATTATTCCAGGATGATAATGAACCAAATATTTGGCCATCAATTGTGTCATCCCATACTGCTGCTATCCAACAGTGATACCTCTGCTTTTCTGCCCCCCCCCCCCCCTTATTTAAACATCTTAAGCATCCAAAATTATTTATTAACCCAAGCAGCCTCCACTACCAAAGCTTCACAGCCAACCAGCTGGAGTGCAGTGGCTGTGCTCAGTTCTGTGTTGATTTCAGAAGGACAGGGGAGGAGAAAAAAACCCAAGATGATCCTGCAGCAATGAGATCTGGATGAAACTCAGAGACCAAGAACTCCAGCAGCCTGCAGGTTCTCTCCTTCAGAAGTGGTAGCTTTGAGGAGCATCCTTGAAGAGGCAACATGGGAAAAGGAGGTGCTGGGAACCAGGGAAATGAACACATTTGGGATTGTTTTTCACTTCTCAGTCAGAGAGGCGGTGAGAGAGGCTTCCTGCAGCAGCCTCACTGAGAGCACCAACCATTAACAAAATCCACTGCCAATGATAAATATTTATTCCCACTTTATAAAGCAATGCTCTTGCTGCTATCTTCAGGACGTCCTTGAGTACATTTTTAGTGTGACTTTAATCAAATGTCACTTTAACTCTAGTCCTATTCTGCAAATCTCTAGTGAAATTCTATTAATTTTCAATTAAACTTCAAGTAAACCAATTAGCATTTTCATTTCTATAGAGCAACAAAGGCAGAATGTGTAATGAGTCTATCCGGTTGTTCACAGAGGAATAAATGGTCTGGATAGATTTCTCCAGTGTATCTTTCTGTGAAACTCTCTCAAGTATATCACCTTTATCATTTTCTCCTCTCCTCTGGGCTCCAAACTGGATTTCTGGTGGTGTACAGAACTGTGTTCAGCCACTGCTTTCCCTAAGCTGTGCTCCAGTGCTTTGTCTTCACGGCCAGTCTTGAGCGCTGCACTGATGTGATTGGACTGAAGTCCAAGCAGTGTCCAGCCCAGGCAGGCACTGTAAGGCCCTTCTCGTCCTCAACAGGCCCAGGACCCCAGTTCGACAAGGGGAGGGAGAAGGAATGCTACCTTTTCATTCTAAATACATGAATGGTAGCGGCTGAACTACCACAGCTGGAAGCAGACTCAGATCCAGATCGTTCCTGTCTCCATCCAGTATTTCATCCTCTCTTCCACCTTCTCTTATTGCTGCTGCCTCCTCCCAGGCAGACGTGATCCCTGCCCTGAAGAGCTTCATTATGAAGAATATATAGTCCCTGGGAGGGAATCCTGGACCTCTTCCAGGGTAGGGATGGTACCATAAACTTTCATCATTACTTCAAGCCTGCAGCTGTCTGCAGTGAGCTGCCTCTCCCTAATGCTGCGCTGATCTAATTGCTGAGTGCTGTAGTCCCCTGCCCTTGCTTGTGCCAGCTGCCGGGGCAGCTCTTCTCTGCCTGCTTTGTGTTCGGTCAGGGACAGTTTCTGCCCGGGGCATGCTCCCCGCTCCGGCTGCCGCAGCCCAGGAGCCGCCGCGTCCTGCGGGGCCGTGGCGGCTCCGCTCCGAGCCGGACGGGACGGTTGGTGGCAGCACCTGAACGGGAGACAGGAACCCTGCGAGCGGCTTTCGCTGGAGCCTGCGCCCGCAGCCTGGCCCTTGGGCTGCTGCAGCAGCCGGAGGGGGCTGCGGGAGGCTGCTGCCGGGCACAGCACCCCGGCGGGGGGCAGGGAGACGAGCTGGGGCTGGAGGAGGGGAGAAGGAGGCAGAAGTGGAGACCCCAACAAGTGACGTGGGAGTGGGAGACAGGTCTAAAGCGTTCTCTTATACTTCTGGGGTTATGTTCTTAGGGTTTGGAAGTGAGGGAAACCATAGAATCATTTAGGCTGGAAAAGACCTTACAGGTTGGATCCAAACACTTACCAAACACTGCCAAGTCCACCACTAAACCATATCCCTCAACACCACCTCTACAAGTCCTTTAAATCTCTCCAGGGGTGATGGTCCAGCCGCTTCCCTGGGCAGCCTGTTCCAAGCCTTGACAACCCTTCCACCAATGAAGACTTTTTTTCCTCAATGTCCAAACCAAGCCTCTGCTGTTCCAATGCCCAACCTAGATCCCGTTGGTTTAGATGGCAAGTGAGCAGTTGTCACATCTAGAATCACTTCAGTGCTGCCCCTGAGATCTCAATTGTCTCCTGGCTTGTTTATTACAGTGGAGTTGGTGCAGGGTGCTGTGTGTTGGATGTAGTCATGCTCCCTTTGCCCTGTAGAAGCTGCTGACAGAAGGTGCACCACAGCAGAGGGCTGGGCTCTGGGTGGCTTTTGCATTTCAGCAGCTGAGCCTTATGTTTTCCATTAGCCACACAGCAAAGCCTTTTAAAATGATGGCCTTGAGCAGGCTAACAGCATCACTGTGACCTCTGCTATTTGGAACCACTGATAATAATAATAACAATAATAATACTTTGGGAGTCGCTTTGTGGTCCCCTGATGAAAGTGAATGTGTAATTAGATATTTGAATTAATTACGTTGCACTTGAGTTAACTGAGATGCCAAAGGGCTAAATGAGTCCCCCAGGGGCTTATAACAAGTTGGTGGCAGAGCTGAAAATAAACCACAAATGTTTTCACCTCCATGCCTTGCCTTTGCCACAGACAGAAGTGGTAATTGCTCTTACTTGGCCATTTTTTTAAAGGGGGGCACGTGCTCCAAAATAGAGACTGGGCAAAATGCCAAGCATGGGAGAAAGAGCAGCTTGGCATGAGCAGCATTTGCTTTACTTATCCTCAGTGGTTTTCTGTGTCTCTCCCAGGCCTTTCCCTGCAACACCTACAGCAGGGTCAAGGAGCTGAAGATCCTACAGAGAGCTCTGCTTGCAGATGCTTCAATGAAAGTAAGTTATCTAAACACACCTCTGTAAACCAATTTAATGTATGTGATTGAGGTGACAAATTAGAGAAAACAACCTGGTGACAAACTATTGTAATTATAGAAAATCAGGCACTCAACTAATTGAAGTCACACTCTATCAACAAAATGTATGCATTTAAACATCATCCTGCAGACAGCGATCGCAGGGGGAAGGCTGGGGAGATGGCTTCTTCCCTTCTGCAAGGGGAAGAAAAGAAGTAGAGGTCTGGACTCTGTAAGGCTGGGAGTTGTGTCAAGGTAAATTAGTGTCTTGCTGCTTAAAGCAGTCAGCTGCAAGCAGAAACTCCTGGAATGCTGGGTGAGATCCTGGGACCTCTGAAAGGGTTTTTTGTTGGTTTGTGGTCTCCAGTAAGAATTCTTCTGATGTGAGTTTTAAAGGTTGTGACAAGTGTAGGCCCCTCAGGAGCACTAAGTCCCTCTGCCCCCTAGCCAGCATTAATGCTTTAAACAGGAGTGCAGGAAGAACACTGCTGCCTTACCTGTGGAACTCGAAGCATTTCTCCATGGGAGTGCCAGGAAGCAACAGCCCTTGTTCAGTGTCACCAGAGTCTGGGCCACAAATCGTGCTCCATGTAAACATGCTGCTAAAAGCTGGTGGTATAAATAGCAGAGAAGCAGAAAAGGTGTTTGGGGACTTGTTCAGGCTCCCAGCAGCTCAACTCTGGTATCTTTGCTCAGCATCTCCTTTCATAACCAGGTCCATTTAAACCAGTGCTGGGGAATGGGTGCTTAAAATGTGTTCTGATCTACTTCTTAGCCTTTAAACATCCACAGAGTCATTTTCTTTGTTTGTGCAAAACTGTCATTAAAATATTGGACCTTTAGAGTAATTCTTTCCTCCTCCCTTCCCCTGGCACAGCTTGGCTTGCCCTCCCCTTTGTGATAAGGTTCACGGCTGGAAGCTTTGTGCGGTGTCCGTGTTTGTTTTGCCCCCACTCCTTCTGATCCCTGTCTGCGGAGGGAATGGGCAATGTGCAGCCACCCAGGGAGGGCTGAAGCTTCTTTTAGCAGGAGTTATGCAAACACATTTAACTTGTTTACTGAACAAACACATTCACAAAGCTGTGAGTTACTCTGCTGGCTTCTGCTACAATGCAAAGTGGAAATGAACACAGGGCTAAGACTGGGAGAATGAAGGGGGGGGTGGTGGTAAAAGTGTCATTGCTGGGTTTTTTCTCCTCGGGAGAAAGCTGGTTTACACTTGGCCACAAACCCCTTCTTGCTTGGTAATATATATTTAGAGTGATTTAAGAACACTTCAGCGTTTGAGATGCCTATTGCAGGATCTCTGAAGCTGAGCACTTTTTGTAGGGCTTTGAATAAATGAAATCCTGTCTTAAGTATTGTCCTCCATCACTGTGCTATCTGAGCAACTCTTCATCTTTAATGCACTTACTCTGACAACACCCCTGTGAGATGCTCAAGTTCTATTATTCTTTCCACAAGGGAAGAACTAAGGAACAAAGAGGCTCAGGCTGAGGTTTTCCTTTTAGGCTCTTGATTTGGGTGAGAACTGCGTTACCTAAGAGTCCTCCCTGCTTGCACTGAAGTTTGTCAGTGCTGCAGTGCTAATGGGGCAAGGTCTACACTGCTTGAAAAAATGCTGGGAAGGTCAAGGAGTAAGGGAAGCTTTGGGTGAAGGCGGTGGAAGTGAAATGGTTTGGTTTTAATGCATGGCAAAAGGGAAACAGAGTTCCAGGTCTGGTTTTTAGAGGAAGTAATGTGGAGTTTGGGGGATTGTATGACATGATGCCTGGGACTGCCACCTGTCCCCTCAAGACCTGAAGTAATTTAGAAGGATTTTTCTAAATACAGAAAGAAGGAGCTGAAAAAAAACTTGTAAGTGGAGACATATCAGTGTGGGGCATCGTTCTGCCAGGCTTCAGCTAGCTTTGTGTAGGGGGGAAAGACCCTGCACACTCCTCTGGTAGTAAACTATGATCAGCACTGACTGAAGTGTGCTGGGGTTTGCTGGGCTGGGGAACAAACTGCCTCCCCATTTCCTAACCTGCATGGTTTGAGCTGCTGTCCTGCAAACAGGGCTTGCAAGGCTGCCAGGACACAGGGTCAGCTGCACCCATGGCTCTGCAGCTGAGCTGGCACCTCTGGGAATACATCATTTTGACCTCCTACTGTTGTCACATAATTGGCTTGTAGATTCCCCATGGAGCCCTGATTCCAAGTGTGATTTCTCCTGACTAATAAAGTGTGTAAGTGGCTCATGGTTTTCATTGTACATGGTTTGAACTTTGTGATTGTTTTGGGTTTGTTCTGACCCAGAAACAAAGTGGCTGATGGTACTGCCTGGAGTCTTAGGGTAGTCTATTAACGCAGAGGCCCTGGAAAGACATCCCCCCCAGGTCAGCAAATGCTTGTAGGTTTTGATAGATATTCTCAATTATGTCTCTACAAATGAGTTCTGAAAGGAATGGAATGTGCAGACTCTTAAGCCTTTGAGGGCTTCAGCTGTGTAGTCTCAGAGCCGGTGCTGAAAGGAGGAGGTTAAAGGAATCAGGGAAGGAATAAAAGCCTTCTTGGTTGGCCTGGAGGCTGTGGTGTGCATGTTGTAGGTGTTTGTACTCTGGTCATGGTGACTGAGTGTGTTTGATCAGTGTGCCTATTAAAAAGTGACTTCTTGAGGCAAAAGCCCTGTGACAAACGTGCTGTGATGGGGCCGAAGGAAAAACTCGCATTTATAACCCCCAGACACTATCCCCACAGCACCACTCGGTGTCATCTCCCCTGTGCCCAGCGAGAGTGGTTGGAATGGATGATCCTGGAGGTCTCTTCCAACTGAGAGGATTCTGTGATTCCTTAAATCTCTTCAAAAGGAATTAAATGTTGCATAAACAATTGCAATGACTCTGAGCATGAGCTAAGGAAGAAATCAGGTAAATGAGAGGTGCCTTTGCCTTCCCAAATATTAAAAGCAGTGTAATGACTTGAAATAGGCAGCATGATGAGATGACTTTTTAATAATGACATAGAGAGGTTTTCATTAAGGTTAGGTGGAGAAAAATACTTCAGCTCTTGGCTAATAGGTTAAAATTGTAAGAGGGCTAATTGTGTGTGGCAGAAGGCCTTTTATGTGGTAAAATGCACATTTTTGCAGCTACAGGTCTGTGAAAACCCAAGGCCTGGAGGGGTTGCCTGTATCCTTTCATTAGGTTATGAATCCATCCAGTTCCTCATCCCTACCTACCCATTCATCCTGCCCTTACCTCAAGGGCATTGAAGCTTTTTTCCACTCCATCTGCATAGCCACAAACCCATAAATTATAATTTTGCAGTAAGTAAAAGTGCTAGGAAAGTATCCATCAGTCTAGCAGGGCTTTAGCTTCAGGCCTCAGCCTGAGATGTGTTTTTGCAGTGAGACAGATTTTTTAGCAGAGTTCTGTTTCTCCCTCTGCCTGGTGAGGCGGGGGGGGGGGGGGGGGGGCAGGGGCACGCTGTGGGTTACAGACGCTCCCAAGTCAGCCCCAGGAGGTGACAAGCAGGGATGGTGGAAATGGACATCCCTGCTCTAATGTGAGAAATGCTCATGGGCTATAAAGAAGTAATTCCAGAGCAGATATAATCTCTGCAGGGCCTATTAGTTTTGTGATTGCTGGGCCCGTGGCAGGGCTACACAGCCAGGCAGGGAGGCTGGATTTGTCAGAAGGGACAGAGTTTGCCCAAGGAATCCATACTGCAGGAGCCACAGAAGAATCACCTGAGTTTGCCATTATTGGAAAAATAGAGTTATTAAGCATTTAGAGAAGTACTTCTGTTACAAGATAAGGTTGGGATAAGTCATCAAGTCCAACTGCTCTCTAACTCCACCAAGGCTGGGGCTGAGCCATGGCCTGAGCACCACATCTCTGCACCTCTGGGGGGTGGGGATTCAGCCACCTCCCTGGGTGGCTTTTAGAACCCTTCCAGTGAAAAAGGTTCCTCTAATGCCCAGCACAAACCTCTCCTGGGGCAACCTGAGGCCATTTCCTCTCATCCTATCACTTGTTACCAGAGGGAAGAGCCTAACGCCCCCCCCCCCCTCCCCGGCTTCAGCCTCCTTTCAGGGAGTTGTAGAGAGCAATAAACTCTCCCCTCAGCCTCCTCCTCTGCAGCCTAACTGCAGCCCAATGCATCTCAGGCTTAAGGTGATGGTTTTGCAGATGCAAACCAGGATGAGTTCTGCTTTTCTGTGTGCCCTTCATTCCCCCCCCCACTGGATTAAGCTGCAGAGAGGTGATGGTTCATTTTGCAGCAAACTCAGTCTTCTTACACTGTTGGTAAATGAAACAGCATTTTGCTTTCCAGCCTTTGCTCGGGCAGCCAGAGCAGAGGGAAGCTCTCCTGTGCAGCCTGCACTCTGTCAGCTCTCTCTCTCTCGGTAGCAAGGTCATTAAACACTCTCTTGACTCAAGGGAGGGTTGAAGATGCTATGAACTTAAATAAAACACATCCCCATGCTCCCCACACAGCCCCCCGGGCCCCACCCCTGACAAACCTCAGGAATGCAATCAGCCTTGCTTAGCCCTTTGAGAGGAATGGGGTTATTAAATCAAAGATTAAAGATAGGGAATTGTTGATTTTATCTCTCTCTCAGACAAGATCCAATTTGGCTGATAGGAGAGCTGCACCTGAAGAGAATTTTGAAAGTTGTTTATTTTCTTCCAAAATATGTAGCTGATATTTAATTTGCAAACCCTGTGCTCTGTTATGCTCCTCTGCAAACCCTTTATCTGTCAGAGAGATTGTGGGGAAATGTTGAGGTAACTTGTTGCATTTTATTCAGCTTCTGGGGGCAGCTTTGGCTTTCTGAAGGTCAGCAACAGCCACAGGTCCCCAGAAACTTGCAGCGGGTTCTGAATGCTCCGACCCTCCTGACCTCCCTGCCTGCCTCCTCACTGCTCCTGTCCCTCTTGCTGTCTTAGGGAGGTCACAGTGTGGTCCCACGTGTTCATCTCTTTCTCCAAGCCCCTGCCGTTCCTCAGCCTGTCCACTTCCCCCTTGGCTCTGCCACCAGGGTGAGCGCACAGTGCCCCTGCTCCCATCTCGCCCAGCCGCTGTCCCTGCTCCCAGCTGCCCAAAGGAGCTGTGGAGGCTTTAACGCTGGCAGTGTTCAAGGCGAGGTTGGACGGGACCCCGAGCAGCCTGGGCTGCTGGGAGGTGTCCCTGCCCGTGGCAGGGGGTTGGAACTGGATGGTCTTGAAGGTCTCTCCCAACCCAACCCAACCCAGTCTGTGATTGATTTAATTGAATGGTTGAAGACTCATTGCAGTAAGTCATGCACGGAGTTCAGCAGACTCTGCAGCCCTGAATTCTGCAGGCTGATTTATTGGAGCATTTCTGTTTCCCTCATTCCTCCACTTGCAGAGCGCATTGCAGATGCTGGAGGGACCTGTGAGGTGGGAAAACCATTGCTGCTCCCTGGTAGACAGACAGCTGAGATTGGGGGAAATTAGTGGCTTGTCTGGAAGGCAACATTAGGTAATGAGCTCACACTGAAATTTTGATTGTTGCCTCTGACAATGCCATTTGAATATCCCTGTCTAAAATGAGGGCTCTAGAATGGAAAGGCTCTCCCTTAGCTCATTAATGTGAGCAGAGCGTGGATGCTTGCTCTGCTTTAGCATAATAGGGCTGCAGAGTGATTTCCTCACACTGCTCTGGGTTCCCTTAAATGATGGATGCGATGGAACAGGGAGCAGATTGAAGCATAATGGCAGGGTAGGTTAGGAATGCAACAAAAAGAAATTAAAGGCAAATAGAAATATAATTTCTCTTAATTGAAAGATAAAAAGGGCTAAATTTCTCCAGCAGGAGATGTGTGGTGAAATGTTTCCCTTCAGCTGCTTGTTCGTCTCCTGTAAATAATGGCTGGATCCTCCCTCCGACCACCCTGTGTGGCAGAAAGCTCTGTCAGACCCTGCAATCAGATGTGTCTGCAAGAGCTGCCTTTAATTTTCTGTCAATTATTCAGCTGACTGAATCCCTTGTTTGTAATTTGATATCTGGGTGTCTACAGATCAGCTGTAATTCAGGTTAGATGTTTGCCTGCTCAGCTGAGAGCAGATGCCTTGACATGGGAGAATTGGGCAGGTATTGGATCTTGTTTTGAGGGGGGTTGGGTTTCTGTTTGCTGCTCCTGCCTTGCTGCTCTGTGTGTTTGTACCTTCTGCAGTGTCTGCTTCAAAGAGGCAGGGGAAGTGATGCCTAACGTGGGGTCAATTTAAAGTGCTAAAATGATGTTGAGCAGCTGTGGGTCTCAGTCCATCCTCCACACAGTGCTCCTTGCAATCATCATCCCATGCATGCCACAACCACAGATGGGTTTGGCTGGAAGGGACCTTAAAGCTCATCCAGTTCCAATCCCCTGCCATGGGCAGGGACACCTCCCACTAGTTCAGGTTGCTCAAGGCCTCATCCAACCTGGCTTTCAACACTGCCAGGCTTGGAGCCTCCACAGCTTCTCTGGGCAAGCTGTTCCAGTGCCTCAGCACCCTTGTGGCGGTGACACCCCAATGCCTAATCTTAATCCAGCTTCTTCCAGTCTGAAGCCATCAACACTCATCCTGTCACCACAACCCTTTGTCAGAAGTGGTGGAGTCACCTTCATTGGAGGTGTTCAGGAGAAGACTTGATGGGGTGCTTGGCTGCATGGTTTAGTTGTTGGGTGGGTTGGATTGGTTGATGGGTTGGACGCGATGATCTTGAAGGTCTCTTCCAACCTGGTGTATTGTATTGTATTGTATTATTGTATTGTATTAAGTCCCTCTCCAGATCTCATGTAGTCCCCTTCCAATCCTTGAAGGCCACTATAAGGTCTCCCTGGAGCCTTCTGTTCTCCAGGCTGAACAACTCCAACTCTCTCAGTCTGTCTTCACTGCAGAGGCACCCCAGCCCCCAGATCATCTTTGTGGCCTCCTCTGGACCTGTTCCGTGTCCTTCTTGTGCTGGGGGTTCCAGAGCTGAACGCAGCACTGCAGCTGGAGGATCAGCATAGCTCCCTTGAGCTGCTTTTGCTCTTGTTGCTGTGTTAGGAGCCTGGTGTGTTAGGGACAGAGGAGCTGTGGAAAAGAGAGGTGGATGGTGTGGCTCAAAGCCTGCATGGCGAACCGTGCTTTGGGTCTTTGTGCAGACCCTTTGCAGCACAGCTGGGCTCCACCCATGTGCATACAGGGGGCGCTGGATCTGGGCTGGGACCCAGGCTTGCCACTTGAATGATCACAGCCTTCTGCCCATGGCTTTGCTGGGTCCACCTCTGCAGCTCTCATCCTGCTGCTGCTGCTGTTGTAGAGACTGCTAAAGAAGGAATTTCCAGAGGCTTGAGAATTAAAGCTCCTTGCCCTGATTTGATTGATGGTGCTTTGATCAAGTGCTCTGCTGGAACTTGTGCATACAACCTGCACAGTATCCTGCACATTTTCCAATTGAATGGCTCTTCTCAGGGAGGAAAATCCATACTGCCTGCTCTCAACAATGTGGACCAGAAGTCGAATAAACAGTAAAAAAGGGATGGAGTAAGCAGGGATTAGCAGCCAGTGCATTATGTTGATTGCCCACATTGTCTTCAGCTTAATAAATTCTGCTTTGCTGTAAGTCAGCTCAATTGTGTGTGAAAATGGAGAAGGTGGAAAATGAGACTGAGCAAGAGGGTTAAATGAGAGTGTGCCATTCCAGAAGCAATTAAAAACCCCAACCCTTGAAGAAAAGGAGGCGGGGGAGGACTTTCGGAAGCATAAAATGAAATACAGAGTTGTGTATTAGTGTGGGAAGGAAAAACAGCCTGTCCAGCTCTCACCATTAAACCCCTACCAAAGCAGCTGATGAAGTACATTTTAATGCATTGTGTGGCACTTGCATTGCTGCAACGTTGACTTCTGCTCTTGAGTGATGACTGAAAATGGACCCACAGGAAGGAGCAGTAATTCTAAGGCTTAGTTTTGGCATTCATTGAATCCAGATTAAGGTCCCTGAGAGCTGCTGTGCTCTGAGACATCCTGTGGCAGAAAGGGGGCTTTCAGCTTTGTCTTAAGTGAACCTCTCCTGGACAGATGTGTCTTGATTCATAAGGGTTGCTTTGCCTCCAGGAGCTTCTGAGGAGCTGTTTGGAATGGCTGTAAATTGGAAGAGGGCAGATTGAGACTGGAGATTAGGAAGAAATTCTTCAGAGTGGGGGTGGTGAGACACTGGCACAGGTTGCCCAGGGAGGCTGTGGCTGCCTCCTCCCTGGAGGTGTTCGAGACCAGGCTGGATGAGGCCTTCTGAGAAGGGTCTGGGGTCTGGCAGGGGGATTTGCAGCCTTGTAGCCACCCCAAATCCTTCTGGCACGTTGGATACCTGGTGTTGTGTCACGCTGATCAGAGATGACAGGGCTCTGCCTTAGGAAGCAGTGATTGATTTCCTGCCTGTAAAGCAGGGATAGGTGCAGAGGGAGTGGGGCAGGGATTTTCTGGAGCATTTGTGCATGCAGTGCTTGTTCAATCAGTGGAAGTTATGCAACAGGAGTATCTCTGAGAGACGTTTGCTCAAGCTCCCTGGTGGCACAAGAAGCTGAATCCTCATCCCTCATGCTGATGCTCTTTGCTTCTGTAACACTGACTCAGAGCCTGGCCTTACATGCAGATTTCTTCTGACGTGCAGACTGGCTTGGGCTGTGGCAGATGCTCTGTCCTAGGTCTGTTGACTTGCCCTGCTGGCAGTGTTTCGTTGGCTCAATGATGCCATCAATAAGCAGCCTGAGTGATGCCCCCAGAGAGACCTGCAGACCAGTGGTATGAGCCAGGGGCCTCTTCATGCGTAGCCCTCGGGGGTTTTGTCATGCAGATAGTCTCCACAGCACCAAATGTGGGACTGCTTCGGCCCCTCTCGTGTTGCTCAGTGCTTTTACAATGGCCAAGGGCACAGGGAAATTTTCAGAGGAAGGCTCCAAGAAATTCTGGGATGTGTTCCTCCACCTCCTGCTCTGGTGAAGCTTCTCTTGCCTCCCTGATGCTTCTGCTACAGAACAGTGCAGACATTTCCATGGAGGCAGTAGGAAAAGGTGTCTGCCGCCCCCTCAGAGTCAGCTTTCCTGACCGAGCTGGTGTGGACAAGCCTTCTCTCAGTGGGTGAGGAAGCCTGAGGAGCACAGCTTGGGTCTGCAGCCTGGGCAGTGCCACTGAACAAGGGAAGCCACACAAAGGGGCAGCAGCCTGCAGAGCTGTTAGCATTCTGCATGGCACACAGCTCCAGCTCCCTGCCACATCTACCATTATAATTCTCTGTTAATTACACAGTGTTGATTATGTAACTGCTTAGCAGTTCCTCCTCTTTTAATGAGCACAGCTGTTTTCTGTCCAGCTTCAGCAGGGGAAATTTCCCATCTCTAATTTAAAAGTAATGCACTCAGAGCAAACTCCAGAGGGCTCTTGGGCTCGCACTGTTTAATGTGTTTTAACACTCGTGGTGTCTGCAGCCTAGAGAGCACTTAGGGCCTTTCCCCTTGCCCTCTTAAATGAATCTTTAGAACTAATGAACTTTGTTAATAGCATTAAAAGAACAAAGCAAACCCTTTTGTTCAGGCAGAGTGGCTGAAGCCATCCTGTAAGTGTGCTAATTTGGACCCAGGCACTGCATTCGCTCTTTTCTGACCAAGTGCTTTCTACAGAGGCAGCCAAGAGGCAGCTTGCTGCCAAACCCTCTCAAAGAGCAAGTGGTATAAACATATATTTGCTTACACCAAGGTAGCTGTTGAGTTACTGCTTTCCAGGAGGCTCCAGCATTAACATCTGCTGGAGACCGAGGAGGCTGAGGTGCTGCAGCGTTAAAGGGAAGCAAGGCGTGGGCGGACAGCAGCAATACGCTGAACAAAGACCTTCAGGTCGTTGTCTGTCCCCGGGTTCAAGCCAGATACTCTTGCATCAGTGAGTGTGACATCTTCAGGAGCTCGCTGAGAGGCCAGCTCAGTTCTGCACCGCTCCAGCAGCGCAGGCAGCGTGGCCGTGGTGTGTGAGCCGCAGCGGTGCTGTGCTTCGAGGCTGGCGGAATGCAGCGGCTGTGGCCTGAGCAGAATGCAGCAGAGTGTTTGCTTATTTATTAAGTGTTGGTTTATTTGTGACTCTTGTTCTCTGAGCAGTTTGGAAGATGTGACACAGGAGGAGGAGGTGGCAGGCATTCTGCAGCAGAAGTTGAGCTTTGTTTCCCCATTGTTCTGGGGTTACATTTCTCTCTTCTGATCTCTAACCAGACCTGGGACAGCCTCACCCTGGAGACCTGCCCCTGCTGGCAAGAGTCAAGAGTTCAGGAGCTGATAAACCCTCGAGCAGGTGACTGAACGTGCCTGGAGCTGCGAGCTGGTTGTGAACACCTCACAGAACTTTTGCTGCCCTGCTTTTGAGGCCCTGCTCTCGCCTCTTAACACCTATTAATTATTTATTAGTCTGTGGACCCCTCAGAGTCTGCTGGGTCTGCTACTGAGAGCAAAGGCTGCCTTCCTGGAAAGGTGATGATTCATCTGGAAGTTGCTCTTTCATCACTGCCATTTTAAACCACTGCACAGATAAATTTGTCTCTTTAGCTGGAGTGGCCTTTTGTTTCCCTGGCACGCTTGATTGTAAACATACATCAAGTTGTTTCCCTCGGGGGCCCTGTTCAGATGCATCCTGAGTTACATTATGGTAATAATGTTCATTCTTTGCATTAATAATTACACTGAATGCCTCCTGTTGAGCACAGGGTTGTGTGTCTTTGCTTCCCTTGCTAGTCTGAGCTGCTGGGCTGCTGCTCTGCGTTTTATGCTGACAGTGCAGGTCACCAGCTCTCTGTGATTTGGGGTTTTTTCTTCATATTAGTGCCTCTGGAGAGTAACATCATGGTCTGGAGAAGAGGAGGCTGAGGGAGACCTCATGGCTGTGTACAACTCCCTGAAAGGAGGTTGCAGTGTGGTGGGGATTGGTCTCTTCTCCCAGGGAACAAGTGATGGGATAGGAGGAAATGGACTTGAGTTGCACCAGGGGAGGCTTAGGCTAGAGATGAGGGAAAATTTCTTTGCTGCAGGAGTGGTCAGGGACTGGCAGAGGCTGCCCAGGGAGGTGGTGGAGTCCCCATGCCTGGAGGTGTTCCAGAAAGCTGTGGCCATGGCACTCAGGGCCACGGTCTGGTGGCTGTGGTGGTGTTTGAGTTGATGGCTGGACTGGGTGATCTCAGAGGCCTTTTCCAACCTTCATGCTCCATGGTTCTGTGGTTTCTTTTTTCATTTGTTCCTGATACATTCACTGGCCCATTCCATTCCATTCCATTCCATTCCCTACAAAACTGTGGGGATTTTATGTGTTGGCAGGACAAAGCCATGGAGTTTGATTCAGGTATTCAAAGTACTGCTGACTGCCCAGCTTCTAAGTGGCATGTGGAACTGCATGTGTTACTGCCATGGGTTTGGCAGAGGGAGCTGGTAAACAGTGAAAACATTCCCACTAGTGACACCTGAGCATCTTCCTCCCAGGAGGAAACCAATCTAGTGTAATAAGACAAAGCCCTGCAGCAGCGCAGAGAGTAATAGCAGCATTTACAGAAGTAGCTTGCTAGATTTCCTGGGCAGAAAATAGCCAGGCTGGGACTGAAGATCATCTTTTAACCTGGTTAGCCTAGATAGAGAGATGGAAGTGGCAGTGCTGGGTTGGTTAGCTTCGCAGGCAGCAGCTCTCCGTGTGTTGGTCAGCTTGAGAGCCTCGCCAGAGAAGGAAATAAGGACAGAGAGCTGCTTTCTCCTGGACAAGATGAGGCTGCAGATTGCTGAGGAGAATCTCCTTCCCCTGTGAGCAGTGGAGGGGATGGGTGAGGCTAAGCAGATGCCCACAGATCAACCCCCCTTGCTGGCTTAGAAAGCCAGAGGCTTTGTTCAGTGCTGTAACCTCTTCAGCTCTGAAGACAGCTGTAGAGAGAAAAGGTCCTTTCGGATCTTTCTGTGATCCCTCCGAGCCTTTGTCTCTTCCTCTTTCCTTCAAAGCAGCAATTTTTCTTTGTGGGTTTTTGGTGGTTTTTGGTGTGGTTTTTTTTTTCACCCCCTCTTCTCAGTTCTGTTTAGCAAAGACTCTCCAGGGAGCCAGGGCAGAGCTGAACTTGGCACAAACAGGCAGGAAGCTCAGTGCCTGTACAAATGTCCAGGATAAACTGCTGGATTAATATTTCAAATGATTTCCTGATACACTGTGCACTGTGGCAGGGATCCAGGGAGCAAGGTTTTCCTGGAGAATCTGCCTCCTCCTTTTAATGTGCAGCTCTCACCAGTGGATTTTGAACACTGGTGTGGAAAGAGCAATAATAAATAAATAAATAAAGCATCCATTAGCTGTGTCATGTCCTTAAAATAAATGTTACAGCACTGGTAATTGTGTAATTAAATTAGCAGCCTTCTCCATCTCCTTGATTCATTAATCTAGGAACTTGTTGCTGAAAATATGGAATTAATAAGTATCTGGCTTATAAACCTGACTTTTTTTGGTTGTAATTTATTTGCCAGTTCATTAAATAGAAAGAATAAAACAGGACTGAGAAAAGCAGCCCAGGGAGCAGAGGGTTGGGTTTTTTTTTGTCTGTATAAGCAGTTCTACAGCAAGTGATGAGGTTACTCTTTGCTTGTTGGCTTCTTTGCTCTTTACACCACGAATATGGATTCAAGAGAAAATGATTCCATTGGCCCTGGGGTGAGGCCCAGCTATGGAGGTTTCATTAACTCTCCACCATCCTCCAAGCAGTTCCAATAGAGAAGGGCAAAACCATCTCTGCTGCAACAGAGCTCTGAGTGCTTCATGGCCCTGCTCTGGGCTTGCCCTTCTTGCCCTGTGAGCCCAGCCCCAACACTGCTCTGCACCCCCAGGCTCAGGTATCCGCTCCATGTTTGAGACCAGGCTGGGGCCAGAGGGCTGCATTTGCTGCATTGCCACCTTGGAGTGCATTGAGCATGCAGGAAGTGCATCTTTGCCCTGCTCTGAGTGCTCCTGTGTGCCACCAGGAAGGAGATGAATTATTTCTAGGTATAAACATTTAGCACTTGATTCATTTCATGGCTGGTTGAAGCTTTCCTAATGAAGGAAAGTCTTAAAAGGGAGCTTTGAGTAACTGTTTCCTGCTGGAAAAGTATAAACCAATGAAAGAAACATCTCCCATTCATCTTGGGAGTGTGGGATGTGTTATTACTATTAATTCCAGTAATTAGGAGGCAAACATAACAAATGACTCTTAATAAGCCTTTCAGACAGGATTTTCTTTGAATCTACCTCCTCATTTGTATCTATTTATTAATCCTTTTTTTCACCAGATGATATCAGCACTCTCTGCACACTCTGAGATGACCTTTCTGTGTTGCCTGACAGGCACAAGCCAAAGCTTAAACTCAAAGTGGTTTTTTGACAGTCAGGGCAAGATACAGGGAGAGAGTCCCTGGATTTCTTCAGTATCTGGAAGGACTTCCAGGTTTTCCATGCAATTTTTTCCTGAAATTGCCCCAGGGGAGGCTTAGGTTGGATATGAAAGAAAAGTTCTTTGCTGCAGGGGTAGTCAGGGATTGGCACAGGCTGTTGTGACCGGTTTAGGCTTCCTACTCCACCACAGCTGTCCAGGGAGGTGGTGGAGTCCCCATCCCTGGAGGTGTTCAAGGTGGCCGTGGCAGCTGGGGACAGGGTTTGGTGCCCATGGTGTGGTGCTGGTTGATGTTGGACTGGATGATCTCAGAGGCCTGTTCCAACCCAAACAATTCTATGATTTGCAAGTCACGAGAAGATGAACTGCTGCAGCAGGACCTTTCCACACCCTCCTGAAGTCAGTAGCTGCTGTGCTAGGGTCTGCAGAGATGTTTGTAGTTTGTTTATTTGCACAATGTAGAGCCCAGCCCGGGATGCAGGAGTTGGCAAGGGGAGTTCTGTACCATCCTAATCCTTGAGTTAAGGACAGAGCAGTGGAGTCCTTACTTTACCTTCCTGGGAAGCTCTGGCTGTTGCCAACCATGTAATCTGCCTCCCGAGGGGGATTTGCATCTATAAATCTTTGTTTATCAAAACTCTGGTAGCATTTAATTAATTTGTGTGTGTGTGGCTGTTAAGAAGGAAAACTTGAGGGAGTTGTAGAAGACCTTGGAAAGAGAAAAGTGCCTTTTGAAAGTGCTCTGATTTTCCAGCGTGGAATTTTCACGAGCACTGTGGATCTTTGTCCTGGGGGACTCAGGTCTCAAATATTACTGTGGAAAAGGGGATGTGAGGTCCTCCATTGTTCCAGAACTCTTCCAGCAGCTCCCATTCAGTCTTCAGGGCTTTGAGTATAAGCACAATAAGCAATTGTTCCTGTTTGGAGTAGAGAGTTGCCTGGAAAGCTTTTCTGAGCCTGAAAACAAGTGCAGCCCACAGCAGGGAAAAGAATCTTGAGCTCCTGGTTTCCAGTTCTGCCCTTAACCAGCAATTCCTCTTTTTAACCCCTTCCCTCCAATGTAGTCACAGGTTTCCTTAGGTTGTATTTCAGTTGCTTAGCTGCAAAATGCTTTTGCACAGCAGACTCTCTCCGGCCTCATAACCTGGCACTACCAAGAGCTGCTGCTGAGGTTTTCCATGGCTTGAATTCTTTTCCTTTAGGCAGCTTCTTTCTGTGGTTCTCACTTCTAGGTCTAGATCTGACCATAAGTTTTTGCTGTGCTTTATAGAAGAGAAGGAAAAGTTTTCTTCCCAGTTTTGCTGCAGATGTTGTTCAAGACCTGCCATGTGGAATATCTGAGGAAATAAACAGCACCTTGAACTCCAGGACTGGGTTCATCAGCCTGGTTCCTACAGCACAGTGCTGGCTCTCGATGTGTCTCTGTTTCCCCTGTGCCATCAGGCATTGTCTGCTGCTCCACTTAAGCACTTTGCTTCTCTGAGTTCTGCCAATACACTTCTGAACCAAGAGGTTTCTTTCAGAGTATCTGCATCTGCCTCATAGTTGTTCCCCCTGAGCATCTCAGTCGTTTTTTTGCCAGCAGCCTCCAAGAGAAGTACTTCTGCCATCTGTAGTGTGGCTGGCGGCGTCTGCCACGGGCAAGGTGGTGGGAAACGTGGAAAGAGTTGAGCTGTGGCTACTGGTGGCAGAGCTACAGAGCAGCTGGTTGGATCCAGGCTGCTGAGTACCTCTGCTTTTAATTTAATAAATGCTATTTTAGAAGAGTAATTGGAAGTTGCATAAAATATGGATTTGGGTATAAATAATGGAGCATCTCTATTTGATAACAGCTTAAAGATCTTTCTGTCAAGAGTTCCACTTGGCTGATTACTGCAGCATTAGAAGATGCCATGTCTGCCCTGTAATCCCAGCTGATGGCCAGGATTATTTTCTGAACTGCCCTGTCCAAGTTCCACCAATATTAAAACCTGGATTAGAGATTTGCCCTTTCCCAGGCGGGTTCAGACCCCTGGGAAATGCAGGTTACCCTGCAGATGTTTTCCTGCTGTCTGTGGCTTTAGAGAGGATTGCCCTAATTCCACCACTGCAACAGACAGGCATGAAAAATGAGCAGTGGTGTGGATGAAAGGCTGCAATCAGAGACCTAAAGGAGCCCAGAGACACAACTGTGTTCTTCCTTGGCTTGGCAGTAATTAAACATAGTCAGGGATAACAAAGTTCATTGCTGCTTCTCTAAGGGGGAACCTTAGAGTTGCAATAGCTGAAGGGATCCTGCAGGAAGCTGCAGAGGGACTTTTCCTGAGGGTGTCTGAGACAGGCCAAGGGGGAATGGTTTGAAGCTGAGGCAGTGCAGGGTCAGACTGGAGCTGAGGAAGAAGTTCTTCGGGTGCTGAGACTCTGGCACAGGCTGCCCAGGGAGGCTGTGGCTGTCTTCTCCCTGGGGGTGTTCAAGGCCAGGTTGGATGTGACCTTGAGCAGCTGAGTCTAGTTGAGAGGTGCCCTTGCCCGTGGTGGGGAGGTTAGAGCAGATGATCTCTGAGCTCCCTTGCAGCCTGAGCCATTCTGTGGTTCTGTGAATGCAGCAAAAAGTTTTGAAAGAAAAATGTTTTGTGTTGCAGTTGCACTCGGATGGAGAAGAGCTTCCAGTGCCATAACAGCTCAGGAGTTCAGGTTATGAGTTGGGGCATGGAAAACACGGATTTGTGTTCCTGTTGTGCCTGAGCTGGATCAGATCTGAACATTTGCTTCAGCAGCTCTGGTTCCCTTTTTATGATTACTTCCTAGCACCTCTCTGCCAAGGCTTTCTTCACAAAGAGCATCTGCTGCCTCTTTCATGTCTAAGGTGGAGGCAGAGAGTGACAGTGCTGTAAATAGCTGAGGAAACTCTCTCCTGGGCTGTTCCCTCATGCAGGAGCAGGATAGGCCACCAACAACCTCTTTTTGTGCAGTCCTGATAAAAGGAAATCTCTTCAGGGATGGGAGGAGGCTGTGAAGAGCAACTGCTGCAGAAAAATGCCTTGCAGGGAGCTGTTTGCTCTTCTGACTCTGGAAGTGGCACAACCCTCCACCTTTAGCATCATCTCTCAACACTTTATTAAACTAATGCAGTTTACTTTCCTCCTTTGTATTCCTCCTCGATACATCCTGAGCCTCATTACCATGCATTTAATCAGGGCTGCTGTGATTTAAGTGTCCTGGGTTTCCCAATAATACCTACCCTAAAACAATAGGGAGGGGAGGGAGAGGAGAGCTCAGTTTGCAAATTGAATTGATAAAACCTCCCACCAGCTGCCCAAGCTCCTGACACAGTAACTCCAAAAGGGTTGACCCAGCACTGCCATTCCTTCCCTGCTCTCTTTGTTGTTGTTATTGTTGTGTCAAACTCTGAGAGAGATTTGAGGGGAAAGCATTTTGCTCATGTGAATTAGCAGAGAAGTCCAGCTCCCCATAAATCCCTTCAGCCTTTGGAAAGCTGAGTTGCTGAAAATTAGATTCTCTGATTAGGGCCCTGTAACAATCATGCTCACAGGAGATGGATTGGCAGTTCATGAAAGATAGCTGTGGTGGTAGCTGGAAATGTGCTGCTCTCTGTTTGGCTGTAATTGAGGGGACTGCAGTACCTGGCACGTTTGATACCCTGCCCCCACTTTGCATCCCTTTTTGATTTGAGGCTTTTGAGATGGCTTCAAAAGATGGCCCAGAGCTGCTGTGCAAATATTTGTGTCCCTGCAAAGCGTAGCTGCAGAGCAAAAGCTGGAAGAAACCAGCAAAACCAGAGAAGAATCCCAGTCAGATGCCCACTGTAAATGGTTCTCCTGAAGGCTTTTGCCTTTTCCATTCTGCTGGTGGCATTTCAAATCCATCCAGACAAGTAGCTGGTGGGTGGGCACTGGAAGATGCCTTTGGGAGCAAATCACTTAGAGATGCTGAGTCTGTGTCAGCACTCAGAGGCTTCCACATCTCTACCATTAAAGGTTTTCCTGGTCATGTTCCTTCCCCATCCATGAGAGGCCACAGGGTCCCCCTCTGCACCTCACTGCTCTTGGCCATGGCTGGATGAGGTCTTGGCTGATAGGTTGGGTTTGATGATCTTTGAGGTCTTTTCCAACCTTTTTGAGTCTATGATTCTATGATGCTGGCCCTGTGCCCTGTGCAGCAGGGTTTGTGTTGCCTAAGCATCACTTGGAGACCTAAGGCCATTCAGGACTCCTTTTTAGTCTCCTTCCTAAGTATAAGTCACTTTAGTGTCTGTCTTGCCAGGTTAATTTTCCCAAGGTGAAATACAGTAGATTTAGGATCAAATTCCACTCCAGAAGTGGCAGGGAGTGGTCAGATTCAGGGCTGGTCACTCTTCTGCTGCTCTGCATTATTTGAAGCCACATTCCCTTGGGCTTTTCCCTGCTGTGAGCAGTTCTACCCCAAATCTTTGGAGTCTGGAGAGGGGTTTTTAATTCATTTGTGACCTTCGAGGAGTGGAGGAGGGATATGATGTGTCCAGGAAGCGGGGTGGGTGCTGGCATTTCAAGTGAAAGCTTACTCCCCTGGGCGTGGGGTTGAACCTGTGCCCACAGCCAAGGTGTTCACAGGATGGTTTGGGTTGGAAAAGAGCTTTAAGATCACTGGGCCCCAAGTCTGGTGCTAAGCCATGTCCCTCAGCACCACACCTCTGCTGTTTTCTTCTGTTCTCTCTGAACTTCAGCCCAGCTCCAGCTGGACACAGACAGTAGCTGTGGGGCTCTGAAGAAGACAGCTTGAAGTCCTTGTGAGATCTTCATGGCTCATGATCAGAGCCTGCTCCTTCTCAGTCACAGGCTGCAGTGTTTATGGACAGGAGCAGGGTGAACACAACCAATTGTTTGCTCCTTTTAGCTGTTTATCTTACACACAGAAATTACCGGCCTTGGTTAATTGATATCGAAGGTTGATCCAAGTCAAATTTGTTTGGAATTTAAAATGAAATTCATTGAAATGACTTTTGACAGGATGCTCTTTGCAAAGGCTTCCCCTTGTAAGTTCCCCACCAAAGTAAATCACTGCCATTGAATTATTTACGAGACAATTTCATAGGGAGAGCTTCAAAAACCCTCCAGGCAATAATAAAATGATCTTCACTGTTACAGTCACAATTTGTTCTGGATAATTGGCTGCCTTTTCCCATTGGGGAATTGTGTGGCTTTATGAGCTGGAGAGGTGCCTCTGCCTGCCAGGAGGACAAAGTGGTGTCAATCCTGTGGGCTACGTCTGCCTCTGAGGTCCCATCCCCAAACACCCAAACCCTTTAGTCTGCAGCACAAACCTGTCTGCGGAGCCGCAGTGCATTGCAGAATCAACCTCTCCTGGTTTGTTTGCTTGCTCATTTCCCATTATTTTACCTCCCAGATGCTTGCTGATAAAGGAGCAGCACTCCCAGGCCCTTTGGCTCCGTCACGTAGCTGTTTGAATGCAGGCTGTGTGTTTGCAAATGGCTGTTTACAAAGCCTAATGGCACAGAGGTTTAGTTCTGTGGAGGGAGGGGAAAAGCCAACAGTTACATGTAGATTTCATAATTCCATGGAAGTATTTCAGGGGAGCAGAGCCAGCTGGTGCTTATCCTGTCCTTGTCATGCTCAGTGGGCACTGATTTTGCGAGGCACAGAGGGTGCTTAGAAGAGTAAAGAGTTGTTTCCTTCCAAGGATGTGGTGGTAACAGAGATGGTAGAAGCTCCATCCCTGGGACCATTCCGGGTCAGGATGTCCTTTCTGACTGCAAGATGACCTTGAAAGGTCTTTTCCAACTGTGAGAGACTAAAGCTTGTCTCTCCTGGTGTGACTCAACAAAGATAAAATCCCTTGCTGCTTGCCCAGACAATAGCTGATGTGCGTTGGGCAGAGCCACTGGAAGGACTCTTGGAAGGTGCAAAGATAACATGGCTCACGGGACTGCAGCTGGCCTACAACAATGGCCCAAGGGCCCAGCATTCACACCTTCAGGACAAGATCATTTCCAGCCATCCCCAGGCTGGAAATGACACCCCAGGAAAGGACAATGGTTCCTGATGTGTAAAGAGTGTGTGGGTAGGTAGATGGAGCAGGAGGAGGCGGAGGCCTTCGCCCCTCCATCCAGTGGCTGCCCAAACTCACCTGAGCACACAGAAAGATTTACTGGGAACAATACCTGGTCCTAAAGATGATTTCCCAGAACGATATCCTGGGGAACAACACCTGGACACTTGCCTAAGGGATAAAAAACTGTATAAAAGACTGGAGCAGCTACTGTCTTGGAGGAGAAAATTGGAGAAACAAGATGCAGAAAAAAGAAGACAGCAGCACATGCTGGAAACATCCCGGGGCCAACACAATGGATCTTGGACTCTGAACACCCTCTCTCCGTGCTCTAAGTTCCACCTGCTGCAACTCATGGAGCTGAAGAAGCTGCCCAGAGGACCTCATCCCTTCTACAGCCAAAGCCTCAGCACCCTTCCTCTACAGACCCAACATCTCCTGCAGCACCTTTCCTCCACAGACTCAAACTGTCTTGGGGGTGAGGGGTGTGGTAATATAATTCTTTCCCTCTTCTCCCTTTCTTCTCTCTCTCCCTATTCTCTCTCTCTCCCCTTCTGATCCCTCCACTGTAGTTATGTAATCAATAGTCTAGCTGTTGATATTTTGGCCTCGTTTGTGCCTCTAATTTCACAACACGGGAATATTCATAAAAACCTGAATCTCTTTCCCTCTCCGGATCGAGACACCAACCCAAACCATTCCACGATTCTACACAACCTGCCATGGACAGGAACACCTTCCACCAGCACAGGTTGCTCAAGGCCTCATCCAACCTGGCCTTGAACACCTCCAGGGAGAGGACATCCACAACCGCCTTGAGCAACCTGTTCCAGCATCTCCCCACCCTCACTGGAAAGAATTTCTTCCTCATCTCCTGTCTCAGTCTCCCCTTTTCCAGCTCTAAGCCAAATATCAAAAACATTCAGCCAGAGTGTTCAGAAAGTGTCCATTTCTTAAAGGCACAGCCTAAACAGGTCACAGCCCCTCATCCTGTCACTCCAAGCCCTTGTCAAAAGTCTCTCCCCAGCTCCTCTGCAGTCTCCTTTGGAGCCTTCTCCCCTCCAGGCTGAACAGCAAAGCATAGTCAAAAATCTCTGGATTTTTTAGCCAAAGCATTCTGCCTTTTAAGCATCCAGTGAAAATGAGCATTTCCCAGAGCAAGCAAACTTGTGCTGCTGCTAAGTCAACCAGAAACATTGCAAGAAAAGAATTCCTTATGATTAATTAAACAAAAATAACCAGCAGCATCAAAACAACAACAGCAACAACAAACCCAACCCAAACCGAATGAGTTCAGGCAGCCTATGGCTTGAAATAATTGGAGTTCTTAAGAGGGTTGATTTGCTTTGCTTTGCTTTCCTTTCCTCAGTGGTGGCCACCAAACTGCATCAGAGGCATGGCCAGGATGACATCACCACTGCTGTGTGCTGTGGCAATGTCATCATTCTTTGGGCTCAGGATCTCACTGAAACTCCCTTGTATGCCTTCCAGCAGTGCCCATGCTGGCTGCAGCAGCATTCACTCAGCCTGTCTGCTCCTGACACTCACAATGTTTCACAAAAGGTTGGAGCATGTTCTCTGATAGCTCCTGACAAGGCCTCCAGAAGGTGATTTATTTAGTCTGGGATTTCCAAGGGGCTCTGTGAACTGGGTGCCTAATTCTCCTAAACTCCTTGAGAAGAATCCTGCTCTTCTCTCAGTGATTCTGCAGCAGCCTTGGCTTGAAGCTGCCCAAGCTGCACCTGTGGTACCTGCATGCAGATACCACAACTAGTATTCCAGGCAATACTTTGCAGCTACTTTTAGTGGAGATGGGAATTACAAGAAAGTTTGTTCAAAGCAGTTCCACTTCTTGTAGAATTGCATCAGAGTGAGTGGAGAATCAGGGCAGATGTGTCCTGGGAGAGCACTGAGCTTGCTCTGGCTCTGCTGAAGTGCTCATGAGAGAACTCCTCAGCAGAAGAGGAAGTTTTGCATCAGCTGCGCTGAAAATATTCCCTGTGAGAAGCAGCAAGTTGGAAAGTCAGAGTTCCAGTGCTGTTTGCAAAGATCTGCACAGTCAGGCAAGAGAAAGGAGAAGCCCTGAGAGCTTTGTTGTGTGCCAGCTGGTAACTCCTGGCACTGAGAGCCAGTAGATAATGTGTGGAAGCCTGGTTGGAAAAGTCTTTCCTTTGAGCTGGGGCAGACTGAAATGTTGTGAGCGGAGGCAGTGGTGCTGGGCACAATCCCAGGTAAGCCATGAGGCTTTGGAAGGTGAAATCTTGTCCCAGAGAAATTACTTACTGTGGGGAATCTGAAAGGTACCTCAGCATGAAATGCTTTGTACCCAAGTGTGACCTTTCGAAGAGGAAGTGGGGAAGGAGGAGCAAACCTGCGTGCTTGGATCTGCATTCCAACATCTGCTAGGCTGTGTGACAAAGTTAGTTGCCATTTAGCTTCTTTCTGTTCTACAGGCTTAAAAGGATTCCTTCAGAGGCAGCTGATGGAGAGAGGAGTTTAATTTGCAGATCAGACCCTTTTTTTTTTTTTTTTGGCTGTAAAATGGTAAACACCAAACAGCTTCCTCCCCCTCCCCCCTGTCCCTTTTAAGTACAAAGCTCTCAACCTTCTCAGTGATTCCCACTTAGGAGCAGTTGCTCACAAGTTGTCTCATCTTGGGTCAGGTTACCTTTCTGTGAGCAAACAGCAGGTCCATGCCTGTGAGAGCCAAGGAAGCTGCTTTCCAGTGGCTGCTTAGCTTGTGCCTTTCTGTCTCAGTTTAATGCCTCACTTGAAGGCTGCATTGTGAGCTTCCCCATTTGAAAACACAGAAAGCAAGATGTAACTGGAGAGAGATTTTGCCCAGTGGGGAATAACAAATAGAAGGGGCAAGGGGCAAACCACTGGGACCTTGCTCTGTCTGTTCCTCCTCCATGCAAGTGCACTACTGGTTGTTGGGGGTTCTCCATTCCAAAACACAGCACAGGCACCAAAGCTCTTCTAGGACAAGGAACTGGCTTCTCATCCTGTATGGCTCTGTCAGGTAGGAGAACACCTCTCAGCTGGGCATTGTGTAACAGCATTGGTCAGACATGTTGCAACTTGTTTAAAGTCATTTAAGCCAATTAACATGCAGCTAATTTAGCATGACATGAGCTGTGGCTGCACAGCTCCACTCCAGCTTCGTTGTAAATTCAACGTTGTGTCGTTGTCTCGACACCTAAAAGTTGTATAATCAGTCACCAATTAATTAGCATCACCCTGCCAGGTATTCATTAGAATAATTGACTAAGTCAGTCCTGTTGAAAGTGGCTTTTTGCTTAGCTTTATGCACTTAGTGAAACGGAAAATGCAGCCCTGAAAGGCCCAGGCAGAGCTCACAGGGCATCTGCAGAGGGTCTGTGCCAGGCTAGCTTGGGCTAGCTCCTGTGCTTTCTGCAGCTTAGCTGGTGTGGCTCAGGCAGCAAGGGGCCACCACCTCTCCCAGGGAGCAGAGCTTGCAGTGTTGGGGGGCTGTAGGTAAAAACTCTGTGTTAGCTCTGACTTGCAATGGTGAAAGAGTTCAGTCAGCCAACTGCTGAGGGAGAGCAGTCTGCACAAGTCCCCTTGGACTGCTCTGAGAAGAGCTTTTGAGCCAGAGCTTTGCAGAGCCAGGTGATCCTTCTGCGTTTCATGCTTCCTTCATCAGCAGGTAGCTTTGTCCTGCTGCAGCAAGAGAACTGTTGCTGTCTGCCCGTTCCCCATGCCCTCTGGGCACAGACTGTCCCAGGGCTGTGCAGCTCAGTTCTGAGCGCTGGTGGAGCGCAGCAGGCAGAGAGCAGCAATGTGCTGAGCAGCACAGGCTGCAAATAATCTCTGCTGCCGGTACTTCAGGGGCCTCTCTCCGAAGCAGGCAGCGTGTTCTGTTCCTTTTGGGCTAGCAGCATACTGTCAGCTTTAGTTTTCATCTGTGGTGGAGGAATTAGCATTTGGTTTATTGGTTTAACTCATTAAAGAAATTACTTCTGTAGCTTCACTCTGCTCCAAGCAGCATCCATCTCTGCAGATGCTTTTCTTCAGCACTGTGAGACATAACAGAAATGAGTTTATTTCTAGAGCCATCCCCAATGTTGTGTGCTTTCCAGGGGGACACCAACCATGCAAATGCCCAGATTTGTCCTCCCTGAATTCCCCTTCAGAAGGGCAGAGAATTGTCTGACAGGGTCAGGTGAACAACCTAGTTAAGAGCACTGATACCACCTTAGCCTCATTCAGAGACCTCAGCAGAGTTTTCAGAGCAGTTAATAGCATTTTATATCTAACATGCATGGAGTAAATAAACAGTGAGAAAAGGGAGGGAAAGTGACCTTCCCTCAGGCCACCTGATAAATAGCTTTGCAGGCAGGGAGAAGAGCTCCTGTCACTTGAGCTCCTTGCCAGAGATGCGAGATTGGAAATGGCAGCACTGGAATAGAAGGCTCAGTTCAGTGCTTCCTCCAGCAGCCAGCACCGGGGTCTCATCTCCGAGTGGGGAATGAAAACATGCTCTGAGAGATCATCTAAATATTAACTATCCCTTGTCCTAAAGTCTGAATTAATGAGCTCGAAAAAGCTGCTGAGAGGGGCTGCCAGGGCTGGAAGGGTCCTGCACTGCCTGACAGACAATTCCTCTAGGAAAAAGGGTGAATAAATTCCTAATTTACTGGGAAGTGAATCTGAAGAAGTGGTTAAGTGTCAGGCACAGCTGGAAACAGGAACCCTGAGAATGAGCACTCAAGGGAGAATACGGAGGTGACCTTTCTTCCTCTGGATTCCTTTGTTAATGAAAGCAAAGTCTCTGTAAAGGGCACCAAGGCTGAACTTCTGTGGCTGAGGTGTGCCTGGCTGGGAATTGGTCTGGATCTTCTATTAGCTGGGCCTCACTGCATTGTGACCTTTAAATATTAAACACACTTCAGGTCACCCAGTTTATGAGGTGGCAGATACAGGGAGAGAAGAGTAAATACCTGCATTTTATGAGTGTAATTTCAATCCAAATTCCAGGTTTGTTACTCATGCCAAAGATGTCCATAAAATCACTATAACAATCAAAACATGAATCAAGGCTCATAAAGCAGACTTGAATTGGTAATGAAGTTTCTTTCAAGGGTTTGTTGCCACTAACAAATCATCATCCTGGGCTTTTTCACAGCCTAGAGGACAAACAGCTGTAGCAGAGCTGTTGCTGGGTTTAGTTCTACAGGGTGGATCACTGTCACCCTCAAAGACTTGCCAGGAGCAGCAGAACTCGCTGCAACGAAGCCTTTTCCAGCCCAAACAATTGCAGGATTCTATGGGTGTGGGTCAGGGCCACTAAAACACCACTGGTGTGCTGCTCTCTTGCTGCAGTGTGTGTGTGGTGCTGCACTCTGGGGTACAGAGGCATCCAGAGGGTCTCCCGGGGCTGCTGGTGGGCTCAGCCCTTAAAAAGTGGTGACCTAGTTGAGAATGTTGCTAATGCAAAGGAAAGGCAGCATTGGGTATCTGCTCTGCAGGCTGAATGGGGATTAGAGGCATTTAATTGTGAATCTTGCATCCTTCAGGTTTCATGACCAGCTCCCTTTATTCTTTTTAATCTTCACAGAATAAAAGGGTAGGGGGAAGGGTAGAGGAGAGGAAATGATCTTATTACAACTTTAGAAACTGTCTTTGTCACTGAGAATAAAACTCCAATGAAATGGGAATGAGACAATAAATTGCCTCCTCTTACATGGTGCTAACTTGCCATTACTTTCATTAAACACTCACAGGCAGTTTCAGTTCCTTAAATCAGCACGATGACCTACTTGAAAAAAAAACAGCTGGAATTAAATACACCTGGAGGGGTACCCTGATGGCTTTATAAACCTCCCAGAGTGCCTCCATGTGTCCATGGCTGTGTGAGGCTCCCACAGCAGCCAAGAGCCAGCAGAGTGCTCCTTGTGTGCTGTTGGTGTAGTTGGCTTCAAAGACCTTTGCATCCCAGCTGCAGCTTAGGGAGAAGAAGCAGTCCCCACAAGGGGTGCCTCAGGCACACTTCGTTGTCACCAATACACTTAGGGGAAGTCACATCCCCGTGGAGGCTCCAATCCCCATCTCACTCCAGCCTCCTTTCAGGGAGCTGCAGAGGTCTGCCCTCACTGTATGGAATCAGTTCTCATTTCTGGCAGGACTGAAGCAGCCACTTCACTGCAGACCAGAGGCAAGCACGCTAACAGTGCTCCAGTTTGCCTGGTGCTGAGAGGGCGAAAGAGCTCAGCTCTGTCATGACATCCTGCATCCACACTGGATCCAGGAATTGTCTGGAGCACGCTCTCACTTTCATGTTGATTTGGTTTTGGCTTCCAGGCAGGCTGATTTCATTATGACAACTGCTGTTCTGTGGAGGTATTAATAATCTCTGTTTCCTATGTGACAACATAAATTCTCTCCGTCACCAGTAACGAGCAGCATAAAAATAGTTTGCTGTAGTTCTTGCTTGGCAGCTTCATAACCCACACTGCAGAGAGAAGCCGTTCTCTGGGGCTCCTTTTCATCACTAATGTAGTGCCTGAGTGCAGAGCTTTTATTTTTAGCGTCGCTCCGAACTGGGCACAGATATTGTTTGGCGTTGTCGCGGCACAGGCGCTGGCTGCTCGGGCCTGCTCCTGTTGCTGCAAAGCACAGCTCCCCTCCCTGCTGCCCGAGCGGGCTCTGCTGCAACCAGTGCTAGAAACAAATGCAAAAGAAAACAGCTGGAGTCTCCCAGAGCAGAGCTCCTGGGGTGGTGTGCAGCGGCACTTGAACTGGCACTTCAGTTTTGCATGAAGAGATTTCTCTCTCAGGTGCTTTGCACTGATGAAGCAAACTCCACCCCAACACCCCCTCCCCCAACCCCCAACCCTCTACATGCCCACTTCTGTTGCAGATGCAGGACTTGACCAATGTGCAGCCAGGTTCGTTGCTGTCAGCTGTTCTCACACTGCCAGCCCTGCTGGTGACCCATGCCAGGCACAGACTCAGTTGCATGCAGGCAGCGGCTCTCAACAGAAATCCATTCTGGGCACAAAAGGCATAATTTGCCGTTTCGTGGCTCAAAACTCCTTTCAGGAGGGGGTTCAGTTTGCAGTTAGGAGAGGAGGCTGTGGAGGGGACAAGTGTCTGATTTGCCTGTGGGGCCATGGTGGTGTTGGCTTGATGGCTGGGCTGGATGATCCTGAGGGTCTTTTCCAAACAATTCCATGATTCTGTGACTCCCTTTTCAGTGACTAAAGGGAGGGAGCTGAGTTTATTGTCCAAGTACCTTGTGAGGGCTCTTTCTCCTTTCCCAGGCCATGTGCTATAATCTCTCTGCTTCAGACCCCTCACCCTGAGGATTACTTAATTGTATTCTATTGCCAAAATAGCAAAATGAATGTCATTTTTCTCAGCCTTATTTACAGTAAGCTGCCTTTATTCAGCAGAGGCAGGAAGGGATTCTTAAAGTGAGCATAGATCACATTTATGTTCACTTAATTCCCCCTTACATTGCCAGAGTGAGGTAAATCAACCTTAAACTAGATGACAATCAGCCCCTCTCTGTCAATGGTCTTGCAGTGGCAACTGCTGTACGGCTAATTCATTTTGCCTGCCTTAACAGTAGGTCACTCATTATTTACACAGTTTACAAGTCATTTGAAGTTATGCTTTATTAGCAGCAGAGCCAGAAGTATGTTGCCAGCAGGAGCATTTCCATTTATTCAGGTGTGCCTCTGTTTAGTCAAGACGACACTTAGCCTCTACCTGAATTCTGCAGCTAGGAGAGAGCTTTTGAAGCTGCTAGGAAGTTCCTCCTCACCTAAATGGAAGAGCTTTGGAGCAAGCTGTGTGCATTCACTGAGCTGTCAGCTACTGCTGCTTTGCAGAGAGCCAACCCAGGTACAGTGATGAATGCAGGTCCCACCCCGAACAGTTCCATGGGTTCCCCTCTCATTTGGTTGGTTTGGTTGGTGGAGGGTGGAAATCTATCCAAAGCTGCCTGCTACTGAAGGAATATGCAAGGCAGAGGTGCTTGTCTCCTGGGAGCCTGAGCTCTTCAGCTGAACCACAAAACATTGCTGGCTGACCAGAAATACCCTTAGGAAGCATCTCAAGTGTGGCCATAGTGAATTGTAACACTCCCTGCACCGATGGCATTGAGCAGCATGAGAACATAGTCTAGAGGAGTGTGACCGGTTTAGGCTGTGCCTTTAAGAAAGAGACACTTTCTGAACACTCTGGGCGAATATTTTGATATTAGAATGAAAACAAGAGATATGCTAATTCAATTTCATTGGTGAGACCCAGTTGCAATTTTTTTGTTTAGTCTTTCAGTCGGGGGAGTCAGTCAGTCAGTCGTCTTCTTCTTCCCCTGTGCTGTGAGCTGGCTCGTTTCTCTCTACGATTCCTCTCTAACCAGATAAGAAAACTAACTTTTTTTTGCATTCGCTTTGAGCTTTAACAAATTTTTCCCCTTTTAATTACCTTCCTTTCTCTTTCTCTCTAACCCTTTTGGGAAAAAGGGGAGGTAGGGAGGGAGAAGGGAGGGGCAGGCCAAACCCCCCTGGCCGCAGGGGGGGGTTGGGGAAAGGTTTCCTGTATTACATACTTTGCTGTATATTTCTGTATATATTGTAAATATTGTATGTTTTTGTACATATTCATTGCATTCCATATCTGCTTGTAAAATACAGCTTTCATCTGCTTCTCCGGCTGAGTTAGCTGTGGAATTCCTTTGTGTGTGGGGGAACTTTCCTACTCCACCACAAGGAGACAGCTCAGAAACATCCCTGCCAAGGCTGTCTGATAATAGCTTACTCTGCACTTGTGTCAAGCCTGTCCCCTCCATCCCCACTCCTCCTGCCTTCTGTGAAATGAAGAGGATTATTTTCTTTAATATCAGTTAATAGCATTTCAAGATCCTGAATAGCTCATCCCAGGTGCAAAATGATTTCACTGTCCAAGTACAGCGCAGGCAAGCGCTGAGAGGCGAGGGGAAGAGAAAGAGTAGTGAGGAAAGGACAAAAGAGGAGCTGTGCTCTCATCAGCCTCGTGCAATGTGCCTTCTGTTAGCTCTTCCACAAAAGCAAGGGATCATTAGGGAGGCTTTCCCCCCAAACCTGCTGCTGTTAGCAATTCCACCAATAGTGTGAACTCTCCTATTAAGCAAACGACTCAATTAGTAATCCGTTAACAATTCTGCTGCAGAAAAAAATCATTGATATGTCTATTCAAAAGGCACATTCTTGACAACCCCCAACCCCAACCCCCTTTTTTTTTTTGAGGGGGTGGGAGCATTGTCTAATTATGATTTTAAAGCTCAGATTGCTAAACTTCATGAAGAATTAATGAGTTGCCTTAGTCCATGGTACTCTGGCAAAATCCTCTCACAACTGAGCTGCACCTCTTGTTCTCTGCCTTGCAAACTTCTCGTGGCAAGCTCCAGCTTTCTGCTGGGTGCTGCTCTTCTTTTTGTTGGAAGCAGGAAGGTGATGTAAGAAAATGGCAGCAGTTGTGATCTTAACACGATGGGAACAATTAGTACAGCAAAAGCCGTGTTTTAATTGAAACGCACTCGTGTCTTTTGAAGTCTTTGTCATATCTTGATTTCCCTTCTGCTTGTTACAACGTTCTGCTCTCTGTCAGCAGGGGTGAGAGCCAAGTGAGAGCATTCAGGCATGCAAGACTGAGGGAGAAATAGGGAAAAATAGCCTGGAGGCTTTGGTCACAGACTGGTAGGGGTTGGAAGGGACCGCTGGAGATTGAGTCCATCCAACCCCCTGCCAGGGCAGGGTCACCTAGGGCGGGTCACACAGAACACATCCAGGTGGGGCTTGAAAGTCTCCAGAGTTGGAGACTCCACAATCTCTCCGGGCAGCCTGCCCCAGGGCTCTGCCACCCTCAAAGTGAAGAAGTTTCTCCTCATGTTTAGATGGAACTTCTGATGTTCAATTTACACCCAGAGCCTCTTGTCCTGTCCCTGGGGACCACTGAGGAGAGTCTGGCCCCAGAGCCCACCCAAGGGCTCTGTCACAGTGCTCACTATAATATTCCATTGAATCCTTTTGGGAAGGAACATCCTGGACCCTCCTTTTTTGTCCTGGAAATTAACCCCTGGAGATGCAACAGTTTGGTTGTGGGGACTTGGGTGGAAATTTTCAGAGTCAAAAATCCAACCCAGGTTGTTTTCACCTCCACTCAGCCGAGAGAAATCCAGACCCTGCTCCCCACTCCCTGGCTCTGTTTGCTTTGTCTAACTCCAGACAAGGCAATTTATGTCCTGGTGCCGCTGCTCTGCTCGCAGAGAGGCACTGTCAATATTTCCTTACACCTCAGGTGCTGTTAGGTGTGAGCAGAGTGTTGCTACAGGAGGCTGGCAGTGGGGTAGAAGCTTTCTCTCCAGCTTTATTACAGCTTGTATTTAATTTCATTTGAGCAAATAGCTACATTTGATTTGAAACCTCTCTGTGGGGGAGCAGGGAGCTGCAGAATCGTTCTTCTTCTCATTCTTTTTATTTTTGAATCTACCTTTGCCCTCTCTCAGGTCTTTCCCAGAAAGGATCCATTCCTTGTAACTGGTGATAACATTCTTCCTTGCAGTTCCTTTGCTCCTTGCATTGCATTTCTTACTCACTGCCACGAATACCTTAGGGAGTTGCAGGCTGTGCTTAGCCGCTTTGGAAAAGGAGAATTTCCAGCTGTGGATCAGTGCCTTGCTGAGCACAGCGTTGGACAACCCATGGCAAGCTGGGTTCCAAGTCTCTTTCTTCCCATCCCATAGGGAAGTTGTTCCTCCTCGGTTCTGCTTTTCCTGTGGGATCGCCCAGGGAGGCCGGGGGCTATTTGCCTGCCTTCAGTAATGTTTAAGAGTTTAAGGTGCTGTCAGCAGCCTGCAGTGGAAGGCAGCGATGAGATGCAAGCTGTACAGCTGCAGCTCACCTACTGAAATTTCTAAGCCCCTGCAGCAGCTGAGAAGCATTTGCTCTGTCACTCTGTGTTTTGATTAACCACACAAACTTTGAGGGTTTTCTTTCTTATCCTAAGAACGCAGATTAATAGATTTTTCTGCACTTCAATGACACCAGCTCGTGGAGGAGGTGAAGTGTGCTCTTCTGTCCTTTGTTTTACTGTCTGAAGTACTTTTCTTTTGAAGAGGCATGATTGTTTTCGAGGGGTTTGATTTCCTGGTGTTATTAGTCACAGATAAAAGGCTCTAACAGCCACATCCCCTTTAACAATGTGCAAAGAGCACTTGCACTGCAGCATTCTCACCAGCTGAGAGGACTTCCCACTCTGCTGCTGGGTCTTACCAGCTGCCCTTTCTCCCTGGACAGGTCACTAAGCTCTCGTGGTTTGTAGAAGGCTGGGGGTTTACAAGTTGTTCAAACCCTGGCCACTAGCCAAAAGCCTTCATCTCTGCTCAGACAGCCTTGGCTAAACAGAGGACTTCAAATGCCCCACGAGAAGAGTGATGGAAGAGGAAATTGTCCTGTGGAAGGAGCTCTTCATCCTCTACACCTGAGCAGAGCAGGAGGAGAGCAGTGGCCTGGGCAGGGATTTGTCAGTGCTCATCCAGTGTGCACAGTTTTGTCTGGCTTGATGTGCAGGGCAAGGTTAAGATCTTAGCTAACTAATTATAGTTAGTCCAGCAGGAAAGTAATAAAGGTGGAATTGTTCTCCAGTTTATGTGACAAACCCGAGCCAGTGTGAAGGAGTTCTCCTTTCACGTGGTAGTAACAGACCTCTGCCTCCCACCCCCTGCAAACTTCCTAATGCTTCTTTTTCAGAAGTGACTTTTCCCTCTCTTCCCTTCCTTACCTCTAGTGCAGCCTTTTAAACGTTTGTTTGAGTAGAGATCTGGCAGAAAAGACTCCTTTTTATTTATATGCTAAACCTGCCTTTTTGGTACTTGCTTTACCTTACCTCAGAAAGTCAGACTGGCTCTGGGCAGCACAGACTGGGAGCCTAATGGCAGTCTGCTGTGTACTTGCTGCCTGTACCTGGGAGAGGATGTCCTAAATGCTTGAGCAAGCATCATCTGGAACCATCCCACGTGTCTGACAGCAAACTGCAGTCACTGAGGCTCTGCAGTGTGGAGCTAGTCAAGAGAAACACTTCCTTGCTACCCTGTGACCTGCTGCCAAGGGTATCCGCGCCAGGCCCCTGGGGCTGTTTAACACTGAGGTTTTAGCACCTTCCTGTCCGTGTGTCTTTAGCTCCTTAGTTCAGGCTGAGATCATTGCAGCCCCTGCTCCTGTGAGCTGATGGTGCAGTGCCTGAAGTGCTGAAAGGTGGTGAGGAACGAGTGAGAAGCACAGCGTTAAATTCGGCAGCAGCCAAGATCTGTGTGAGGACAGGGAGTAGCTGATCACCTCCCAGCCACAGGCTGGTTCCACCCCCCGTAGATTCCTGACAAGGTGGTGGAAGGAGCTGCAGCACAAGTGGGAAGTTGCCACCAGTGAGCAGACTTGAGGATGCCCGAAACTGTTAGAAATGGCAGCATGGCAAAGTTCTGCTGTGCTTGCTTTGATGAATGGATAGCTGAAGGGGATGCACTGTGCAGGGAATCGACACATTGGAAAGTGTTTGCTTCAGGAATGCATTCCAGCACTGCCATGGATTGATGCCTTCCATTGATCATCCCCTTCAGGACAGAAAATGGAATAAAAGCCCCAAGCCCTTTCTCCAGTCACAAATGGGCACCATCAGGAATGTGCTACATCTCCAGGCTGTGTAGCTTCTCCCATTTGAAGGCTATCAAGTCATGTTCAGAGCATAGAGCTGCTGGCTGCTATGGCAGCTATGATTCAACAGCTGCTGACTCCACTTAATTAAAACTCAAGGCAGAAAAGTAATCATTTATTAGAATTAGAGAAGGATTTGTCTTTTAGTTCGAGGCATTTGGGGGTCAGAGACCCTAACCTTGCTGAATAAGAAGGGTCCTGGTTTAGTGAGCACTGATTCAACACCAGCTAAATGTTCAACTGGAAAAAAAAACATCTAATGGAATGTAATGGTACATAAATTCTCCAAGGAGAAAATAAAGTCCCTCTGTGTGTCTATATTTTATATTCTGAATGTTCTGCAGCCTGACAAGGACATGGATGAAGTTATCTTATGCTGGTGGCAGTGGAACATTGATTAAGAGCTCAGCAGCAATTAGGAATTGGCTGGTGCCAGCAAAACGTTCTGCCCAGTGGCCTCACGTGGCTGCCCTGCCTCCGTGTGGAGCTGGCCACGGACAAGGAAGCTCTTTGCTCTTCATCCCAGCACCAATTCTTCTCCTAATTGCTTGCCAAAGGAGCCTCTGATCCCGTTTTTTTTTTTTCCTCTTGGGTTTGTTTTGGTTTTCTGCTTTGATGTTGTAGGTGTACAGACTGGAAAGATTTTTCTCATTTAAAAGCTATCTCATAGCTTAATGAAACAGTTGGTTGAAAGAGCTGGAATCAGGGAGGAGTCCTGGCTGTTGGCGCTGCCTTGGCAAGACTTTCTTCGTGACTTTGCAAGGATGCCTGTCCTGCTTGAGCCTGCTGTATACAGAGCTCCCACCTCTGCCCTTCGACCTGAACTTAATGAGGCCTTTGCTCTGCAGTGGCTGCAGTTAGACCTTGCCTGATGCTTCTGGGGCTGGCTGCATGTCGTGCCAGGAGAGTCATTGCTGGTGCATTAATTAGAACATCTCCACAACAGAGAGGTGGTTTGCAGAATCACCTGTGGGACTGACCCCCTCCTGGGGGACTGACCCCCTTCTGGGGGACTGACCCCCTTCTGGGGGACTGACCTTATCAGACAGTTTTGCTCAGTAAGATGAAAGCTGTGCCTCTTGACTTCAATGTTGTGATGCTTTGCGTGCTGCTAAATGTGGTTTTTCTGCTGCAGATGATTCCAGGGCAAGGACTGTTTGCAGGCCATTTCCTCTCCTTCTGCGACTTGATCCTAGGGAGAAGAGACCAACCTCCACCTCTCTGCAGGTTCCTTTCAGGGAGCTGTAGAGAGCAATGAGGTCACCCCTCAGCCTCCTCTTCTCCAGGCTGGACACCCCCAGGTCCCTCAGCTGCTCCTCCCCAGCCCTGCTCTCTAAAATCCACAACTTTTCCTTCTCGGCCTTATCTTTTATGATGCTGCTGCTGAAGTCTGTGCTCCTTATGCTTCGCCTGTGTCTGCCTTTAGTGCTGAGCCCATAAATAAACTATTGGCTACAAGAAATTACGCAGCAAAATGCTTAAATTCTCAGAAGCCATCAATCATGCAGCTGAGCAGACACAGGGAGACAGAGGTATGCTCACACCAGGCTTTGCTAAATGAATTATGAAGCTTAACTGGGAGCACTTTGATATCTTCACAGAAGTATCCACATGCAAAGCCAGAGTAGTTTTTGCTGCACACATGGCTCTCGTCGAGGAGTAACTTCAGGGCTCCAGAGAGTGTCCTATGCCAGTTAAAAACACCTTTTCCCTACGGCTCCTGGAGCCAGTTGATCTGCTGCTCTGGTCAGGAGTTTTCTATTGATTCCTCTTCAGGATGAGGAATTTGCAGGCTGAACTGTAAACCAACTTTGAGACGGTTCTGACTTCGCTGTAAATCAGCCCCTGCGCCGTGTTGCTTGTGTGAGCAGCACAAAGGAGTTGCTCTTTCTGGAGGGATTTTTGCTGTTGTTCTAAACTGGTGCAGAATCGGGCCCGGGAAGGATGGTCTCTTAAAGTTAAGCATGTGCTTAAGTGCTTTGCTGGATCACTGCCTTGATCTATCGATGTTCTCCGTGTAATTTGCAGGAGCTGTAATTGCCTTCCCACGTTTGCAGCGGCTGCACAGCATTAAATCTCCGTGGCTCATCCTCCTCCTGCGGTTGGTGCATCCCCACCACCCCTCAGCACTGCTCCCTGTGCTCTGATGGTTGCTGCAGAAGAAGTTGCTCTGTGGTTTGCTGATACTTCCAGTGGCAAGGGGTGAAAAAAGTTTTGTGGATCAGCCTCGCTGTAGATTGATGGAATGGTTTGGGTTGGAAGGGACTGAGAGAGAATCATAGAATCATAGAATCAGTCAGGGTTGGAAGGGACCACAAGGATCATCTAGTTCCAACCCCCCTGCCATGGGCAGGGACACCCTACACTAGATCAGGCTGGCCAGAGCCTCGTCCAGCCTGGGCTTAAACACCTCCAGGGACGGGGCCCCAACCACCTCCCTGGATAACCCATTCCAGGGCTTCACCATTCTCATGGGGAAGAACTTCCTCACCTCCAGCCTGAATCTCCCCACCTCCAGCTTCATTCCCTTCCCCCTAGTCCTATCACTACCTGATATCCTGAGAAGACCCTCCGCAGCCTTCCTGTAGGCCCCCTTCAGATACTGGAAGGCCACAATGAGGTCACCTGGGAGCCTTCTCTTCTCCAGACTGAACAGCCCCAACTCCTTCAGTCTGTCCTCATAGGAGAGCTGCTCCAGCCCTCTGATCATCCTCGTGGCCCTTCTCTGGACACGCTCCAGCACGTCCACATCCCTCCTGTAATAGGGGCTCCAGAACTGGAGGCAGTACTCCAGGTGGGGTCTCACCAGAGCTGAGTAGAGAGGGAGAAGCACCTCCCTTGACCTGCTGGTCACACTTCTCCTGATGCAGCCCAGGCTCTGATTGGCTTTCTGGGCTGCAAGTGCACATTGAGAACTCCTGTTGAGCTTCTCGTCCACCAGCACCCCCAAGTCTCTCTCCTCAGGGCTGCTCTCCAGCCAGTCACTGCCCAGCCTGTACTTGTGCCTGGGATTGCCTCAACCCAGATGCAGGACCCTGCACTTGGTCTTGTTGAAGCTCATGAGGTTGGCTTGTGCCCACCTCTCCAGCCTGTCCAGGTCCCTCTGGATGGCATCCCTTCCCTCCAGGGTGTCCACTGCACCACACAGCTTGGTGTCATCAGCAAACTTGCTGAGGGTGCACTCGATGCCACTGTCCATGGCACCCACAAAGATGTTGAACAAGACAGGTCCCAGGACTGATCCCTGAGGGACTCCGCTTGTCCCTGGCCTCCATTGGGACATGGACCCGTTGACAGCCACTCTTTGGGTGTGGCCATCAAGCCAGTTCTTTATCCATCTAGTGGTCCATCCATCAAACCCATGTGTCACCAGCTTGGAGACCAGGAGGTGGTGTGGGACAGTGCCGAAGGCTTTGCTCAAGTCCAGGTAAACGACATCAGTTGCTCACCCCTCATCTATTAATGCTGTCACCTGCTCATAGAAGGCCACCAGGTCTGTCAGGCAGGATTTGCCCTTGGCAAAGCCATGCTGACTATTCCCAATCACCTCTTCACTATTCTTCTGAGTCATTAGTGCCTGCAGGAGGATCTGCTCAGACTCCGTTGTGGCATCTGGTGAGGAAGGGTGAACGAAGGGGCACTGATGCCCTGTTAGCAAATAAACAGCCTGCCGAAGTTACTGAAATTAGGAGTGGTTGTCAGGCTGTTACAGGCTGCTTTGCTGCAGAGATCAGCTTCAGTGCAAGCAAGGCTGTGCTGGGCAAGCCAAGAGAACTACCGAGAAGCTCTTTTTAGGGCTTTTTGAAGCCGGGGAAAGCAGCTTGACTGTGCCGGGGGCTGGCAGCTTGGGTGCGGGCTGCCGAGCTAGGGCGGGCGGAACCAGCGCCTCCCGGCAAATCTAAACGAGGCTTTAGCACACCATTAACACGTCATTAACACGTCATTAACTCAGCAGAGGGGCACCTGCTGCAGAGATCAGCGCCCCCACCCGTGTGTGTGGAACCAGCACCTCCCGGTAAATCTAACCGAGGCATTAACACAGCAAAGGGGCACCTGCCCACTGCCCACCGCCCACCTGCCTGGGCGGAGCCGGCACCACCTATCCTTGATTAGGTGATTAGCAGCCTCTGGGAGGGCAGCGACCTGTCCCTGCCCACACGGCGATCAAACAGTCTGTGACCCCTGTACACCGAGCAAGGCTGCTCAACGATCCCGAGGGTCTTTCCCAGCATGAATGTTGATCTGCTGGAGGGCAGAGAGGCTTTGCAGATGGACCACAACAGGCTGGACAGATGGGCAGAGGCCAAGGGCAGGAGATTGAACACATCCAAGTGCCAGGTGCTGCACATTGGCCACAGCAACCCCAGGCAGTGCTACAGGCTGGGGGCAGAGTGGCTGGAGATTGGCCAGGCAGAGAGGGACCTGTGGGTGCTGGTTGATGGTAGGCTGAACATGAGCCTGCAGTGTGCCCAGGTGGCCAAGAGGGTCAATGGCATCCTGGCCTGCATCAGGAACAGTGTGGCCAGCAGGAGCAGGAAGGTCATTGTGCCCCTGTACACTGCACTGGTTAGACCACACCTTGAGTCCTGTGTCCAGTTCTGGGCCCCTCAGTTTAGGAAGGAGGTTGACTTGCTGGAACGTATCCAGAGAAAGGGCAATGAAATTGGTGAGGGGTTTGGAACACAAGCCCTATGAGGAGAGGCTGAGGGAGCTGGGGTTGCTTAGCCTGGAGAAGAGGAGACTCAGGGGTGACCTTATTGCTCTCTACAACTCCCTGAAGGGAGGTTGTAGCCAGGCAGAGGTTGGTCTCTTCTCCCAGGCAGCCAGCACCAGAACAAGAGGACACAGTCTCAAGCTGTGCCAGGGGAGGTTTAGGCTGGGTGTTAGGAAGAAGTTCTACACAGAGAGAGTGATTGCCCATTGGAATGGGCTGCCTGGGGAGGTGGTGGAGTCACCATCATTGGAGGTGCTCAGGAGGAGACTTGCTGGGGTGCTTGGTGCCATGGGTTAGTTGTTTGGGTGGGTTGGATTGGTTGATGGGTTGGACGTGTTGATCTTGAAGGTCTCTTCTAACCTGGTGTATTGTATTGTATTGTAATGTTTCTGTGGTCAAAGTCAGGCAGCGGTGTTAGAAATGAAGCAGCTGTTAGGCTCCTCTGCTCTGCCCTCCCTCCATTCTGCACGGAGAGCAGGCTTTCAGACAGGGAAACGGTGTACTTCTTGGCAGAAAACATCGTTATTAGAAGAATTTTCATTACCAAATGAAATTGTGATCAATCATCCTGGCAGAGTGGTATTTCCCTCTGCTCCCTGCCCAGAGCGAGGGCTGTAAGAGAGCTGAGCACTTCCAGACAGCTGTTGTGTGCCTCCTGCTTGCAGTGCTGGAGTGCATTTTGCTGGTGCATTAATTAGGGTCAGCGACAGCTCGGTGGCGAGGTTGCTGCTCCCCAAAAGCTGTGATGTTTGTGCTTTGGTGGCTCAAGGTTCTGTGTGGTGGCTTTGTTTTGGTTGGTCTCCTTTCAAAAATCATCAAAAGCAATGTCGGAAATCCTATTACCTGCTACTTGGAGCAGCAGCTGCTGGGGTTATTGCAGCCCTCCCTCCCCGTGGGACCCTGTCAACAAACTGCAATTCATTCCCAAACGAGGCCCTGGGAAGCTCTTGGTGCTGTGCAGAGGAGCTGGGAGCTGTACGGAGACGCTGGAGCAGAAAGCTATCTGCAGCTGCAAGTGTCATTGCTCCCTGGAAAGGCAAAGAGCTTCATTCTCTGCCCTGGTGGAACTGAAGATGAATATTTGGTTTCTCTCTTCTGGGCTGGAGTTTGGTTTCCGTCCAGGCACTGATAACAGATCTGGAAATGGGATCGGAATTTCATAGGCTCGAAGCTGCTAGAAGGCACAAACTCATCCCCCGCTGGGGATGTGCTGTAGGTCTGAGGAGTGTAACAGCATTGATCTGGTTTTGAGAGGCTTGGGAGTCTTTGCCTGAGACAAGACATAAACCACACCGACTGCAATCGCCCTGCATAAAATTTTCAGTTGGATAGTTCAGAAAAATAAAATAAAAGCATCCACTTATGGTTCCCTTCTCTCTGGTGAGCAGAAGCAGTGCCAGGAAATCTGTTTCCCACCCAGCCCTGCTTACAGAGGAGCTGTCTGTGGTGTTTGTGTCCCTTCCCCAGCCCTGCAGCAAATCTGTGGCATCCTCTGCACTCAGCAGTGTACCTTGGCAGGGCTCTGCTGATCTCAGCGCTGGAGATGCTCACCCTAGGAAGCCACTAGGCAGAAGTACATATTTTACAGCTCATAAACTGAGGGCGTTGTATGGCTCCAAGGACTGATAATAGGATGCTGCCCTATTCATTCTCCCATCACCGGCTGGAATTCCGCCCAGGCGTGGATGATGAGGTGCAAGCCACTGGCAGAGGCAGCAGAGAAAGCTGGGACCAGCGGTGCTCCTGCTCTACCTACCTTGCAGATAAACAACAGGGATTTCCCACTCTGCCAGCTCAGCACCCTCACAGCTGCACACAGCAATAGAGTTGGACGTGGTCTGTTGGTTAGAGGCATTGCACCTACAAGAGCCAGAAGGTTTGGCTCCAGCCCTGGGGCTTGTGCAAAGCAGTGTCTGCAGCAGAGCTGGGCCAGCGGCTGCTGCCTTTCTGCAAGAGCTTTATGAGTAGGTAGGGAAGAGCTGACTCAGGCACAAGCTCCCAAGTGGCACAGTTAAACTGGTGCTGTTCAGAGGAGTCTGCCCTAATGGGCTGCTGGGAATCCCTCTAAGCAGGACAGGAGAGAGGGTATAGGGCAGGTTTCCTCAGGCTGCTTTCTCCAGCTGCAGTTGTGTTGGCTCAGGAGATGAAAGCTCCTTTTCCCACACCTCCAGGGTCTCTTACCATTGTCCTGCCTGAGGAGTTTGGTCAGTGCCCGTTGGTTATCTGCTGTCTTTGGACCCAGGCAGGCTACATGAGCTGGATTAGCAGGAAGATAGTTAAATACCAGGTTTGTTAGTCCAGATACCTGACTGAAAAAAAGCCTTTTGTGTGCTCCACAGATGCAGCAAGTCAAAGTTGGGTTTGATAAGTGGGAAATGATGGATGGCTGGAGGCAGCCAGGATCGATAACCACCAAGTTTCTGTGTCAGCCCAGCTGTGCTCCTGGGAGAGAGCAAACACTCAGGCCTCAGAGCAGCTATTCTGCAGCATCCTGGATGTTTCTTGCAAGGTGAATAGAAGTTGCTCTTTCTGATGCCCAAGGGCAGGAAGGGGTCTGTCTAAGCCTGTGCTTGTACAGATTACTCAGCTAGGGCACAGGAGGTGTCAAGTGCTTGTGGCTCTTTTGTACTCCTTGCATAGAAGCTTTCCCTCCAAGCAAGGTAAAGGCAGGACTGGTGTCTCCTTGGCCAACACATATTTTGTGTCCAGCTGAGAAGCAAGGTGGCAGCAGCAGCTAAATGTTCATCCACCAGTGGATAAAGGTTGGAAATTTTCTCTCTTTTTGTGCCTGCAGAACTTCCAACCAACCATAAAAAGTTCAGGGGTGTCAGAGTAAAGATCTATGCTCTAATCAAGAGGGATATGTCCTCAGAGCTCTATTAGTTGCCAAGAAACTACTTGTGGAAAAGTGGAAATCTCTAAGCACTCCTAAAACCATTGACTGGATGGACACAGAGTGACTTAGCTGTGCTCAGGAAGATTTCCTGGAACTGATGCTGAGATCCCCCAGTAAGGAGTGTGATGGAAATGCACAGAGAGGCATTGCCAGCAGGGTGGGGACTCTAATGGGGTTGAAATCCTTCTTGTACAGAACAAGGAGCAAAGCTTCCTGCTTAAGTGAAGAGCTGTTGAGGAGTGCAGGTCCAGCTAGGGCTTTTCTACTCTGGCTCCAGGCTCTGTAGTATTAGCAATTAGTTCTCCTCACTTTTCCCACTGGGCTCCAGAAGAAAATGTTTCCCCACAGTCAGACACTGGAATCATCTCCCAAGGCAAGCAGTGGAGTCCCCAGCACTGGGCCATTTTGAGACTCAGCTTGCCAGGCTGCTGGGCCAGCTCATTTCAGCTCTGCTATTACCTGGGAAGGTTGGACCAGATGCTCCTTGGGGTCTCTTCCAACCTGGCAGTCTGGGATTCATCTGAGGCACTCTTTAACAGCTGCAGCCTTGGAACCTGAAATAGAAAAATCTTTGGGAGAGAGTTCTCAGGGTAAAGGTTTTCATTTGGATGTTGGATAAACTAATCCTGGCTTTCCAGGCAGTTGGCTCTTGTTTTGAGTGAAGGTTTGGTTTATTTCTGAAGGCTGTAGCTGCAGCTGAGCACATCTGCAGTGCTGCATGGGGACCATAACCCAGAGCTGGGCAGCACAGCCGCGCTCCTGCCGAGCACTTGTTGTCTTTCCAAAGCCTGCCACCTTCTTTACTGTTTGTATACAGAGGAGCTCAAAATGTGTCAGATATCTGTCAAAACAGACCAACAGGTCATTCAGAACCTTCTCAGTCCTGGGGCCTCTGGAGTTTGGAGAGTTAATAGCTTTTTATCTCGAGCGTCTTTAGTCATCCCTCCGCTGCTGCTGCTGCTGCCACGCTGATCTCTTGCCCTCAACTCTGTGCTGTAGGAGGCCCCATTTTTTAAAAAGCAAAAGCAATTTTAGTGCAGTCTCCATGATTTAAAGCTTTGTTCCATGCTAAAACACAAAAAACTCGTGAAGATTTAGATGCTGTACCAGCTTTTACAGCAAGGAGAATGTAGGCTCATACTTCCTGCAGACTGCTGCTGCTGCTGTTGGCCAAAGTTTGGAGAGTTTTCTTCAGGAAAGAATTGTGCTTGGCTTGAGATGCTCAGAGCTATCTCAGGACAAAGGGTCTGCCCAAATCACGGAGGGTCTCCAGCGCGTGTAAGGAGTTGCTGAGCCAGGAGCATCACAGAATGTAAAGCCTCAGCCCGAGGGCTTTAGTGTCTGGACAAGGCTCCTGCTCTAGTCAGCCCCACTGCAGGGATCCCATTTGAGTGGCACAGAGAGAAAGCAGCCAGAAATGATCCAAAACTGTAGCAATGTGAGTGTGAGCACAAATAACCTGCCCTCTCCTACCCAAAGTTTTTGCTTGGCAATAAAAATTAGCTTAGGAGAATTACGAAGTCATTTCAAGTACCATAAAGTAGCTGCTGGGAATAAAGAAGTGTGGTAAGTGCCGAGCGTCGCCCAGTTCCTGCAGGAGCGAGTCATTACCATTAATTATCATTCCATTTTATAGTTATTGCCTGTAATTTCAGACTTTAAATACTCCAAAGCATAAACAATGCTAATTTAATTACGGTGTGCGAGGGGCTGAGTTTTTGCATGCAGGGGAAGAAGCCATTAGTGACGTTTATGCAGAGGTTGAAGACAGTGATTAGCATTTCCCAGCCTTCCCAGTGCAATGGAGTTAACCGCCCTGGCTGGGCCTGGCTGGCAGGAAGCAGGCAGCACAAGCTGGATGGGTCAGAGAAGCAGAGTTGTTCTGGTAGGAGAAGACCTTTCAGATCCTCCATCTAACCATTCTCTGACTCTGCCAAGGCTGGGGCTAAACCATGGCCCTCAGCACCTCCCCTCTGGGGCTTTGAAACCCCTCCAGGGATGGGGATTCAGCCACCTCCTTGGGCAGCCTATGCCAGGCTTTGAGAACCCTTTCAGTGAAGAAGCTTCTTCTGATGTCCAACCTAAACCTCCCCTGGGGCAGCTTGAAGACATTTCCTCTCATCCTGTCACTTGTTACTAGGGAGAAGAAACCAACCCCTGCTTCACTCCAACCTCCTTTCAGGGAGCTGTAGAGAGCAACGAGGTCTCCCCTCAGCATCTTTTTCCTCCAGGCTGAACACCCCCAGCTCCCTCAGCTGCTCCTCCTCAGCCCTGCTCCCCAGACTCTTCCCCAGCTTTGTTGCCCTTCCCTGGACCTGCTTCTGCCCCTCAAAGTCGTTCTCGGGGTGTGGGTCCCAAAACTGACCCCAGGACTCAAGGTGTGGCCTCACCAGTGCCCAGCCCAGGGGGACAATCATGTAGAGATGCATAAGGCTGGAGAGAGCCCCTGGTCTGTGCTGAACAGCCACAAATCCCTCCCCCTGGCATTAATTCCTTGCATCAAGTTCACTCGCCTGTTTGTGTCTGGAAATGCTGCTGGCAGAACTGTTTTGAGCTTTGGGAAAATCTGGATCTTGATCCTGCTGTTGAAAGTATTTTCACCTGAATGTGAAACATGCCCCCAAGGCACAAGCAGGAGACTAAAATCACATTTCCTTTGATTTGTTCTATTGTCTCCCTTAATTTCATTGTCATCTCCAGTCCCCTGTCAGGAACCGCTTCTGTACCTCTCACTTTGTCTTTGTCAGTGTGATGGTCACTTAAATCTATTCTAAGCCGTTAATAAAGGAGTTAAGTAGCATAGGACAGTGAGCAAATCACTGCAGTTCTGCTGGGAACACAGATTTGACAAGAAGCTGTTTGCACATGGCTGTGCTGCAGGGTGAGGCCTGGCTGCCTTCACACCAGCAGCTCTTTAGTGCCTGTGTTGTGAACTGGATGTGATGCCAGCCTGGGAAGTGGCCATGCAGTGCCAGATTCCTCACCCCTGTCTGCACAGACGCCGTTTGCCTTTTGTCACCCATGTGTATCACCCTGGAGAGCCAGCAGCTTTCTTGCTCCATGTCCCCTGGCTGGCTGTGATTGGCATCTAGCACATCACCTTTTGTTAATCACAGCCCTTAGCAGCTGCTCTAGGAGCTACTGCCCAGACTAAAGCATCACCCTACTGCACGTTTGTAAGGTACCGTGACAGGTCTCTTTCTTGACCCTGTCTGGACGGCTTTGGTTTCCAGGGTTAGCTGAGCAGGCTGAAGCACACTGAGGCACTCAACTTCCATCCTCACTGCAAGTCCCTTAGAAGGCTCCAGGCACAGAAGGATGTTTTCAGTCTGCAATAGTGTGAAAAATCAGCAGAGAGTTTGTAATCACTGAGGTGAATGCACAGAAATTCTGTGCTTAGAGGCTACCCAAAAGTTGCTATTGCCTAGCAGAAAGTGAGCTTGACAGGAACCTGGCTGAGCTCTCCTCTTTGGTGCTTCTCATCAATCATTCCACCAGGTCCTTCACACCCAACACAATGTCAGAGTGGCCATTACCATGTAAATGTGGCCATGCAAATTCCCAAGACCCTCATTAGCAAATTCATTAGAGCTGTCCAGCCACTGTACAAATGATCCTCTTTGATCTTCAGACGTTCACTGCTCAGATGTTTCACTCCAAGAAAGAGGGGCTGGAGTTGGTCCAGAGGGAACAGGGCTGGTGAGGAGAGGCTGAGGGAGCTGGGGTTGTTCAGCCTGGAGCAGAGGAGGCTGAGGAAAGACCTCATTGCTCTCTACAGCTCCCTGGAAGGAGGCTGCAGTGAGGTGGGGGTTGGGCTCTTGTCCCTAGTAACGAGTGACAGGATGAGAGGAAATGTCCTGAAATGGTGCCAGGGGACGTTTGGGTTGGACATCAGAAGAAATTTCTTCCCTGAAAGGGTTCCCAAAGCCTGGCCCAGGCTGCCCAGGGAGGTGGCTGAATGCCCATCCCTGGAGGGGTCTCAAAGCCCCAGAGGGGAGGTGCTGAGGGCCATGGTTTAGCCCCAGCCTTGGCAGAAATAGAAAATGGTGGTATGGAGGTTCTTCCAGGGATTCTCCAGCCAAAAGCATTTGGTGATTTTCTGATTCGTAGTCACATCAAATTTTCTGCTTAGAAATGGCCACAGCAACCCCAGGCAGAGCTACAGGCTGGGGTCAGAGTGGCTGAGAGCTGCCAAACAGAGAGGGATCTGAGGGTGCTGATTGACAGCTGCCTAAACATGAGCCAGCAGTGTGCCCAGGTGTCCAAGAAGGCCAATGGCATCCTGGCCTGCATTAGGAACAGTGTGGCCAGCAGGAGCAGGGAGGTCATTGTGCCCCTGTACTCTGCACTGGTTAGGCCACACCTTGAGTCCTGTGTCCAGTTCTGGGCCCCTCAGTTTAGGAAGGACATGGAGACACTGGAAGGTGTCCAGAGAAGGGCAACGAGGCTGGGGAGAGGCCTTGAGCACAGCCCTGTGAGGAGAGGCTGAGGGAGCTGGGGTTGCTTAGCCTGGAGAAGAGGAGGCTCAGGGGAGACCTCATTGCTCTCTACAACTACCTGAAGGGAGGTTGTAGCCAGGAAGGGGTTGGTCTCTTCTCTCTAGCACCCAGCACCAGAAAAGAGGACACAGTCTCAAGCTGTGCCAGGGGAAGTTTAGGCTGGAGGTGAGGAGAAAGTTCTTCACTGAGAGAGTCATTCACCATTGGGATGTGCTGCCCAGGGAGGTGGTGAAGTCACCATCCCTGGAGGTGTTCAAGAGGGGACTGGATGTGGCACTTGGTGCCATGGTCTAGTCATGAGGTCTGTGGTGACAGGTTGGACTCGATGATCCTTGAGGTCTCTTCCAACCTTGGCAATACTGTGAGACTGTGATACTGAGGAGAGACCTTCTGGCTCTCTACAGCTCCCTGAAAGGAGGCTGGGGCCAGGTAGGGGTTGGTCTCTAGTATCAGAGGAGATGGTCTGACATTGTGCCAGGGCAGGTTAGGGTGGAGATTAGGAAAGAATTCTTTGCTGCAGGAGTGGTCAGGGATTGGCAGAGGCTGCCCAGGGAGGAGTCCCCATGCCTGGAGGTGTTCAGGAAACCTGAGGTCTGTGGTGACAGGTTGAACTCGATGATCTTCAAGGTCTCTTCCAACCTTGGCGACACTGTGAGACTGTGAAAGATTGCAGAAGTCCAACCCTGGCCCCGTTGCCTGCTTTGCTGTTCCCTGCTCCATGCAACACTTCCTGCTGCTTCCCAGGGATGAATGGGGCTTGTCCTCACCCAAAAAAGGGCAAAATCAATGCAGGAGCCCACAGCAGACAAACTGCTGGCAAGGCAGCAGAACATCCAGCCTGGAGTGCAGGGGGAAGGATGTCAATAAGAAAATTGATTTCTGCTGCAGGTTTGCAACAACCACAACAAATGACAAACTTATGAGTAGGCCATCGGTTATTGCTGATTTTTTTTCCCCCTCTCCTTTCGTTCCTGTCACATTTTCTCTCGACTCTGTGCCTCTCTGCAGCTGATTCAGCTCTACTCAGCTCTGGTGAGACCCCACCTGGAGTACTGCCTCCAGTTCTGGAGCCTCTATTGCAAGAGGGATATGGACATGCTGGAAGGTGTCCAGAGAAGGGCCACGAGGATGAGCAGAGGGCTGGAGCACCTCTCCTATGAGGACAGACTGAAGGAGTTGGGGCTGTTCAGTCTGGAGAAGAGAAGGCTCCCAGGTGACCTCATTGTGGCCTTCCAGTACCTGAAGGGGGCTACAGGAAGGCTGGGGAGGGACGTCTCAGGATCTCAGGTAGTGATAGGACTAGGGGGAAGGGAATGAAGCTGGAGGTGGGGAGATTCAGGCTGGAGGTGAGGAGGAAGTTCTTCCCCATGAGAGTGGTGAAGCCCTGGAATGGGTTATCCAGGGAGGTAGTTGAGGCCCCATCCCTGGAGGTGTTTAAGCCCAGGCTGGATGAGGCTCTGGCCAGCCTGATCTAGTGTGGGGTGTCCCAGCCCATGGCAGGGGGGTTGGAACTAGATGATCCTTGTGGTCCCTTCCAACCCTGACTGATACTATGATACTATGAAATGTACCAAGGGAGCACTGAAACCGCAGGGGATCAAGCAAGGGGAAATGTTCAGCTAGGATCATGCCCCTGCTCACCTCTGTGCTTTGCAGGGAGGATTTTTTTGCTCAAAGAGGCTTTTTTTTTGGTTCAAAACTGTCAAATATTTGCAAATTTCTTTTTCAGTCTACTTCTCCTGAAAATATTGCAAGCCCTACTTGTCCAAAGTCCCTCCCCAGCTCTGCTGGAGCCCCTTCAGGCACTGAGGGGCTGCTGTAAGGTCTGCCTGGAGCCTTCTCTTCTCCAGGCTGAACAGCCCCAACTCTCTCGGCCTGTGCCCGTAGCAGAGCTGCTGCAGCCCCTCATCATCTCTGTGGCTTCTTCTGGCCTTTCTCCAGCAGGTCCTTGTATTGAGGGCCTCACAGCTGCAGCCAGCACTGGGGTGAGGTCTCCCTAGAGCAGAGGGACAGGATCCCCTCTCTCCATCTCTGGCAATGGGCACCGGCAGCCCAGAAGGCCAATGGCAGCTGCCATTGGGGCTGCCATTGGCCTTCTGGGCTGCCGGTGCCCGTTGCTGGCTCCTGTCCAGCTTCTCATCCACCAGCACCCCCAAGTCCTTCTCCACAGGGCTGCTGTACCACATCATCCCCCAGCCTTGGCCTTGTTGAGCCTCATGAGGTTCAGCAGGAGCTGGCAATGCAGGAGAGCTCTTGCACAAGAGCTCCTTCCTGACACCGGTGTCCTCCCCTCCCCCTGCCCCGATCAATAAAGACAATAAAAATAAGAAACAGAGAGAGTTAATATCCTCCATTTCCTTTTATTTTCTTCCCAATTCCAGCATGCCTTGGAACATAAACACCTGGCTCTTGGTTTTTAGGAGGCAGTTTAATCCTGGCTAGCAAATCACTGTGCTTGCCCTCGGGGGTGGCAGTGGCAGGGAGTTCCCAGGAGGGCTGCAGCCTGAGGAGCTTTGATACGGAGCAAAGCTCAGGCTGCTGACAGCTTCTGAGCCAGGGATGTTACATCTCTGGATTACAAACCTGGGTCCTCTCTCTTTGAGCAGAAATCATCCTTTTTTCAGCACTGTTTTCTTCCCAGAAGTGAAAAGCACTTGCTCAAAGCCATCTCCTACCCCTGTCCCTGTTGGGCTACTACTTGTAGTTGCAGTTATGCAGAAAAGCTCTTTGTGCTCAGTGCTGAGCTGACACAGAGGGAAGATTGGGCCCTGCACAAAGTACCCCGAAAAGCACTGCAGCTACCACCCCACACTTAGAAATTATGTGGAAATGCAACTGACAACAAGAATTATTTATGCCTCTGGCTGCACCTTCTGCATATTTCAGAGCTGATCTTTTCTGACAGGGGAATGAGTAGGAAGTGGATGAGAAGAGTGTGGCCAGCAGGTAAGGGAGGTTCTCCTGCCCCTCTGCTCTGCCCTGGTGAGGCTGCACCTGGAGGATTGTCTCTAGTTCTGGGCTCCCCAGTTCAAGGACAGGGACTTGCTGCAGAGGGTGCAGCAAAGGGCTACAAAGATGCTGAGGGTTCTGGAATGTCTCTGTGATGAGGAGAGGCTGAGAGAACTGGGGCTGGCTAGTCTGAAGGGGAGAGGCTGATCAATACGCAAAGGGTGGGTGTCAGGAGGATGGGACCAGGCTTTGCTGAGTGACAGGACAGGGGGCAATGGGCACGAACTGGAGCAGCAGCAGCTCCATCTGAACCTCAGGAGGAACTTCTGGAATTTAAAGCTGACAGAGTCCTGGTTTTAACTCTGGCCTAGATCCTGAGCATAAAATGGAAGAGTTTTGCTCACAGGGCTTCTGCTTTAGTTTTTTTTTTCAGTCCATTTCCCCGTTTTTCCCTGAATGCTGCTGCCAGATCCCATGGGAAGCACCCTGAGTGGTCTTTCTGCAGCACTGAGCCTGGCTGTAGCAGGAAGGAGATTTCTGCAGTCACAGTTTCCAGGGCAGTTGAAGTTGCAAAGAGCTTTTATTGAGAGGCCCAATAAAGTGGAGCTCAGCATGCTGAATGCACCAAAATATTAGCTTAACTGCCTGTTTACAGTCCCACCATAAAAGAGAAAATACAGTCTATAAAAGGACCTCCTGAAGCAACATTTGGAGTAATGGAGGAAGGAAAGGATTGTTTAAACAGATGCCATAAATTTAATATGGTAACATTATTGCCACCCAGGATTTTATTGATTCTATCTCTGCAAGTTACTTATCCAGGGATTTATTGGGTCTGGTTCCACCCTTATTTAACCACAACTTCCACGAAGGAATTATTAATGAGCTATTATCTGAGAAACGAAGGGGAGAGTTGTTGAAACAGAGTGCAGCACAAAGGCAAGCACAGATCATGGTGGTGCTGTCTTCCTGTCTTCTTCTGACATTCCAATGAGCAAAAATACAGAGGGGAGACAGTTTTGGGGACAGACCTGGGCTGGCTTTTGCCAGCTGCAGCAAAGTGGTTTCAGTTCTCTGCTGGGTGATCTAAAGCATGGGCTGGTGCCTGACCTGTGACAGCTGAAGGGAGGAGAGAGATCCAGTTCTGAGCAGAGCTCTCGCGTTTGCATTCCCCAGCCCACTCTGAGCAATGCCTGCATCAGCCTGGCTGAAAGCTTGAGAAGCACAGACCAGCTCCTTGGCTGAATGTGAAAGAGCCAAACTTCAGACAGGTTTGTTGCAGCCTGCTGAACTCTCTTTTCTCTTGTGGAGGATGGAATCTTGGGCCAGAAAGCAGCCACAGAGCTCTGCAGCCTGCAGAAGGCTTCTCCAGGTCTTTGTTCTCAAGTGTTCAGTTTGCTTCACTCCATCTCCCGTGCCAGGCATTAAACACTCCCCTGGAAATTCATTACACTGCCATGAAAAATGAATTTAATTGATGAATGAAGACCTGGTTTGCTGCCACTGCCTTTCCATCTTCCAGTTCAAACCTTTCAGTCTGTAACATGGAGAAAGAAAGGGCTAAATCCATCCTCATTCCTTGCAGCCTGAGAGCTGCCACTCACCCTGCAGCCCTCACGGACAGAGCTAAATCTTAGTGCTTGGATCAGCTTTGGGCCCTAAGCAAGGGGCAGGGCTGTGAAAAGGAAATGGAGGTGACACAGCTGTCTTTGGACCCCTTGCAGCAGGACAGATAAACCACAGCCACTCCTTTCTGTTTCCTTAGAACTTGTTGCCCAAAAAGCTGTGGATGAATTCTCTTTCCACAGACACCTTAACCATTTTCCTTTTCTCTGTGCTTCAACAGTTAAAAATCTTTTCTGTTCCCTGGAGCAAAGCTGTGGTGAGACAGAAGCTGTAACCACCACACTGCTTGCAGGGAGAGATTTCTCTCTGGATGTTTGTACACTTCAACACTTCTGTAACAGTTTGAAGTGGCAAAACAGGTTTGGGGTTTGGAAGTGCCTTGACCTTTTTAGTGTTTAGTGTTTTGATTCACAGAATGGTTTGGGTTGGAAGGGACCTTAGAGATCATTCAGTTCCAACGCCCTGCTACGGGCAAGGACAGCTCCTGCTAGCCCAGCTTGCTCAGGGCTCCACTCAACCTGGCTTTGAACACTTCCAGGGTTAGAGCCTCCACAGAGGCTGTCCTTCTCTGGGCAATCTCTTCTCTGTGGCAACCTCTTCTCTGGGCAATCTCTTCCAGAGCCTCACCACCCTCATGGGGAAGAATTTCATCCTAATGTCTCACCTCAATCTGCCGCCTTCTAGTTTGAAGCCATCACCTCTCATCCTCTCACTCCATGCCTTTGTCAAAAGTCTCTCTCCAGCTCTCCTGTAGCTCCCTTCAAATCCTGCAAGGCTGCTCCAGGCTCTCCCTGGAGCCTTCTCTGATTCCCTGGTTGTCCTTTCCCTGCTGGAAGGTTGGTGAGCTGTTAGGCAGCGAAGAGGCAGAGCAGACAACACCCCAGGCCAGAGCAGCACAACAGAGACTGCTGCAAATGGCAGCATGTGGGACACAGCCAAATATTTGCTCTTTGCTTTTGCTTTTTCTCAGCTTGCCAAAGTGAATAGAAACTTAGAGGGAATGGATTGCTGTGGAAGGACAGGAACAATGATCAAGATGATGGAGGGTTTGATTTATAAGGAGAGATTAAAGTGACAGAGTGTGAATGGCTTGACTAAACAGCTTTTAAAATTGGACTTCAGAAGTCATCTGAGAGCAGTTGAAGGGTGTCTGCCCCCCAGGGAGAGGCTGCTTTAGGGTGCTCTGAGGGGATATAACTTTCAGCAGCGAATGAAACAGCACAAAGCAAAACCTGAGGAGGAATAATTCAACCAAAATGGGAGAGCTTGGGCTGTGCTGTTGACGATTTGTCCCTGTTTTGGAGCGAGAGAGATGTTGAAATCTTCCTGTATGGCTTTTGATGAGGCACTACAGAGCCCATAAGTTCTGGCTTACAAGCTGCTGGCATCAGCTGCTGGCTGCCTGCAGGAAGAGAGCAGGGGGCAGTGGGGAAGTGGAGCTGGTTCATCTCTCACCCTCATGGCTCAGAGCAGTAGATGGGAGGCACAGGCTGTTGCTTCTCCCCAGAACCAAGAGGGGATCTTCCTTCTGGGGAAAACTGAGTGGACAGCACGGTGTGTGAACTCCCACAGGAGAAGGGAATTCTCTTCTGAGAGCTCACAACAATGTTCTTTGTGTTCTGTTAGCTACATGAAATGAAGAGCTTTGCTTTGTGCGGCGTCGGGGCGTGAGCCTGGCAGCATTTAGTCGTGGCCGTGAAGCATGGGAGCATGCCTGCACTGGTCTTGTTTGTTTCTCCCCTTGAAAATACCTTTCCCAGATGAGGCACAATTTATATGAGTGCTTTTGGGATAGTGGCTGAAAGGAGCTTGGCTGTATTTATGTGTGGCCCTCAGGGGGCAAGACACTTTGTTCAGTCCCAGTAAATCACTTGGTGCCAGCACCTGATCCCAGACCCACAGGCTGACTATCACCACGACAGGCTTGACCCCAGCTCCTGTGGGTCCTCACCTCTCTATTTCATCTGCTAACCTCCTGCTGGGCACTTGGCCTCTCTCACTTTATTCCTCCAGCTCAGGGACTGGCAGCTGGAGGTGACTATTCTCCAGAGCCTCACCATCCTCCTGCAGAAAGAACTTCCTCAGCTCCAGTCTAACCCTGCTCTCCCTCAGCTTCAAACCATTCCCCCTTGTCCTGTCTCTAGACACCCTCATGAAAAGTCCCTCTGCAGCCTTCCTGCAGGATCCCTTCAGGTGCTGGAAGGCAGCTCTGAGGTCCTGCCCTTCCCAGCCATAAGAATTGAGGTCTGAATTACCCAACCTGGTATTTCAAGTCTTTCAGTCTTCCTCAGCTGGGTAAAACGTGTCGAAGTGGATAGGTTTTATAAGCCTCTGAACCAGGCTCTAATTACAAAGGAGAATCAAGCCAAGACTCCACTTAAGAGAGCCCTGCTCGCTCAGTGGCATCTAATGGAAAAGTAACTGGTGTGTGATGTGCTGCCCTCCCTGGCACCCGCTCCCGCGGGGCCGCGCCGGCTGGCCTTTGCCCTTTAGTTGGCTCGTGTTAGAAACGAGTTTGAAACATGAAGAGGATAAAAAGTCACTGGAAGTTAGGGGGCAAATATCCAGAGAATTTTATCTGAGAGTCCAGCACTTCCCTTTGCCCCTGAGAGGAGAATGCAAATAGCAGCAGAGCTGCACTCAACTCAGTGAGAACCAAATCGAGTGTTATTAATGGGGGCAGGAGCAGCTTTCCGCAAGCCCTGCGAAGAATACAAACACAGCAGAAACTTTTCATGGACCTATTAAGGTTGGCAAAGGTCTCTAAGATCATCAGTTCCAACCTTCCAACCAACACCACCATGACCACTAAACCATGCCCTGAAGCGTCATATCTGCACCTCCTCCCTGGGCTGCCTCTTCCTGTCCCTGGGCTGCATCTTCCATCCCTGGGCTGCCTCTTCCCGTCCCTGGGCTGCCTCTTCCATCCCTGGGCTGCCTCTTCCCGTCCCTGGGCTGCCTCTTCCCGTCCCTGGGCTGCCTCTTCCCGTCCCTGGGCTGCCTCTTCCCGTCCCTGGGCTGCCTCTTCCCTGTCCCTGGGCTGCCTCTTCCCGTCCCTGGGCTGCCTCTTCCCGTCCCTGGGCTGCCTCTTCCCGTCCCTGGGCTGCCTCTTCCCGTCCCTGGGCTGCCTCTTCCATCCCTGGGCTGCCTCTTCCCGTCCCTGACCACTCTTGCTGCAAAGAAATTTTCCCCTATCGCCAGCCTCGGCCTCCCTCACACCCCTTGCAGGATCTCTGTTGCTGCATGGCTGCTCAGCCGTGCCCCCAGCATGTGTCTGCCACCCTTCATTATGGTCTGTATGCAGCTGGGTGCAGAGAGGAGGAGGTGAGGAGCTGAAGGCATTCAGCGCTGCTGGCAGCTGTCTGGTTTTCAGAGCTGGTGGCATTCTGGGAGTCCTCCTGGCTTGCCATGGCCCATGAGGGGTGCCTAATGTGAAGTGCAGCCGAGTGCTCAGCACAGATCCCCTGGACAATTGTGTGCAGCAGAAGCAGAGAGCATCGATTCCATGGGAAGATCTGTCCTGAGGTAGGAGGTGAGGAGAAAGTTCTTCACCGAGAGAGTCGTTCACCATTGGAATGTGCTGCCCAGGGAGGTGGTGGAGTCACTGTCCCTGGAGGCGTTCAAGAGGGGACTGGATGTGGCACTTGGTGCCATGGTCTAGGCATGAGGTCTGTGGTGACAGGTTGGACTCGATGATCTTTGAAGTCTCTTCCAACCTTGGTGATACCGTGAAACTGTGATACTGTGAGTGCAGAGGGAAGTGAGGCTTCTGGAGGGGACAACTGGCCACACCTCTGATTCCTGCTCTGAGCTGGGTGTCTGCATCCTCTGCAGGCTCCAAGCCCACCGTTACTTCACAGGCTGGGAGCATGTCTCGCTCTCTGTCCGTATTTTCCAAGGCAGATGATCAGCCAGGCTTCATCAGCTCACAGGTGACAGCAGATCTCGGGGCAGACAGATTTATGGCTATTGCATTTTTGTGCTGGTGTCAGCTCACCTTGGCAGCCGCCGTCCTGCTTGCTGCTGGGATGAAACTTATAAATCTTGGCTTTCCCACTTTCTCTTCCTCCTGGTTTGGAAACCTCGTCTTAGACCTTGTCTCCTCCTTTATTCATGGCAGCCAGAGTTGAGATTCCTTCAAGGACTAAGGTATAATATTTCACCCCTGTTTAAAAAACCCCTTGTTAAGGTCTGTTTATTGCCCTCCCTCTCCCTGGTGCACAAAACCACACAGGCACCTTTGTGATGGCCTCAGAGAGATCACTGTGAGGCAGTTGTTTATAGGTGGTGATTTTCAGCAACTGAAAGTAATCTTCTAATGCTTCCTTTTCAATGAGCCCAGTGATCAGTAAGAGTCCTTGGTTCATTTCATTTCCTACCATAATCCTGTTGTTCAGCATCTCTGAGCAATGGTTTTCTTCTCCACCATGCTTGCAGTCACTGCTTCAGCACCAGCTGAGGAGTGCTCTTTGTCTCCAGAAGCCCCTTCCCACCCCACCATGCTGGGACTGTGTGATTCTCTTCCTGTTTTCAAGCATTTGGCTTTAATTGCAATTAGCACTGGACCTGCTCCGTCTTAACCGTTAGGGTTTTGCTGCTGCTGACCTCAGCACAAACACCACTGGCACCTGCTGAGCCAGCCCCAGCCTCTGCCTGTTCATCCTGAAAGGAGCACTGTGGGGTCTCATTAATTCCAGAACCCCAACACCCAAGCTGACCTGCTCAGGCTGCAGCTCAGGAGATCCATAAAGGGAAGTGGCAGATTTACAGCAGCAGGCAGCTGTCTGCAGGCAGAGTTACAACGCAGGGAAGAAATATGCAGATGTCAGAGCCAGGCATGCAGTTGGCAAATCCACTCTGGGGATTTACATACAATAATTACCAGTGTGGGGAGCCTGAGCACAATCCCATCCACAGGGGGCTTGCAGTGCGTATGGAGCAGCCCAGAGACAGGCTTTGGACTCTTGGTCTGGCCAAAATTTGGTGTTGTTCAATCACAGAATGAGAGAATTGTTTCAGCTGGGACTGACCTCTGAGATCATCCAGTCCAGCATCAGCCCAGCACCACCACAGCCACCAGACCATGGCCCCAAGAACCATGGCCACAGGTTTCTGGACACCTCCAGGGAGGGGGACTCCACCACCTCCCTGGGCAGCCTCTGCCAGTCCCTGACCACTCTTGCAGCAAAGAAATTGTTCCTCATGTCCAACCTAAGCCTCCCCTGGCACAATTTCAGGCCTCTCCTCTCCTTCTGTCACCTAACTCTATGGAGACCTCCCTGCAACCTCCTTTCAGGGAGCTGTAGAGAGCTGCCCTCAGCCTCCTCTTCTCCAGGCTAAACACCATCAGCTGCTCCTCCCTCAGACCTCTCCCCAGCTTCATTGCTTTTGTCCCCCCAGCAGCTCACATCACTGAGCTTCTGCACACACACATTAGCCAGAAATGAGCTTTTCCTTAATTTGGATAAGAAATATGAATGGAAATCACAGCAGGAGTATCCTGGCCTGAGCTCTCTATCCCTTTCCTTACTTTGATTTGTTCTGAAGTTCTTTTTCTCTCAACTTTTGCTGACAACAGGCACTTGAAGTTGTCTTCCAAGTTGAGTTAAAACAGTGCTTGACATCTCAATAGAGAATATGGAACCTGACAAGCATAAAATCATTGCCAGAGGTCCTTATTTATGTGAAAGGCAGGACCAACAAACCTGCTGGGATGAAAAGAGGTTTGTTCTTCAAGAAGTGATAGGAAGCTTTCTAAAGGTTCATGGTCTGCATTATCCTCCCTTGGCACAGGCTGATGAATTTCCACTCAGGTCAGCAGAACTCCCTGCACTCCACACTCACTTGAAGATCTGAGCCCCCTGAGCCCTGTGACTCACCTGCCTGGCCCTGGGCTGCTGCAACTGAATGGAACGATTTAGAGATGTAAACACTCTTCCTCTGCTGGCCTCCCAGCAAGGGCTGGAAGTACTGCTGGCTGCTTTTCACTGCTAAGAAACTGAGGCTCTCTCCTCGGCCAGCATGGTGCAGGAGGTTTGTCCCAGAGCAGGCTGTGGTTCTCCAAGTCTGGAGCTGTCATCCCAAGTCTCCCCTCCAGGCACTGCGTGTTGGGCTCAGTGCTGGCCTGAAACCCACCAAAGTGCACACAATGAGTCTTAATTGTCCCCCTGCTCAGCATCAATTTATTCTCTGCCTTTTAAACCTCCCCTTTCAGGATCCACAGATTTGTTCTCCTTTGCTGTATGAATTCGCCTTAAAAAGCTCTGGGTGTGCCAGAGAGCACTGTGCAGATCCTTACGCGGCTGCTTTCCCCCATCCATCCTGGCTGGCTGCTCATTGCGGCTCTCAGAGAGGGAGCAGGCAGCAAGGTGATCATTTGTGCAGATGAGAAACATACTCAGAAGCCTCTCATTAGATTCTTATTGCTGGAGAATCACTTTATCTGCTGGGAATTAAATAGCATGAAGCTGAGTTATCAAATAATCTCCCCACATCCCGGGAAGTCTCTGGGGGCTTTGTGTCTGGGTGAGCACACAAACAGTAATTGGAGAGCAGGGGGAGGAGGAGCAGTGGATACTCCATATTCTATGTTAATTTTTGCTGGCTTTAAAATGTTTTCAGCTCGGTTATGCAAATAGTCTAAAGCCTTTTTTGACAGCAGCAACAACATTTCTGAATCTGACCACTCAGTCCCTGGGGTCACTCCATTCCCTTCCACCTAGATAATGAATTTCTCCTCAGGACCAAGCGCAGACTCACTCCTGACCCTCTGCCCACCCTCTGGGTTTTAATTCTTGCTCTGCAATCTTTGTTTTAGCATAGAGATACAGCAGCCACTGGGATGAGAACTCGCAGCCTCCTAGGGAGTTCTGCAGGGAATTAAACCACCGAGGGTGCAGTGGAATTAGTCTTATTTCTAAACTAATTTATGCACAGGAGTTAGCTTAATTTTTATCAGGGAGTGCAGGCTGTGCAGAATTCTAACCAGGGGAAGCACAGTTCCCTGCCAGTTCTGCATGGGTGCAGTGCTGCACGTTCTAATAATAGCAAGGGGTTTGAAACGGGAGCTAGCGAGTTCCTGGGTGGAAGAGAGAGTTTGGCTTCCCATTGTCAGCCCCAGTCCCAGCTGCTCCGCTGAGGAGCTCATAATAAACAAAGACCAAGAGGCGTGGAGCACATTAGGGTTTTGATCCTGCTGTTGCTCCCTGGAGATCTTTGCTCGTCTGAGGATGGCAGGATCAGGATCTTGCTGTGAATATAAAGTATTCAAAATGCCAGCAGGCTGAGGAGACAAGGCAGGGCTGAGGAGACAAGGCAGGGCTGAGGAGGCAAGGCAGGGCTGAAGAGACAAGGCAGGGCTGAGGAGGCAAGGCAGGGCTGAGGAGACAAGGCAGGGCTGAGCAGGCAAGGCAGGGCTGAGCAGGCAAGGCAGGGCTGAAGAGACAAGGCAGGGCTGAGGAGGCAAGGCAGGGCTGAGGAGGCAAGGCAGGGCTGAAGAGACAAGGCAGGGCTGAGGAGACAAGGCAGGGCTGAGGAGGCAAGGCAGGGCTGAGGAGGCAAGGCAGGGCTGAGCAGGCAAGGCAGGGCTGAAGAGACAAGGCAGGGCTGAGCAGGCAAGGCAGGGCTGAGCAGGCAAGGCAGGGCTGAGGAGACAAGGCAGGGCTGAGGAGGCAAGGCAGGGCTGAGGACGCAAGGCAGGGCTGAAGAGACAAGGCAGGGCTGAGCAGGCAAGGCAGGGCTGAGGAGACAAGGCAGGGCTGAGGAGGCAAGGCAGGGCTGAGGAGGCAAGGCAGGGCTGAGCAGGCAAGGCAGGACTGAGCAGGCAAACGCCTGACTTCCTGAGCACATTCCAGAAGCAGTGAGGAGAAAGAACCTGCCACAAGGGGGTGGAGTGAAGGTTGGGATTCGGAGAACCAGAGAAGCATGGAGAAGTTCACATGGACACAGAGCGCAGGGGCAGCTCCTAAAGGGGCTCATGAGACCCCCTGTGCAGGCTGAGACTTGGGGACTGTTCCTCCTGTTCAAATTCCATAAGCTAAGCAGGTGAGGAACAGCAGAAAGGAAGAGCTGAGAAGCAGCAGCACCGGCAGCACTGGTCCTGCTGCTCCTCCTGCCCCGTGCACCATCCTGCCCGATGCACCATCCTGTCCCATGCACCATCCTGCCCCGTGCACCATCCTGCCCCATGCACCATCCTGCCCCATGCACCATCCTGTCCCATGCACCATCCTGCCTGATGCACCATCCTGTCCCATGCACCATCCTGCCCCATGCACCATCCTGCCCGATGCACCATCCTGCCCCCTGCACCATCCTGTCCCCTGCACCATCCTGCCCCCTGCACCATCCTGCCCCGTGCACCATCCTGCCCCCTGCACCATCCTGCCCGATGCACCATCCTGCCCCCTGCACCATCCTGTCCCCTGCACCATCCTGCCCCCTGCACCATCCTGCCCCCTGCACCATCCTGTCCCCTGCACCATCCTGCCCCATGCACCATCCTGCCCCATGCACCATCCTGCCCCGTGCACCATCCTGCCTGATGCACCATCCTGTCCCATGCACCATCCTGCCCCATGCACCATCCTGCCCGATGCACCATCCTGCCCCCTGCACCATCCTGTCCCCTGCACCATCCTGCCCCCTGCACCATCCTGCCCCCTGCACCATCCTGTCCCATGCACCATCCTGCCCCGTGCACCATCCTGCCCCATGCACCATCCTGCCCCCTGCACCATCCTGCCCCGTGCACCATCCTGCCCGATGCACCATCCTGTCCCGCACCATCCTGCCCCGTGCACCATCCTGCCCGATGCACCATCCTGTCCCATGCACCATCCTGTCCCATGCACCATCCTGCCCCTTGCACCATCCTGCCCCATGCACCATCCTGTCCCGTGCACCATCCTGCCCCGTGCACCATCCTGTCCCATGCACCATCCTGTCCCATGCACCATCCTGCCCCGTGCACCATCCTGCCCGATGCACCATCCTGTCCCATGCACCATCCTGCCCCGTGCACCATCCTGCCCCGTGCACCATCCTGCCCCATGCACCATCCTGTCCCATGCACCACCCTGCCCCATGCACCATCCTGCCCCATGCACCATCCTGTCCCATGCACCATCCTGCCCGATGCACCACCCTGCCCCATGCACCACCCTGCCCCCTGCACCATCCTGTCCCATGCACCATCCTGCCCCTTGCACCACCCTGCCCCATGCACCATCCTGCCCCGTGCACCATCCTGCCCCTTGCACCACCCTGCCCCATGCACCATCCTGCCCCGTGCACCATCCTGCCCGATGCACCACCCTGCCCCTTGCACCACCCTGCCCCTTGCACCATCCTGTCCCCTGCACCATCCTGCCCCATGCACCATCCTGCCCCATGCACCATCCTGACCCATGCACCACCCTGCCCCATGCACCACCCTGCCCCCTGCACCATCCTGCCCCGTGCACCACCCTGCCCCTCGCACCACCCTGCCCCAGTCCCTCCGCCTCTGCCACTCAGCTCCTGAGCACTCCGGGCAGGAGCTGTCCGGTTCTGAACATCAGCCTGCAGCACGGCTCAGCCTCTTTCTTTGCTTTCAGAAGATGTCCTCGGGCCAAGTGTCTGATAACTGAAGGTGCTGAATAAAATGCTGTTTAAAACTGCTGAGCTTTAAGGCAGGTGGATCCCAGAGCACCTGATCTAGACTAAAAGCTTCATTTGCCCTGCCTGGCTGGGAAGTGTTTCTGGAGTGGTTCTGATCTCTACAAAATAGATTAAGGTTGTGGAAAAGGAAGTTTGCTGCAGTGAGGACTTTGAGCTTTCCAGTGGGTAGAGCTGAAGGAAGCAGCAGGCCTTGCTTCCCCTGCACCAGTTTGGTGGCAGGCACGGCCCGTGAGCAGCACCACTGCACAGAACCATCCTGCTCTCAGGCTTTTCACTCCTGGGCAATTCCCACTGGGCAGCCACCGTCCAGCAGGTGCCTGCTCACACAGCACAGCCCCCAGACATGATTCTTCCATCACACAAGGAAGAAATCACTGCTGCCCCGTTCTGCAACCTGGATTTTAACAGAGCCTGGCATCCTGTTCTTGTCTTCCTCTGCTAAGTACACATCCAGCTCCTGCTGTTCTGTCCCTGATGCAACAAGCTGCCAAGGCAGAGCAGTCACAGGGAAGCTGGGCTGGGAGCTGAGCTGCCTCTTTTGAAGCAGAGAATTTAGATCCAGTGTGATGCCTTGGCAGATCTTTTACCCTAAACTCAGCCTGGCAGGCTTCTGAGCTTCAAGGTTTATGAGATTTGTGGCTGCTTTTGCCTCCTTAAAGCGGATAGGAACGTGGAGTGCAGCTGTCTCTGATGCCTGACTGTGCTCATGGGGAAACATTTCTTTCTGGAGTCCAGTGGGAATCTCCCCAGCAGTTACTTGTCCCCATCCCCTTTTGTCTTCTCCATGGGACTCCTTGTCAAAAGGGAGTCTCCATCCTGCTGGCAGCCACCCCTCCTGTACTGCTACAAAGCCTAAGCTCCTGGGAAACCTCTGCAGCCCCTGCAGAAGTTGGGCAGTGTGGAACATTTCTTAGGAACTTTGCAAGGTTTCAGCTTTTGGTTTCCAACTTTGTGTTCAGTGAGAAGCAGAGCCTGAGCCTGCCTTTTGCACCCTTTGAGAACACTGTTTGATGTGGAGTGGTCTGTCTGTAGCCAGCAAACCTGAAAGACCCCTCAAAAGTTCTCCCCCCACTGCTGAGCTGAAACATCATCTGAGACCATGTAGGAAGAGAGAAGGTGAAGAGAAGCCCCCAGCAGCTCCCTAACATGTGTTAAACAAAGCTGCTCTTTATGGGCAGGCTCCAGATGTTGCAAAGCAGCACTGTCCTGATTGAATTGATCTCTGCACTTCCATCCTAACATGAAATGAGTTGGTTAGAGTGGATTGACATGGATCAGACCCCATTGTGTTTATGAGGAGAGACCTGGCTGCTGGAAGCAGATCAGTCTGTCTTTGAGCTGGGTAAGGAAGAAGGGGACATTGTAGTGAGGAAAAATGGAAAGGGAGAGAGAATTCCACAGCTCTGACAGCTGCTTTGTTTGTCTAGCACATAGCCTTTATCACAGGGTAATAAATGACAGTGCACTGCCTGCATTCTCTCCCTGGAATGGAGCAGGGAGCTTCATTTCATGCTTCATTCACAGCCAGCTACGATGGTTTCACAGAGTCAGCACCTAGCTGGGCAGGGAGGGAAGCACAGCACTGTGCTTGTGGGCATGGAGGAGATGAGTCACAAATGGTCCCATCTCCACCACCCACCACGTTGTTACCCCCTCAACCCTGAACCTTGGGCCTCAGTAGAGACTGAGGCAGAAGAGCTCTGGATGGTTGAATTTACAGACGGTGCATTTGGTTTGCTAGAGACCGGAGCAGGACAGGCAGGCTCCTGCCCAGCAGTGCTCTCAGGAGCAGGTGAGGGCTTCCAGCAATGGCAGTTTACTGAAGCTGTATCCATTTCTCAACCCCCCACACCTTTGAAAGAGGTCTGGTTTGCTTTCTTCCATCTAAAGCTCACTCAGTCTTGCCATCCCATGCTGTTTGTCACTGGGGAAGAGCTGGGGCTGCAGCCTCAGCAAGTGTTAAACTGCCAGCATGGATCTGCCCTGCACAGTGTGGTCACCTCCTCTGCTCACAGGGCCTGTGGCCTCTTCCTTTGAAGGTTTAGAAGCTGTGTGGCCTGGTTGTGGAGCAGCAGTTTGATGTGCTGCAGTCTCACACTCCACGGGGTGTCAGGACCACTTCTGAGATGGTCTCCTCCTATGCAGCAGATCTCTCCTCTTGGGCTGCCTCCCTTTCACCTGCTGCTGAATTGCCCCTCCCAGCCCCCACAGCTTGTGACAAAGTGCTGGTGAGCCTGCACCGAGCACTGCCCCTTCTGCACGGCAGTGATAGAGGAGAGCTGGTGCTGCACCCTGTGCCAGCTGCACCCTGCTCTTGCTCAGGCTTTGTTCTCTAAGCACCATGAAGTGGGTTGTTTGTAATCTGTCTTGTTTCCCTCTGTGGGAGCAGGACTTAGCCTGCAATGAATACAGTGGATTTGTTTTTAATTAAGGCAGCTGGATGTGACTTACAATTACTCCTCACCACCTTGAAGATGTTGAGCACACTCTGTTGTTCAGACTCCTTGGAGTGCAGGGCTGGAAGCAGACCAAGCTGTGTGTGCAGAGGTGTCAGCAGTGCCTGCAGAGCAGCCTGGTTGGATGTTTGTGTGGCAGGCACAGCCCAGTGGAGGCTTTGGTGGCTATAGAGAAGATTTGCTGAACATTTCCAAGTGAGTCACAAAGAAAGCTCTTGCAGATTCCAGTCAGGTTTGTTGGTCTTGGCTCGGGTCTGAGCATTTCCCTGCACAGCAAACAGAGGAGACTTTGATTCTGTTTGCTCTGGAGATGAGGACCTGCTGCCTCCAAGGTGTGAGGCTTGGCTTTGAATCCCTCCTCGCTGCAGGGTGCTGGAGCAGAGGAGCTCCTGGGGCATGTGGACCTGCTCTTAGAATCATAGCATCCCAGGCTGGAAGGGCCTCAGGATCATCTGCTCCAACCTTTCTTGGTAGAAGCATGCTCTAGCCAAGCTGGCCCAGCCCCTCTCCAGCTGAATCTAGTGTCCAGTGTTGGGGAATCCACCACTTCCCTTGGGAGGAGATTCCAGTGGCTGGCAGTTCTCCCTGTGAAAACGGTTGTGTCCGGTGGGAATGTCCCCAGGAGTAGCTCTCCCCTCTCACCCCTCACCTGGTCCATGGGACTCCTGTAAGTGGGGAGCCTCCGTCTCTGGGGGCGTTCAAGAAATGAGTGGCTGTGGCACTCTGGGCTGTGGTCTGGTTGTGCTGGAGGTGTTGGGTTGATGGTTGGACTTGATGATCTTTTCCAGCCTTAATGATTCTGTGGCAAATTTAGCATCTAAATCCCTAGTACCTGATGTCCAGTCTGTCTCCTGCAGCCTCTAGTCTGAGGGACTGAAGCTGGCTGATGTGTTCCTAATTTTGATGCTCTCATTGCCAGACTCCCAGTAAAGAGCAACTTCAGCATCCAAATGGCATTAGTTTTTCTTTTTTTCCTGTCTCTCTTTTGCAGGCTCTGGGTGACAGTGTCAGGTTTTATGGAGTGCAGCTTTCTTCCAGACTAGAATGAAGGCACCTGGGTTTGGAGTGATTTATGGAGTGGTTTTATTTCCTTTTGCAGCTCTTTGGATGCTTCCCCCCCCTTCTACCTTTCTCTCTTAGCATGATGCCAGCTCTTCCACTAATGATGTGTTTTCTTCTGCACTGGCTTGTAATAAAATGTTGTCTAAAAGCCAGAATTTAAATAAGGCCTTGTAGTGAGCACAGAGGTGCTGGCAGGATTAGTTCTTATCCAGTGCTGAGATCTCCAACACCACGACACAGGCTGTGATTTATCAGGGACCCTCTGTGACAGGCAAGCCCTGGGCCTGGAGGGCAGGCTGAGTCCTGCTCCTGCAGAACCATTTCTTCTCCCAGGTCTGCCAGCAGCCTCCTCTTCCTCAGGACACTGCTTTGCCATCCTGGGCTTGGACTGGCACCAGTTCAGCTGAGGGAGGGATTTTGCATTTAGATGGTGGTGTGGAGGCAGATCTTGGGGGGCTGAAAGGTGCACGAATGGTCCCAGCAGGGCTGGGGTGAGAGGCTGCTCCTCCTTGGCCTTCGCTCTGTGCATTGCTTCCTGCCCTGCTGTCCTTGATGTGTCACAGTGAGGCTTCTGCTCCATGCTTTTGGGTGAGCTCTCTTCATGCCTGCTGCATCCCTCCCTGCTTTTCAAACTTGGTGTCTGATCTTCCTGTGGAGTGATTTCAGTTTTGTGGTCGTTGGGTTAGAGTTGGACTTGAAGGTCTTTTCCAACCTTACTGATTCTGTGACTGTGCCTCCCTGTGCTTGGCCTGTGTTTGGTCATTCCAGAGACAGGGAATCATATGGAAGAGATACATCTCATGTGTTGTCTCCCAAACCAATATTGACCTCATGAGGCTGGGAAAGGTTCTTGAGACAGCAGCCTTCCGAGCTCTCGATTGAGTCATCCCTGGCAGCCTTCTGCCTCCCCAGGTTCTAGGTTGTTAGTTCATTTCCGCAGAAGTTTGGAGGTGAACTCCCCAGCTGAACTCCAAGCAGCTCAGGCTTGGCCACCAGCCAGACAACTCTCAAATGAAGCATCCCAGAAGGAAAATGTTTCCAACCTTTCAAATCTCAAATGCTTCACTGCAGTTCTAATTACAGGCTCCCATCTGAATAACCTCCCAGAGTGAGCAGTGGAAAAAACCCAACCCACAAAAAGCTTGATTTGTCTCCACACAAATGAGACAATTGATTGCAACCTGTAAAGATACCAATTATGAGAGCTTTGCTTGTTGGGTGTTTTAGCTGCTGCCACAGAATGGAGCTCGGGTTACCAGGCGCTGCTGCAGCCATGGAGTGTGCTGAACAAATGGGAAGCTGTAGAAAGCAGGCAGTAAGTCACTGAGCCTCTGAGAGCCCCAACTGCAAGCATTTAATTGCCATTGACAGTTCTGGCCAATTAAGTCTCTGCAATAATGATCACATCAGCAAAAATTAGTGGATCTTTTATGTCCAGATAAGCACAGTCCCTAATTGGGAGATGGCCTCAATGAAATCTGCTCTCTACATTACCCAGACCAACATTTGGGATCAGAGGGATCAATGTTTGCACAGTGGGCTGTGAACTTGGCTAGGGGTGAGAAAGGCAGCCAGGACCATCATAGGATCATGGAATGGCTCGGGCTGGAAAAGAGCTGTAAGATTGCCCAGTCCAAGCATTCTCTAACTCTACCAAGGCTGGGGCTCCACCATGCCCCTCAGCACTACATCTCTGCAACTTCTTAACCCCTCCAAGGACAGGGATTCAGCCACCTCCCTGGGCAGCCTGTGCCAGGGCTTGACAACCCTTCCAGTGAAGAATTTGTTCCTGATGTTCAACCTAAACCTACTCTGGTGCAACTTGATCTGTCACTTAGGAGAAGAGAGTAACCCCCACCTGGCTCCAGCCTCCTTTCAGGGAGTTGTAGAGAGGGAGGAGGTCTCCTCTGAGCCTCCTTTTCTCCACACTGAACACTCCCAACTCCTTCAGCTGCTCCTCCCCAGCCCTGTTCTCCAGGCTCTGCCCCAGCTGTGTTGCCCTCCTCTGGACACACTCCAGCCCCTCTTCGAGTGAGGGGTCCAAAAGTGACCCCAGGCTTTGAGGTGCTCAGAAACCATGTCGACAGCTGGGGACACGGTGTGGTGTCCACGGGGTTGGGTTGCCCATCCAAAACACTTCTGTGGTTCTGCCTTGAGTCTCTTGCAGCACTTACCAAGTATTTTTCAAGCCTTAGCTAGAGAAAGGTCTTGTTGAAAGTCTGAGCTCAGCCCACCAGTCTGTCTGCTCCTCCTGCCCATTAAGTGTGGGACAGGAGTGAGTCATCCCTAAATCAGCTAACACAAGCAGCAAGGCAGCCCAGGCAGAGCAAACAGGCTGGAACCTTCCAGGCAGTCTGAGTCCCCAGGACGCTGGGGGCCTTGTTAAGGAAGGAAGCCTCCCCAGCGCCACCGGCCCAGCACCAGGGTGAGCACAGCCCTGATGTCTTCTCCTCCCTGCCGCGTGGGCTGACTCCTGCCTGCCCTTGTGCTGTGAGCTTCCATCCCCTCGGGTGCTGCAGGCAGTGCTGGGAGGTTTTTCCATTCCTCTGCATCCCTGCTAGGTTTTTATTCTTCCAGTCTCACTCCTCAGCTCCTTTTCTTTCGGATTCATGTCTCATTCTGTTTAAAGTGATAGAGGCTAATTCAATCAAGCAGCCTCTGGAATAACAGCAGAGTTATGCTAATTTGGGAGATTAAATTGTACCTTTTTTTTTCTTTCCTCCCGAAATAATGTGCTCTCACTTTATGAGAAACTTGCTCTCTCTTTTATGGAGAGTTGGAATTGTTTCTTTAATTCATTACAAGCTCATCAGGAAAGGATCACACAATGAATCCTGCCAGCAAAGGTAATCGACACTGCACCAGCTCTGCAGCCTGTCAGGAAGAGCCAGGCTGGGGATGAGCTTTACAGGAGGAGTTCAGGCAGGGCTGGTAGCTGCAGCCAGAAGAAGGAAGCACTCTCATGGCTGCTGGAGCATGCTTGTGGTTGAAAGGTCCCAGAGTTGTTACTGGACACACTGCAGAGCCTTTTAGTGACAGGCTCAGGGCTGCAACACAGGACTGAAACTTAGAATCCCAGGACCAGAGACTGCTGGGGGTTGGAAGCAACATCTTGAGGTCATCTGGTGCAACCCTCTGCCAGAGCAGGGTCACCCAGAACAGGCTGCACAGGAGCAAGACCAGGTGGCTTTGGAAGCTCTCCAGAGAAGGAGACTCCACAGCCTCTCTGTGCAGCCTGCTCCAGGGCTCCAGTACCTCCAAAGCAAAGAGTTTTCTCCCCAAACTGTCCAGCACAGCTGCCACGTTCTCCTGGCAGACAAGGAGATGTCTCTGGCTCTCCTCTGCTCTCCTGATGTTCTGTAGCTGCTCAGAGGGGCTTGTCACTGAGCTGTTTGTGGGGCTGTGGTGACACTTGTACCCTTTAATAAGCAAACATTCAGAGGAGTGCTGAGGAAAACATCAGCTTAGATTCTGGTGAGAAACAATATGAAGAAGCCCTTAATAGCCCTTGACTTACAGCAGGGTTTGTTGTAAAGCCAAATGATTTTCTTTGCCTGGGGTGGATCAGTGAGAGAGCTGTGGGAGAACAAGGACACGGATTTTCCTGTGTGCTTTAGTCTGTGAAATGCTTTTTAGGTCTGTGGGAAGAATGAAACTGCAGACAGGACTCTCCTGCAAGCCCAGAGGTGCTGAACAAACACAAAGATTGAAGTACAAGCACAGGCTTGGAGTCAGAATTCAGACCTAAGTGGTCACCCCTCTGGTGTGGTGCTTGGTCAGAGGGTTCTCTCCTTCTCCTTCTCTCCCAGGACCTTTTTTTTTAATCCTCTTTTACCCCACTTTGTTTGTCTGCAGGCTATGCAAATCCACAGGGATGGGAATCTTTTCCCTGACCAAATATCTATCCATGTCCTGTCTCACCTGTGAGCAATGTGAGGATGCAAGCAGCAGGCATTAGCTCCAGTCCTGATTTAATTTATCGTGGGAACTTAAATGTGTTTTATTTTCCCTTCTAGGAGGAGGTTGAGTAGATGACAAAGGTCTCTTCCAACCTCCACAGTTCCATGGCTCTGTGAGTAATTTTTCAATGCAAGGCAGCAACCTCATGCCATGGAAAATGCCTTTTGTGGAGACTCTCCTCAGCTTCTCACTTCTGCCAGCGCAGGCCCACGGTCAGGTTCCTACATGGCTCTGGCAAGACTGACTTAGAGGCCCCCACATATCAAAGTTGAGGTTTTGGAATGCAGGCTGAGTCCCTCAGCCTTCCCTTTATCTGCCTGCTTCCAGAGGAAGGCCCATCTCGTTTTCCATCCAGTTGCTCATGAATAAATAACATGACATGCTGTCTCCTCAACAGCTGCTTTTCTTCCCTTCCTTCTGCCGGTGATGCAGAAAGCCACCACACATTTGCATGTGAAATACCAACTCCCAGCCACATTTGTGTGCCCTGCACCGAGGCACAGCAGAATAATGAAGCACCAAGCAGTGCTCTTAGATCTCTGTGGGCCAGGTAACTTATCTGAATGTGGCTCAGGTCCCCGGCAATTGTTGTTCTCTCATTCAGCCTTGCCACGCTGCTGCCTTTTGGAGCTATCCATTTGAGCATCAGCAGTGTTTTTGTAGCTTGATTGTCATAATGGAAACAGTTGGGGTCTAAACTGCTGGAAGATGATCACACTTTAAAGCTGAGCACGTCTTGTGAACTCGGAGGCATTGCAGAGAATAAAGAGGGCTGAGCCATAAATTTGTGTATTGTAATTGTCTGAGTGATGGAGAGAAAGTCTTTCAAATGTGCCTTTTCCACAGCCCCCTTATTGCTGTTTCTTCAGGGCATGAAGATCTTTGATGAAAGGAAGAGGAAAAAATAACAACAGCCAAACTATCTCTTTGTAATGGTAGAAAACACTCACATAAAATATGGGAGAAAGAGGGGGAAAAGCCCAAACCCAGTTTTGTTGAGGTGTCCCAGTTAGGACAGTAGTGTTGTCCTTGTTCTTCTGACTGGAGCTCACCCAGTGCCCAAGGGTCCCTGGGTAGGGCAGGGGTGAAATGACTTGGCCCCAGGCCTGGGGCTGAACCGTGGCCCTCAGCACCACACCTCCAAGCCCTATGAGGAAAGGCTGAGGGAGCTGGGGTTGCTTAGCCTGGAGAAGAGGAGACTCAGGAGTGACCTTATTGCTCTCTACAACTACTTGAAGGGAGGTTGTAGCCAGGCAGAGGTTGGTCTCTTCTCCCAGGCAGCCAGCACCAGAACAAGAGGACACAGTCTCGGGGGAGGTTTAGGCTGGAGGTTAGGAGGAAGTTCTACACAGAGAGAGTGATTGCCCATTGGAATGGGCTGCCTGGGGAGGTGGTGGAGTCACCATCACTGGAGGTGTTCAGGAGGAGACTTGACGGGGTGCTTGGTGCCATGGGTTAGTTGATTAGGTGGTGTTGGATGATAGGTTGGACTTGATGATCTTGAAGGTCTCTTCCAACCTGGTTTATTCTATTCTATTCTATTCTATTCTATTCTATTCTATTCTATTCTATTCTATTCTATTCTATTCTATTCTATTCTATGGTTTTGAAAGACCTCATGTGGAAGCAGGGTTGAGAGAGCCCCCAGTGCTCTCTGGAGCTGAACAAGGCACCTTGATGAGCAAATTCCTGTTGAGGGAAGCATTTGGCAGAGTCGGTTTGAACCCAGACCACTGCAGGCTGAACGTTTTCCTTCAGCTGCTAATTCATCTCTTGCTAATTAAAGGGAGGGAAGCAGATCAAATGTGTGTTTTGCTTTCAGACTGTGATTTACTCCTGCTGGTGAGTTCCACTTCCAATGCCATCAAATATGCCTCTCATTTATGCAAAGAGCTGATGCTTCTGTCTGGGTGTAAAGTCCGTCCAGAGGAACGAAGCCCAAGTGGTAAGGGGGATCAATTCCTTTTGTCTCAGCCAACAAACTTGCTGCTCTAATTAAAACTCTTCATGGAATATTTATAACCAAGGAGAAGAAGAAAAAATCCCAACAGTAACTCTGCCAAAACCAATGAGTGCAGAGTGGAAATCCTCCGAGCAAGGGAATCACAAACTTTTCTGCAGTGTTTGTCTTTGTTTTCCCAGCTCTGAGGACCTGAGTGGCAGCAGGGATGAAATATGCATAGCAGCATTAAAAAATGAATGATGCAGTTAGCTGCAGGAGTTACCAGATGAACTGCCTGCATCATGTAGGAGGCCAGAAGGTGGTCAGACTGTTGGTTAGCGGTCCTAGAGAGTGCAGGGATGCCCAAGAGGTTCAGGTGTGAGTCCTGCCAGAGAACCTGCTGGTGCTGATGAGCAGCACCTGGCTGCAGATGAGCAGCTGGTCACACCTGGGGCAAAGTTTGCTTTTCCTCAGCAGTCTCAAAATGCCTCTTAGGGTTCAGAGGTGCTGCCTTCTAAGCCAGAGGAGGACAGCAGCAGGAGCCCAGGGGCTTGCCTGCCATTGGGGGTCCCTCTGCTCTGGAGTCTGAGCTCTCTGGACAAGCCCCAGCCTGTCTGAGCTGTGCAGTGTTAAGGAGAGGCTTTTGCTGCACTAATCCACCACCAGCTATCTCAAAACCCATTTCTATGGAACGAATTTTGTGCAGAACCTCGCTGGGTTTTATCACTGCTAAAAGTTCCTCTCAGTCTGGTCCTGTGGTGTGGAGGTGGAGAGGTCATTGCTGAGGAGGACAGAAGGGAAAAGAAAGGAAAGGCTTTAAAATATCTTCCTTTTCATTGTGATTTTAAGGAGTTAAGGTTTCTAAACTGGGCAGGAGAAGTCATTAAGCTGGGATTTGGATGTGCATCATGCAAAGCACACAATGGAATCTGTGTGACAGAACCTGCTCCATCACTAATGAAAGTTCATTATGGATCCGTGCATATTCCCCTGCACAAGGCCAACAGACTCTGCCCCAGCAGATCAATTAACTGCTCCTCGCCATCTGCTCAGCCAGCATCAGTTCTGCCAGCACTGCATCTCCTGCAACCACAGAAGGCCTTTGGGAAGCTGGAGAGCAGGCAGGCAGGCATCAGAGGTGTGCTTGCTGTACCCTGGGTGAGGGACTGGGAGACCTTGGAAAGAGTCCTGCAGACTCAGAATTCTCAAAGGTGGTGGAGTCCAACCACCAAC